>JASUAB010000012.1:28690000-29315000 GCA_037013595.1 Dicorynia guianensis | reverse complement strand
CAAAAAGAGATTAATCCTAAAGAACATCCGGATATTTTATCAAAGATAAAATGAATCAGACCTAAATCAAGAATCTTAGCTAGATGGCAGGGAAAATTGTAAATACAAATGGTTTCAGTCATTATCCCTTGGTTTGAGAAATGACGTAGAGAAGCATTTATTTCTGAGAGGATATTAGGCAACTAATGTGGTACTTCTTTCATGAGCACTAGTACGGTAATGTGACTCTGGAGATTTAACTAATTAACATCGCAACTAATATTCAATTCAATTAAGCTAATCAGTGTTGCCACAAATACCTGCCAAGTAGCAGATAATACAGTAATGAATTACCAGGGCATTTCTTATATCTCCAGCAGCTAGATATACAGGTTGTGCCACATGACAATAACCCATTAACCGGGGTACAGTAGGTATAATGTCTCTGTGATTCACAACTCGCCAACTATCTTTAACTTTCTGCAAATGTAGGAATCAAACCGTTATAAGTTATAAATATATAAATAAAACAACTAACAAAATGCCACTTTTTCCTATTATCAAGAATAGATATCATGACACAGAAGACAGAATGGTTCCAAGTGTCTTAACTGAAAGGACAGCAAAAGCAAATATGAAATTTATAAGCAGGACAATAGAGATAAACTCTATGCACCTTGCATACTTGTGAACGGATATAAACCCACACAGAGATGCCAATAAAGACATATAGTAGGAATAAACACTGCGATTATGTGAAGAATTTTTCATTATTATTTAAGGCTAGTATTGTCTCTGTCACCTATCAGTCTAGAACCTAGAATATATATTAACAGAATTTAGTGAGGGACAGCTCGCATAAAGATCTCATATCCCCTCATTTTCCAACACTTTTCTCTCTTTCCATTCAGATTCAGGTAAAAGCCACTAAATCCTAACTCCCAAACTTACTTTTCTGTCTAAAGTCATTGAAATGTCACAAATAAACATGACAAGAGTGCACCACCATGTAGTTCTGAATCTCATAATTTGTGTTGCCACATTTTCACAGCCATCTAACAATGGCCATTCAGTTCAATATTTCATTAACAAAGCAATGAAAGAATCATCACTACAAACTTCAATAAATAAATACGATTTTCTCACCTCATTGTAAACTTCCGCAAATCTTTTGTTACCAACCCTGGGAGATCCAAAGTTGTACATAGTCATACAAATTGCACCCCGCCTGGCACAGAACAATTAGGAAAGTGACTAAATACTCACTAACATAAATTATATATAGGGCCACATAGGAAATGTTTTAGCCACAGAAAGAAACCAAAAAAAACAAAAGAAAGAAAGAAAAGAAAAGAAGCTAAGAAAGAAAAGTAATTTTTCATTAAAACTAGGAACAGTAATTATCAAGTTGCGGATCATTTGCTTATAGATAAAGCTACAGACGAAACCAAATCAGCTTCAGTGTGCAACTCTGTGAAATGCATTTGTCATTCAGAATTTCTCTACTAGGAATTCGTAATCTGAAGTTTTAACTATAACATAAATTCCAAAAGAAGACTTTTGGTGTGTTGAATGTCAAAAAATGTAACTTTCTAGAGCTATATAGTACAAGAATACTACTGCAATTCAGGAAGTCTCAAGAAATTAATTATCAATAGATACAAAGCAACTTCCTACATCTGCTGAACATTTGCATAATGCATGTCTATTCAAATAACTACTATGACAATATTATTCTATCTCATCTACATGATGCAAAGAGTATGTATGAAGAACAAACTACAATGGCTATCAATATTGTATAAAATAAATTTTCTAATTGTTTAGGCATAGGTAACAAGAATTTCAATTTGAAATTAGACATAATTGACCTTGCCACCCATCTTATATCCTCTATTAGATGACAATTTTTATATAAAAATAGAATTTATTAGGAAAGAAATGCGGAGCAGGACAATCAGGATTCCTCTGAATAACAAAAAGAAACTTCAAAAAATTTTAAATAAAACCAGCTTGAAAGAGCTCCCCAATACTTCTGCATATCTCACAAAGAAGCCTCTTTTAATAAAGCCGTGAGTATAAATTCACATAGACTAACAACCAAGAAAGCTGATCAATCAGATGACATATTTATATGGTCAATAGTTAATCTTGGTTCAGACAGTGCTAGACGCATTTCCATATAAGTTTGCAGTAATAAAAATCTGACCCTTCCTTTCCTCTTTATCCCCCAAGCAATAAATGAGGAAGCCTTAAAACTGACAAATCACCATGCCACCAATTAACTTCTTAGCCTAGAAAGTTACAAAAATCAGGCAACTTATGCATAATGGAAAAACTACAGCAACTAGAGAAGAGTCACTAAACATGAAATTATATGGATTTTCCCATGGACACATCCAAATGCCAGCTCGTTAAAAAGTATTTAAAATAAATTAAAACTGCAGGAAAAAAACTTTTATGTGAGAGATAAAGATCTTACTTAGCTAATTGATTAGATGAAAGCTCAAGAGCAAGCAAAGTTGCAAGTGCACCCCCCAAACTATGACCAGTCACATAAACATGCCATTTGTGCTGTGGCTTGGAATGATCATCTCTGAAACAAACAACTATTTTGTCAACAAGTAAACCACATTTTGAGCTGTAATCAGTAAATGTATTTCATCAAGACCAATACTGTATTCACTTTAAAAAAAGAAAAAAAAGGTTCTGTACCTAATTACAAATAGACGTTAAGAAGAAAATATTTTAATGCTTTGGAAGTAGTATATACCTAACGCAAGTACACAGGCATGATATAATCATAGGGCTGAAGCATGCAACATTTGAATGCAAAACAATTCATGAGACAAATCTGATATATGCATCCAAAGAAGTGCCTGCTGTAATTTAATCTCATTTTATGGAAGTACCACTTACGTATAACCAATTGCAAGTCGAATCAGAGAAATGATCCTGGTTCTGACTGAATCATATGCACTCAGAAAACCACTGTGGACCTGCGATGATTTCAGCACCATCACTAATTGTGAAATGTGATGTTCTTCTAGTTTCCTAGGTATCTGATAAATACTATTGACATATAAACCTGAAATGACATACTTGAACCTCTTGCTTGAAATCTCCACCTATCCTTTCAGGATTCAGCCTATGGAAGTATTAGCAAAGTAACATCAGTATGATGGAATTGTTGACTGTTAAACTATCATTTCCTCCCATTCTTTCTTTATTTCTAACACAAATAAAAAAGGAATATAAAAGTAAAAGATAACAAAGGGGAAGAAGTTTCAGCAAAGACTCTATATGCAAGTGGTCAAATGTTCAATCCTTGCCTTCCCCAATTCTTCATAATTAAATTAAATTTAACACAAGGTAAGGTGAGCCTGTGGTTGGTCTATGCTTCAAGGCCAAAGGGATTTCATAAGAGAAGCCAACATATGGATATTAACATAAAGGCCTTCTTCTAACAAGTTAAGCTTTTGGATAATTGGTCTTTGACTTAAAGTCAGTTATGGCAGTGGTGTCATGAAATGAATAAACAGTGAAATGCATTTTAATCCACCTCAATCTTGAATTATCAATCAACATAGCATTTAAGGATATTTTTAAGGGCCCTTATGTTGACATAACCTCATACAATGACAACAACAACAACAACAACAATAATAAACAGAGTCTTAACCTATTAGTTGGGATAGTTACATGAATTAAATGATGTCATTGAGTTCTATCTAAAATTAAGTTTTCAAAAATACTATTTAATTAAGGATACCTGTTAATAACCTCTCCAAATGTCCTTTGTGGTCTTCTTCTACTTCTTTTCATTGAATTAAAAATCATTTAATCAACTTTTCTTATTAGAGCCTCTAGTGATCTTCTTCGCACATGCCCAAATCATCATAATCGAGTTTCCGTCATTTTCTTCTCCATAAGTGCAACACCAACTCTCTCCTAAATACAATCATTCTGAATCTTGTCTTTTCTCACATGTCCACTCATCTATCTCAACATTTTTATTTCCACCACCCACATTTCTTACTTTTATTGACCTTTTAAAGCCCAACACTTTCTACCATAAAGCATTGCTGGTTTTATAACAGTTCAGTAATACAATCATACAGTGACATTAAAAAAATAAAAGAAAAAAAGGAAATAGTAGCCAACAATTTTTAAGATAATAATTAGATTCTATAACAACAATAATAAAATCAATTGTGTGCTTTTTCCCTACTTTAAAAAAATAAAATACCCACCTACCCGGCTAATGTCCCCAAAAATATGCTTCTATTTCCTTTTCTAATTCTTCTCAATCTTTTCTTTATTTTTTTCTTCCCAATGACTTTTGAGTAAAGTCAACTTTGCAATAAGCATAAGGATGCAATTCTTTTCTTCCTTTATTTTCAAAAAGCAAAATGCAGCTGATTAATCACATATGTCCTTTTCACAATCTCTCAAATGAAATTTTACATGTCAGGTCAGTAAGGTGCTAGAACAAATTAGTCAGTTATATTGACAGGCAAGAAAACTATGGCTAATTTAAAATCAAACCACTAAAAGAGTTGCAAATTGGCTTCAAATGAATGTTTACCCAGCTGGAACAAGCATCAGATCAGTTCTTAAGTCCTTCCATCGTGCCTGGGAAAAATCAAAATAAAAGCATTTTGATGACAAACCAGAAACCTAACTCCACTTAAAAGGACAAGATGACCTGGTATCTACCTGTTCTGTTCCCCTAAAAGCGACCAACAACCTTCTTCGCACAGAATCACGCCAAATTGCAACCTGAAAGTTCCAATAATTTAGTTAATAAAAGACAGTGTGATGAAATTCGTAATGGCATTATATGGAACATACAGCATTTGGGATGATAAATTTCAATTTGTTGCATTTAGTAAGACATGGAGAAGTCTACTTGGTGATAAGGAGATAATAAAACACCTGCGTGTCTGTGGTTGTATTATCTAAGAAACATATTTTCTCAAACTCAGACTTAATGAAACTTGGATGGCCTAGTGACATAGCTAGCATTGCCCAAGCCTCCATGGCACTTTCTGCAGTGGAAAAAAGAGCTTTCATCTCCTCGGTCTTCTTCTCATCCAATAGTGACTCATTTTGTGAGCTAGGAAACTCTTCGCTAGTAAGATATTGCTTGTCATCATCTCCTACTTTGGTAGAACCATCTTTAATTTCCCTCTCTTCAGAAGAATGTCCCTCCTTGTTCATCTTGGACACTGTTGCTGTCAGAAGCATTAAAGCTCCTAAAATTGAATCAGTCTGCCTTATTAAATTCTGTGTTGCTTTTTTAACCTCTGGAAGTGAAGACTGAATTGCAGTAATGACAGGCTGGCCACCTGTTTTATCATATTTACCATCTGAGCCTTCCGGTATAGCAAGCCCAGATTCAACATAAACTGCTTCTGCAATATTTTGTGATTGTGAGCCAATTTTCTTTAAAAAGTCAAATCCATCCCACTTTAATTTCTCAGGAACTGAGAGACCAAGGTTTTGAACAATATTATGATTCATAACATTAGCAAAGTTCTTCCAGAAAAGTTTATCTGATTGCTCTTGTTTGCCAACTTGTTTTGATGATTCAGAAGCATGTTCATTGTCAATATCACCGCTATGTGTATGAAACTCTTTCAAGTTACTCTGTCCACTGCTAGCATCATTAACAGAGGCTTCAGAACTAGCAGCCTCTTGAGAAGGTATATCTAAGACAATGCTAGAATCACTCAAATCCCCATAGCCTTCAGCATCATACAAGTCAATATCAGGCATCTGGCCTTTCTGAAGATATGAATTATTAAATGACTTTAGCTGCCCAAATGCATATTCCACAAACTGGCGGGCTTGCACTGTATCAGAACCAATAACCTTTCTGAGTGCAGAATCAATACCATTTATCTTTAGAAACTCAGACACAAAAGGGATCTTCCACCAGTTTTTCTCCTCATCAATTTCATCAAAGGTTTTATATTTCACCTAAAATGCAAAATTATAATAATCATTAATAACTAAGCATCATTTAAATGCAATCCTCCACTATCTACATAAACACATAAAGACCAAATTAAATATTGAAGCATATAAAGTGTTGCTCTTTGTTCCAGAGTGGTCCTTGACTAAAGTCCAATCCAAATTTAAATTTTTACAATAATCCCTGCCCTATCTTATAAAATTAAGAAAACCTCTTGAGTGGGAAGCATTGTAACATCAAGTACTAAATGATAAAATATTTAAACATCTATTTCAGAATAAAGTTGTCTCATATAGATCATTATACATAGACACATCATTTTGTCCACTCAAATAAACCTGATAACTGAAATGCCTGTATAGCTGACCATAGTTTAGCTCAAGCTTAGATTCTAGTAATAAATCAGCATGAGGTGGAATGAGAAAATTTGCTAAAGTTAAGGAATTACTAGGTGGCATCCAGATTACTCAGCTCATTACAAAAGAAAATTCGTGTGTTGACTAAAAAAGGAAGGAAAAACCAACAACTTCTTGGTTTAAAAAAATTACAAATTGGGTCCTCAGAGCATATATATTCTTCTACAAATTACAAATTTTTACAACCAACTCACGGTGAAGGTTAAGATTTCCTGAATTTGGAATTTCCCTTGGCATTATATAATTTTAAATTGAAAAAGACAGTAAGAAAGAGAATAACAAAAGAAATAGGTGAGTAAATACAACACCAAATATAAATTCCTTAATCAACAACAACAAAAACAAATAGAGCTTTATCCCACTAGATAGGATCAGCTATATGGACCAAACAACGCCATCAAGTTCTATTTAAAATCAAGTTTTCAAAAATACTATTTAACCAAAGAAATTTCTTAATCACTATGGAATTTTGAATATAAATTCCTTTTTATGGTAATATGACAATAAAGCTTTTCCCTGACTTACTTTCTATAGCTAATATTGTCATCATAAACTTAAATTAAAAAGCACTAAACAGACTTTGATAGAACCTAGAATGTGTGAACATAAAATCATGGTTAAATTCTCCCACTCTTGAGAAGCACTGCAAACTCACTCTACCCCAATAACAATAAACTTGCCGTCAGTGTTTTTATTTTTCATCATATGAAACTTACCTCCAGCTGAAGGTTTCCGCCACCACCCATTCCTTCCAACTCCACCATTATTTCATGCAAGTCTCCTAAAACAAATCCATGTTGGTTAATTAAGCTCTGTAGATGAAACTTTGCACCCCTAAATCTAATCTTTAAACTTAACTTTATTTAGCTCTTAATAAGGAACCAAAATCAAATAATGCTGTTATAAAGAATACTTCAACATATAAGATAAATTGAAAAGACAAACAATGCTTCTATTGACAGTTAAATTAGATCAGTTCAGACACCTCCTTAGAAAAATGAAGTATCAATTCAACCCCTATTCAAAATTTATGAAGCATGAGAAATTCTTAAGTTTGCATGAGCTATAGATTGTTAGTGTTTTTCTGTTCCTCACCATCACAAAGCCATTCTAGGTTGACACCTGCATTTCCCATACGTTTGTGTGGAGTTACAAGGTTTGCATCCCAAGCTGCAACCTAAGATATACTGCCACATATTAGAAAAACAACATGAACTTTTAAAAGTAATTTCACCAGAAAATTTTAAAAATTATGTTAACACTGTGTATATAGTTTCTTCACTGCATCCAATCACAAAAGCTTCCAAATATTATTTGTAAAACCAGTTGATATTCCTCAGTTCAGGAGTTCTACAATTACCAGGCAAAACAGATCTTTCAAATCATCACCACAAAAGTGACAGTCAGGACATTGACATAAATATGATGGAAAAATTCAATGAAGGATGGAAAGTAAAAGGGTAACACAGCTGGTTCGGAGATTTTGTCAGACAATCATCCCATTAATCGCAATCTTATGTGACAGTCCCATATTAATTTGAAATTTCTCATTGAAACGGTCCCAGTTTATCTACTACTAATATTTTAACAAGCCCAGTTGCAAGTTATACATAACATTATCATTTAAAAAGCTAACGGTTACACATGTAAATCCATAAATGGAAGTATAAGGCCTAGTTGGTTTGATTGGAGTAAACCAAGAGAAAAAAGGCTTTATTGGAGGCTGCTTTGTTTCTAATATATTTGTGATATGCATTATATGCAGATTACTCCTCTTACATGCATGTGTTTGATAAAGACAGAGAAAGTATATATATTGACCTGAAGAGGTTTGGTTGGAGGCTGCTTTATATTAAAAGTAAACTCTTCATTCCACGTTGGCTCTTTTGTCCTGCCATCAATCAATTTTGCATAGGTGAACCAAATGTATTGTTGGCATAAATATGACTATATGAAAGTTGTTAGAGAGTTTTGTATATACGTGTGTTGACAGAATTTATATGTTGTTAACATACGTGTATTAGGAGTCTGCTATTGATTAGGTGTCTGCTGATGTTAGGTGTTTTGGTTGGTTTAGGTGTTATAACTGAAATGTTATTAGAATACTACGAGACTGAGTCATTGGAGTCCTAGTTGGTCTAGATGTAGAATGTCAGTTTCAATCCAAATTTTATCTCTTGTAATCAGACTACTATAAATACAGTGCAGAGGCTCGAATCTTGCACCAAGCTTTCTGTTCAGTCTCAGTTTCATGAGTTTCTTCAAAAGTAATTTGAAAGTAGAATATGAATGCACACCATTTAATTCACCAAACTTTAGAGAATAGAACTAAAGAGATGAGTTTAATGGGATTTGCCAACTTAGATAAGACAATTCCTGAAATATTTTTTGACTTGATCTTGCCTATCATACAAATTTAATTATAAAAGAAATGAAAAAACTGATACTTCAAACTCTTAAATGCTTTATAGTAGAAAATAGAAAAGTCAGAACACTCAGAAGCAACCAAATTCTCCAGCAAGTAAAGCTATGGACCATGAAGATTTTTGAAATTCTCTTCAACCATAAAATGATAGCTTTTAGAGTAAAGTAAGATGAAAACTCACCCCCATTTGACCTTGCTTTTAGCAGTCTGAGAATCCATCTGTATGATCACATATGGATCACTTGTTCCCTGGAAGTCACATTAGAAAGAATTCAAAGCAACGACAAAAATCTAAGGATTAAGAAGTAGTTTTACTACTTGCCAAAAATAAACAGAAAGAAAAAAAAAATGCAACAGCTGCCAAAAATAAACAGAAAAAAAAAAAATGCAACAGCAAAGTAACAATAAGTGTACATCTCTTTGTAGAACAATTGAATAATGCAAAAATCTATATAAAATAAACAACCCATGGATCCATGGCAGGGAAATTGAATCCTTTTTTCAACTTAACGAACAGCTGACCATCATAAATTTCACGAGCAAAAGCCCTGCATATAACAAGAAAATAACTTGTTAAGCATGCCCATTGAACATTTGAGCCCGTTTCTCTGACTAAAAGGTATTACTACAATTCAAATTTATGATAGAAAGAACAGCCCGAAGTGCAAGTGTGCAACTACAAAAAGCAAAAGACACATACTCAGAAAGATAGACTGTCTTACAATCTGCAGCATCAACTTCACGCCTTCCTATGTTTTCCTACATTATGTGAAATCGGAAAAAGCATAAAAAGAGTATGAATAAATTGAAAACAAGGTAAATATTTAGTCCTGCGTAGCATTACCATATAAGACATTAAAAAATCACTCAATTAATTGAATAGAGCAAAGTCCTCATATGCTCCACTTAAAGTTACCAAGAATTTAAAGGCAGCAAAACTAATATGCTTCACTAATCTGGTGTCTTCTCAGTCGATAAACTGATATACTAAGCTCGAATTTCATGCAATATTTGTTCTATACTCTATTAAAGCTCAATTCCACTAAATCATCCTCAAGTTTCTCAAGAACGTAACAGAAAGAATGGAAACAAAATTTTGGATGTCCAGGCAAGGTGGTGGAATGATATACAGGAGGGGTAGTATAGGCCTCGAACGCGAAGCCTGCGAGAATAACGGCAAGATTGATGTCAAACGGAGGCCGTTCATTGTCTTCCTGACGCGAAACCATTTCAATTTCGGAGCCTGTTATAGAGAAACGACAGATTGAGTGAACTTCATTTCTGTTAGTCCCATCTCCTCGGGAAGAGAAAATCCGTACATTTCGAGGAAAATATGCCGAGAAAAGACGAGGAAATTTAGGGCTCAGAAGGCGTGGAAGCTTAGGTGAGAGAGGAGAGACAGAGTAGCGAAGTTGAAGCGACTGCAGAGAAGCCATGGAAGATAGAGAGAGCAGCAAGCCTCAGTGGGAGGGAAGCAAGAGCTGAGAATGAGTGATCGGAGTAGTGGCAAGTTGGGCGGTCATATAGAGAAAAATAAGGGCAAGATGTTGAAAGAAGATGGAGTAGCTAACGTGAACGGCCACGGAATTTAGCGGCTGTACTAGTATGTTCTGCTAACGGTCGTTTCTGGAACGCATGTTTGTATCCTATTATAGAGAGGGGCAGTTAGCTGGGGTGTGTTGCATTTGGAACAGGAAGAACCCCAAGAATTTTTATAATATGTTGTTTCTTAATTTCCTCAAAAATTTGTTTTTATTAATGATATTTATGCAATTGTGTGAACAAATATATTTAAAAAATTATCAAATGTTCTTCCAGATATTGTTTTCATTAGTGACGTTTTTCTATGTGGATAAATATATTGATTAATTTCACTAAAAATTTGAGTTAGGACGTAAGTGATTGCTCTATAAAAAAGTAAATTAATTTTACAACTTTTGATTTAAGTAAATAAATTACTTTAAAAGTGAAATTGAATGAATTCAATTCCTCTGTACAATTATTTATAAAATTTATTATATAATCAAATGGCTTCAATCAAAGTCCTGACAACCAAGCACCTGTACCCAAAATGGCATTAATGTCTTTTAAGCTTGTCAAGCTCTAATTGTTGAAGCTGAGGGGCAACGGCTTTTTCTTTACTTAGATGTGGTCAAGCCACATTAGCTGCTAAGGAATGAGATATCAGAAGTTTATGAAGGCGTTGGTTAGCTGCGTTACAAGAGCATGGATGAAATTTCTTGTTTTAGTGATACGAGAGATTAAATTAGTCTTATTTTAATTTTAGAGAGATTGATTTATTCAAATTAAAAGTTAAAAAGATTAATTTATTTTTTTTAAAAATAAATAAACTATTTACACTATTTCTCCTGAGAAATTCAATGAAGGGAATAAAATTCTTATTTTTTACAAAAAGGGAAGCATTTTCTGAGGGCACTGACGGGTGCTGTGACGTGTTGGGGGAGTATCCTTCGCTTGGATTGGGCTGCATCACTCAGATAAAAGGAGTTAGGAGGAACCGCACCAAAAACACAAATAGGAGACACATTTGTGGGCCGGAGAAGTTCAAGTTCTTAGAATAGAGGAAAATTTCGGGGAAAACAACTAAAGGTTGCTGCTGCAATTTGAAGGCTGATGTTGGGGAGATTGATTGATCGTCACCAAAGGAAGGAGAAGAGGCTGACAATGATCAAGGGATTGAAATTCTTAAAAAAGCAAAAACAATTCAAGATGATTAAGGGTTTTTCTCTAATTCTTGTAATTAATTTTATACTCTTTTCATCTTTTTAATTTTTATTGTTTATTTTAAAAATATTGGATGAATTTAATATATGCTTTTTATTTATCTTGAATTGGCATTGAGAATGATGATTTTTTTTTTTTTATATAAAAGGAGGTTTAAACCAAGAACGGAGCGGACAAAGGGAGGCTCAAATCATGTGAGCTATCTTTAAAAAGGTGATGAATTAATTTTATAATTAGGGGATTTGTTATTGAATTAATATGAAATATATTGTATTACAATTGTGCTTTGTCAATTAATTCTTTTTATCAATTCTCTACTCAAATAATTTTTGCTTAACTGACTTGATCATTTAATTAGGTTTTAGAAAGGATTACTTCACTTTTGAGAATGAGAGATTAGTTATAGGTTCCATTAAATAAATGAATGTGTATAAATTAGAGTAGAAATATTACTAATTTTATGTGCAATCATATTTCAATTGCTTGTACATTAAAAAAAAATCCCCTAATTTCAATTGGCATAGGATATGATCTTCAGGATTTATTAGGGATAGTCCCAATCACCTTTAGAAGAAAGGGAATTATATATCTTAAGACAATTGGATTGGTAACACCAAATCAATTGAAGGCTAGAGAAATTGTAAATTTCCTAGCCATGTTGATCTACTTAATCCCCCAAATTGCATTCACTCTCCCTTAGTTATTTTGTTCATTTTAGCGTTAAAATTTTAATTTATCATTTTTAGTTTATTTTTTTAAAGCTCATTTTAACAACGTGATTTTTCTAAATAAAATTAAAATAAACAATTTTAATAGTTAGATTAAATTTAAATTTCAACAGATTTGATATCTCACAATTTTACCTTATATTTTATTTTGTATACTTATGTAATAAAATATTAGTAGAGTTTTTACAAATTAGGATCACACGAAACACACTCCCATAGTAATTTTAAGAAACTTTATTGAGATGTTTGGTATAAAGATTTCTAATTTGCTATTTGGAATCGATTAATCTAGTAATATAAATCCAGGCATTAAATTTCATAATATTTAGTTAATTATATGTATGGTAAAATAGTGCGAAAAAAGCTAATTTCTTTTATTTTGAAATTAAATTTCTAGCTAAAAAATTTACTTATGGCCAAAATTACCCTCTTTCACAGGAGGAGAAACAAAACAAAGCCCAAAACTCAAAAAGAAGAAAAAAAAGATCCTCCAGTTTGGACACCCAAGAAAGAATGGGAAATATCAATTACCCCACCAATTAGAGACACGAAGGCCAACCACTTCCATTGATGGAGATGATAAGGGAAAACGTGATCCATGATACATCCATGGATAATGACCTGCAGATGTTGCTATTTGAGAAGCCTGACATAGCCGTCATACAGAAGAGAAATGCAGTGACAGTGATATTTCTAGCAAGGAAAATTGACAATGCATGTTCTTTGTGCAAATCAAAATCGGCGGGCGCACTTCATTTGTTTAGTGACTGCGTCGAAAGTCGCATGACATTTCTTCATCTCTTCCTTGAAATGATTAGAGCCAACAACTTCCAAGTTGCTTCTGCTTTTTGGAATGGAGCCAACCACTTGTTTCTTATCCTGAAAGCTCAAAATACTCTATGGTATTTTGACTAATGTGCTTTTATCTTGAGGCAAATTTGGATGGGCAGGAATTTTTTTTTTTTTTTTCCTTTCCAATTTTGAAGCAGATTAGAACGAGAAGAAATTATTTGGAAAGGAAAAAGTGTAGAAGGTTTGCAAAGGCTGGACAAACGTTGTTAATAAATCCATATCTACACAAATTAACCAAAAAAAGTACATAACATTATTATGATGTATGATCAATATACAATAAGTACATCTGTTCGAATGTAATGAAAGACACAAAAAAAGAACGAAAATATCCCATTAATTATAGGTCTCATCACCATTTGATGATAGTAGAATATTTTTATCCCTTTTACATATCTCATTAATTTCAACAAGTGAGAAAGAAAAAAATAATAAACAAAAAGTAATGGTAACTTTGATACTCTAAATTCAGACATCCAAATCATATATGTGTTACACATTTGAGTTTTGAATGGATTAAAAAGTATAATATATGAAAAAGTAACTAAATTTGCATTGTATTTGTATTATTCTTGTATAAGCTTTATTAAATATGCCTAAATAAGGCTCAAAGCTTAACTCCAAAGTAAGAAAGAACAAAACAAAAGAGAAAGAGTTTTATTACAATTAGCTGAGTTTTCTTCAACGAAACCCACATTCAAGAGATAATTTGCCAATCCCTAATGATTATAGGAAAAAGCAAGAATTCTAAAAAACAAAAATAGAAATAAGAGAAACTAGTTGAACTCCTTTGGGAGAAGTAGCTAGACACTTTCTCTTATAAAGAGGGAGCTCTTGTTTCTTCATTTCTTGTCCATCCCAAGTGTGCTCTTAACACTGTCCATAGCACCCTGAGCCATGTTCTTCACTTGCTCCCCAGTCTGAAACACGAAGAATCATTAAGTTTTTAGAACAAAATTTCAAAATTCTAATATGACAAAAATTTGTGAAAGAAAAAGTGAGAAAACTGTTCTAATTGTGACTTTTAACTACTAATTATCAAAACCTGCTGGAGAAAACCAGCTGCTTGATCCTTGTTTTCTTCCACTGCCTGGCCAGCTGAGAAAGCAGCATCATTAGCCTTGTCTTTAGCTGACTGAGCTGAGTCCTTTGTGGATTCTATCCACTGCTCTGTCGTGTGCTAATTAAACAAAAGCATAAATCAGCCATTCATGTCTCATAATTGAAAATGCTTTTGTACCCTAGGAAATTTAAGATAATTTATTAATATAAATTTAAATTTAAAGTCATCTTCATTAAGAGAGTTTATTATTAATAACTCTCACTTTAAAAAAAAAAAAGTTAGTCTTTCTTACCTAAAGAGTATGGAATACTCTTGAAAAAATATAAAAAATAATAAAAAGAATTCAAAATTTAATTAGAGTGTTTATTGAGGATGAATATGAATGCTTTTTTTTACCTTGGCCTGGCCCTTTGCTTGGCCGGCATTGAAGCTTTGTTGCATGTTTGACATGTTTGCTGAGCTAAAGAGAATACAAAAATGATAGATGTAAGCTTTGTTTTGAGTTGGTGTTATTGATCTTGTTTGAGAGAGATATTTATAGTGTTCTGGTCTTCACTTTACAGGCGACACGTGCATTAAAGATTGGAAGTAGGAAATTTCTGTTATTAAATGGCGAGCTTTTCTGCTTTGGAAGTGGGCTTTGGGAAGCTTGATTTAGAATAGTGTGTAAGCCTCTATTATGAGAAAATTATGCATCTAGGAGTTCTACTTACCATTAATTAATGTCTTTTTTTGTCTTTCCATTTTTTTGATCTATTTTGAAGTGTTAAGACCAGAAAATATTGATAAATACATACATGTGCACACAAAGAATGGTAAAATTATCAAAGATTTGACCTTTTCAAACTTGTTCTATAATTTTTTTAATAAAAAGTAATAAATTATTTAATATATAAAAATATAGGTTCAAACTCTAAATTTAAAGAAAAATTACAAAATAATTAACAATTAAACGTCATTTGTATCATTAAAAGTGTTAAGATTGTCTAAAACTTTAATTTGTATGAAGATAAATATTTATATATAATATTAATACATTTATCATTAAAAAATATGAAATGGTCACTCTTTTTTCTATGCTCTATATATCTAATCTAGTCTCACACAGATTTAAATCAACATTTAAGGCGGGCTATTCAAGACTTGAACATTTCTTCCTTAGAAGCTTCTCAAGATAACACTAAAGCATACAGTATTATAAATTTTTTTCTTAAAATGAATAACCAACAACACTTCTAAACTTGCTTTGTTCTATTGTTTGGTGAGATATTTTATTTTAGCAAGCAATTTTATAGTAAAGTAAATTGGAATTTGTATGTGAACCCCGAAAATGATGTGGACAAAAATTTTAAAAAGAAAAAGAAAAAGAGGGATAGATTATTCCAAGATCATATTCATAACACATACATCAAATGTAGATGTCCCATGATCGCCCTAAAAAAAATGTAGATGTCCCATCACCTTTAGTTGAAATTAGCCAAGAATAATGAGTTCATGAGGTTTAAACCTAATAAATAGAAAAATTTGATATTTTTAATTTATAAAACTTTTGATTTGCCTATTTTATACTCTAGAGTGGGTGGCTAGTACGTCTTGGTGACCAAAGTTTGTTAGAAAATCAAGCCTCTTTATCCGTTCAACTTTTTTTTTTTAATTTGAACGGATATATCAGTTCAAATTACAGTTACACTTTTGGGTAAATTAAAGTATATATGTAAGTTACACTCCCATTATAAAGTTCTTGGGTACGTACACACTTTTTTGTCTTAATAAATTAAGTAAAAAATTTAACCAAAAAAGAGGAGAAAACCTTCTTTTAAATAATGCTTAAATATATTTAACTATTTTAGACACGCCTACCCTTTAGAGTACATTCAATAAACAAAAAAAAAATCATATTATGAAAAAACATTAGTAATTTTATGGTATGTTTGGTTCGCAGCATTTAAATTTTTATTTTAAATTATAATTTTAAAAATACTATAATTAGAAATAAAATTATTAAGTATGTATATTTTTTGTTTATTTTGTATTGGGAATATCAAAAAGTATGTTTATAAATCTGGAATTTATATATTTGGTTGAATATTATTATTGTCAAAAATATTACATAATTTAAAAAAAAAACCCTTAAAATTTCTATTTACATTTTAATAATGCTTCAATTAAAAATCACTGGTGTTGTTGCTATGATTGGACTATCATTACTATTATTATCATGGTATCATCATCTTCGTTATCATTGTTGCTATAGCGCTATCACTATTGCCACTACCACTTTTATCATTGTTGGATCACTATCAACACAAGGACCATCACCACCATCGTATTGTCACTATTACCACTGTTGTCACTATTGTTGCCACCACCAACATTATTAGACTATAATCACTATTATTACTGACATCATTATTATCATTGTCATTGTCTAGGAATGCAAATATAAGATATAATATTGATACGACAAGATTAGATATGAGAATACAACAAAATATCAACAACAAGGGATATTGATATGGCATATATGTGAGTGTGTATTTATGTGTGTGTGTGTGTATATATATACACACATATGCATCAAGAAAACATAGGAAAAAGCCTTGTTCAATTCCAAATAAAGCATGACAAAGTGAAATTACATGACCAAACAATTGTATTTACAACAAAAGCTACTTGAATATTGCTAAAAAAATTCTCATTAAGAGAAATGTTACTATGCAAGTATATGAAAGTATCATTGAAGTATTGATATTAGATTCTGACACAAATCAACAAAACATTGTAAAAAGCCTTGCTCAATTCCAAATAGAGCATGACAATGTTAAATCATATGAGTTTAATCTCTTCTCATTAACCCAAACAACTATATCTACAACAAAAGTCACTTGAATAATGCTAAAGAAATTCTCATTAAGAGAAATATTCCTATATAAGTATATAAAAATTTCATCGAAGATTGAAGTATCGATATCAGATATGTATTCGACACAATATGACAGCCTATTACTACAAGAAATTTTGGTATTACTGAGGGATAAGTCATTTAATAAAAATAAATTCTTTTGATAAACCCCATATCAAAAAATTTTATTGACGAATTTGTTATTTTGACATAGGGATTTATCCCTTATTAATACTGAAATTTCTTGTAGTATACATATGAAGTATCTATGCTTCCTAAGTTGTCATTGCCACCATATTTAGACTGTCACCACCACCATAATCATTGCTATCGCTACTATCATTATTGTTAAACCACCATCACCACTGCTATCACTGACACCACCATTGTCATTGTACTACTAGTTGCCATCATCAAGGTCATCGCAACCATGGTCAAATTGTCATCACCACCACTATCATTGTTACCACTACTACTATCATCGCTACTATCATAGTTAGACAGTCATCACCACCTTTGTCATTATCATCACCACTATTATTGTTGTGGCTGCCGTCTCTATCATCGGTCCAATATGAAAGTAGCCAACTATTTTATTAAATGTGGATAAAATATTCTCTTTAAAAAGAATATCTTCATTTCCACAACATGAGAATGAATTATTCCCACCTTGTCACATGGTATCAAACTTCTATATTTTATGGAAGTTGAAGATAAATATTTGAGAATCATTTTTCAGATATTGAACTAAATATAGAATTAAAGATTTCAAATCCTATATTCTCATCAATTTCTCAAGATTAGAATCATCAATTTGATCCCGAACCAACTAACTTACCCAAAATTGTCTTGAAAAATTAAAGATTAGATTAGAAAAAATGCAAACTTTTTTTTTGGCCTAGTCCAACTAGTCATGGGCCAGCTTGATAATTTTTTTTTAATACTTTTTTTCACTTCAACTTTTTTTCTTTCAAGTTTGCTACCTTTTCTTATCAAACAACAAACATGTATATAATGAAAATTTAAAAAGTGATATGAAAATAAATATAGAAAATTTGAATAATAAATCTTTCTTTAATTGTTATTTCAATATGTAAAGAAAATACAAAAATATTAAAATTATGTAAATATAAAAATTTAAAATATAAAAAAGATTTATAAGTTTATAATTATTTCATTAATTTAGAATTTTAAAATATAAAAATTTATATTAATTTATAGTTGAAGTTCAAATCTAAGTTTAAGTTTAACTTTAAGATTAAATTTAAAGATAACCTATTTAACCGTTAATGCTATAAAGTTAGAGTTATACTCAAATTTTTTTACCCGAAAAAATGTGAACCTTTTTTGGTCTAAACTAAATAGACCCAGGAGCAAAGCGAATTGATGCAAACCAAATCGGGCCAACCTGTTTACTCAAGATTATGTGAAACAAATGTACCCTTTTTAGTAATGATTGTTGCACTAGTTTTACTACACAAGGATTATACAACATCTTTATAAAACATTAGATCTCATATAATTATTGTACAATATAATTGCATACATGATACATCCAACATCATTAGTTATAATCTTAATGGTGAGTTTGTCAACGGCGGAGGCAGGGGCCTGCCGCCCCTGAACATTTGAAAATCCCACACTCACTGATAGCTTTTATTTGCTACCTTTGCAAGGTGGGACTTTAACTCTTAACAGGGAATGGCGTAACGACTTTTGTTTCCTCCCTCTTGTACTGAAACGCCTGCTCATCAACCAGTTATTATCGATGAATGCAGGTAGTTGAGCACTAGATTGCCCATCGTCCAACCATTCCATCTCCGCTCATAAGTCATACCTAAGGGAGCTAACTTTATAACCAATTATTTGGTGAAGAAAGGACAATATCTTTGGAACCCACCCACATAGATCTCTTTACCTTTGAACAATAATTTCAGGCAGAAATGGTCCGGAATCCAAAATCCGGTAGGACCAGCTACCTTCATTGTCCCTAAAAATGCTGACAGACTTGCAAGAAATGAAACAAATTAATCTTCTTCCGATTGGGACCATGAGTCGTTCTAGTATTCCCTATAATGTTGTTACAAGCTAATTGTTAATTATAATCTCAACATTAATTACTTGTTAAATTTCACCTTCTTAATTTTTCTCTAGAGTCCCTGATCCCTCCCATTGACTTGTGTTACCAAGCTTTTGTTTTTTTGTTTTGTATTTCACACGAAGTGTAATTCTAGTATGAAAAGGAAAGTTTAAAATAATATTTTTCTCTCAACAATGATCTTTTCAAAATTTGAATCCATACACATTAACATCAAATCTTTTAAAAGCAGAATTAACTTTTACTATACTAACACCTATTAGTATTACTAACCTTTTGTTGTAGAGAATTTTGTACTTTTGATAAATCTAAGAAAAATGAACCTTTTAAACATTTTACCTTTGTTTGGATCTACACATGACAGTGAGGGAAAGCATAAAAAAGAGGGGCAAACGCTTCTTTCTTTCCTTCACCAGTTCATTGTCATGGAACATTAAGTAACTAAACCCAAATGAATAAACTGGTTATCTTCCTTCTTGTTCTCTGTCTTTTCTCCAATTTCCCAGAAAGAATCTCTCCTTCTGTGGAAGTATTGGCTTACTCATTTTTCTGAATTAAAAGGAGAGAGGAAAAAAAATACAAACTTAACTAACCCAGGATACAATAAGACAAACTGTACCACTTTGTTAAATTTGTGCAAATCAAGCCTAATCTCTGTGCAACAAAGCTGCAATTTATATTCCATATTTGCTTTTCAAGACATTCTCTTTTGTTTGAATCGAATACTTCTTGCCATCGCCATTCATGATTCTCAAGCTTTGCCTCAGTAAGTCAAACTCCCTCTCTGTTTTGTACTTTTCATGCATCACTGAAGCTAGTTCTGCTTTCAGGACTCTGATGGTTTCTTCCCTTTCTTCCAGCTCCCTCTTCAGATTTTCCATATGAACATCATCTTCCTCTGCTTTCCAATACAGACCATCCCCTGTAAACAAACAAATTCTCAGACCCATTTCTCTTCTTCCAAAAAGGTTACACAGATTTCACCCAAACCAAACAGCACAGCACATTTTCAGAACTTAAGGGCAATTTATCCAAGTTGTATGAACATTTCTGAGTAAGAAGTTAAAAAGCAGAAACAAACTAACATTAGGTAGCAGGAAATTGAACCCCAGAAGCCACAAATTGCTTTTCAAATTAAGAAACAGACATACTATGACGCAGACTGTAATTCATCAGAGAGATTTATGTAGGCAAAGGAGAGGGGCTGAGTTCTGAGATGGAGAGAAGAAAGAGAGATACCATCATATGTTCTCTGAATGAGGTCATCAAGCTCAGTCTTGATTGCAAGATAAAGTTGCTTCCACTTCTCCACGGCCTCATCACGCCTTGCTCTCTCCTCCTTCATTTGTTCAACCAAGAGCTTGGTCCCCATTAACTCCCACTCTTCCTCACCATTATTCTCCTTCTTCTTCTCCACCATTCCTTGTTCTTGCTCTTTCATCTTCCTAATCTTGTCTTCCTTCTCTTCCACCAGCTTCCGCAGCTGTTTCACCTCCTCTCTGAGCCTCTTCCTCTCTTGCTTCCAATCTGCCTCCTTGAAAGTGAACACCATTATGTCCCTCTCATAGCTCCTGCTCTCTTTCTCCTTCTCATACATCATCTCCTTTAGCTCCTCACGGAGAACCTTCACTTTCTCTTTCAAATACTTCACATCCTTTTCACAAATATACCTCCCATTCTTGCTTGCACTTCCCCCCATCTTTGATTGAACCTTTCCTATGCCTACCGGCTAACTATCAAAGTGATGGGGTCCTGCATTGTTCTTATGTATAAATATATAGTGAATGAGAAGAGGATGATAAAAAAGTGTGGATGGCATAAGATCTAACTAAAGGCTCATCCAATTTTTCAATTACAAAAATTTATTTGCAGATCACATGTTATAGTAATAGAGAAATGCTCTTAATACTAATTATTTTTCACAAAAATCTCACAAAATTAATGTAAAATATTGGACTTTTTTAAATTTTATAATTTAAATTATAAAATTTAATATATTTAGTAATTTAAATTATTTTAAATAAAATTTTTATAAGATTTATTTATGAGAATAAAAAAAATTAATACTAATAACTTATGATTTATTGATTAAATTATTAAAATAAAAATAAATAAAATTAATGCCATATATAAAAATTGTAAAAAACATTACAATTCTAAATAAAATGTGCACCCCAGATATTTTAGCCTTTTTTTGAACTCCATAGACTAGGGTCGTCCCTAGTGCTTAGAACTCAATAATGGAAGAGGCAAAAGAGGCTCATGGATAGGACTACATGGATTTCAGTATGATTTTACATTAAAATTGAACGCCACATGATTAGGCTGCAAATATAAATAGAGATTATGCTTATTCACATGCACAATTTTCTTTGGAGCGTGGGGTAGAATTATGATCACATTTAATTTTGCAGCGAAATAATGCATCATTGTACTTGAGCATACTTGTTTAAGTCCCCACTTATAGATGGGATGGGATCCATACATACAAATATAACCCCCTGAAGATGGGTCGTTTTATTTTCACACTAAAGAATATATATAATTTTCATTAAATAAAATTTATATCATCATATTCATTAAATTTTATTAATTAAAAAATAAAACTTAATAAATTAATACTATGCAATATTTCATCGCAAGAAAGGTACTAAGACCTTTTGTGAGAATAATTTTTTTCTTTAAATTTTGTGATAACTAATAAAAAAGCTTGATAATTTAGGTTATATCTTTAGCAACAGAAAAGAAAAATCTGGGCCATTTGTGTGGTTACTAGGTGACAACTGGAATAAACCAAAAGTCATGTGAATCAAGTTGAAAAGGTAGTATAACCATGCATATTGACATTATTTGGTAAAAAATTAAAAACACAAAATTAAAAGGTATATGTAAAAGAATTTGATTTATCCAAAACAATAAAATAATCCCTACCCTCAGAAGTCATATGAGTTACATTAGGATTTGGATTGCTAGAGTTATTGTTTATTGTTTGTAGTTAAGAAGTGCAATAAAAGATAAATAGAAAATAATAAAATAAAAATAGATATATAAATTAGGTTTAAAAATAAAATAAAAAGATAAAAACAACTACAATTGAAAAAGAAAAAAATATAGAAGATGCAGTTACCCTTAAACCCTACGTTCTTAGAAACCATAAAACTACAAAAGGAGGGGAAAATATACCTTGTAACTACTGCCAAGTTGTCTTATCTAGCATCTATTTCTCTACGAGCTTGCTAAAAATTCCTATCTGACCCAGCTATACCAAAACAGAGATGGTAGTTAAGGCCAATAAGGGGGGTCATCTCATCATGGGAATTTGAGTTCATGCTTTTAAAGATAAAAAATTGATATATATATATATATATATATATATATATACGTATGAATTTATATTTTTAAAAAAAAATAAAAATATAAAAAAATTTGTAAAGTATATACAATATATTATTACCCATTCTCAAAGCTCTCAAAGCCTTAGCCATGTTGGGAAGAACATCCAATTCTGCAAGTCAATGTCATCTTGCTCATAGACACAAAGTTTCAGTGCTGTATTTGTATTCTTACCCATAGGACATTATCATGTGTGTACAAGTGCATTTAATGGTGTTGCCTCTTTGGATTCCCTGGGTTGAAAACGACTTGTAGCATCCCGGTTTTTATGGCCTTGCCGGGTAGTTTTTTTTCCGTGGAAGGTCCTTTCTCATTAATTTGGCAAGGTTATCCACCATCATCTTGGTATGGCCTTTAAATGTCATATTACATAATAGTTACTGTCGTTTGTCCTTATGCATTTTTTGAAAGGGCCATGCTGGCAGCTTATGACCAAGGGAAGCATATACTGTGCTAAACCTAGCTCTCAATATATCATCTTCACGTGGGTTAAAATGAGTAAAAAGAGGGCAAAAGCAGAAAAAGGAAATGTAGGGTTTTTTTTTTTTTTTTTAGTACAAAGAAAAATTTAGGGTAGCAAAGTTTTCATTATTCTAATCATTCTAAAGGCAGCACAAATCACTGAATTCAATGAAAATTTACAATAAAATTATAAATTATTTATCAACAAAAACTAAAATTAGAAATGTAAGTCCTTGATTAACAATTAACAATCATTTCAGTTTAGCATTAATAGTTTTATTATTTTTATAAATTAAAAACTATATATTTATTTAAAAAAATTTAAATTATTAAATTTATTAAACTTCACATATTAAATTACAAGACTTATGAAATTTAATAATTTTTATTAATTAAGTGAACATTTAAGTAAAAGTACCTTTTTATAATTTTTATAATAAAATAAATAAAAAGTGGTCTTTATTAGAGTTGCATCAATATAAATTATATAGGAATAACGAGATTTCAATAAAAATCACGTAACTTAACTAAAGATAAGATTTTTTAATATTCTTACCAGAAAAAAAGATTTTTAATATTTATTAATTAATTATAATTCAATAGCACTTGCCTTACTATATATAGTAATAATAATCTTGTCTACAGGGAAAATAGTGATATATGGCATGATAAGTGCAATAATCGCGTTCACGAGAGCATAATTTGCAATTATATCTCAATCTCATATTATTATTTGCCCTCTGTATAAGCATGAAGCTTACCACATGTTCCCGTATTTTCTAAAGAGTACCGCTCTTTTTATGAATAAAAAATTTTTTCAAATTTTTATTTAAATTAAATTTATTAAATTTCATGAATATAAAATACAATAAATTTAACAACAGTTTATGAATAAAAAAAATCCATATTTAATAGAACTATTTTTACACTTTTCGAAATTTTTATGAGGTAGGGCCAGGCCTTAATTAGGTAGAAACATTCAAATTTGTTTGCTCTGGATTGTTTCCCTTTCTTTGTCTGGATGTGGACGTCTTGTTTTGTTTTGTTTTGTTCTGACGTGGTGCATGGGAGTTGGATGTACGATCATGTCAAGTGGCCCAAGCCCACAACACAGTCTATTACTGTTTTGTTGGGCCCGGTATGTACGCATCAGAAAAGGACTGTCCACAAAACAGTGCATTTCTAACACACGGTTCAATCTTGGAATTCAGAGTACTCAAGAAAAGACAGGCACAAAAGCCACCGACCAGGGACTTCATCCTTGATCATTGTAATTGTGTTGGTTGTTCTGGAAAAATTAAATTATATATGCATTTGAGGAAAAAATGCTAATATGAGCTGCAGTATGATTCCCATAAATAAAATTTTATTTAAAAAATTTAAATTACTAAATTTATTAAGTTCAACTAATTAAATTGTAAAACTTGCTTAATCAAATAGTACACCATAATTACATGTGCCTTTTATTTTATTTTATTTTACATGGCTCTATCTTTTCTGTAATATGAGCATGACACACATTTAAATGGAGGGCGCATCTCTTCAAATTTGACCAAATGTGGACTTGGCATGAAGAGTGTGAGCCTCTCACCTATAACTTTTGGAAAGGTAGAGCGGTTGGAGAGTTGGAGGATATGGATGATAAGCTTAAAGCTCTTGGAGAGGGACTAAAAAGCTTGGAACAAACATTACCTTCGAGCAGGCGGAGTGGAAAGTCCAAACGCTTCAGAGTTAGCTTCAATCTCTTACTTCCAAACCCCTGCAACAAATGTGATTGAGAAAAAGAAAACTACTACTAAAAGAGTTGGGGGAAGTACTTGAAAATGAGGAAATACTGTGGAAGTAGAGGTAGAGGGTTCAGTGGTTGTCTAAAGGGGATAAAAACACGAAATTGTTCCGTACCAGATCTTTCATAATAGAATTGGCCACCTTAAAGATTCTTGTAATGTTTGGAGACAAGGAAATGATGTGGAGGCTATTATTAATGATTATTTTCAGGAGATATTTCATCCCATATCCCCCTCCAAATTGAAGGAGGCTCTTCACCCGATGCCCCCATAGAGTTACTGCTTAGATAAATGATAGCCTAATTAGACATTTTTCTGCTTTGGAAGTTAAAGAGGCTCTTTTTCAAATGGGTGCTACCTAAGCCCCAGGACTTGATGGGATGCCAACACTCTTCTACCAAAATTACTGGCACATGGTAAGGAAGTTAAAAAGGTGGCTTTGTGGTACCTAAATGGTAATAGAGATAGATCATTTTTTGAATCTATAAATCAAACTTTTATTACCTTTATCCCAAAGGTTCAAAATTCTAAAATGGCAGTGCAATTCAAACCAATTACATTGTGTAATCTTCCCTGTAAGATCATAACTAAAACTCTAGTCAAAAAGTTAAAGCAGATGCTTCCAGATGCCATATTTAAAGAATCACCGCACTGTGAAAAAAAGGGCATTTGCCTTAAAGCTTAACATGAGTAAAGCATATGATCATGTGGAATGGGCCTTCTTGGAAGCTATTATGGTCAGAATGGGCTTTCATAGCCAATGAATCAATTTGATTAGGGGGTATATCCAATTGATTTGCTACTTTGTCTTTTTAAATGATATTTTGCTTCAACTTATCTCTTCGAAAGGCCTTAGATAAGGTGATCTTTTATCTCCTTATCTCTTCTTGATTTCTGCTAAGTGCCTTTCTTCTTTGTCTTCTGAATTTGCCTCAAGGGGATGTACTAGTGAGGTTAACAATGCAAGAGGTCCCTCTAATTTCCCATCTATTTTTTTTGCTAATAATAGCCTCCTTCTTGTAGAGCAAAATTTATGAGATTGAACTTATTGTGGATCTTGAACTTATATGAGGCTCAAGTAAGAAGATGAATTTTGAGAAGTCTGCTGTATTTTTCAGTCTAAATTACAATGAGGAGATAAAGACCCATATTCTGAATGCCTTTAATATCCAATCGGTGGCGTATAGTAAGAAGTATTCGTGTCCTCCAACCACAATGGGGAGAATTCATCCTTTCAATTTCTTAAGGATAGATTCCGGAAAAGAATTGACCACATCTTCGGGTGGTAAAGAAAAAATTATAAGGCCATTGCGCAAGCTATCCCAACTTACACAATGCCTTGCTTTAAAATCCCTTCTAACCTTTGTTCTGATCTAAATAGCATGATGGAAAAATTTTGGTGCGTTTCTCAATCCAATCAAAAGAAAATTCATTGGCTGAGGTAAGAGAGTGACGAGAGTCTTTGTGATCCAAAGTCTAACGGTGGCCTCGATTTCCGTGATCTTAATGTTTTTATCTTGGCTATGTTAGCAAAGCAAGGGTGAAACTGAGTACATAATCCTACTTGTCTATGTGCTAAAATTTTTGAAGTTAGGTATTATCCCAAAACTTGTTTCCTGGAAGCAAAGGTTGAGTATAATCCATCCTAGACTTGGAGAAGCATTATGGAGGGCAAGCAGTTATTGAGTAAGGGGTCATTTGGAGGGAGAGTGATGGTTCCTTGGTTAGAATTTAGAAAGACCCTTAGATTATAAGACCCAGTTCTTTTTTAGCAGAATCTTCGTCCTCTTTGCTCGATGAAAATACTTATGTCAGGCAACTCCTTGATCCTATGATTGGTCAATGGGACTGTGCTCTTATCCATCAGCTTTTTGTTCCAACGAAGGCTGAAATTATTGTTACACTTTCTCGGCCTATTATGTGGGCAAAAATGGAATTAGCAATGATGATAGTGGTACATCAGAAGGCTTCTGGAAGGAGCTTTGGAAACTCCCTTGCCCTCCAAAGATAAAGTGTTGGGCTTGGAGTTTGAGCCACGATATATTGCCTTCAATTTGATCCAGTGAACTAAGGATGCTACCTCTATGCTGGGGAAGTCGAAAATTCCTAGCACTTGATTTGGGATTGCCCATTCTCCATTGTCACTTTGCAAGCGACAACACCCTTTCAACTAAGTGATTTCAGTTCCTCCCATGATCTCTTTGAAGTTCTCCAAGCTTGCTGGAATTCCTTATCTAAGAAAGATTTGACACTTATGATAACAATTCTCTAAGGTTTTTGGTTAAAACAAAATAATTGTTGGCTCGAGAAATCAAGTAAAGATCCTGCACAAATATCTTGTTGGACCTCCAAGTTAAGGGTGGAGTTCATTGCCCAGTTCCAGCAGTCCCATTGAGGTGGCGTGGGACCCATTCAGAGAGATGGGCAGTGGAAGTAGCCTATGCTTCCATTCCTTAAGATGAGCGTTGATGCATCTTATAATGCGAAGACAAAGTCCGTGGGAGTGGGAGCTGTGGTTCAAAATGGAGGTGATTTTCTTGGGCGCTATGTGCTCTGTTCTGCAGGGGATCTCAATGCCCTCTTCGTAGAGTTCATGGCTGTATTGAAGGGCCTTAAATTTGCAAAGGATGTTGGTTTAACAGAGTTGCTTCAAGAGTTTGATGCAAAGAGGGTGATGGATAACTTGGCTTCCCATCGCCAAATGATATCTCGTTTAGGCTTGCTGATTGAAAACTGTGTAGAGGTTGCTCATGATCCCCTTTTAATTCCTTTTCCTAAACACCTAGAGAGAGAGAGCAATAAATGGCTGACGCCATATCCAAGATTGCTTTTGAGAGGTTTGAATTTCATGTATAGTTGGAGGGCCCCCCTCCCCAAATTGTAGATCTGTTGATTTCTGATCGTTCTTAATGAAAACTTTCACATCAAAAATTAAAGATAAAAATTATAACAAAGATAATATAAGTAAAGCTAATACTTTTAGTTTCATGTTTTCATTTAATGTAAATATAGATAATATTTTCTCTTTTTACTGAATCTATATTTTCATAGGCACGTATAATTCTATATTTTATGTTAAGAGGAAAATATATAATTTTAAATCATTAGTTACTTATTTATTTATATTACTATAATGTTAAAACTTTTTTGTAAGATTTATAAATTTTATGTTTACAAAGAACTAAAAAAATATTCCCAAACACTTAAAGATCAAAACACTAATTTACAAGAGAAGATCTATAGAATGAATCATGGGGTGATGCCCTTGTTGCCTTGACTTTCCACTCTTTTGTTAAAAAAGAAATTGTGGAATTTTATTTCTTTTGATCCAACGGTTAACAGTCCTCCTACAATCGGAGCAATACACGATAAACGTTGATTGCTTTTACACGTGTGCGCAAGGCGACTTCTTAACGTGGCAAAAGATGAGTGGGACTGGATAATTCCATTTGACGGAGTCTGCACGTTCAGGTGGAACTGGAATCGTATCACAGAAGGTGAAATTGGCCGCTGACACGATGTGGTGGGGCCCGCATGCCCATTTCACCAACGACCGGAATTTGTCTCCCGAAAGGTGGTCATGCAAATTAATAACCTCAATTCCCAAATTGCCCAACCGTTACAAAACAATAGCAATAGTGCCATCCGGTTTGTTTGGTTCCCAACCGTCTCTCTAATTGTGTTTTGGCTTTCATTTTTTTTTAACAAAAAATAGCAATTCTCTTCTCATTCACATATCACCAAAAAAAATGCAATATTAGTTGGAAAAGAATCTAGTTATTTTCATATGTGTGCTATTACATGAATTAATCCTCTAAAAAAATTGAAATAAAATTTAAACAATTATAGAAATGTGTATGAAGACAATATCAATTCATTTTGTGTTACCACCAGTTTAATCTAAAAATGAGGACTTTTACTGGGCATATATATATATATATATATATATATATATATATATATATATATATATATATACACACTACATACATATTTCTTTGACCATAAATGTTGTAAAAAATATTTACTTCCACGTTTATATTTATACAAAATATTTACATCCATTTGACTATAATTATTGATTAGTTATGAGTCTTATTTATACAATCAATCAATAATTATAATGAAATAAGTATAAAAATCCTAAATAAATATGAGTGTCAACTTTTAGATTATTTAAAGATTTTGTAGTTTTCATAAAAAGTTCTGATTAGGATTAATAAGATGTAATTAATATACTATGCAATTCCTACTTTTGTCCTTAATTCCTTACCCCTTTTCTTAGGCCTTCAAAGCCTCCTACATAAGAAAAAAAATCTTCAATTTTGTTATTGTACCAAAATAGTTATTATTTTTGGCAAGGATTAATCACTTGATGAACCTAGCTATCAATTATTGCTCCAAAAAGATCAAAATGATTTCAAATGCAGACACCTAAAATTGAATTCAATTAATTGCTAGCTTAGAGTGCAAGGAAATTGCAATTAAACCCAAACAGTAGAGTACAATGGGCATTTTTATTTTTGATAAATGTTTGGGGAGGAAGGTAGACATACCAAGATGTAGTTATTAACGTTTTAAAGTATTAGTGCTATAACTAGGATGTTAGTTTCAAATAAGGATCAAACAACTAGGAAATGATTCACATATTAAAATTTTGCTACAATATTATTTTAATGTGAATTAATTAATACCAATTTAATAGCAGAGTAAAGAGTCTCACGTTTAGTTTCTCCTAATATATAATCTAAAAAGTTAAAAATAGTGGATGTGTTTTTTAATTGAAGTTAACTTTCTATTATTCATAAAAATTAGAAAATTAGATTTACTTGTATAACATTAGTCTTAATAAGAGTTTAGTAACATTGATGAAATTAATTTTGGCTTCCCAAGATTGATTAATTATAAGATTTTATAATTATGTGGAAGTAAGAGTTTCTTTGTTTTCTTTTGCAACTCAAATTAATTATGACATGAAAAATTTACATTCTTGCCTCTAGCTATAAGCTAGATAGTCACTCCATTGGTATTATTGTGGAAAAAATTCCTATATAAAGATTACAAATTTATTAATAAATGTTTTTAACCAAAAGATTTATCAAGAGAATTTATTTTTATAGAGAGATTTATCTTTAGGTAATTCTGAAATTTGTTGTAATAAATTATTTTAGAAGAGGAAAAAAAAAGGCCAATAATAAAGAAGATAAGATAGTTTATATTTTATATAAACATACAAAATAAAAAGGTTTTTTAAAAATTAAAAAAACTTTCTTATAAATAGTTGTGCTTAAAAGGATTTTATGGAGTCAAATTTATCAGTTGTCATATAATTGGGACAATGAGAGAAATGAAGTTTTTAATACACTAGCAAGATCATATAAACTTACCACTCAAAAATAGGGAAGATAGTCAATCATAATATATAACCTAAAATCCAAAAAAAAAAAAAGTATGAAAAAACATAGAATTGGAGTAATGCTCTATATATGTCTTCATAAAAAAATAAGAAAAATAAAAGAGAAAAGGAAAGAAAGAAAAAAATGTAAAAGTTAAGACAGAGAAAATAATTAAAAATAGATATAGTAAAAGTAATTTACAAGCAAAAGTTGAACATTATAAATAAATATGTTGTCAAAAAAAAAAAAAAAGAACATTATAACTAAGTATTAGCCCTAATTACTTCTAACTTTATATAATTAAAGATAATAAATTTTGCATACACTTTAAATAATTGAACACTTTATTATCAATTTATTTAATGATATTCAAACAAGTTATGCTTTTTAATCTTTTACAATCATATTTAAAAAAATTTCTCTTTAGTTCAATTTTTTCAAATTTAAATTATTATAAATTTGTAGGAATAATAATGTTTAATAATATTTAGGAATAATAATAAAGGTAGTTGTTACTTAACCAAACATAAAAGGTGTAATATTTTAAAATGTTGAAAACATTTAAAATAAATTTAATTTCTTATAAAATGATTTATGGACAGTTATTCATTAACAACTTGGGGACATCCATACCAACGCGGCGACGCCATTACTCCTGTAGTGGCATTGTTGTCAATGTCGTTGGAGGCAAGGGTAAATGGGGGAAACCATGATCTGGTACATGTTAATGCGTTCACGTTGTTGGGGCAACGAACTACACAATAAGGGAGAGGAGAGAGAAAGAGAACCAGAGCGAGAGACAGCGAGAGCTAATAAGAGAAAAGGAGAAGGAAAAAAGCGCAAGAAAATAAGGGGAGAAAGTTGCAGAAGAAGAGTTTGGTTCGATCTTCTTCTCGTGAAAGTCCCGCCAGTGTGAAGCCTCTTCTGCAACGGCACCTTCCCGGGTGAATCCCATTTCTTTGTCACCTGACCAACATTACAGTAGGAGAGAAAGTTCGATCAGTTGGAGGCAGAAAGCTGAGACAAAAATCACTCATTGCACCTAGTGGCGATTTATTGAAGCTAATTTGGCATTTTAGGGTGGAGATTGGACATTCTCAATTATGTGTTTGATTTTGGTTCAATTGATAGAATACATTGTTTTTTCCCACCTTGGGTGGTAGTTTCTGCTGATGGAATCTCGGGTTGGAGCAGCTGACCATTGGATCCATTTGGGTGAATAATTTTGTTATTAACAATGGTAATGGTTTCCAAGCCTCCATTGCATTGTCTTTCTGTCAAAGTTTTGAACTTTTGTTTGACAATGTTATTTTTTAGCTCATTAGAGAAATCTGTGTGTCTGGTCAAATGGGGTAAATTCATGCCTTTGAGAAGCCACAAACGGGTCTGAGCTATTTGATTATAAGGTTGTTGCCTATAATATAATTTCCTAGAGTAAAAGTTTCTCATAAACGCTGCAGTGATTAGAATACTTGAATGCTTAGACTCAGTTTTTACACTTTACACTTTATATCTTGTCTCTATGCCTGTTATCATGAAGAAACTCAATTTCTTTTGAAATGGTTGCATAACGAATCCTCGTTTATTCTTTTTGGTGCCAGCCGCTTTAGAAAGCTTTTGCCCAAATAATTCTAGTCTCCGAATATTGTGGATGGCTGAAAATCTTTGGCGGTCATGTTAAAATACTGTTTCATGTAAATGTGTTATGCATAACTTTGAACTGCATAAATCTTCCTCAATACTTCCAGATTATATTCCATTCCATTATTTTATTTTATTTTTTATGTGGCTGATGGTTTCTCTCAACATAATTGAAGCGTGCATGGATGATCTACTTGTTTTTTAAAAGTAGAAAAAGTGCAACAGTATGTTTTGGCCTGAAACTGCATACGCAGAAGTTTATGGATGCTTCTTTTCTAGTGGATAATAATGCTTTGACGAAGTTTAATGGTGTTTGCCTGAATGACATTTAGTGATCAACCTGTGCTTTTAAATTTTCATATGTCCAATTGATTCTTTTGATGCCAATTTCAAGCTCAAATAAGGCTCTGCTCTATTGATAGAGGTGCTAATACTTTTTGGATGCACAGGCTTCTCAAATCAATTATGTTGTTGGATCTCACGTTTGGGTTGAAGACCCTGAGCTATCTTGGATAGATGGAGAAATTGTGGAATCTGATGGTGAAGAGATCAAGGTTAATTGTGAATGTGGGAAGATGGTGGGTCTTCTGGAATTTATTTTAATTCAATGCTGTAGAACTGACTTTAAACAAAACTATACTTGTATATTCTCATATCTACACAAATGGAAAACACAATATTTTCTTATTCTGGTATAATTTGTGTCCTTTTTCTGTTAAGCTTGGTGTTGTCTTATTCACATGTTTAGTGCTCGTGTGGTATGAATGATTCTTATATTTATGAGCAAAGTGGTCATGAATAATTACCTGAATTATCTTGTGAAGAAATACTGGTGACACGAATATAGAATGACAATAATTTCAAATTGTGTTAAATGCACTGCATTTAAATGTGAAAACAAAGAAAAGTAAGTCTTCTTGAGAGACATACAAAGGAATTGGAAAGCCTTATTGTATTGATGTCTTTGTTTGCCTTTTATATGTTTCTTCCTTTTGCCTTTGGTTAAAAGGATTTGCTATCTGCATTTCTTTTTCGTAGCCTTTCTCTCTCTCTTCTCTCTAATAATATTCTTATTCTATCCAAAAGCAGGCTAAACAAAAGTAGACAATATCATTACTACAAGGTTGTGAAGTCTGTCTATATTACTTGCGTGGAGGAGAGCTCATTCTGAAAAGTTAGGTTAGAAGAGGGGCAATATAAGTAGGAATTATGTGTCTTAACACAGCCATTGTGAGACTAACGCTCCTGCATTAATCCTGTTTGGTTGCAATATAACAGACACAGGGAACCAGAGAGTGGACAAACTGGGTCTGATGCCATTTGATGTGTAGGAACATGCTCTTAAAAGCCATACTGTAAGAGAAGGACACTCTGCTATAAATGGGATTCTGTATATGACACTAATTCATGGAAAAACTCATGCTCCGCATCAATAATCATCAAGGAAACCCTGTTAAAAGACCAATGTCAAAGCAATGCTAAATCCACCGTCCAAATATAGTAGCACCGAAGCTCCAAATTTCTTACATTAATATCACTGCATCATGCTCCAATCAAATGCCCTGCATATAAAGTGAATTCCTGAAATGCCTTGGCCCTTTCTGCTCTAAAAACTTCTTAATTAATGATCAATTATTGCTCCTATTTATGGTAAAAACTCACATCCTTTAAAAGATTCAGTAAACTTTGGTCATTGGGATCCCTTAGAAAATGAGTAATTAATGCATATTCTGTTTTAGTAGGTGTTTGAAGTTGAGGATTTTTATTTGTAGCTGTAGACAGCAAACTTTTACTAGGATGGAATAATTTAAATACCTGAGTTGGGCTAAGAAAAAATTTACATATTCTAATCTAAAACTTATGATGCTAGCAAGGTATTGGTTTATTTTAATTCTGTTGATACTCTTGAGCCGGCTCAGATGGACACATAATTTAGAATATGCAGGTCTCTTTTAATTGCTTGTAACTCTTCTTTTTATTATGATACTTTTCTACTTTGATTTTGATCAGCAAAGGTATTACCAAGAATCGATAACTATGAAAATTTACAAGGAGAGAATAGCCGTCATTTAATTTTCTTTCAGTCGTGATGATGGGTTGATCATGAAAGGGGTATAGCTTGCTGTTTGGAGGCTTTCTTTAGAATTTCTTTTAACTCCATTGTTCCAGCAAACTGGTTAAATATTAAACTCTTTCAATATTATTTCCAATCACTAATGAAATTATTGAAAGGAAAACTGGAAGTGATATAATGATGAAGGACAATTTTGGGATTCTTTATGTCAAATTTTAGAGTACATAGCAGCTGATGTTTCTCTGTAATTAATTCAATCCCGTGGCTTTTGACATTTCTTAGGTTGTAAATTGCACAGATAACCATGATAAAGTGAGACTTATGAATGTGTTGCTTCTTGGGCCCCCATTAGGCATGACTAAGCATGTGAAAATTCATTCATGTTATGACCTTCTCTTGGGGCTAAAAGTAAACTGTGGAATGTGACAAGTTTTGAACCTGTGAGGTTCCTTTTCAATTCTATGGGGTTGATTGATAAGAAAATTTAAACAATAAAGTATAAAGAATTATTTGACCCAGATTTTGGGTACTTAGTTTGTAGTTCTCATGTCTTTTATGTAGAACTATTTGGCTCAAATCTTTTCCTTCATTTCTTAAAAGGATATTCTTGAGAACTAAAGAATTCAAGTAAATGCAGTTCCCTTTCTTTCCAGCTGTTTCACTTGTATAGCATACTGGTATTGAGAGAAGTTTGAAAAGCAAATTTATGTAACATGTTCAAGAAGATAACAAAGCTTTAAATCTCTATTGTAGGTTGTGACCAAAGCATCTAGTGCCTATCCCAAGGATCCTGAGTTCCCTCCTTGTGGTGTGGAAGATATGACAAGGCTAGCATACTTGCATGAACCAGGGGTTCTACAGAATTTGCAAAGTCGATATGATATAAATGAAATATATGTAAGCACTGACTACATGACCTCACCTCTAGTTTCTGCTCTTTTGTTTTCCCAAAAACTTCTAAATTGGCATTTTATATTGTAAAACTTCTAAATTGGCATTTTATATTGAATTAATATAGTGTTTAAATTTTTTTTTTCTGTTATGAGCCTTTGATCTCTATCAGTCTATCTGTTTTTAAAATGTTTGGGATGTGCTCTGTTTTTGGTCTTCTGGGCTTTGTAAATGAAGTTTAACTTGGTAATGGTGTTTCCAGACATACACAGGAAATATATTGATAGCTGTGAACCCTTTTCGAAGATTACCCCATTTGTATGATAATAATAAGATGGAAGAGTACAAAGGGGCCACTTTTGGTGAGCTGAGCCCACATCCGTTTGCAATTGCAGATTCTGCTTATAGGTATCTTGTATCTTCTCTCATATTTTGTACCTTGGCCATGGCTAAAGAATTTTTGGGGAAAAGATGCTTGTATGTTCTGATAGTTTTATAAATTATAAGAAATGGGAACTCAATTATGTAATCAATTTTGACAACTTAAATACCATGAGGAAGTATTTTAGAGATAATGGCAACTTTGGCCTCCTTGTCTGATTTTATAATCATTTTTTGCATTTTTTTGGTGCCCTGTTAATAGTCTAAAACACTTGAAGAGTTATCAGCCTATTTTTTGAGCAGATTTTAAGCTGTTCAGAGTTAATCGCATTTTAACGTAATCTACTAATTAGCATTTAATATATTTTACCTAATTATCTTTGTTTTTTTGCATTACCTGCTACTTAGGCTAGTTTCTAGAATGCCTTGCAAATAAGACCTTCTCACAAAAGAAATGTATGCAGGATGATGATAAATGAAGGAGCAAGCCAAGCAATTTTGGTTAGTGGGGAAAGCGGAGCTGGTAAAACAGAGAGTACAAAGATGCTTATGCATTATCTTGCCTTTATGGGAGGAAGAGCGAAGGTATCGGAGGGGCGGTCTGTAGAGCAGCAAGTTCTGGAGGTAATGTACTGAAAAGTGTTTCCATCATGCTCAATAGGGGGGAGGGGAGGGGGTATGGCATTTTATAAATGGTACTTCTGATGTTCTAAATTCAGATGTCATTACTCATTGTGCTTTTTATTCATTTCTGCAGTCCAATCCTGTTTTAGAAGCATTTGGCAATGCAAAGACTGTTAGAAATAATAATTCAAGGCATGAACTCTGCTATTGAGTAAATTACTTTTTGTTCCTACCTTTGCAGTTTCTGCACCTTTGTTTCTTTTGATTGTTTAAATTCTGTCCTGAGCTTAGCATGGTGCAATTTCAGCCGTTTTGGTAAGTTTGTGGAGCTTCAGTTTGATCATCAGGGGAGAATTTCTGGAGCTGCTATCAGAACTTATTTGCTGGAACGATCTCGTGTCTGTCAAGTTTCTGATCCTGAGAGAAATTATCATTGTTTTTATATGCTTTGTGCTGCACCGCAAGAGGTAAATCATCTTTTTGGGCAACAAATTTATGCCTGCAAAAATTAAGGTCTGCCTACATGACTTGTGATAGATGTTGAATAATCAGTATCCCAATATCTTTATTCTGTTAGTCTTGATTTTTCCATGACATAGCTGGGCTACTCTCTATTGTGATTAGACGCATATTTTGAATTTTATTTAAATTGCCTTGCCATCATAAATGAAGCAAGCTGCTTCAGATTATAGGATTACAGTAGTACTATATAAGCACCTTGTAGACAAACTAGATAAAGCAATTTTGCAAACCAAGAAAAGTAATGTTGAAATTTATGGTAAAGTAGAGTGATGAAATCTTCGAGCTTTATGGCTTACTGGCTTTATTAACATATCATGATTTGAGCCTTCTCAATTTACGGAGGCCATAGAGCTTGAATACAATTAGATTAAACTAAACTACCTAAAAACCTGAAGAAGATGAATTCCTACAGCTGTCATAGACTAATTCTAGATGAACTAAACCACTTGACTAATTCTATATCAACTTTCCTACTTATCCTGCTAGCTGTGAGCCTGCAGCTGTAATAGCATGAACAAATACTCCTTAACAATCCCTTCAAGCTGGAAGCTTAGTAAGCTTCCAGCTTGTTACAAATTAAAAACCCAAACTATAAAACTGTAAACCATGACAACTTGTAATGAATCCCACTAACAACTTCTGTTGGCAGACAACAACTTTGCAATTACGCAAAACATTTTTTTTTTGGAGACTTCTTGCAGCAGCGTCACCCTTCTGAGCATCCTCTTCAGCAAGTCTTCTAGCTGCAATCCCAGAGCACGTTTTTACCAGGTTCGCATACCCACTTGAGCTGGGATTACCTCACTAGATTTTTGGAATATAGTTTAGGTGATATTTGATTCAGTATGTGGCTAAAAATTAAAAGAAGGTTGCTGGGAAAGAATGGAAGGAAGTTGAAAATGGTAGTTGGTGTGAGAGTGAGGGGCTAATTTGATGGAAATGGCTCATCTACCACTCACCCATGCTATAAGTCTTGTCCATTTAAGGGCATTGTCACTGCCTTTGTCCACCGACTTCAAGATTCTAGATGAATCTGATTTTTTACTGCAGCCTGAGGATATTTCCACCAGGATTGGTTTGCATTGGATTTTTCCTGACATAGTTTTTGCCTTTTACTTTTCTGGAATTTTTGAAATTAATTTCTTGTATAGACCATATTTACCTTGGACGTAGGATCACTTGGGCAATGATCACCTCACCTCAATTGTGTATACCTTTGACGCATAATCACTTGGGTCTCTATTTTATTTGTAATTGCTATTCTATGATAGTTTTTCTTTTTGGGTTGTTGTTTTGGTTTTTTCTGTTAGAACTTATTGTACATATTTTACATATGTTTTTGTTAGGAGTGGAGATAAATTTTGCTGTATGTTCTTTTCTATTCTATTAGTTACCTAGGCTGAGTTTATTTACTACAGGGGCAATATTATAATTTTTCTTGCTGTTATGTTAATATCAGTTTGTGGGTGGAAACACTCAGGAGAATTTTTCACTTCTTGAAGTTGGTTCCCTCATTGTTTTGGTCTCTGTTCTCTTCTCTGATTATTTTCCTCTTCCTCCAAAATTCATCTTGGTATTAGAGCATAGATTCTGCTGGGAGTTGACCCTTGCCTTCAGCTTTCTTTCTTCCTTTCCCTTTCTTTTTTTTTTCTGCCTTCTCTGTAAACCCTAATTGCTAACGTCAGCAATCAGAGATGTTGACGTCAGCGCCGGTTGCTTGAAGTCAGAAGACCCACTGGCTGGTGTGGTTTTTCTCGACCACTAGAACCCTCAAACACTCAACTCAGAACTCCAACCTCCAACTCCAGAATTAGGACTCACTTCTTAACGGCAAAAACCCTAACATTTGCTGCGATTTCACTTTTGACCGAGGATGGACAAAATTGGTCGGAGGTACTATCACCAGAGAGTTCGAACGTAGCTCTTGAAGGTTGTTTCGGTGACTTTATAGTGGTGGATGGTTCTGTTCTGGACATAGGGGCGTAGAGAGCGTCGGCTTAGTTAGTGGAGGACGAGTTCAGTGGCTTCCTAGCGGGATTGTAAGTATTTCTCATCTTCTTCTGAATTTGGGAGCATTGTTGAAGAGAAAGGATGTCTGCAAACAACAATGAGGGTGAAGGGTTTAGTTAGGACCAAAGACATATTCTCACTTAGAGTGTGACTGAGAATGTGCTCAACTCAGGGGATTCTATAGGTTCAGAGGGTGAAGGGTTCAGTTAGGACGCCGGCCCACCGCTAGCTAAGGTTCACTCCTACGGTAACAGCGTGAAATCGTGCCTCCCTTCATGCACGATTCTATTGGAGCGATTTTCCCTCTTGAGCCCCAAATCCTAAAAACTATGAATTTTTGTGGGTTTGTTCTTTAGGAGATGTGGCAAGAACATAACTAATCTCATTGTATATGTGGATGATATTATGACTGTTGGGAATGACGTAATGGAAATTGTTAGAAGGTATTATCTAGTTAGTATTTGTGTTGTGTGTGCTTGTAGTGTGAGGGTATCTATGTCATGGTATTAGTTAGTTCCCCTATAAATAGAGGTTTAGGGGTTATGCTATAGTTAGAACTCATATATGTTAAATTATAAGTTTATGTCCCATATTCTCTGTCTAGTCGTCTCTTTGTAATTGTTCACTAAAATTTAACAGAAATAAATCGATTAAAAATTCATCTAGCTGAAGAAATTGTGATGAATGACTTAGGAAAATTGAGCTATTTCTTGGAATAAAAGTTGCAAGGTCCAATTAAGGGATTTTTATTTGCCAAAGGAAAAATGTCCTTTACCTTCTTTAGGAAATGGGAATGTTAGGCTATAGGCTCGTAGATTCTCCTATTGTGCAAAATCATCAATTAAACAATAAAGTTGGAGATGTGGTTGATGTTGAGAGATATCAGGGACTAGTTAGCAAACTGATTTATCAATCTCACACTTGACCAGACATTGCATATGCAGGTGGCATTGTTAGCTAGTTTATGCACGACCTATGTGCACTTCACCTAGAGGCTATGTTCTAGATTCTAAGATACTTGAAATCTGCACCAAGAAAAGGATTACTTTTTTCAAAGAATGGTAACTCAAATTGAGATCTACACAGATGCAGATTGGGGAAGGTCTCAAAATGATAGGGGCAAACGATGGGTTACACATTTTTTTTTGGGGGAAACCTTGTCACCTGGAGGAGTAAGAAGTAGTTTGTGGTTTCTAGGTCTAGTGCTGAAGTAGAATATAGAGCAAAGGCACATGGGGTGTGTGAAGCTATATGGCTGAAGAAATTAGTCTAGGAACTAGGACTTTGTGATAGCTCACCAATCAATTTATATTGTGACAACAAAGCAACAATTAACATTGCCTACAACCTAGTGTAACATATTAGAACTAAATATATTGAAATTGATATACACTTCATAAAGGAGAAGTTGACTTGTGGGTTGCTGAAAATACCTTTTGTGAGATTTGAAGACCCAATCTCTGATGTCCTCACAAAGGGGCTGTCTAGTAGAGTTTTTCATTGTATGATTTGCAAGATGGGCATGAGGGATATCCATGCACCATCTTTAGGGGGAGTGTTGAAAACTGATATCTATTTGGCAGCTATCTTGTAGCTTTAGTTAGCTTGGCTATAATGCCTAGGAAGTTATGTCTTAACCTGTTGGAAGCTACTTTGTATCCTCCTCTCTATCTGAAAATTGTAATTCTAAGTTTGTAGGGATCTTATAGTAATTACAGAATTGTTATTAATATTAGAGTGTTTGCTGTGGTCTAAGGACCAACACAAGCTTTAGACCAAAACTTTTCTCTTTCTCTTCTTTTCCACCTCCTCTAACTTTCTCTCTCCTGTTTCTCTCTCTAAAATCCAAATATAATACTCAGCAAATAGCAACTGTTCATAAAATTACTAAGATATTGGGTTTTACAGTATATGAGATCAGGAAGAAAAATCCTGACTGATTTCACGTCCTAAGGTCATAATTCTTAACTTGGTGGATGGGGTTTATTGATGAAGTAGTGGTTAGGATGCATTAAAAATCCTTTCCTGCATATGTGAAATGCTGTCCTATTCATAAAAGGCAGGGGTATACCAAAATTGCATGAAGATTTTGTTGATATAGATTGATCTCAAAACCGATATTAATGTTGTATGTAAGAGGCTTAAAATCCGGTTCTTTAACTAAACTGATTTTATGAGTCTTAGGTGCAAATTTAATTACTATTACTTTTCATGTATTTAGGATTTTGAAAGGTATAAAATGGCAAATCCGAGAACATTTCATTACCTAAATCAATCGAATTGCTATGAGCTGAATGAGTTAGATGATTCGAAGGAGTATTTGGCAACTAGGAGAGCTATGGATGTTGTTGGGATTAGTTCTGATGAGCAGGTACCTATCAATAGAGTTTCTATGGGAGAACTTTTGTTGATTGTTTTCCTTACAAGAGTTTGTCATCCCTCTTCTTAGGATGCTATATTTCGAATAGTAGCTGCAGTTCTTCATTTAGGAAATATTGAATTTGCAAAGGGGAATGAAACGGATTCCTCAGAACCCAAAGATGATCAATCCCGTTTCCACCTAAAAACTACAGCTGAACTTTTGATGTAAGTAATTCATCTCTTTCATTATTTTTAGCATCTCTAGAAAGATGATTGGGAGAAGTATAACATTTGTAGTTTATATATTTGCTTACTTTTGCCAGGTGTGATAAGAAGTCTCTAGAGGACTCTTTGTGCAAACGTGTTATGGTGACACGTGGTGAGGCAATTACAAAATGTCTTGATCCAAATTCTGCTGCTCTTAGCCGGGATGCCTTGGCTAAAATAGTATATTCAAAGCTGTTTGACTGGTAACTTTTTGTGATTATGTATTTATAAAGAAGTTTTTACATAAATTTAAAAGTTCATTATGTTTGGGTGAATTGTATAATCATATATGCATGAGTTTTGGTAATATAATTATTGTAAACATCTGTGAATCCAGGATTGTGAACAAGATTAACAACTCTATTGGTCAAGATCCAAACTCGAAGAACTTAATTGGGGTTTTGGATATATATGGATTTGAGAGTTTCAAGACAAACAGGTGCTTAACCGGTATGCTTTTGTCTTTGTTATTTACATAAGTTTCTCTCTTGCAGACAATTTATAAAATGATTTTGATGGATCACATGAGGTGCTTTATTATGGAAGTTAAGAGCTTTTTATCCATAGAATATAGTATAACAAGTTGATAATTTAGCTTTCTTTAAGTTTTTTCTGTTAAGGAGGATGTCTTATTTTATTTTCTCATTGCAATTCCTTCTTTTCACTTAATAAATATGTCTTATATTTTGGGATGCAAGAGCAAAAGCTTTCTCCTGGGGTACAAATTTCTTGGTGACGTTTCTGCTCATGTTAGGCTATTATTTCTGTTATCATTGATGATAGCTACTGATGCAGAATGGCTATGTTTGTGATATTGTGGTCTGTGAATAATGGAATTTTTTGGCTTAGTCTTTCTTCTGACTGTTTTGTTGGTTAAGCCTACTTTTTATATAATAATAATGGGGTCCTGTGCAGCTTTGAGCAATTTTGTATCAATTTGACAAATGAGAAATTGCAGCAACATTTCAATCAGGTTGGATTGTTACGTGTTTGCTTTATCTTCTTGAGATTCATCATCTGTTAAACTACTTCTACTGACTAAATTATCACAATTTTCCCTCCTTGTCTGGTATAAATTTATATTTTTATTTCACAGCATGTCTTCAAAATGGAGCAAGAAGAATATACAAAGGAAGAAATTAATTGGAGTTATATTGAATTTATTGATAATCAGGATGTTCTTGATCTCATTGAGAAGGTGTGTGATTTACCTGCTTTCTGCTTTTTTCAATGTGAAAGTTACATCAGCTTGCCATCTAATTTCTTAGATAAAGTGTTTTATATCAAGTACTGTTTTGCAAGTTTGTTTCACCAGAAAATTATATATGTGGGCTGGTTGGGTATTTGAGATCCTAAGAGCATAAGTTATGTGGTATTAATTCTGTGAATTCCATATGAAATTAGAATTTATGCAAGGATGTTGTTCAAGAAATCTAGCATACAGATTAAATTAATGTTTAGCAGAATAGAATCTGCATTTTTTATGTATTTCCTGATAAGAATTCCGATTAAAATTATAGGAGTAACATTACAGAGTCCTCTACATAGAGAAGGGACCTTTGCCCTACAAGATAACCCCCAGGCTTTAGAGAGGCCAGACTCTTCACTCAAACATTCCCTGTCCTTACACTCCCCTCCCCTTTATTCAATCCTACCACTACTCCTAACAGAACCAAGTCTGTGCTACTGCTCAATAGCCACATGTCCGTGGCCCACCTCCTCCCAATCTTTGCCAGCTGATCCCGAGGTCCTCCCACTCATTGGTGGCTGCCCTCCTCTGTCACCCTGTCTTTGTGTTCTCGTGTAAAACTTTTTAACAGGTGGCCTAACATGAACGCCCCCCCCCCCCAAAAAAAAAAAAACAAAAAAGAGATTCACCTTGTCCTCAAGGTGAAATGTGGGGTAGTGTTCCTCAATGACAGCATAATCTTCACAGGTGTTTTCGAATTCCGGTAGCCCTTTCCACTTAACCAGCACCTCCACATTCCCATTCATCAATTCCCTCAACTCTTGAATTATTTCAGGCTGCAACAGCAGCTCTCCCTCGTCAATGAGGCAGTTTGGCAAGGGTTGTGAGGGTATGTTGTTGCCTATCGCCTTTTTGAGCTGAGATACATAAAATACCAGGTGTACTTTTGCTCCCGCCGGCAGTGACAATTTATAAGCTACCTCTCCTATACTAGAAATGATTGCACAAGGTCCATAGAAATGGGGGCTAAGTCTCCCAGTAGGTTTCCTTGCCAATGACCTGAATTGGTAGGGCTGTAATTTTAGGAACACCATGTCTCCTAGCTGGTACTGCACCTCCCTTCTTTTCTAGTTTGCTTGCTGCCTCATCCGTTCTTGGGCTCTGGACAAGTTCTCTTTCATCTCCTCCAATATGAGGTTCCTCTCATGGATGTGAGTGTTCACTTCCTTTATTGCTCGAGGGTTCTTCTGCCCACTTTAGGAGGGTTAGGGGGTCTCTTCCATACAAGGCTCAAGGTGGAGTCATCCCCGTAGAATTTTTGAAGGTAGTATTGAACCAATACTCAGCCCATGGTAACCATTTCATCCATTGCTTTGGTTTGTGACTTGAGAAGCACTTCAAGTAGGTTTCCAAACTCTGGTTGGTGACTTCTGTTTGCCCATCTATTTGTGGGTTTTATGCAAAGCTTAACTTGAGCTTAGTACCCGCCAACCTTGCCAACTCAGTCCAAAAATGGCTTGTAAAGACTGGGTATCGATCCGAGACAATAGAAAGGGGGTAGCCATGGAGCCTTACAACCTCCTTTGCGAACACTTCTGCTACATCCTTGGCTGAAAAAGGGTGTTGAAGAGGTATGAAGTGGCTGTATTTGGTTAATCGATCAACCACCACTAAGATTGTGTCCACTCCATGCTCTTTGGGTAACTTGGTAATAAAATCCATGGATAAATCTTCCCACACTAGTGATGGTATGGGAAGTGACTGCAATAAGCCCCCTAACCCCTGGACTCATGGCTAGACATTTGTTGCATTGACATACATCACAGCTGGCCACAGAACTTTTCACATCACCCTTTTGTCCTTCCCAAAAGAAGAGTGACAATATTTCTTGTAAGTTCTAAAGAGCCCTGAATGGCCTTTGTAGAAAATAAAAGAAATATTTGTGTAAGCTATGTCCCAATAGGACGTCCAGTATCTCTATTTATATTAAAAATAGTACATTGAATCTAGACAGTGCTGAGTCACTAACAATCAATTTCTATTAATCAAGCTAATTATTGACAATCAAATCCCATTAATCATGCTAATTTCCTAACACTTCCCCTCAAGTTAGAGCATATATATCAATCATGCCCAACTTGTTACAAATATCTTCAACCCATTTTCTTGGGAGAGCTATAGTGAACAAATCAGCAAGTTGATCCCCTGTGCAGATATGCTTAAGATTGATGACACCTTCTTCCAGCTTTTGTCTAACAAAATGGCAGTCCACTTCAACATGCTTTGTTCTCTCATGAAAAACTGGATTTGAAGCAATATGAGTTGCTGCTCGATTATCACACCATAAATACATATGCTCAAGACATTCTACTCCAAGCTGATGAAGAAGATATAAAATCCAAACAAGTTTAGACGTGGCATAAGCCATTGCTTGGTACTTAGACTCAGCACTGGATCGGGATACAACTGCTTGTTTCTTGCTTTTCCAGGACACAACTGCTTGTGTCTTGTCACCTACGAAAACCCTGAAGTGGATCTTCGATCCATAGGATATCCTGCCCAATCTGCATCAGAAAATCCCTCAATCCTGTGATGACCATGATTTTGTTACAATAGTCCTCGCCCTGGTGACTTCTTAAGATATTTCAAAATGTGTAAGATTGCATCCTAATGAGAAGTTCTTGTTGAATTCATGAACTGGCTGACTACACTCACTAGGAAGGCAATATCAGGTCTTGTAATAGTAAGATAATTGAGCTTACCCATTAATCGCCTATAGCGCTCTGAATTTTCTAGTAACTCTCCATCTTCTAATCCAAGTTTTGCATTTGGAACCATGGGGGTATCACAAGGTTTGGCATTCAGAAGACTTGTTTCAGTTAAAAGATCAAGAACATACTTTCTCTATAACAGAACAATCCCCTTTCAACTTCTAGCAACCTCGATACCTAAAAAGTACCGAAGTGCCCCTAACTCTTTTGTTTGGAATCTGGTCTGGAGAAAAGTCTTTAGTTTTGCTATGCTTACCTTATCACTACCTGTAATAACGATGTCATCCACATAGACAGCAAGAAGAATGCACCCTGACTTTGACTGTTTGAAGAACACAGAATGATCATGATCACTTTTATGCATCCCAAATTCCATTACTATTGTACCAAATCTACCAAACCGAGCTCGAGGGAATTGCTTTAAGCCATATACAGATTTTTTTAAACGACACACTTGCCCGTACTCCCCCTGAGCAACATTCCCAGGTGGTTGCTCCATATAGACTTCTTCATCCAAATCTCCATGCAAAAAGGCATTCTTGACATCAAGTTGATGAAGAGTCCAATTATGAGTAGCAGCAAGTGAAATGATCAAGCAAACTGAAGTAATTTTAGCTACAGGGGAAAAGGTTTCAGAGTAATCAACATCATAGGTCTGAGCATAACCCTTTGCAACTAGACGAGCTTTAAGGCGAGCAACAGAACCATCAGGATTGACTTTCACAGTAAAGACCCATTTGTAGCCAATAGCTATTTTGCCAGATGGCAAGGGAATAATATCCCATGTCTAATTCTGTTCAAGGGCCAACATCTCTTCATCCATAGCAGCATGCCACCCAAAATGAGCCAATGCCTCTGAAAGGGAATGAGGGACAGTAATAGGGTCCAAAGAAGTAATAAATGCTTGAGAGAAAATGGGTAAGGAGGCATAAGATACATAAGATGATATAGGATAAGGGGGAACACAAGTACCTTTAGTGGTGCAAGTACGAGTACCTTTTTTATGGGCAATAGGAAGGTCCAAATCAGAGGGAATGGAAGGAGGACTCGGATCCTGTGACGAAGTAGCTGGCGGAGGAGAGTCTGAAGTTGGTAACGTGCTCGGTGCTAAGGCATCACTTGAAGGTGCCAACACTTTGTTCCTGCGAGAATACACATGTTTAAGGGGAGGATGAACAGGAGGAGCAAGGTTCTTAGGAGAGTGGTCTGGAGAATCCTGAGGAGTAGAGTACACAAGAAAATAATCATCAAGAACAGATTCAAATGCTGAAGAAATAGGAGTAGAAGTGCTAAAAAAAGTAGTAAACTCATAGAAGGTGCATCGGAGGAGACAAGATAATGATCCAAGTTAGGAGAATAACAACGATAGCCCTTTTGGTTACGAGGATACCCAAGGAAGACACACTTCAATGACCGTGGGTCAAGTTTAGTAACTCCAGGCCGATGATCTTGAACAAAATAGGTATAACCAAAAATACGTGGTGGTAAAGGAAACAAAGAAGAAGAGGGAAATAATAGAGTAAGGAATCCGACCACCAAGAACAGAGGACGGCATGCGGTTAATAAGAAAGCAAACCGTAGAGATAGCATCAGCCCAGAATAATTTTGACACTTTCATTTCAAAAAGGAGAGCATGAGCCACTTCTATCAAATGGCGATTTTATTTTTCTGCCATCCCATTTTGTTGAGGAGTAGCAGGGCAAGAAGACTGGTGAAGTATTCCTTGTTGCATCAAATTAGGAGAGAATTGGGTAGAGAAAAATTCTTTTGCATTGTCACTGCGCAAATATTTAATAGATGTATGAAAGTGATTTTGAATTTCAGCATGAAAGGCACAAAAAATAGAGAATATTTCAAAACGATTTTTTATAAGATAAAGCCAGGTAACCCTAAAATAATCATCCACAAAAGTAACAAATAGCGATAACCAATCTTGGAAGTAACAGGACAAGGATCCCAAATATCACAATGAACTAAATTAAATGGGGATGCAACCCTCTTATTGACACGAGACACATAAGAACTACGATGTTGCTTAGTATGTTGACATGACTCACAATGCAAACCAGAAACAGAATTTACAAAAAAGATCTTTTTCATGACATTTGCTATACAATTCTGGAAATAATCTCCTCAAAACTACAAAGGAAGGGTGGCCTAAGCGCCTATGCCATCTATGCAATTACGATACAATTGATCCATTTGAACCTCCTTGGGATGTTGAATTGCATGAAGTTTCAAGGCTGTCTTCCAAGAAATAGAGGCCATCTTTCACTCTACCATAACCAATCACCTTCTCCATCTTCAGTTCCTGAAAAACACAGTGCAAAGGATAGAAGGTGACTTTACAGTTTAAGTCTCTAGTGATAGCACTAATTGAAAAGAGATTATTTGAGAATTTTGGGACATGCAAAACTGAGGTTAAATTTAACAATTGAGTGCAAGGTATGGACCCTTTCCCCATTATTTTTGAAAAAGTACCATTTGCTACACGAACAGTGTTTTGTCCATCACATGGTGTATAGGATGAAAAGGAAGTTAAAGTACCGGTCATATGATCAGACGCTCCTGAATCAATAATCCAATGATTCATCTTAGGTCTAGAGACAGTATTGAGAGCTAATATTGGTATAACTGAGTGGGTAAAGTTAGAACTAGAAGAAGTTTCCACCTTTGATGACTGTGATGTCTCAAGTTTAGCCATCAACCTTTTAAGTGTTTGAACTTCCTCTAGAGAGAGTTTTTCATTGCAGGGATTATCATTTAAGGTCTCTAACTTACTCAATGTACCACCTGAGGTTGAACCACCTCCAGCTCCACTGCTGATTTCAGACATTTATAAATGATAGAAGACTAACACTTGGTGACAAATCACAAAGCAAGACAAACGGAAAAAAAAGTGAAAGAATACTGGACTAAAATCAGTAGCTAATCACTGGCTGAGGGAATGGTTCCATCATCCCCAGAACTGACTGATCTTTCTGGTCTAATCTCTTCTAGCTGTTGGAGCACTTGATGAGCTTCAAGTCGTGCTGATTGAGAATGATCAACACAGTAAAGAATACTGACTTCAAATTGAATTCCGTTATACCAATTGCAGTTTTCAATTATCAATCTGGCCAAGACTCAGTGCTTCTAGTAAAGAGCGAAGATTACAGCAATTGCAACACTGATGCACCAATTGCAAAATACATTGATGGCTACACAGTAGTCAAACTCAATCATTCTGGGCCTCACTTCTTCATTAGCGGGAACAAAGATTACTGTCTCAAGAATGAGAAGCTGGTGGTGACTGCATTGGCTGATAGGAGCAACCGTAGCTCTAACAACAACCAAACTACCACAGCTTACAGTCCTCCACCCTCTGGCTTAGCAGAGACTCCAAGTTCAACACAGTGCATAATCTCTCATCAACTCCACATCGAAGCGCTAATAAGCACGAAACAGAGACCTTTTCCTCACCTTTCTGGCGTATCTCCGTTTTCTCTTTTCTTCCAGGTCTGGGTCTTGGCTTTGCGTTTAGCTACCACCCCGAGAAATGGATGACTGGAAGAGAAGTGGTCAGATACCGGCGTAGGCTCCTCGCAAGCAACTCGCTGCCAAGGCTGATCAGAAGTCCGCTCTGGCCACTGGTGGTGTCAAGAAGCCTCACCAATTCAGGCCTGGAACCATCGCGTTGAGAGAGATTAGGACATACCAGAAGAGCACGGAGCTTCTGATCCGCAAGCTCCCATTCCAGCGCCTGGTTCGTAGTATGCCTCCTGCTAGCTCTGATACCAAGTTGAAAATGAGCCGAAGAGGGATGGAGAGGTGGATCGAGGCCGGAGAAGACGAGGGGAGCCGAGAAGAAGAAGAAAATGTAAAACCTATTTCATTATTACAGAAAAATCGTATATGGCCAGCTGAAAAATAAGGCCAGTAAAGACAAAGTACAAAAAAACCCTCATAGTCACTTATGAAATACAAGACTGCCCTAGGTGAAAAATACAATAGTACCCTTACTAATACAATTACCAACAGATACCATGTTAAAAGGAATAGAGAAGAATTTGTGAAAAGCTATACCTAATAGGGTTACCAACGGGTATATTTATACTAGAGAAGAGAGAGCGGTATAGTGAAGTACATAAGAAACTTCTAGAACTTGGCTCACTAGCTAGGCCCATTATTCACCTATTTTAACATATCTAATGCATATTTTCTTGGCTAAAATGCACAGAACCCCCCTGAATTTTAGGTCGATTTTAAAAAACCCTCCTGAACTTTAAAAAGTTCCAAATGACCCTCTTAACCTATGAAACATTTGCAAGAAACCCCTTGCGTCAAGTTTTCCATCAAAATTTAAGAAAATGACGAAAATGACCTTCATTGTAAAGTTAAGAAATTGAAGGCTGTGAATAGTAAAATTTTGGAGTTTTAACATTGAACCTTAACCCTAAACCCTAAACCTTAAAACCTAAACCCTAAATTCTAAATCCTAACCCTAAAATCCTAAAACTCTAAACCCTAAACCCTAAAACCCTAAATCCTAAGTCCTAAAACTCTAAATCCTAAACTCTAAACCCTAAGCCCTAAACCCTAAATCTTAAATCATAAGCCCTAAATCCTAAATCTTAAATCTTAAATCTTAAGCCCTAAACCCTAAACTCATAAATCTTAAACCCTAAACCCTAAATTCTAAACCCTAAACCCTAAATTCTAAACCCTAAACCCTAAACCCTAAATTCCTAAACCCTAAACCCTAAATTACAAATTTACATTAAATTTTTTTTTTGCATTTATGGCAGATTTGAAAATTTATGTGCATTTGAAGGGTATTTTTGTTTTTTTATCAGGTCAAAGTGGAAGTTGACCAAAAAACATCCAAATTTTAACGGAAAACTTGACGGAGGAGGGTATTTTGCAAATGTTTCATAGTTCAAGAGGGTTATTTGGAACTTTTTAAAGTTCAGGAGGGTTTTTTAAAATTGACCTAAAGTTCAGGGGGGTTCTGTGCATTTTAACTTATTTTTTTTGTGACATAATAACACTTCAATAGAATTGGTCACCACCATACCCAAAAAATTATGAGTTTGCATGATCTTTAGTTTGAAAATGATTGAAGAGGTGCTTTTTTAACTAAGGAATAACACTGTGATTGCAACTTGTGATAATTATATCATCAACATACATAGACCACTGTAGAAAATAAAAGAAATATTTGTGTAAGCTGTGTCCAAATAGGACGACCAGCATCTCTATTTACATTAAAAAAGTACATTGAATCTAGACAGTACTAACTCAGTGCTGAGTCACTGACAATCAATTCCAACTAATCAAGATAATTATTGACAATCCAATCCCATTAATCTTGCTAATTTCCTAACACTCCCCCTCAAGCTGGAGCATATATATCAATCATGCCCAGCTTGTTACAAATATCTTCAATCCGTTTTCCTGGGAGAGCTTTAGTGAACAAATCAGCAAGTTGATCCCCTATGCGGATATGCTTAAGACTAATGACACCTTCTTCCAGCTTTTGTCTAACAAAATGGCAGTCCACTTCAACATGCTTTGTTCTCTCATGAAAGACTAGATTTGAAGCAATATGAGTTGCTGCTCGATTATCACACCATAAATACATATTCTCAGGACATTCTACTCCAAGCTGGCAAAGAAGATATGAAATCCAAACAAGTTCAGATGTGGCATGAGCCATTGCTCGGTACTCAGACTCAGCACTGGATTGAGATACAACTGCTTGCTTCTTACTCTTCCAGGACACAAGGTTGCCACCTACGAAAACACAATACCCTGAAGTGGATCTTCGATCCATAGGATATCCTGCCCAATCTGCATCAGAAAATCCCTCAATCCTGTGGTGACCATGATTTCGATACAATAATCCCCGCCCTGGTGACTCCTTGAGATATTTCAAAATGTGTAAGATTGCATCCCAATGAGAAGTTCTCGATGAATTGATGAACTGGCTGACTACACTCACTGGAAAGGCAATATCAGGTCTTGTAATAGTAAGATAATTAAGCTTACCCACTAGTCGCCTATAGCGCTTTGGATTTTCTAGTAACTATCCATCTTCTAATCCAAGTTTTGCATTTGGAACCATGGGGGTATCACAAGGTTTGGCACTCAAAAGACCTGTTTCAGTTAAAAGATCAAGGACATACTTTCTCTGTGACAGAACAATTCCTTTTCGACTTCTAGTAACCTCGATACCTAAGAAGTACCGAAGTGCCCCTAACTCTTTTGTTTGGAATCTGGTTTGGAGAAAAGTCTTTAGTTTTGCTATGCTTACCTTATCACTACCTGTAATAATGATGTCATCCACAAAGACAGCAAGAAGAATGCATCCTGACTTTGACTGTTTGAAGAACACAGAATGATCATGATCACTTTATGCATCCCAAATTCCATTACTACAGTACTAAATCTGCCAAACCAAGCTCGAGGGGATTGCTTTAAGCCATACAAAGATTTTTTTAAACGACAAACCTGTCTGCACTCCCCCTGAGCAACATACCCAGGTGGTTGCTCCATATAGACTTCTTCATCCAAATCTCCATGCAAAAAGGCATTCTTGACATCAAGTTGATGAAGAGTCCAATTATATGTAGCAGCAAGTGAAATGATCAAGCAAACTAAAGTAATTTTAGCCACAGGAGAAAAGGTTTCAGAGTAATCAACACCATAAATCTGAGCATAACCTTTTGCAACTAGACGAGCTTTGAGGCGAGCAACAAAACCATCAGGATTGACTTTCACAGTAAAGACCCATTTGCAACCAATAGCTGTTTTGCCAGATGGCAAGGGAACAACATCCCATGTCTGATTCTGTTCAAGGGCCAACATCTCTTCATCCATGGCAGCGCGCCACCTAGAATGAGCCAGTGCCTCTGAAAGGGAATGAGGGACAGTAATAGAGTCCAAAGAAGCAATAAATGCTTGAGAGGAAATGGGTAAGGAGCCATAAGATACATAAGATGCAATAGGATAAGGAGGAACACAATTACCTTTGTTTGTGCAAGTACGAGTACCTTTTCTATGGGCAATAGGAAGGTCCAAATCAGAGGGAATGGAAGGAGGACTCGGATCCTGTGATGAAGTAGCTGGCGGAGGAGAGTCTGAAGCTGGTAACGTGCTCGGTGCTAAGACATCATTTGAAGGTGCCAACACTTTGTTCCTGCGAGAATACACATGTTTAAGGGGAGGATGAACAGCAGGAGGAGGAGGAGGAGGAGAGTGGTCTAGAGAATCTTGAGGAGTAGAGTACACAAGAAAATAATCATCAGGAATAGATTCAGATGTTGAAGAAATAGGAGTAGAAGTACTAAAAGAAGGAGTAAACTCGAAGAAGGTGACATCAGAGGAGACAAGATAATGATCCAAATCAGGAGAGTAACAACGATAGCCTTTTTGGTTACGAGGATACCCAAGGAAGACACACTTCAATGACCGTGGGTCAAGTTTAGTAACTCCAGGTCGATGATCCTGAACAAAACAGGTACAACCAAAAATACGTGGTGGTAAAGGAAACAAAGAAGAAGAGGGGAATAATAAAGAGTAAGGAATCTGACCACCAAGAATAGAGGACGGCATGCGGTTAATAAGAAAGCAAGCCGTAGAAACAGCATCAGCTCAGAATAATTTTGGCACTTTCATTTCAAAAAGGAGAGCACGAGCCACTTCCATCAAATGGCGATTTTTTCTTTCCGCTACCCCATTTTGTTGAGGAGTAGCGGGGCAAGAAGACTGGTGAAGTATTCCCTGTTGCATCAAATAAGAAGAGAATTGGGTAGAGAAAAATTCTTTTGCATTATCACTGCATAAGTATTTAATAGATGTACGAAAGTGGTTTTGAATTTCAGCATGAAAGGCACAAAAAATAGACAACACTTCAGAACGATTTTTCATAAGATAAAGCCAGGTAACTCTAGAATAATCATCTACGAAAGTAACAAAATAATGATAACCAGTCTTGGAAGTAACAGGACAAGGACCCCAAATATCACAATGAACTAAATCAAATGGGGATGCAACCCTCTTATGGACACGAGACACATAAGAACTATGATGTTGCTTAGCATATTGACATGACTCACAACGCAAACTAGAAACAGAATTTAAACTAGGACACAACTTTTTTAAAGACTCTAAGGATGGGTGACCAAGGCGACAATGAAGTTGTGAAGGATTTAAGGCAGCAGTTGCAACCGGCTGAGGAATCTTGTCACCAAGCACGTACAAACCACCAGACTCATAGCCTCTACCAAAAATCTTTTTCGTCAAAAGATCCTGAAAAACACAATGATCAGGGAAGAAGAAAATGACCACAATTATAAGTACGAGTTATCTGACTAACAGATAGCAGATTAAAGGGGAATTTAGGAAGGCATAAAACATTAGATAAGGAGAGTTGATCAGAGATAGTTGCAGAGCCACTCCCAATAACTGGAGTTGCAGACCCATTAGCTAAGGTAACACGAGATGAACTACAAGAGGATGTGAAGGAAGACAAAATACCTGTATTTCCCCTCATATGATCAGTAGCCCCAGAGTCAATAATCCAGTTGGATTTAGAATCGGAAAGGTACGCAACAGAATTACCTGTCTGGACCACGGTAGCAGTAGAAGATGGTAATCAAGAGGCCTGAAACTGGCTATACTGAGTAAATTCATCATCAGTCATCACTACAGTGCGAGTATTTCTAGATTCTTGCTCAGCGGCGGCAGTGGCAACATGTGCAGACTGGGATGGTTGGGCACTCTTGGCCAGTAACTTGGGACAATTCCTTTTAAAATGTCCTTCCTCATGGCAATAGTGACATTCCAAGGGACTAGCACCACGTCCTTGTCCTCTACCACCTAGGGTATGACCACGTCCCCCCCTAGAACCAGATCCAATTAAGGCAGATGACTCTGTGTGAGTAGTAGAGTGAGATGGTAAGTCTTTAGCAACTTGAAGGAGTCGAGAAAAGGCACTTCTACATGTAAGAGTTTCTGAACTTGATAAAATCTGCTGACGAGCAGTGCTTAACTCAGGAGGTAAGGTAGAAAGAAAACACTTCTCATTGTGCATGCATTGCTGCAATATCATGGGTGATTGGAAGGAGGCTCTTCCACTGTTCAAAAATGCGAATGAATTTTGTGTATATCTGAGACAAAGTCTTTCCTTTCCCAGCAAGATGAAAGAGAGACTGACACAAATCATATAATTGTGTTAGGCTGTCTTTACCAGAATAAATTGATTCAGGAAAATTCCAAAGTTCTTTCACTGTATTGCAGTGAATGGTATTATCTTGTACTGCACCATCGAGTGTATTGAAAATAAGACCAAATAAACGCCGATCCTCCATGATCCATTTGGTCTTAGTGATATTAGTGGGTGGGTCAGAAGTAAGATGATCCCCTTTTTCGATGCCATCACAAAAGAATTGAATGGCCTTTTACCAGGGTATATATTGATGCCCATTAGGATCTAATTGCGATCAATAATTTTGGCAGTAGTAGGAATGACCTCTGAGAATAAAGTTTGATCATTGGACTTTAGTTCAACATCTTCAATGCCTCCTGGACGAAGGTTGCTTTCTGCCATGATACAAAATCACACCTACAAAATAGCTGATAAGGAGACAAATGCCAAGAATAAGAATAATCTCACCAGTAACAGAGGCACACTTTCTAAAGTACTCCCAAGTGCCTAAGCAAGACGGAGGATGCTTGAAATTGGACAACCCACACTAGCCAAGGCATCAAAACATGCAGCAAGGCCTCCAAATTACACAACCCACGTTGTACGGAGTCCAAATTGTGTAACCCAAGCAAAGGAACACAAAAAATCACCACAAATCGCGCTCAGGACGCCCGTCAAACTGTGCAACCCAAGCAAAGGAGCGCGAAATCACAACGGAAAACCACAAATTGCGCACAAATATCCCAAAATCATGCGTCATCACCTTCCCACCACTGAATCGCACACCACTGTCACCGAACTAGGCTGCATTGCAACCTCAAGTTGCACCCTGTAGCCCCTTCTCCTGTGTGACGCAAAGGAACAGCTCCACCGCCCTCGACCGGTGCTCCTTCGGCCTCAGACCAGGCCGACACTTCCTAGTGGGGCTGGGTCACGCCACCCCGACGCCAGCTATAGCGCGAAATCGCGCTTCTCCTTCATGCGCGATATCGCGCACTGTTCATATGCGACCTCAGTCGCGATTTTCTCAGATTTTCACTATTTTTGTGGCTGATTCAGCCACCTAAGGAAGAAGAATCACGATGAGTGGTCAGAATCTGTGATTATTGGCACGAAATTTGGGGTTAGGTTTAGGGATTTGGGGTTAAGGAAAAAAAAAAAAATTTGGGAACTAGGGTTTCAAAAAATTGGGAATTTTAAGAATTGAAAAATTGAGCCTCTGATACCATGTAGAAAATAAAAGAAATATTTGTGTAAGCTGTGTCCAAATAGGACGACCAGCATCTCTATTTATATTAAAAAAGTACATTGAATCTAGATAGTACTGACTCAGTGCTGAGTCACTGACAATCAATTCCTACTAATCAAGATAATTGTTGACAATCCAATCTCGTTAATTATGCTAATTTCCTAATTATATCATCAACATACATAGACCACCAAATAAATGCATCAATCATATGAAGTCTGGCTACCAAAAATAGAGTGATCCACCTCATTGCAAACCATGCCAAACTTGTGTTCAACAATACTAAACCTTCCAAACCATACCATGGAGATTGTTTCATTTCATACTTCATAGAGAGTGGCACAGGCTAATCTAGACTCCCTCAAACAATAGGCAATTGCTCCAAGGAAACCTCTTCCTCAAGCTTCCTATGGAGGATGGCTTTTTATTTTCTAGATGGTAAAGAGATGGTGAGTGGCGCATAGCAACTATGGGTAAAAATAAATAAACAGAAGCAATTTTGGTCATTGGTGAGAAAGTGTCCCTATAGTCAATAGAAGTTTAAGTATAGCCTTTAGCAGCAAACGAGCCTTATAGGGATTAATCTGACAATATGGACAAACTTTAACAGCATAAACCTAGCCAGTAGAATGTAAAACAACTTGGTAAGATTTACACAGAGAGAGAGAGAAAGCATGGCAGTGGGCTGCTATTAAAGGCAGATGGTAAGGCTCTGATTCTATGTTAAGAATTTTAGAGAGAGGAAACGAGAGAGAAGGTGAGATATGGAGAGAGAATTCAAAGAATAGGGTTCTTATAATTATGATTGATAATGAGACACCTTGCACCTCTATAGATTTATATTAGAAAATAGAGGACACAATTTTTGTGCTCCAAGAAATATTACTTACACTAGGAAACTAGCTAAGTTACTTGAACTAGGAAATAGGTAACCAAACCTGAAATCCTGCATACAGCAAGTAACCAAACCCTAAGCCCACAACATATAAACCTAGCTGCCAACCTTCTGACAATCCTTTTATACTTCTGGACAATATGTTAAAATTAGATTCTGAATCCCTTTCCTTTCCACATATGCAATTTGTTTGTTTGTGCGGCAACTCCATAAATTTGGCTTTATGAATTTCTAGATTTTTTCTTTATTTATCTATTTATTTCTTTTGTTGTAGTTGCCATTTTATTTGTAGAAGGAGGGTTGCAAAGTTCTACTTATTAGTTTGCATTTTTCCTCTCTAATTATATTTTCATAACTTCAGAAACCTGGTGGCATTATTGCTCTACTGGATGAAGCTTGGTATGTATTACATAATAAAATGGTGCAATTACTCGTTTTCCTGATCTTTCTTAAAGATATCAGATTTCTAATCTTTTGTTATTTTGCATTTACTTCTTTTGTTGATATACATAATACATGTTTATATGTATATACACTTTCATCTACATACACTTGGAGATTGAAAGACTGTACTGCTTTTTTATGGTAGTATGTTTCCAAGATCAACACATGAAACATTTGCCGAAAAGCTATATCAAACTTTTAAAGACCACAAACGCTTCAGCAAGCCAAAGTTGTCTCGTACTGACTTCACCATTAGCCATTATGCTGGTGATGTATGTGAAGTATATTTCGGTTTACATAGTTCTAGTAACATTAATAAAGAAAGATAAATACTTAATATGTGCTAAAATTTAATTGCAGGTCACTTATCAAACAGAATTGTTTCTTGACAAGAACAAAGACTATGTTGTTCCAGAGCACGAGGCACTACTTAGTGCTTCAAAGTGCTCCTTTGTTTCAGGGTTGTTCCCACCTTTGCCTGAGGAAACTTCCAAATCATCAAAATTCTCTTCAATAGGCACTCGGTTTAAGGTCTCTTTTTTTTGCTATGCAATATGCATATTTGTTTGCAAATTGTTTGTTCCTTTTTAATAATTTTATACTTAATGTCTATGTTATGTAGCAACAACTGCAAGCTTTGCTGGAAACACTGAGTGCTACTGAGCCACACTACATTCGTTGTATAAAGCCAAATAATCTTCTTAAGCCAGGGATATTTGACAACAGTAATGTGTTGCAGCAGCTTCGATGTGGGGTAAATATAATGATATATTGGTCATGTGATCTAGTATGACATGAGTTTTATCTGAAGTGACTTAGGACTTTATGAATGCAAATTCCAGGGTGTAATGGAGGCAATTAGGATAAGTTGTGCTGGGTTCCCCACCAGAAAGAACTTTGATGAATTCATTCAGCGGTTTGCTATCTTGGCACCTGAGGTTTTGAAAGGATGGTATATTCATATCCTTTTGTTTTATTTGTCCCCCTTTATGATCATCTAGATGGGTGAGATATGACAATTTGAGGCTGATTTATGCTGACCATGTATTTATAGCTCTGATGAGATGAATGCTTGCAAGAGACTTCTCAATAATGTGAAACTCAAAGACTACCAGGTATGTACTGTTCCCAGCAGGCATTTCCAACAATCTCAGTAATAGTATTTGTAAATAGTTTAGAAAGAACAAGGAGAGAGAGAGAGAGAGAGAGAGAGAGAGAGAGAGAGAGAGACACACACACACACAGCTATTTTAGGAAAAGGGTCATACTAACTTGTATATTCCGCTAGGTACCCATGACTATCTAATGAATAATACTAGTCCAAGTAGGTTAAGTAGAATACGAGAAATCAAGTCCAACCCATTATAATAATAATGTAATACCAACAAATCTATGATATTCACCAACTCTTTCCCCCCAAGCTGAGGCATAGATATTAGTCATCATGCTTAGCTTGTTACAAAGGTGATGCAGCCTGACTCAATTGAGTGCTTTAGTGAAAATATCTACCAATTATGCCCCAGTCTTCACATAACCATTTGAGATAACAGCTTGCTTGATTTTTTTTGTGAACAAAATGACAGTCTGTCTCAATTTGTGTTGTTCTTTCATGAAAGGCTTGATTTGCCATTGCTCATTCTTTTGACCTTGCACTTGAAAATGCTACAACACTTTGCTTCTTCCTCTTCCAAGAGACCGGATTTCCTCCAACAAAAACACAACATCCAAATATGAATCCCCTTTTAACAAGAAAGCCAGCCCAATCTATCTAAGAATTGCTCTAACTTACAATATCCATGATCACTATAGAGTGTGCCACATCCAGGTGAACCTTTTAAATACTTTAAAATATGGAAGAACAACATGAAAAACACCCCATGATTCAGCTACAAGCTCTCCTGGCCTGCTACATACCGCCTCTTTTCCAGCAGCAGCTAATCATTGCAAGACCACACGACTCTCAAGGTCAGACATCAAGTAATTAAAACACAGGATTTCTTAAGGGCCGATCAATCAGTCGAGTTGTTCCCTAAGATGTAGATAGATTGTGAATAACAAGACTAGGGTTCACATTAATTCTGGACCAGGCTAGGATTCATTGTTCTGGTACCACGTAAATAGTTTAGAAAGACGGAGAGAGGGAGAGAGAGACCCTTAGAGAGAGTTTGGGAAATGGGTCATGCTAACTTGAGTACTTTGCTAGGTACCCTTGATTATATATAATGAATAATACTAGTCCAAATAGGTTAAGTAGAATACAAGAAATTATGCCCAGCCCATCATACTAACAAAATATCAACAACTCTGTGCCATTCACGCACAGTGTTAACCTAGCTTGGTCACAATAAGAATCATAAGCAATGTTTCAGTTTTGCTAACTACTTTCGCATGCTGTATGCATAAATGTTTGTGATTTAAGTTAATATATTTTTAATATTATAATTATTAGGATTTGTTCTTCTCTGGTGTTAAAGTGATACTAAAAGAGAAGAAAAAATATTGCAGCTTGTTACTGATAATGCTTACCTCTATTTCATACATAAGCTGCTTTGACTGTTGACTACTAATATAGCATAAAGGGAAAGAAACAAGACTCTTGCATTACATTTCTATTACAGATTGGCAAGACGAAAGTGTTTTTGAGAGCAGGTCAAATGGCAGAACTTGATGCATGTCGTACTGAGGTCTTAGGAAGATCCGCAAGCATTATTCAGAGAAAAGTTCGCACATATTTTTGTCGTAAACGCTTCATATTGTTGCGGTCATCTGCCATACAAATACAGACCATTTGTAGAGGTATCAATTATGTGATAGTTATTGTTTTCTATGTAATTTGTGGAAGATTAACTTGATATCATTTAACTAGTAGAAAAGGATTTCTCAATAATTTTTTTCCTTGTCCTATGAATTTCATTCAGGACAACTTGCACGCCATCAGTATGAATGTTTGAGGAGGGAAGCTGCTTCAGTGATAATCCAAAAATATGGTCGCATGTATCTTGCTAAAAATGCTTACAGAAATTTGTGCTCCTCAGCTGTATATATTCAAGCTGGTATGAAAGGAATGACTGCTAGAAATGAGCTCAAATTTAGGAGGCAGACAAAAGCTGCAATTGTTATACAGGTGAGAAAATTTTCTTTCAAATTTTAGAAATACTAGTATTTCAAGCTTGTCCATTTAGTTCTTTTCAATGTATAAGTTTGCCAAGTTGACATTATTTTCATTGCAAAGTGCGGGGTTAATTTTTTTGGTACATTGACAAGGCTAAAACACCCAAAACGAACAAAAGCAAGCTAGAAACACGCCACAGATCATGGTTGAGAAACTCCTAACAGATCAGCTTGATATAATTCACATGCATCTGTTCAAAGACATGAAAATTTCGACCATGTTCCAGCCTTTTATTAGCTAGCCAATCTGCACATTTATTCCCTTCTCAATAGGCATGCAGAAGGATGATCTCCCAACCGTAGCTTTGCTATCTGCTGATGACTTGCACCAAACGATTTTTCTACTTCCTCTGATCAGTATCTCTGAGCATAGCTATGACAGTAGAAGAGTCACATTCTACTAGAAGTCTTCTGATTCCCTTTCGCCACGTGTAATGAAGTCCCAGAAAAATCCTCCATAGCTCCACTTGAATGGCATTTGCAATGCCTACAAAATGAGTGAAACCACCATCCCATCTCCCATTGCTGTTCCGCAATAAACCTTCACAACCAGCAAGGCGAGGACATCATCTAACTGCCCCATCTGAGTTCAGCTTCCACCACCCTTCTTGCGGAGGTGTCCATCTGATATGAATGACCTTACCCAGCACTTGTCTTGCTTTATTTCCTTCATGCATTGCTTTCAATATCTCCTCCACATACCAAAATATAAGGGCCATTGGCATTCTTGGACTGATGAAATCTGGATCATGGATTTCATTGTTCCTCCAATTCCATAGGTACCATACAGTCACTAGAAAGGTGTCTTTCCACTTATCCCTAGGAGTCTTCCTAAATTCTTCTATGAATTTTGCTTGAATCCACTCATGCAATTCGAGCCTAAAGAAAATGAAGTGCTTCTTGTGAGAGAATTATTGGAAGAGAAAAACATGAGAGATTAGGTTCTCTCTAACTAGTATTTATAATAGGCTGTACAATGGGCCTAATTAATGCTAATTACATCACATGTAAAAGATGAATAATACGTACAATAAGAATATACTACTATATACACTCTAATGCTCCCCCTTAAGCTGAAGCATAGATATCATATGCACCAAGCTTGTTACAAAGATATTCTACTTGAGGACTCTTTAGTGATTTGGTGAAGATGTTGGCCAGTTGATCATTGGAGCTCACAAACTTAGTTACAATAACACCTTCAACCAACTTCTCTTTGACAAAGTGACAGTCAATCTCAATATGCTTGGTCCTTTCAAGGAACACTAGGTTGGAAGCTATGTGCAAGGTAGCAAACACAAGCTTCATAGGAGGCACCTCACAAAACCTTAACTCTTGTAGCAGTTGCTTAAGCCAAATCAATTCACAAGTCACATTGGCCTTGGCTCAATATTTAGCTTCTGTACTAGACCCAGTAACCACATTCTATTTCTTACTTTTCCAAGACACCAAATGTCCTCCAACTAGCACATAGTATTTAGAAGTGGCTCTTAAATCAAAGGGAGACCCTACCCAATCTACATCTACATAACAACAAATATTTGTGTGCCCCTTATCCTCAAAGTAAGCCTTTACGTGGTGCTCCTTTTATGTATTTCAAAATCTAGGTAACTGCATCCTATGAGAGTCACACGATGAGCTGAGAAATTGACTCACTATACTCATAGGAAAAGCAATATCTGGACGAGTGACTGTAAGATAATTCAACTTGCTTATTAGTCTCCAATACCTTCTAGGATCTAAAAGTAGCTCCCCCTCTCCTGACAAGAGTTTAACATTTAAATCCATCAGGGTGTCAACTAGTTTGCAATCCATCAAGCCAGTTTCTTCTAAGATATCTAGTGCATACTTTCTCTAAGAAATTGAGATACTGTCTTTAGACTATGCAACTTCAATCCCTAAGAAATACTTGACCTAACCCATGTCTTTGTTTGAAAGTACCAGACTAAATGCTCCTTCAACTCTAATCACTTTTAGTGATAACAATGTCAGCTACATAAACGACAAGGTTGATGCATTTGGAAGAGGAATGATGATAGAATACTGAATGATTAGCTTCACTTTGGATGAGCCCAAAGTCTCATACCATAGTGTTAAATCTGCCAAGCCATGTCTGGGGGGATTATTTCAATCTATAGAGAGATTTCTTGAGTTTGTGCACAATATTAGACTCCCCTTGAGCAACAAAGCCAGGCGGTTGCTCTATATAAACCTCTTCTTGCAAATCACCATGAAGAAGGACATTTTTTATGTCAAGTTGATGAAGTAGCTAATGACGGATAGTAGCAATAGATAGAAAAAGATGAATAGAAGCCATTTTTGTCATAGAAGAGAAGGTATCACTGTAGTCCAATCCATATATTTGTGTGAATCCTTTGGCAACCAAGCAAGCTTTGAGGTGATCCACCTTACCATTAGGGCCTACCTGTGGTGTAAATACCCACCGACAACCAATAGTGGTTTTCTTGGGTAGTAAAGGCACCAAATCCTAAATACCATTTGAGTGTAATGCATCCATTGGCTTGCCTCTAACCAGGATGGAACGAGGCTTTACTTGTGGTTTTAAGAATAGAGATAGAGAAAGGCTTGAAACATAGGCATTATAAGCAGGAGACAAACGGTCATAACACAAAAAATTATACATAGGATGAGGATTATGAGTAAACTGAGTACCTTTTTGGAGGGTAATAGGAAGATTGTCTAGCTTAGAAACGAAAGCAGGAGGAACCATTGGTGGAGAGAGTGAGTTTTGTGTTGGAGGATTGGCAGTGATACTGGGCTGAGGACAATGATGATAGGTGAGGAGTGGCAGATTGTTAGAGGAAGAAGAAGACACAGATGGCCCTAGAGAAGCCAATGGAAGAGAAGGGAAAGGAAGAGGCAATACCTAGTCAAGACTCTATAAATTAGGTTGAACAACCAAGAAGAAGTACTTCTATTCAAAGAAGGTGACATTAGTAGACATGAAATAACAGTTTAATTTAGGAGAGAACCACTTATATCCCTGTTGCAATCTGTAATAGCCCAGAAAGGCATACTTGAGAGATTTTGCAGCTAACTTGTCCTGTCCAGGGAAAAAGGAATTCATAAAACAAACATAACCAAACATATGAAGAGGAACAGAATAAAGTGGCTAGTGAGAAAACAAGATAGAGTGAGGTACTTGGTCATTTAAAATAGATGACGGCATGCGATTAATCAAGTAACAAGCAATAAGGACAACATCACCCTAAAATTTTAGCAGGAGATTGGCATGCAATAACATTGTTTGAGTAGTTTCAATGAGATGGTGATTCTTACGTTTAGCAACACCATTTTGTTGGGGTGTATAAGAATAAGAGGATTGATGCAAAATCCCATGAGATGTCATAAAAGTAGTAAATTGAGATGAGAAATATTCAGATGCATTATTAGTATGCAAAGCATGGATAGTATGTCTAAACTGTGTTTTTATTTCAGCAACAAATGTTTGAAACATATCAAATAATTCAGACTGACTCTTCGTGAGAAAGAACTAAGTACATTGAGAAAAATCATCAATAAAGGTAATAAAAGAAACCTAAAGTAGACTTAACTCGATTGGGCCCCTAAACATCAAAATGAATAAGAGAGAAGGGAGCAACAATCCTATTGTTAACTCGACTAGAAAAAGACACACATGTATGCTTACCATGTTGACAAGACTCATAATCTAACTTAGATAAAGAAGACAAACTAAGAATTAATTTCTTTCGTGTGGAAGATGTTTGGTGAAACTGTGGTGGTGCAAGTTACCGTTGCGTTAAGATGGTAGTGGCCTCGTGACTCATGCTTGACACCAATTATCCACTGCGTACCTCAATCTTGTACACAAACAGAAGTGAAAGTGAATGTCACTGAATAGTTAAGTTCTCTAGTAAGCTAACTAACAAATAATAAATTAAAAGAACTGCAAGGGACATATAACACAGAATTAAAAGAGAAAGATGAGGTTGGAGAAGTACGTCCTATCCCTTTAACTAGAATTTGGGTTTCACTTGCAAGAGTAAGATTTGGTAAATTAGGAGAAAAGGTAAGAGTAAAAAAAAGATCCTTATTACCGCACATGTGATTAATGGTGATAGAATCCAAAATCCACGGTCCAGCAAAGGGACTATGGGTAATACATGTTGTGGGATTACCAATTGATTGCTAAGTGGATTGAAATCTCAAGAAGGCCTCATAATCAGCAACAACCATAGAAATCATTTGAGCTTGATGATGGACTGGGGTTACTCTAAACAACATGGGTAACCTGTGAACAAGTGGCTTGAGTGACCGGAGGAGCAACTAGTCTATCATGCTTCTGCCAACACTTATCTTCTCTATGACCCTTCTTCTTGTAGAATGGACACTGTGGACCAGGATGGCCGCTTGATCGGCCCTAGGTACCTACAAAAGATTAGGACATAAGAATAGAAGCTTTGGGAGGAGCACCAGTAGGAGTAACAAAAGAGCTGTTGGCCATATTGAGAAGCCTTTTGAAGGCATCCTTCATGTTAGAGTTGGAGGACCTAATAAGGATCTTATGACAAACCCTTTCTTACTTAGGCTTAAGTCCAGATTAGGCAAGCACCATAACTAGTTTCTCCCTTTAAGCTATATGGTTAGCTTTGGTCTCAGCAAAGGGAAGGAAAGCTTCAAATTCCTGCATAAGAGTGCACATTTGTTTGAGATAGGATTCAATAGAGTCATCTTGCTAGAAGTGTTTGATAAAATCAACCACCGTGTATAGGCACTGAATGTTGTTGGTGTAACATTCAACGGCTTCCTTCTAGACATCATAGTAGGTTTCAAATGACCGGAACAACTGCAAAACAAAGGGATCAATAGAGTTCCACAAAATATTTCATAATTAAGCATCAACTTGTTCCCATTTGGCCCTATTAGCTATGGGCACATCTTTAGCTTTCTTGGTGAGATGATCTACTTGGCCTTGGCCCTTGAACTACATTTTGACAGAAGCTGCCCATGGGATCAATTTGATAGGGGTGATAACTGGGTCCCTACATTAAAGAGGATGAAAGGTTGAGATATAGATGAAATCCCAGAATGAGAGGAGGCACCACTAATGGAAGATATAGTATGGGTTTAGGTGAAAAAGGGGATACTCAGCTATTTGGGTGAAAAAGGAGGCGAAAAGGAAGTCTGGTATGCTGACAACAGCAGTTCGGGATGGCTTTTGGGAAAATAGACTCTAGGGATGTGCTCGGATGGCTCAAGAGAGGTGGCGGCCAAAAGAGGGTCACTAGTAGCAGTGTGATGCACCATCATGCATCGGCACATTGGGTCGTTGGTAGAATCTTTCGTTGGCATGTGGGCATGTGCAGTGGCGAGGTCTGGCCAATTTGGGGGCGGCAGTCATTGTGGTGAGGTCAAATCTAGTGATTGGTGATTGGATGGTGGCGATTTGGCCCTAGGAGCGACTGGAAGAGAGAGAAAGAGGGGTGATTTGGACTTTTTGGTGTCGCTGGACAAGGATACACAGCGGCGGCTTTAGGGTTTTCTCTTCAAAGGCTCTGATATTATGTGAGAGAATTTTTAGGAGAGAAAAACATGAAAAATTAGGCTCCCTCTGACTAGTATTTATAATAGACTGTACAATGCACCAATTTAGTGGGCCAAATTAATGTTAATTACATCACATGTAAAACATGAATAATATGCACAATAAGAATATACTACTATATACACTCTTAACACTTCTCACCACATACCAAAGTTGTCCACATGTTCTTTGCATGGGAGCAATCTTTGAGTGCATGCATGATAGTCTCTATGTGGTCATTAGAAAGAGGGCATGCTCTATAGCTTTGATTCCATCCACTAGTAATCTGTTTATTAAGTAGTTTGCCATGTAAAAATTTTGCAACCAAAACACTTAATGGTTTGAGGGCCCTTCCAACTCCATAAGGCATCCCATACTAAATCTTGCATGTTGTCATTGATTTTGCTAAGAAAATTGTATGCTTCCCGAATTGTACAATCAGAAAATTCCTTGCCATTCTACATAGGAAAGTCCTCATGCTTATTTCTATCAAGGGGATGTTAACATGCTCCTCTAAGTAGGGATTCATTAAATGCACCTTCCACCAATCATCTGAGTCGATCATATCCACTACATTAGCATTTATCAATTCTTATGGAATAGGATTAATTGCTTTGAAAATGAGTGGTTTAACATCTTGAAGAATACATCATGCCAAAATTGAGTATTGACCAATTTCCAATTTCTAAACAAGTGTTCCTATTCATGCTAGACTACTAACTTGTTATATTTTTCCAAAGCCATGAATCTCCCTGCCTTGCTAACACTATACCCTTTGGTTTAAAACATTTCTCATACTTACATCTTAATACTTTTACCCACAATTTATCTGGGTCAATGTTAACCTGCTAAGCTAGTTTAAGCATGTGTGCATCATTGACAAGTTGAAGCTTTCTAATCCCAAGACCCCGTTCCTTTTTTGGTCTACAAATTTTGTCCCAAGAAATAAGGTGGGCCTATTTTTTATTCTTAGTGTCACCTCAAATAAAATTTCTTTGTACTTTTTCTATTTCATTGCATATACTGGGAGGAATTTTATTATTTTGCATTTGAAACACGAGGATGGTAGATAAAATTGATTTGGCTAAAGTCACTCTACCAGCAAAAGACAAGCATTTTGGTTTCCAACCATTCAACTCTGCATGAACGTGATCAATGATCTCAGCATACAAAGATTTTGATACCATCCCCCAAGATACCTTCCCAAATTTTTAACTCTTTTGAATTCACTCCTACATTGAATTGCATTGGCATCATGTTTTGGGGTATTTTTTGAAAAATACAAGCAAGTTTTTTCTACACTCACCTATTACCTTGCCATACTATAGAAGATGTCCAGTATGTGAGCTATTTGATTAATTTGATCCACACTAGCCTTTACAAAAATCAAGACATCATCTGCAAAAAGTAAATGAGAGAGCATAAGGCCCTTTTTACTAACTGGGAAAGGTCACTACTCCCCTCTTTGCATGCTGTCCATAATAAGATGAGTGAGCTTTTCCATGCATAGAACAAAATTGTAGGGAGATAAAGGATCTTCCTGCTTGATGCCTTTGCTTAGCATAAAACTTTCGATTTTGCCCCTGTTCCCCGGGATATTGCATTTAATTGAAGAGATAATTTCCATGATGAGCTAGGTGAGTTGACCAAGAATTCCTATCTCCTACAAAACAAGATGGATAAATTGCTAGCTAAGTCGATCATAGGCTTTTGCCAAGTCAATCTTTTTTGCCATATAAGCTTTCATCCTCTTCATCTCATGCATAGAATGTATAACTTCTTGCACAACAATTATATTATCTTGTATCAACCTTTTTGGCGCAAAACTCGCCTGAGGAGGAAACACACCAACGTATCTAGAATTGGCTTCAATTTGTTGACTATAATTTTACTCACCCCCTTCAACATTGCATTGCATAAAAAATAGGTCTAAAATGCTGTATGCGGATGGGATGTTGTATTTTTGGAATGAGAATAATCAATGTACTATTGTAAGCTTGCACAACTTGTGGGTTTTGCCAAATTTGCATAGCTATTTGTTCTATGGTCTCTCCCACCAAATCCCACTTTTTTGAATAGAAATAAGCTAGGAAACCATCCTTGCCTAGAGCTTTAAGTGCTCCCATGATGAAAAATGATTTTTTAATCTCCTATCTTGTAAGAGGTCAGGCTAAGTCAGCAACAATATCACTTCTCAAGTGAGGCCATTGAGACAAGGTTGAGCATCAACTCCTATTAGGAGTGTCTTTTTTATATAGATTAATGAAGAAATCTTTGGCTAAAATTTGAATCTTGAAAATAGGGAGAATGCTTTCTGATTATTATTCAAATTGAGGAGGCAAATATGTATACACTTACAGGAAGTTTATCTAGGGAAATAAATCAAAAATTGCTCCTATAATCCCTACAAATTAGGACCACTAATTCCTACAAATCTGCTACAAATCTGTCCCTACAATTATGCTAGTTAATTTAGGAAAGTCAGCTGTACAACAACCATGCAGATTCTGTAACACTCCCCCTTAAGTTGGAGCATAGATATTGATCATGCCCAACTTGTTACAAAGATAATCAACTCGGGTCCCATTTAAAGCCTTTGTGAACAAATCAGCTAATTGTTCTCCTGTCTTCACGTATCTAGTGGAGATCAAGTTCTCTTGAATCTTTTCACGAATAAAGTGACAATCAACCTCGATGTGTTTAGTTCTCTCATGATATACTGGATTTAAGGCTATGTGAAGAGCAGCTTGATTATCACACCACAATTTTGCTGGTATAGAGTGCGTCATCCCAACTTCAGTCAAAAGATGATGTATCCATATGATTTCACATGTAGACTATGCCATAGCTCTATACTCAGATTCTGCACTCGATCGAAATACAACATTTTGTTTCTTACTTTTACATGATACTAAGTTTCCTCCTACAAAGACACAGTAGCCAGTAGTGGATTTTCTATCAGTCTTAGATCCAGCCCAATCTGCATCTGCAAAACACTCAATACTAGTATGCCCATGATTGCTATACAATATACCAAGTCCAGGTGCTCCTTTCAAGTAACATAAGATTTGCTCCAAAGCTTGCCAATGTTTAACTGTAGGTGCAGACATAAACTGACTAACAATGCTGATGAAGACTATTGGCAGCAACCTTTAAAGACTTATAAAAGACGTAGGAAAGCTGTCCAAACATTAATTTGGCACATGCCCAAAGAGGGATTACCATTTTGGGAGCTTAATTAGGAGCAAATAATTATTAGGGGTATTTTAGTAATTTTGGCAGTAATTATTTTTGAATATTCGCAGCTTATTTTTTATGTATTTTGGTAGTAGTAGACTTCTAGTCTATTTGGATTTGTGTTTAGGTATTTTAATACTTATAGGATTTAGATATGGGTTTTAATCCTTGTCCATATAGGATTAGGATTACCATGTGGGTTCTAATCCTTGTCCATATAGGATTAGGATTCCTTTTCTTTTAGGATAAGTTATAGGAGGCTTATTTAAACACTTGTGTATTTCTTTTCAGATTAGACAGAGTTTATGTTTATGAGAATTATTCAGAATTTGCTTTGATTGTGTGATGCGATCAAACCCTAGGTGTGATGCCTTGGGACCCTAGGTGTGACTCCTAGGTTTCTCCTTCTTCTTCTCCTAATTTTCGTCACTCTTTCTTGCACCAAAATCCTAATCTCGCAGCCCCTGTTCACAGCCATAAACACTAGCCCAATTAATCCTAATAACCCATTCTATTGCCATTAAAGCATCCATTCCTTCATACACAAACCCTAGCCTACCAAGTTCATAGCTTTTCTACTTTTCCATAGCCCCAAAACCCTGATTACAGCAAAACCCCTTGCTGTCCTACATCAAATGCTTACTGCAAAAGCAATGTCTGGTCGAGTCATCACAGTGAGATAGTTTAATTTTCCCACTAGTCTCCTGTATCTTTCTAGATTATCGAAAGGATCACTATCATCCTTTGACAAATGTACATTGGGAATCATTGGAGTACTGCAAGGTTTAGCTGCCAATTTTCCAGTTTTTGCAAGCAGATCTAGGACATATTTCCTCTGAGATAGAAAAATACCCTTCTTGCTTCTTGTTACTTCCACTCCCAAGAAGTATTTCAAATGGCCTAAGTCTTTTGTGTGAAATTTGGAATGCAAGAAAGACTTGAGAGAAGAAATCCCTGCACCATCATTGCCTGTAATGACAATATCATCTACATACACGACAAGGAGAATAATGCTAGTTGCTGATTGTCTGTAAAAAACTGAATGATCACATTTGCTTTTTTTTAGCCCAAACTCTTGAACTACCTCACTGAACTTGCCAAACCAAGCACGGGGACTTTGCTTCAAAACATATAAAGATTTTTTTAGATAACAAACCTTCCCATACTCCTCCTGAGCAACAAAACCAGGTGGTTGCTCCATATACACTTCTTCTTGTAGATCACCATGCAAAAAGGCATTTTTTATATCCAACTAATGCTGGGGCCAATCCTGAGAGGTAGCCATAGAAATGAATAAACGAACCGAGGTGAGCTTGGCAACCGTGGAGAAAGTATCAAAGTAATCCACTCCATAAGTTTGTGCATAGCCTTTAGCCACCAATCTAGCTTTAAGTCAAGCTACTGAGCCATCTACATTATATTTAATTGCAAAGATCCATTTGCATCCCACAGTTTTTTTTCCTTTGGGTAGATCCACCACGTCCCATGTATGATTATCATCAAGAGCATTTATCTCTTCAATCATAGCATCATACCAACCAGGATGAGATAAGGCCTCTTTCACTATCTTAGGAATTGAAACAAAGTCTAGAGAGGTAATTAAAGATCTAGATGAAGGAGATAAGTGATCATAGGAAACAAAATTAGCAATAGAATAATTAGGTCGAGAAGGGTGCATTGACGTGTACCTTTACGAAGACCAATAGGTTTATCAAGATCATTTGGTGAAGGATCAGATGACGAAGGAGCTGGTGCAGGACAATATCATTGACCGCTTGCCTCCTGGAATAGACTTGAATGATTGGTGGTCTTACCGGTGCCGGAGGTTCATCATCAGAAAACACTTTAACAGTTGACTGTTCAGCTGGAGGTGCCACCTTTGATTGCTTATTTGGTGATGTAATTGTGTAAATTAGCCATTCTTCTTCCTCCCCCTGGCTTGAAGGCGTGATCAGTGAGGAGAAGAATGGTGTTGTCTCAGAAAAGGCCACATTAGTTGAGATCAAGTATCTATTAAGTTCTGGAGAATAGCACCGATAACCTTTTTGGAGATGATAGTATCCCAGGAATACACACTTTAATGCTTTGGGATCCAGTTTAGTAATGTGCAGCCGTACATCACGAACATAGCATGTACTACCAAACACCCGTGGTTCGACTGGAAACAATGTCTTGTTAGGAAACAAAACATAGTCGGGAATATCTCCACCAAGAACAGTAGAAGGCATACGATTAATCAAAAAACTGGCTGTAAAAATAGCATCCGCCCAGAATTGCTTAGGAACTTTCATCTAGAACAGCAAAGCATGAGCGGTCTCCAGAAGGTGCCTGTTCTTCCTCTCTGCCACCCATTTTGTGCTGGTGTGTCAACACAAGAATATTAATGAAGAATCCCTTGTTGAGTCATGAAATTCTGAAATGTTTCTGACATATATTCTTTAGCATTGTCACTTCTTAATATATGTATAGAAACATTGAACTGAGTTTTAATTTCAGCACAGAACGTAGAGAAATGAGAAAACACCTCTGAACGATTCTTCATAAAATAAATCCAGGTCATTCGAGAAAAATCATCTACAAAAGTAACAAAGTATCTGAACCCAGTTTTAGACAAGACTGGACATCGACCCCAAATATCTGAATGAACTAATTCAAAGGCAAATTCAGCCCGTTTATTTATTCTAGGACTCAATGTACTACGATGATGTTTGGCAAAATGACAAGATTCACACTCCACTGAAGTTACATCATGAAACTGGGGCACAACTTCTTCAAAACAGGCATAGAAGGATGTCACAATCTACAGTGTGCTTCAAACGGAGAGACAACACTAGAGCATGCCACGGACTTAGGCACCCATGCATCAAGAACATAGAGACCATTCGATACATGTCCCTTACCAATAATCTACTTCGTCATAAGATCCTGAAAAAGGCAATGGTCAGGGAAGAATGAGATACAACAGCTTAAGTCTTTAGTAAGTTTACTCACAGAAATTAAATTGAAGGCAAGACTGGATAAACTTAGTACAGAGGACAAGGTAATAGATGAAGTGGGTTTAACAGTTCCAGACCCCTCAATGTTATAGTTCGAGCCATCGGCTATAGTTACATGAGATGGTGTTTTGTGAGACCAAAAGCTAGAAAAGAGTTTATTATTACCTGTCATGTGATTCGTGGCACCAGAATCAATGACCCATTTGGTTGAGGAAATAAGGCATTTTTTACCTGACTCAGCAACTGGTGAGGATTCTTTCATTGATTCTTGATACTGGGAGAATTTGGCATACTCATCAGCTGAGATGGTGACAGTCTTTTCGGAAGATGAGCTAGAAGTAGCAGCAGCTACGGTAGCTGTTGGAGTTCTCTGATTACGATTCTATAATTTCTTACAGAACCGCGCCAATTCCTTGCAATAATAGCAAACAATATCACCGCTTCCCCTTCTGTTATTATTCCTTTTTTCAGCATCATTCCCCCTTCCTCCTTTAGCAACAAAGGCACTAGGTTGCTGATTAGATGAAGTATTCTCTGTGCGTAATACTCGACTAAAGACCTCTTGGAGAGAAGTGACTCAGCACTAGAAAGAATCTGAGATTTAGCAGTGTCAAATTCAGAGGGAAGGCCAGCCAAAAAACTCATTATTGCCATTTGTTCCCTCTGAGCCTGCTGCACCTTGATATCAGTACTAATTGGCAAGAGTATATTCAATTCCTCATAAGTTTTTTTGAATTCCATAAAATATGCTGTAAATGACTTAATTTCTTTCTCAGTTCGATAAGAGGCCTTGCAAACATCATAAATTTTAGACATATTTCCTTTATTAGAGTATAAAAACTCCAAATATTCTATCAACTCCTTAATAAACTCACAATGATTAACCAAACCAACAACTTCTGTTTCAATAGAATTTAGGCTAAAATGCACAGAACCCCCTTGAACTTTAAGTCGATTTTAAAAAACCCTCCTGAACTTTAAAAAGTTCCAAATGACCCTCTTGAACTATGAAACATTTGCAAAATACCCTCCTCTGTCAAGTTTTCCGTTAAAATTTGGATGTTTTTTGGTCAACTTCCACTTTGACCTGATAAAAAGACAAAAATACCCTTCAAATACATATAAATTTTCAAATCTGCCATAAATGCAAAAAAAAAATCTAATGTAAATTTGTAATTTAGGGTTTAGGGTTTAGAGATTTAGGGTTTAGGGTTTAGGGTTTAGGGTTTAAGATTTATGAGTTTAGGGTTTAGGGTTTAGGATTTAAGATTTAGGATTTAGGGCTTAGGGTTTAAGATTTTGGGTTTAGGGCTTAGGGTTTAGAGTTTAGGGTTTAAAGTTTTAGGATTTAAGATTTAGGGTTTAAAGTTTTAGGATTTTAGGGTTTAGGATTTAGGATTTTAGGGTTAGGATTTAGAATTTAGGGTTTAGGGTTTAGGGTTAAGGTTCAATGTTAAAACTCCAAAATTTTACTATTCATAGCCTTCAATTTCTTAACTTTACAATGAAGGTCATTTTCGTCATTTTCTTATATTTTGACAGAAAACTTGACGGAAGGGGTTTCTTGCAAATGTTTCATAGTTTAAGAGGGTCATTTGGAACTTTTTAAAGTTTAGGAGGATTTTTTAAAATCGACCTAAAGTTCAGGGTGGTTCTGTGCATTTTACCCTAGAATTTATAATTTGCAAGAACAATTTAGCATCGTCTCTAAGCCAAGTTTGTCTAGCATAGTCATTTGGAGGATCTTGAAGCAAATGATCATCCTTTTCAACACTCCGTAGATATATTCTAACAGTCCTACTCCACTCCAAATAATTAGTGCCATTTAATTTATGCTCAGTAATTTTAGATATAGTAGGAACCAGTTCAGTCTTAATATCACCCATATTAGATAATAAATTTCTCTTCCTAAAAGGTTCTAAAATATGCAAACAGTAAACAAGTCAGCCCAGAACTTATAGCATACCAGAACTGCTGAAACAACACAAGCTCAGCCCAAAAACGCAGCCCAGAAACACGTTGACTGCTGAAAGCTCAAAAACACGTTGACTGCTGAAAACAGCCCAAAAACTGCAGCCCAAAAACACGTTGGACACTGTCTGCCTTGAAAGGGGAAAAGGAAAGGATTCACGAGCTCATTGCCTTACACTCTCTCGGATACGCAACAGCTAAAGGAAGTTTCTCACCACCGAGGCCCTCGCTGCGCCTGTTTCATCTTCTTCTTTGACCTTCACTGCTATCCGTGAATGTCTCACCACCGAGGTCCGTGAAACGATGCAAGAAAACACCAACGCTGCACCTGTTTCGTCTTTGTCTTCGACCTTCACCCCTCACAAGGCCGTCTTCTTCTACTTTCGCCCCTCACAAGGCCGTTACCAGGCCAGACTTCCCCAACCCAGCATCAGACCAAATCCAAGAGTCACCAAATGCCGTTACCAACTCAGACTTTGCTGACCCAACCTAGGAAACTCTGATTGAAATTGTTGACTCAGCCGCGATCACCAGCAAAAGTGACCAGAGATGGTGGCCCTAGGTTGAACCTAAACTGAGCCAAGGCTCTGATACCATGAAAATAGGAAGAATGCTTTCTGATTATTATTCAAACTGAGGAGGCAAATAAATCGAAAATTGCTCCTATAATCCCTACAAATTAGGACCACTAATTCCTACAAATCTGCTACAAATCTGTCCCTACAATTATGCTAGTTAATTTAGCAAAGTCAACTGTACAACAACCATACAGATTCTATAACAAATCTCATCACCAATAAGGCTCAACATAGTTGGTAGATAGCTAAATCCTTTAAGCATGCTGTCATGAGTTCAATTCAGGCTGTGTATAGAAAAAGCTTTGTTGAAAGAGGTAAATCTAGCTTCGGCAATCTCTATATCTTGAAACGGATTAATCTCTGGCTGTTGATTAGAGAATACCTTGGGTTTCACCCAAAAAAATTTTGAAGCTCATTAGCTTTTTTCACCCATGCATCTACATCATTTGGAAGTGCCAGAATCTAATTGTGTCTTCTCTAGATGATTGTCTTAGTGTGATAGTATTTTGTATATCAATCACCCTCATTTATTTACTTAGCTCTAGATTTTTGGAACTAGAGAAGCTCCTCTTCTTCGAACATTTTGTTTAGTTCCTGCCTTAGTTTTGCTTCCAAATCTTTTAGGAGTAGGGCGGAGCACTTGTCTATGCTTCTTTGTATACCTGTTAACCTAGCAAGCAATTTATTTTCCTTGGCCTGAATATTGCCAAATGTTGTCCTAGTTCCATAGTTGTCAATAGCGAATAATGCACTTATAGCGCTTGGGGTCATCGCGACATAGTGCATAGCGCACTGCTATTTAAACTATAGCATAATTATATTATATATAAATGTATATATATTTACATATATAGTATAACCAAAATAACAAGAATATATAAAAAATAACCTTAAAAAATAACAACAAATGTTTTTGGTTTTCCACTTTTTATCCAAAAGTGTATGCAATGAGTTACCTTTAGCATATGCATATATGATCAGTAAATAATATATATGTATTAGTATAACAAGAAATTTAGTATCTATGACAAACTGACAATAATATGAAAATAAATAAATTTTAATCAAGATAAACTAAAATAACGGACCAAAATTTGCAACTACAAAACACAATTTTATTTAACAAAGTCTATTTTAAATAAATCACAATTCACAAAGCACAAAATTTTAATTAATAATCTATTTTAATTCACAAAGCCTAGCACAATTCATAAAGCTCACAACAATTCACAAAGCACACTGATTCTAATTACCAACGTCTATTTAACATAAATCATACTTCACAAAGCATGTAACAATTCCAAATGAATAGAGAGAGGCATGGGAGAACTAAAAAGCACAGTTCAATCAGAGAGGAGCATGGCTGAAGTAGTGGTGTCGAGATTTTGAGGATCAAGACAGTAAGACTTCACATAGCAACTGAAAGACAGTCAAAATCAAAGTTAGAGCTTCGGTTGTTTACCTTTACTAGCAAGGAATGGTTCGGTTGACAAAGGGTGACAAGGTGTAGAGATGTCGCGATGGCATAGGGCACAGTGATGGCTACACACTAGCAACGTCGTGGCTATAGCAAGGTACAGTGATGCGGGGCTCTTCGATCGGCGGTAAGCTTCGACCAGAACAGAATAGAGTGCTGTGAGCCAACGACCAATAAGCAAGAGAACAGTGACTAGAGAGCACCGACGAGTCGAGAGCGGTGTTGGTTCCAGAGCAGCGATGAGTCGAGAGTGATAGTTGAACAGCAACGAAGGTTTGAAAGCCTTTCATGCGAGGCATATGGACCAAACAGCTTGACACTTAAAACCCATCATGTTACCATTGAATCCCATTACTGTGCTATAGCGCAGCGATAGTGTGGCATAACGCACGCTATGTCACGCTAAGGAGATTGCGTTACACTATGGCGCATAGCATAGCACTTAGCGCGCTATGCTATGGTGCATAGCATAGCTTAGCGCCACAGCGCTGCACTATGTGTGATAGTGTGCGTGATTTGTCCTATTGACAACACTACCTAGTCCATTGCTATAAAGTCTAAGCCAAATCTTGCAAATTTGCAACCATGTCTTTCTCCTTATGCCAGTTTGAGCGAAGGAGATTCTTGAATTCTTCATGCTCCTAGATGCAATTAAAAATGGAAAGGTCTAGCTCCCCTTCTATTTTGCATTGTATTGTCACATTGAAGTGAGAGGGAATTGTGATCTGATTGTATTCTTGGTAGAACATGCACAGTTACCTCTTCAAACTGCAATCTCCACTCAAATTTTGCACAGACCTAATCCAATCTTTTATATACACGGTCAAGGTAAGCCCCTTTTGGGCCCCTCCAAGTATATGGGGATCCAATGGCACCTAAGTCCACCATACCATTGTTAGTAAGCATCTTTGTTAACTAGACACATTTGCTGATATCTTCTGTTGCTCCCCCTTTTTTCTCTGTAATGTTGGCTATTTTAATTAAAGTCACATGCAATCAGTCAAGAGCCATTAATAGAATCTTTCATTTTATCAAATCAGTCCAAAGCAAATCTCTTTTATGCTGCCCCGTACTGGCATATAAAGCAGTAAAAAAGAGAGCGGGACTTGTCTTTAAATTTTACCACCATGTGAATGAATTGCTCCCTTTTTTCTAACTCTTCAGTATGCAATTCTACATAGTCCCACATTACCCAAATTCCACCAAAGAATCCCTGAGCTTCCTGAATTAGATATGAGGAAAAACCAAAGCTTTTAATAAGCTTCTTTGCCTTGTGAAAAATTTCAGAGTTTTATGAAAAATTTCAGAGTTTTTTTTTCTGTACTCTGAGTTCTATTTTATTCAAATAATAGGCAGTACATTTATAAGAGAAAGTTGGCCACAATCCCAGCCAATCAATCCTAGAAATCAAGGAAAATAAATACAGGACATAACAAACAAAATCTAAGGAGCTAAAAAAGGAAAATAGCTTATGGGATGCCAGTTGCAAATCCCATTTGATTCACAAGGAAATCAGACCTAAAAATCACAATAAATGCCTATTAAACATCAAAATCAACCAGCTGGACACCCATTCAAATAAAGATAAAATCTCTATCATTATATTGAAATTACCAACACTCCCCCTCAAGCTGGGGAGTATATGTTAATCATTCCCAGCTTGCACCTAAGTTCTTCAAACCTCACTCTAGACAGTGCCTTAGTTAGAATATCTGCCACTTGAGCCTTTGCAGGAATGTAGATAAGTTCAAGTATCCCGGAGTCCACTTTTTCCTTTATAAAGTGGCAGTCAATCTCAACATGTTTGGTACGATCATGCTGAATAGGATTCTTTGTGATACTAATGGCTGCCATATTATCACATAGAACCCTCATTGGACCTTGATAAGTAATCTTTAGTTCATCAAGTAGACGTTTCAGCCATAATTCTTCACAATTACCTTGAGCTAGTGACCTATATTCAGCTTCAGTACTGCTCCTGGCTACCACTGATTGCTTCTTGCTTCTCCAAGTCACTAAATTTCCCCAAACATAAGTACAATAGCCAGTGGTGGATCTTCTGTTAATAATAGACCCTGCCCAATCTGCACCACAATACACTTCCACCTTATGACTTGTACCCTTCTGGAAGAAGATTCCTTTTCCTGGAGTCATCTTTAGGTACTTCAAGATCCTATAGGCAGCTTCTAGATGAGCTTCCTTAGGTTTATTCATGTATTGACTAATAACACTCACAGGGAAGCAAATATCTGGTCTTGTGTGAGATAGATAAATGAGTTTGCCCACAAGCCTTTGAAATCTCTCAGTATCAACTGGTGGGCTCTCTTGAGAGAATCTAAGTTTGTAGTCAACTTCCGTTGGGGTATCTACTGGCTTACACTCTAGCATACCAGTTTCTTGAAGTAGATCCAAAGTGTACTTCCTCAGTGAAATAAGAATTCCCTTGCTTGATCTTGCTACTTCCATTCCTAAGAAGTACCTTAATGGCCCAAGATCCTTAATCTCAAATTCCCGAGCCAAGGATTTCTTCAAGTGTTTTATCTCTTCTTCATAGTCTCCAGTAACTATTATGTCATCTACATATACAATGAGGATAGCAATTTCACCTTTAGGTGAGAATTTGGTGAAGATAGTGTGATCAGCTTGCCCTTGCTGGTATCCTTGTCTCCTAACAGCTTTGGTGAATTTCTCAAACCAAGCTTTAGGAGATTGTTTGAGGTTGTAGAGGGACTTATGTAACCTGCAAACTTTAGCATTATTCTTTTCTTCAAAGCCAGGAGGAATAGACATATACACCTCTTCCTCTAGGTCTCCATTCAAAAAGGCATTTTTAATATCAAGTTGATGTAATGACCAGTCAAGGTTGGAAGCAAGAGATAATAGTACCTTAACAGAATTTAATTTTGCCACTGGAGCAAATTTTTCTTGGTAATCTATCCCTTGAGTTTGAGTAAACCTCTTAGCAACAAATCTGGGCTTGTGTCTATTAATACTCCCATCTGAGTTGTATTTGATATTAAAAATCCACTTACATCCAACTGGCCTTTTTCCTTGTGGTAAGTCAACAATTTCCCACGTACCATTTTTCTCAAGTGCATCCATTTCTTCCTTCACAGCTTTCTTCCATTCATCCTGTCTCAAAGCTTCATAAATGTTTTGTGGAATTTTCTCATTTGAAATGTTGGCAATAAAAGTTTTGTAAGTAGATGACAATTTATCATTGGATACAAAATTTGCAATGGGATGTTGTGTACAAGACCTAGTACCCTTTCTCAATGCAATAGGCATATCCAGACATAGGTTAGCCATACTTGGACCTGGATCAGAAGAATTATGGTTCTGCTCAGGAGTTGGATTAGTCTTTTCCTCATGGGTCTTCTTCCTCCTTGAGTACACCAATAACTCTTTTTGCTGTGAAGGATCATTAGTCTTAGGTTCCTGGACAATTCTGGCATTTTCTTGTTCTAGTTCAACACAAGCCTCTGAATCAGGGACAATAAGTGGGTATGTGGGTGTATGACTAGTAGAATCAGATTTGGTGTTTTGAGCATTGTTTGTCATACAAAAACTCTATTCCCCTTGATAGTTCTCCCCCTGAATGGATGTTTTTTGATAATAAGGCTGGTTTTCAAAGAAGGTTACATCCATAGACACAAAGAATTTTTTAAGAATGGGAGAGTAACACTTATACCCCTTTTGAGAAGATGAATACCCCACAAATATACATTTGGTGGCTTTAGGGTCAAGTTTATTACTTTGGTAAAGGTGAACAAACACAGTGCAACCAAACACTTTCATGGGTAAGGTGGAGACAACTTGAGTAGAAGGATAGGCATTAAGGAGTGAATTACAGGGTGTTTGAAACCCAAGAACCTTGGAAGGCATTCTATTTATGAGGTGGACAGAGGTAAGAATGGCTTCCCCCCAAAAACATTTAGGAACATTCATGGTAAACATAAGGGACCTAGCCACTTCTAGGATGTGTCTATTCTTTCTTTCAGCTATCCCATTCTGTTGGGGTGTATAGATACAAGTATTTTGGTGATAAATGCCCTGTTCAACAAGATAGGTGGTAAGGGTTGAGTTTATGTACTCTTTCCCATTATCACTCCTCAAGACCTTGATGTTGGTTTGAAATTGTGTTTGGATGAGGTGATTAAAATTTTGAAAAATGAATGGAACTTCAGATTTTTCCCTCATCAAATAAACCAAAGTGATTCTAGTATGATCATCAACAAAGGTGATAAACCACCTAGTACCCGAGATGCCCTTCACCTTGGATGGCCCCCAAATATCACTATGAATTAAAGAAAAAGGATGAGAGGGTTTATATTCTTTTGGTGGGTAAGTTGCACGGGTATGTTTAGCAAGTTGACAATATTCACAGGAAATATCAAGAGAATTTTTATTGCATAAATCAGGGTACATCTTCTTCATATATTGAATATTTGGGTGCCCTAATCTATAGTGCCACAATACTAACTCAAAATCTGTCCAGGTTGTAAAGCTGCACTTATTTTTATTTGTTGAACCCATGAGATAGAGACCATCCTCCTCCTTAGCATTGCCAATCATCCTCTTGGATGCCAAGTCCTGAAATTCACGACCACCATCAAAGAAATTAGCTACACAATGGTTATCTTTTATCATTTTGCCAATTGATAAAAGATTACATGCAAGCTTGGGCACTATCAACACATTTTTAAGGACCAAATCTTTTGAAATAATGGCTGTTCCAATACCAGTCACTTCAGTTAAAGTTCCATCTACAATTTTGACTTTCAAAGGAGCTGTACATGGTTTAAATTTATCCAATAGAACAGAATTATTAGTCATATGGTCAGAGGCTCCAGAATCTACTATCCACTGATGATTTTTCTGAAAATGAGTATTGAGAGCAAGTGAGAAATTACCTGACTGGGCAATATTCCCAGTCCCAACATTACTCTTGGTATTCTCATTGGAGGCTGAATTTTCCTGACCAATCATTTTCTGGATCAGCTCTAATTGCTCATGAGTGAACAGAGGTGGATTTAAGTTGATGGGTTCATCTTTGCTGACATTGTAGCTCTTAGCATCTATCTTTTGCCTTGGTTTCCAATTGGGAGGCTTCCCATGAATTTTCCAGCAATTGTCCTTATTGTGCCCACTTTTGTTGCAATGATCACACCACATCTTACCTTGTCTTTTTTGCTTATTCTCATAGCTTTGTGGAGGAGGACCACGAGCACCCAAGGCTGAGATTTCACTAGTGTTAAGGGAGCTGCTTTTGTTGCTTGTTCCCTGCATGGTTTTCAATCTGCTTTCCTCACTTCTAACTTCTGAAAAAACCTCTTTGAGTGTGGAAAGAGGTTTCATAGCAAGAATCCTTGTCTTCACAGCATCAAAATTGTTGTTAAGGACCATCAAGAACTTGTAAATTCGTTTTTTCTCCACAATCTTTTTATAATTTGCTGCATCTGCAGTACAGTTCCAAGAAGGATTCTCAAGAATATCTAGTTGCTGCCAATACCTTGAGAGAGTATTGTAATACTGGTTTACCCGCATATCTCCTTGTTTTAGCTCAAGTATTTTGCATTCAATCTCGTACACTTCTGTTGCACTTTCACGAGCAGAGTATGCTTCTCTCACAGCCTCCCAAATCTCGTGTGCTGTCTTGTAGAACATATAATTTGCTCCAATCTCAATGTCCATTGAGTTGATGAGCCATGAAATTACCTGGTGATTTTTTGCTTTCCAGGTTTTATATTTGGAGTCACTCCTTTCGGGCTGGGTAGTTTCTCCACTTAGGTAATCCTCCTTTCCCTTCGCACAAACAAATATCATAACGGATTGACTCCATTGCAGGTAGTTATATCCGTTCAATATGTGGCTAGTGATGCACAATGGTGTGTTCTCCGTGATGCTTTGATAGTTCTGAGATGCCATCTCAGTGGAAGTGTCAGCTTTGTCTTTATTCAAGACTATTTGGTTGCCGTATTTTGGCATAGCCGTGGTTCAGGGTTGTGAGGCTCTAATACCATGAAAAATTTCAGAGTTTTTTTTTCTGTACTCTGAGTTCTATTTTATTCAAATAATAGGCAGTACATTTATAGGAGAAAGTTGGCCACAATCCCAACCAATCAATCCCAGAAATCAAGGAAAATAAATACAGGACATAACAAACAAAATCTAAGGAGCTAAAAAAGGAAAATAACTTATGGGATGCCAGCTGCAAATCCCATTTGATTCACAAGGAAATCAGACCTAAAATTCACAATAAATGCCTATTAAACATCAAAATCAACCAGCTGGACACCCATTCAAATAAAGATAAAATCTCTATCTTTATACTGAAATTACCAACACCTTGCAACCACTAACTCTAGGTTCTAGAATCACCAACATCTTAACTTCATATTTTTTCAAGCATTCTAGGGGTTCTGCCCAATCCATGCTTGGCAGCCCCTCTCACATTCCATACTAAGATATTCATTGCTCACTATCCATTAAAATAGGTTGGGTGTTAGCCAACATGATCCATAGTGCTGTTCTGTACATTTGCCTCCAGTTCATTTCATGAGGAGTCCACCTTCATAAGCCCGCCAATAGACATAGGCCGTATGATTCAGGTGGGTCCTTATTACTAATTGGGTTAGAAGGCTTTGGAGCTTCCTCCTAAACCCATACTTTAGGACATTTCGTGCTCCTTGGACTCAATTTCACCAAACGTGATGGGTCTCCATATTTCTGCTAAAATTTCCTTCATCTCTCCCTTTTTCATTTGTTGTACTATCCACTTTTTCCTCCTAGCTAATTTCGTTTTTCCCTTTAAAACTAATCAAATAATGTTCTCCTGATTTATTTAGTAGTTTCCATATTTCCATACAATTGGCCCTCATTAATTGCATCACAGGCCATCTCATAATTAGATTTAGCATTATTGTGTCTCCTATCCTAGCACAAATTATCCTGCAACTCATGAGCTTTTAATGCTGATAAGTAATTATTCTGCTCATGTTCTTGTCCTTGTTGTTGGGTTTGTGCCACATGTGCAACATCATGCCTCAAAATAGCTGGCACATCTTCATCAGCATCATTTGTTATTTTTTTAAGACATCAAATTTGTAAGCATTTACCCCAGAGCCACTAGTTTTAATTTCACTTTGTTTGCTTTTGTCATTTCCCTATTCCTCTCCATTTGGTATATGACTTCAGCATGGCCTACTAACCACCATCCATGGCCCAAATTGATTACTTTCATCATCTAGCTGTACTCTTGACTGCCCTTCTACTACGTCATGATTCTGCACTTCTGCCTTCTCCATTCCTATACAAGTCTCTTTAACATGATCATATTCACCGCATTTAAAGCACACCATATGTGGTCCCTTGTGATCAATCTTTCTTCATTGACCCTCAACCTTGTACAAAGACTTCAAAGGCTGAGCTAAGTCCAGCTCCACAAAAATTCTTGCGAATTTTTCTGTCCTAAACTTGGCTGTGGTCAGATCAATTTTTAGCACTTTGCCAATCTGGTTGCCCACTTTTATTAGAAACTACACATCATATAACTCCATTGGAAGATCTGGTGGTTAAATCCAAGCAACAAGCTTACTGATACTTGCCTTATAAGGATCAAAATTACGCTGCCATCTTTGCACTAATGAATACAACAACAACAACAACAACAATAAACCCTTATCCCACTAGGTAGGTTTAGCTACATAGATTAAATGACGCCATTATACTTTATCCAAAATCAAGTTTTCGGAAATATCATTTAACAAGAGGTCCCTTTTAACATCTTCTCCAATTGTCCTATTTGGTCTTCCTCTACCTCTTTTCATTGGACTAAAAATCATTTTATCTACTTTTTTCACTAAAGCCTCTAGCAGTCTCTTTAGTACATGTTCAAATTACCTTAAACGAGTTTTTATCATTTTCTTCTCAATAGGTGCCACACCAATTCTTTATTGAATACAATCATGCCGAATCTTATCTTTTTTTGTATGTCCACTCATCCATCTCAACATTCTTATCTCAGTCACCCACTTTTTACACTTGTTGACCTTTTAAAGCTTAACACTCACTACCATAAAGCATAGTTAGTCTTATAACAGTTCGATAAAACTTTCTTTTTAGCTTGTTAGGTATTTTACGATTACAAATGACTACTGAGGCATTCCTCCATGTTTTCTACCCCGCTTGAGTCCTGTGTGTGATATTTTCATTAATCTCTCCATCACTTTGTAAAATTGATTCAAAATATCAAAACTTTGACGCCTATGGTATAATATGCTTCCCAATTTCTACTTCTAAATGATCGTTTGCTCGCCTCTTACTTAATTTGCACTTCATATACTCTATCTTACTCTTTCTTAAGCAGAAGCCCTTTGATTCTAATGCTTTTCTCCACATCTCTAGTTTCCAGTTAACATTCTCTCTTGACTTCTCTATTAGGATTATATCATCCGCAAAAAGCATGCATTTTAGGACTGCATCTTGGAGGTAACCAGTAAGTATATCCAATACTAAAGTGAATAAATATGAACTTAAGGATGACCCTTGATGCAAACCAATCCTTATGGGAGAATCTTTTGTCGCCTCTCCCTGAGTCCTTGTACTTGCTATTGGGCCATCATACATATCCTATATAGCTTAAGTACATGCAATACACACATACATATCCTTTGTACTGCTAAATAGTGATAAAAAAATTAACCAGTGTCCCCATCCCCCCAAATAAAGCCATACCAAAATCCTCCTGTGAATCAAACCTAACTGAGTAGAAATCATTGCCTATATCAGTAACAGTCACATTACCTGTTTTAAGCACAAAGCTAAGAGATTTCTCTTCATATAAGTATAAGTAGTGCATTTGCCTAAGAGCTTCACTGACAGGGTGGTTTTCCATGGCTATTAAATCTTGCTTTTTCTTTTTGGAGATAACGGAGTTAGCACAACTAGATTCTTCTGTGTCAATTGAGATTCCACTGCCTAGGCCTTCTTCTTCTTTGTCCGTTTCACTATCCTCTCCTACTTCCCAAAAAGTCTTAGATTCCCCTACCTATTCACCATTATGCCTGAGAAGCATTTCCCTAAAGGTGAATGACCAAGCTGTGTTTTAAGCTTCTCGTTCTTCTGCCATCCACTCAACATAACTGGGTTCTAGTTGGTTTTGGTCAGAAAAGGGAATGTTACCTGTCTTGTACTTCTTGATATTGCATTGGAGCTGATCGATCTCTTCTAAAGAACACTGGGTTGTTTGGCTGCTTGGAACCATTGTGATTTTGAGGGGTTAATTTTATGTCAATAACTGAATTTATGTTAATATCTAGAGGTTACCTCATGCTTATTCAATCTCCCTTTTAAGTATGTGTCTTAACTGCAATGGATCTTGTATGTATTGTTGCATTTCAAAGAATATGCTTCCATTCTAGTAAAAGACTGAGCAAGATTAAATCTAAAGAATTGGAAGTGTTAGGCGATTGTTCATATTTCTATGTTATGTTAAATGATATTAGGTTATTTTTATTGAGTATACTTAAATTGATCTGAGTTGATATTGATTACAGAAACATTGCAGAGGCAAGTTAGCTCGCATCAGTTTCCTAAGGCTAAAGAAAGCTGCAATTGTTACACAGTGTGGCTGGAGGAGAAAAATTGCATGTAGAGAACTTAGAAAGCTTAAAATGGTGATTCTGTCCTTTCTCCCTCTATCTTGTTTTCTACCTAATTCTATTATTTACAATTATAACTAGCTGTTTTTTCCTGGTTTTTTGCAGAATATAATTTAATACAATAAAATGGTTTCTTCCAATATGAAAGTGAAAGAGTTAGTTCGAGAGAAAACTTCAGAGCTTATTGCTCTCAATTTGATCATTTATAGTAATTGTACAATGGATATGGTCCTAATCACAAGGGCCTATGTATCCTAATTACATGCTAACTGTCTGCACAATATACACATGCCTATTTCTAATTAATACACATTACGCACATGGTAAATAACAAATAATCTAACATCCACTCTAACTGGAGCAGATATATCATATCACCAAGCTTGTTACAAATATAATTTATTCAAGGTCCTCTAAGTGATTTTGTGAAGGCATAAGCTAGTTGATCATTGGAGTTGACAAATATACTAACAATAACTCATTCAGCTAGTTTTTCTTAGATGAAATGGCAACCCATCTCAATATGCTTACTCCTTTAATAGAATACTAAATTGGAAGCAATATGCACTGCAGCTTGATTATTACACATAAGCTTTATTGAGCACACTTCATAGGAGTTTACTTCTTGTAAGAGTTGCTTGAACCATGAGTTTATGATAGAAAACCTCTGCTTATTTTATAAAACTAGAACTGTCCAATAACGGATCAGAATGGAAAAGAAACAAGAATTATCCTAATTATTCGAGATAGTTTGCCCCTCCCCAGTAGAAGATTTCAGAATATGCCAATGCTATCATCCCAACTGATATTTATCTCAATTCAAGGAATGAAGCTCCAAGTATGCCAGTGGTCTTATGAACATTGTCAACATACATGATGTGCACCTGGATATGATTAATAAAACCAGACCAGATAAGATATGCAGCAATATACACAGTGGGAGCTCACCAGACGAACTAAAGTCATAGTCCAGAAGTTTAAAAGGTGGTTCAAATCCAAGGCCATCCTCAAAACGCACCAAAGCCATGTCAGCACTGAATGTTATCATACAAGTGGTATAAGTGACAAAAATGCCTCTACTAACTGGACTGGCCATAAGGGCTGAAATATCTCCAAGCTGTTTCATTGTCTAGTCCAAAATATGAAGGGAAAAACCAAGTTCATAAAAAATTATCACCAGCTGTGTCAATGCATCAATTGGAATCTTTGAACCATTATTCTTGAAGAGCCCACCTGTCCTAACGTTACCACCATTACCCACCTCACCTTTCAGAATATAATGTGACCCAGCTAGTGTAGCAGAATTTTATATGAGACACATGGCATCATTGCCATCCCCCTCACTGTTTATTCACATCCTATAAACAGATATTGACCATTACATGGTACACAGCCAGAAAATTTTCGTGGTACACAATCACCAAAATTAAGTGGACCTACATGGAAGTTTGAGAGGACAGACCAGATAGGTTTAGAATCCGTGGGTGAATTTTGTAAAAAAAAAATCCAAGCAATTACTGTTCCTGAGTTTCAAATATTAAATAGCTGAAGACTTTGGTGGACCATCACAATCGATTGAATTACAAGTAGTTGGCAATAAGTAAAAACCATTACGTGGGCTACAACCAGCAAAATTCAGTGGGCTCACATAAACACTCAGGAGGCCAAAGCAATTAGGTGTAGGCCTCTCAAAGTCCTCCACATCCACTCCTTTTTTGCCACAAACATGAAGAGCTTGACAACTGTCATATGGTCCCATGGTCTTGATGCCCTTGGACTTGAATATGGCCATCAGAGATATAACCACCTGTAAGAGATGAAACTTGCAATGGCATTTTTGCCTAGATTTTTTTAGCATAGCAGAAACTTGGTCGGATATCTTGTACTAGGTAGTCACTGGAATTCACTCCCTTTCCACAAGTATGGTTTGGAAGATTTAGTCAAGCTATGATAAAATTTGGCTTAAAAAGACGTGAATATGATCATTCAGTATTTTATCAGCAATTTAACTCAGGATGTATTCTCTTAGTAGTGTATGTGGATGATATTGTCATCACAAGTAGCAACAAAGTAGGTATAGATGCACTCAAGTCTTTTCTCCAATCCTAGTTTCAAACAAAGGATCTAGGTGATTTGAAATATTTTCTAGGTATTGAAGTAGCTCGCAGTAAGAAGGGGATATTCTTGTCACAAAGGAAGTATGTGATGGATGTGCTAAAAGAAACTAGCTTATTGGGTGAAAAACCTAGTGACTTTCCCATGATTCCTAATGTAAAATTAATGGCAGATGAGGGAGAAAAATTTTGTAGTTAGTCTGGTAAGTCAATTTATGTCTTCTCCGTGTACATCTCACTTGTTGAATATTGTAAGATACTTAAAAGGAGCTCCAAGTCAAGGCATTCTTTATAGTGATCATGTGCATTGTGAAATAGAAGGGTTCTTAGATGCAAATCAAGCAGGTTCACCAAGTGACAAAAGGTCCACATTTGGATACTGTGTATTTGTTGGAGGATACTAGTTTCATGGAAAAGTAAGAAACAAATAGTGGTAGCAAGATCAAGTGTTGAGTCAGAAAATAGGGCTTTGGCACACACTACATGTGAAGTAATGTGGATATGTCAGTTGCTAGATGAGTTAGACTTCTAAGGTAAAAAGCCCATAAAACTATGATGTGACAACCAAGCTGCTCTTCACATAGTCTTAAATCCAATTTTTCATGAGATAACAAAACACTTTGATGTAGACTGTCACTTTGTGCATGAGAAACTTCAGCAAGGGCTCATTACCATGAGTTATGTGAGGATTAGGGAACACTTAGCTAATATATTTACAAAGGCACTTAATCATGCGAGGGTTAATTACATTTGTAAGTTAGCTATGATGAATATCTATGCTCCAACTTGAGAGGGAGTATTAGGAGACTCATGTGGGCTCTTAACATGTTATTTTGTATAGCCAATTTGATAAATATATAATATCTCAAAGTGGAATCAAAAAGAGAGCTAAGTCACACATTTTAATTTCTATCTCTCACATACCCTTTTTCTCTCTCTAAAAATGTAACAATATCATGATACCTCGAAACCTAAGGAATACTTGAGCTTCCATATGTCTTTTGTAGGTGCTTCTTTATTTGTTGGATACCTACCTAATTACTCCCAGTAATTACAATGTCATCTATATGAACCACAAGGTAGATGCATTGATGTGAAGAGTGTTGGTAAAAAATAATGTGATTGCCTTCACTTTGGATCATTCCAAATGCTCGAACCATAATATAAACTTGCTAGAACAGCTTAAGGAGACTATTTCAACTATAGAATGATATGCAAAGTCTGTTAACTAAGCCAAACTTTCCTTGAGCAAAGTTGTTCCATATACACCTCCTGCAAATCATCATGAAGAAAGGTATTTTTGATGTAATGCTACTAGGGTGACTAGTGATGTATAGCATTTATGGAGAAACGAGCATCTTAGCCACTGAGAAAAAAGTATCACTATTATCTATCCCAAAGATCTAGGTGTACCCTTTAGTAACTATATGTGCTTTGAAGCGGTCCTTGGTCCCATTAAGCCCTGATTTTAGGAGTGTAAACCTATTGGCACAATTGTGGTGTTTCCTTGTGGTAAAGGCGCTAAATCCCAAGTCTCATTAGAGTGTAAGCCTTCTATTTCATCAAACATAGTTTGGTGTTGATTAGGATGGGATAAACCTTTATATGTGGTTTCAGGGATAGAAATAGAAGAAGGACTTAGGCAAGCTAACTAGGAACCAACTTCTTTAGTTTAAAAGTACTTAGGCAACCCAGATGATGGTGAAGAAGATCTAGAAATGTAAGGTTGGTGTAGGCAACCTATGAACTAAGCATAATAAGATGGTAATGACCTTATGCGTCACACCTGACACCAATTGGAAAGAATAACAAAAATGAAATTAAAAGGACTATTAGTGAAATTTTTGGAGAATGAAAATCTGGTAATTCTCATTGAATAATTTGGAAATGATGCAATAGATTTATAGCAGAAAAAACTCCGGGCAAGAAAAGGAAACTAACTAAAAGCAGAAAGCTAGAAAACAGGATCTAATTTACAACTGGAAAGATAAATATAGAAACTGCAAACTGAAAGCAAATATCTTAGAAATTGATAGCAGATATCTAGGAAATTAATTTCCTAGAAACCTGGAATTTCTTATTATCAATTTCCTAGAAATCTGGAATCTCTAATTTCAACACAATTTCCTAGAAATCTGGAATCTCTGATTATCAATTTCCTAGAAATTTGGAATCTCTGATTTCAACACTCCCCCTCAAGCTAGGTTCTTGGAATTTATTTCTTCGAATGTTTTCCTAATCAATGCTTTCGTTAGGATGTCTGCAACTTGCTTTCTTGTAGGCACATACTCTAGTGACGTAACTCTGACTTCAATTTTTTCTTTGACAAAGTGTCTGTCTATCTCCATATGCTTGGTTCTATCATGATGAACAGGATTGATGGCTATGCTAATAATTGCTTGGTTGTCACATAGCACTTTCATAGGTTGATTGATTGGAACCTATAGTTCAGTTAAGACCCTTCGTAGCCACATTCCTTCACAGATCCCATGTGCTAGTGCTCGAAGTTTTGCCTCAGCACTACAACAAAACACAACTGCTTGCTTTTTGCTTCGCCAAGTAACCAAGTTTCCCCAAACATACATGCAGTACCCTGTTATTGAACTCCTATCTTTAACTGACCCTGCCCAGTCAACGTCGGTGAATACTTCCACTTCCCTAGTTATGTTTTTTGAGAAAAATAATCCACAACCACGGGTTCTTTTCAAGTACCTCAAGATTCTGTTGACTACCTCCATATGTTCTTTAGTCGGATCATTCATGAACTGACTTATAGTATTGACTGAGAAGCTGATGTCTAGTCTAGTATGTGATAAATAGATGAGTTTCCCTACAAGCCTTTGATATCTTTCTTTGTCAACCAAAGTGCCATTAGTTGATTTGCCTAGCTTTGTATTAGGATCCATCGGAGTATCTGCCGGCTTACATCCGAGTATACGTATTTCTTTTAGGAGATCCAACACATATTTCCTTTGAGAAACTGTAATTGCCTTCTTGGATCGAGCCACTTCCATCCCAAGGAAGTACTTAAGATTCCCTAGGTCCTTAATTTCAAAATTTTTAGCTAGCAAACTCTTTAGTTGATTTATTTCTTCCAAATCATCTCCAGTCAAGATAATGTCATCTAGATACACTATGAGTATAGCCTTTTTTCCACAAGGTGTATGTTTGATGAACATCGTGTGGTCAAACTGGCATTGTTCAAATCCAAACTTCTTGACTACTTTGGTAAATTTTTTGAACCATGTTCTTGAAGTTTGCTTCAACCTGTACAAGGATTTTTTAAGCCTACAAGCCTTGCCAGTCATTATATCTTCATTTATTCCTAGTGATATCTTCATATAGACTTCCTCTTCTAAATCATCATTGAGAAATGCATTTTTTACGTCAAGTTGATGTAGAGGCCAATCAAGATTTGAAGCTAGAGACAGCAATACCCGAATTGTATTCAATTTTGCCACCGGAGCAAATGTCTCTTGGTAATCAGCCCCATATGATTGATTGAATCCCTTTGCAACTAAGCTAGCTTTGAATCAATTTATGCTTCCATTAGCATTATGTTTCATAGTAAAAATCCACTTACATTAGACAATATGCTTTCCTTCAGGAAGTCAATTATATCACAGGTTCCATTTTTCTTTAGAGCTCCTAGTTCTTCAAAGACTGCTGCCTTCCACTCTGGTGATTTGAGTGCGTCATGTATTGTACTTGGAATCTGCACTTTGTCAAGATTGCTAACAAAGGCAAAGTGATTTGGTGACAATTTTGCGTATGAGACAAATTTTGAGATTAGATGTTCAGTGCAAGCCCGTTTACCTTTCCTCAGTGTTATCAGTCTATCATCATTACTTGGTGAATTTTGAATCTGATCTAGTTCGGATTCATGGTCTGGCCCAGATAACTCTTGTTCTTTTCCTTCGTGAGTTTTTGGTCTTCTAGAGTAAACACAAATTTCTGTTTGAGGAACTTGAGGACTCAAACTTGGAGTGAGGGGCTAAGTGGTATCAGGTGTAGTTTCTAATGGATTTGAATCTGGGATGGAGTCTACAATAGGCTCTTGGACAATTTCGGGAAGACTTAGATCTGAGATTGGATCTAGTAGTGATGTCCCACGACTAATATTCATATGTTCTATTCTCCCCCTAAATATAAGTTTAATAGTATGATTGATTTTCAAGAAATGTGACATCCATGGTATTGTAGAATTTCTTGGTGATTGGAGAGTAGCATTTATATCCTTTTGATTTGAAGAATACCCAAGAAATATACATTTCACTGATTTTGGATCTAGTTTACTTCTATTTTGGGCATGAATGTGAGCAAAGGCAGAACATCTGAAAACTTTTGTCGGAAGAGTAGATAGAAGACGAGTACCTGGAAAGGATTTCAAGAGAGTTTGATGCGGAGTCTGGAAACTCAAGACACAAGAGGGCATTCTATTTATCAAATAGGCTGCTGCAAGAACAGCTTGCCCCCAAAAGAGTTTAGGAACATGTGTGCTGAACATGAGAGACCTAGCCACTTCTAAGAGATGTCTATTTTTTCTTTCGACCACTCCATTTTGTTGTGGAGTGTCAACACACAAACTTTGATGGACAATCCCTTGGCTAGTAAGATGCTCACTCAGATTTTTCTCAAAGAATTCTTTTGCATTGTCAGTTTTCAAGATTTGAATTTTTGTCTAAAATTGGTTTTGAATCATGATATTGAATTTCTTGAAGATAGTACCTACTTCAGACTTTTCTCTCATGAGGAATAACCATGTGACCCTAGAATGATCATCAACAAATGATACAAACCATCTAGCTCCAAAAATATTTTTTACTCTAGAAGGGCCCCAAACATTGCTATGGATCAAGAGAAATGGTTTGGATGCTTTATATGGAAGAGTCGAAAAGGATGCACGTGTGTGTTTAGAAAGTTGACATGTTTCACAATGAAAAGATCTTGGATTTTTATTTCTGAATAAAGTTGGAAACAACTTTTGAAGATACAAGAAATTAGGATGTCCTAGTCTATAGTGCCAAAGCATAATAGCACAATCTTTATTTGAATTAACAAAAGAGAAAAGACCTCTATTTGACTCAACACACACGGCTTTATGAATTCAATTCTTGTGTGGACCATTGCTCTCCAGAAGGAAAAGTCCAGAGCTTTCCTTAGCATTGCCAATCGTCCTCCCCAAAATCAAATCCTGAAATTCACACAAGTTGGCATGAAACTTAGCAACACAGTTATGTTCCCTAGTTAGTTTGCTAATAGATAGCAAGTTGCAGTCAAGATTAGGAACATAGAGCACTAATTTTATTATAAGATCTCTTGACATAATAATGGAACCTGTTCCTGCCACTTTAGAGAGAAAGCCATCTGCAATTTTAATTGTGGAGTTTTCCTCACTCGGTGTGTATTCATAGAACAATGAACTATCCCTTGTCATGTGATCTGAGGCACTGGAATCTATTATCTAGGAATTTGATGATTTGGCAATATAGGCACTAGAATGATTACCTTTTTGTGCTACTGATCCGGTTCCAATTGTATTGCTACTTCCAAGATGTTGTGAGAACATCTTTTGCAGAATTTCAATTTGTTCTGCAGAGAATGGACTAGCTTTGGGTGGGGCAGATCCTCTGTCCACAGAAACGTGAAGGCTATGACTTTCCTTTTCTGGTGCTACTCGTGATGGCTTCTAGTTTGCTGGTTTGCCATGAATCTTCCAACAATTGTCACGAGTATGTCCGGATCATTTGCAATGATCACACCATGTCTTCCCTTTTTTAGGATAATAATCTATTTTTTGGCCACTTCAAGCTGTTAAGGCTGATCCTCGAACAGTTGGGGTTGCTTGATCTCCCATCATGACTTTCTTTTGGCTTTCTTCGTTTCGAACCTCAAAGAATACCTCTCGGATACTGGGTAATGGTTTCATTCCCAGCACTCTCCCTTGTACTTCATCGAGGTATTGATTGAGTCCCATAAGGAATTTAAAAATTCTTTTCTTCTCAATAATCTACTTGTAAATCTGTGCATCATTTGAACACTTCCAGTGATGTTCTTCGAAGATGTCTAGTCACTACCAATGGCATGTGAGAACGTCATAGTATTGGGTCACACTCATCTCCCCTTGTCGAAGATCATGAAGAGTACTCTCTATTTCAAAGATTTCCGAGGTGTTTTGTAGGCTAGAGTACAACTCCTTCGCTGCCTCCCATATTTCTTGCACTGTCTCATAAATGAGGAAGTTCTCACCAATTTCAGTAGTCATAGAATTGACTAGCCAAGACATCACTAGATTATTCTGCACTTTCCAAGCGCGGTGTGTCGGATCATCAACTTTCGGAGGGACGATTTTGCCAGTGAGATACTCATCCTTCCCACGACTGCTGATGAACATTTTGATAGATTGGAACCATTGAATAAAATTATTTCCATTGAGTTTATGGCCTATGATGGGTACTGGAACACTATCAGATCCACCCAGGTTCACTTTGGGTGCTGGTTCAAATTTTGGTGAGAGGTCAACTATTGGTTTGGTACTTCTTTCACCAGCCATACCGTATTTTGTCATTGGAAAAAGGAAAGGATCAATGGTACAGTGGCTACTCTAATACCATGAAATTTTTGGAGAATAAAAATCTGGTAATTCTCATTGAATAATTTGGAAATGATACACTAGATTTATAACAGAAAAAATTCCTAAAGGAAAGGGAAAAATCTAGGGGCAAGAAAAGGAAACTAACTAAAAGCCGAAAGCTAGAAAACAGGATCTAATTTACAGCTGGAAAGATAAATATAGAAACTGCAAACTGAAAGCAGATATCTTGGAAATTGATAGCAGATATCTTGGAAATTAATTTCCTAGAAATTTGGAATTTCTGATTATCAATTTCTTAGAAATTTGGAATCTCTAATTTTAACACAATTTCCTCGAAATCTGGAATCTCTGATTTCAACAATTAGGAATGTGGTTTTTCCTATCCCGTTTATTGCAGTTCTGGTTCCATTTGCAAGGATAACAATGCGTAAGGTATTGGAGAAAGCAAGTAAGGAGCAATGGTCTTTATTAACACACACATGGTCACTAGCGCAAGAGTCTAGAGTCCAAGGTCTACGGTTGACCTTGAGCAATACAAGTAATAAAATTACAAGAGGAGGCTGTTGGGTGGTCTGGAATCTCAAGATAGCCACATATTCAGCTGCATACATGGATACTAGTTGAGATCCTAGTGAAGTTAAAGCTGGATTGAGATCACTGAGAAAAACATGAGCAGCCTGAGAGGAACAAGCAAAAGTTGTGGGTGGAGTGGTAGGTAACTATGTTTCTTCCAACAATTACCTCAAAATGGTTGATTTCTTTCAAAAAGTTCATTATGGGTATGCATGACCATTAGCACATTGCTAATAGTTCCCTTGAATTAAAACTTGCAACAAAGAATCAAGGATATTAAAGATATAAAACAAATCTTAAACCTTTACCTAGTAGCTTAAGTTTTTAATATAGTTAGTTCTTGACATGGTATCAAGCTTCTATAATTAAGCAATTAAGAATTTGATCCTTGCTAACGCCCATTTCTGAAATTAAAATTGAATTTTAGCACAAGTCTGGTGAACTTGTGCATCAAAGGACTTTCATGTAGAGGGCGTGTTAAAGATATAAAATTAATCTTGGACCTTTATCTAATAGCTTTAGCTTTTAAAATAGTTGGTTTTTGACAAAGGACATAGATGGAAGAGTAGGAGCAAATGGAGAGGATCTAGTTATTTTAAGTAGCCTTTAGAGGGTATCTTTAATACTGACATTGGTGGACCTGGTAAGTAGTTAATGCCGTACTAATTGAAATTCAAGCTTGAGTCCAAGGGCAAAGACCATGAAAACTTTATCTCTCTAAGCAATCTAGGCAATATTGTTCTTAGTGTTAAGATATGAAACTATTACTGGCTTTTACTAACAAGTTAAGCTTTTAGGATAGTTGGTTCCATAGTTATTAATTACAAGTGCAATGCGTCATAATAAAGCATTGCACTTCACAGGAGAACCTAGCACAACAATTCCTTGATTGCATTGCACAATCCTCTTTGCTTGCACAATTGTGCCCAATTTCCTTGCTTATTGCATGCACAATCAGCGCAAGGTGAACTAACTCGGTGAGAAAAAAATGGACTTCGTTACTTACTATCTCTTGTGGCCCTCTTTATCTCTTGATCTCTTGATCTCCTCTCATCTCTCTATCTCTTGGGCTTAGCTGTCTCAGAGCCATTACGGCCTTCACTTATAGTGCACCTAGTTCTCATTCTTCGTCTATAGTAAACCTATTGGAGCTCTGTACGTCCTTCTGCAGTGCATCCATCAAAGTTCTCTATCTCCTATAGGTATGTTTTAGGTTGGCATTTTGGTCATCTCTGTTTTTGTTTCTTGTGCCAATCTCAATGTTTTTTTTGGGTAGAACTTCTTTGAAAAGGTAATAGTTCAATTAGAGTTGGCCTATCAAGCCATAATAGGCTTGAACTGCACCAGCCTCTGATCCTTCCACTGCTAGGAGTGGGAGGTGGTCATTGCTCTATGGAGCCAGTCTCATGTTGTGCCCTTCAACCTAGGAACCATGACACCTAAGAGCTTTTGCTCAGTCGTCATAGTTCAACTCTTAACTTGGAACGGGCAGGCTAGCAAGAAGTTATGTGAAACCTGGCTTAGCTAATAACAATATATAAAAAAGAAACTAAGTGACAAAAGTAAAACATGAAAAGAAAAGAAACTAAGCTTAAGGTTACCCTCAACTTCCCAGGACTAGGTCCAGTGCATAGAGAAATTCTCTATCCCAAGCAATAGCTTACACAGTACAAAATAATAGACTGAATACCTCCCCCCACTCACTGATGCTCTCTTTTTCCAATCATTTCCTCTATGCTGACATGTACCCCTTTTCTCACTTACTCCTATTTCTGCTACCCTCTCCTGCTCCTTACCCCCCATGTGTCCCCACCTTTTTCCTTGTCTCATAAACTTTCCAAATTTGTGCCCTTGGACTTGTAGCACTAATTGACTACTCAGATGAGTCCCTCCTCTCCTTATTTCTATCACCATTTGAGAGATAGTGGGGCTTTGGTACCATCTAAGAGTGAGCTGGAGAGAAAACTTGAAAGATTAGCCTCTCAATTCTATTACTTATAGTTACTATACAATGGATATGGACCTAATTACTCAAGCCTAATTACCCTAACATCTTAATTGTCTGCACGATATATACGTGCTTATTTCTAATTAATACTCATTATGCACATGGTATGTAACAAATAATCTAACAGAAAGAATTTGACCAATCTATATTCTTAAGTTTTTGTAATAGCAACTAGTGTTAATTGACTTTTTATATATTTCATATCAGAGAACATTGTTTTGTATCTCTGCTTCTAATTTTCTTGCTTTTGGTAGATAATGTTTTTATTGTATAAAAGGAAATCATGAAAAATAATATCTACTGAGAAGGAAAATTGCCACTCATAGTGGTTATTTAAATCATAATCACTTGGAGTTGTTATTGTTTTCCGTAATAGTAAATATTTTAATCAGGAGTTCCTTTTCTGAAATCCTTTCTTATGATTTTCTTGATTATTTTCTCAATCAATGCCCTAGTAACATCTACTAATATGAAATTTGTCTAACCTGTCAATTTGTGAAACCTGCAATTCATTTTCTTATGTCAATGTGAATTTATCCTTTGAAGAAGCCATTCTACAACTTATTTTTTAGTATAAAGTATAATGTAATGGTTGAGACATCTGAAATCCTTATAATTTTGACAATCTGCAGGCTGCTAAGGAAGCTAGTGCTCTACAAGCTGCCAAATCTAAACTAGAAAAGGAAGTTGAAGAACTAACTTCATGTCTAGAGTTGGAGAAAAGGATGAGGGTAATTCACTCATTACAGTAAATAAAAATTTAGAAGTATGAATTGAAGTTTCTCCAGTGACTATTGTTCATGGAGGATTCCTTGTCCTTCTTGTCTGCACTCTTGTTACCATTAATAAATTTTTCATTCATATGAAACACACACACACACACACACACATTTGGATATTTCTTTCTTTGAAGTCTGCTCACTTTTCTCCTGTCAATGTCTGCATTTACTAAAGTAGTTTATTGCAATTGAATTCAATTATTTTGATGAGTTTTGAACTGTTTGGATTCATTGTAATTAATATTTCTATGTATGCAGGCTGATATTGAGAAAGCTAAGACACAGGAAAATGAAAAGTTGCAATCCGCTTTGCGAGAGATGGAGCTTCAGTTTCAAGAAACTAAGGCAATGCTCATTCAGGAACGTGAGGCTGCAAAAAAATTAGCTGACCAAACTCCTGAGCATACTCCAAATACACAAGAAGTTCCTGTTATTGATAATGAATTAGTTTCCAAGCTTACTGCAGAAAATGAACATCTCAAGGTATACAATGCATAGTATACATGCTTACATACATGAAAGATCTCTGGATACTGTACTTCTGAATGTGTTATATTTTGCTTATACACCAAATTATTGGTGCCTCTGATGATTTGCAGGCACAGCTTATTAACGAACGCAAGGCTGCAAAAAAAGAAGCTGACCAAACTCCTGAGCAAACTCCAAATATACAGGAAGTTCCTGTCATTGAAAATGAATTAGTCAATCAGCTTAATGCAGAAATTGAACATCTCAAGGTATACATGCATACATACATGGAAGGTCTTTGGATAATGTGCTTCTCAATGTGCATATTTTTCTTGTATTCCAAATTATTGTTCCCTCTGATGCTTTGCAGGCACTGCTCAATCAGGAACGTGCAGCAAAAAATTTTGCTGGCCAAACACCTAAGCAAACTCCAAATATTCAAGAAGTTCCTGTTATTGATAATGAATTAGTAGTTAATAAACTTACTGCACAAAATGAACATCTCAAGGTATACATGCATATGTACATGAAAGGTCTTTGAATAATGTGCTTCTGAATGTGTCATTTTTTGCTTATATAACAAATTATTGGTCCCTCTTATTCTTTGAATGCACTGTTCATTCAGGAACATGAGGCTGCAAAAAAATTAGCTGACCAAACTTCTGAGCAAACTCCAAATATACAGGAAGTTACTGTTGTTGATAATGAATTAATCAATAAACTTACTGCAGAAAATGAACATCTCAAGGTATATATGCATGCGCACATGAAAGGTGTTTCAATATTGTGCTTCTGAATGTGTCATGTTTTGCTTATATACCAAATTATTGGTCCCTCTTATGCATTGCAGGCTCCGGTTAATTCATTGGAAAAGAAAATTGTTGAAACATTTAGAATAGTTCTCATTTATTGTATTTTTCATGTATGCATATTTAACATTTGTAAACATACTATACATGTGTATAAAGTGTAGCCTTTTAGGCATAAAATTAGGAGCTAATTAGGCGTGTATTTATTATATTGTTCCCATAAATAATACAGTTAAGAGGCCTAATCTTTCACAAGGTTTTTTTACCATTTTTTTTCTTTTTCACATGGCATCAGAGTTTGGTGAGAGAAAAACTTAACTGTTGCTTAAGAAAACTCTCACCACTGTTGGAGTCTCAACTCCTCACCACTAGTGCCCAACCTAACTTGTGGCCCTCTATTTCTCTTTTTTGCTTCTCTCTTTCTACATTAGCTCAAAATCACCTCTTTCTCTCTCCTGTCTTTCTGTTGCTCTCAAAGCTTATTGGCCCTCTTCCCAGCCTGTTTTGGGAAATCTGACCCTACCACCTTGGTTAGAGAGCTTTGGCCACCTATGACTGGAATCTCATCACTAGAGGCCCAGCCACACACTGCCACGAAGCTCTGCTGTAACCACCACTTGAAATGTCCAATTTGCATTTTTGGTTGTCATTTGGAGAAACCGACCACACCATAAGAACTAGAGTGGGCTGGCTGTCGAGAAACTGCAGCCCCGTGACTGGAAATTGCATCATGCTGTTGTTGGAGCCACGTGCCATTGCTGGAAAATACCCCAGTTGTTGGAAACTCCAAATCTGACTTTTCACACGTGCTGGGCTCAGTTCTGGTGTCTCTTCCCTTAAATCTGCCCGCAACACTGTGTTTCAACCATATTTTATCATTCCTTGTTGTTTAAGAGTCTCCAATCCAAATCATGTCAAATCCCGGTTCATTTGTCAATTCAGGCCCTCTGTCAAATTTGGCCTATTGGTTTTGTTGCCCGCCTTGTGTTGACACGATTATTTTCAGTAGTCATTAGCAGTTCTAAAACTCCTAGCAAGCATTTGGTCTGAAACTCCCAGCTTAAATATGAGCCGAACTCAAATCAAAACCTTTGAGCTGAACTAAGATCGCGCTCTTCATAGATAGCACCACCACATTCATCTCAGGTTTTTTCATATTTACATTTTAGTCTTTTCTACTTTTATTATATATGTAACAAGCTTAAACATGTATCATATATGCTCTAACTTAAGGGGGAGTGTTAGAATAGTTCTCATTTATTGTATTTATCATGTTTTGCATATTTAAAATGTGTGTAAATACATTATACATGTATGTAATATGTAGTCAATTATGCTTATAATTAGGAGTTAATTAGGCCTGTGTTTATTATACTGCTTCTATAAACAATAGAGTAGACAGGCCTAATCTCTCACAACGTTTCGTCTCCATTTTTTCTTTCTCGTAGAGGAAATATGAAGAAATTAACAAGCTTAGTGAAGAGCGTTTGAATCAAACTATGGAGGCAGAAACTAAGATAATTGAGCTGAAGACAGCTATGCAGAGGTTCTAATAGCGGCTTTCATATCTGTGAGATTGCATTAAGATGCATCTTTGATGTTTTTTGTTTCAATTTGTTGCTTACTTTATATGCCAGGCTTCAAGAAAAACTGTCTGATATGGAAGCTGAGGATCAAATTTTGCGGCAGCAAGCGTTATTGAGTTCATCTTCAAGAAGAATGTCAGGACATTTTTCATTTGGTAGAGCTCAGGTAAACACATAAGTGGTTTTGTACTGTTATCTCTTTACTGGAGATTATGTTAATTATTTTGTTTCCTCTTACTATTGCAGCCTTTGGAAAACGGTGATAATGTAAGTGGGGATATTTACATCTGAAAGGGCCTATTTCTTTCCTTTTAATTTATTGTATATCATGTACCTATTTATCAGACAAGCTATCTTTCCATCATTATTATATGGTCTTGATGGAAATGCTGCTTTCTACAGGAACCACAGAGTTCTTCACCAAGTGCTCATAGTAAATTGAAGAGATGTCAAACAGAAAAGCTACAAGTATGCTCTTGAAAACGAATTGTTTCTTTTTAATCAATTTAATTCTTATTTTTATATAATTTTCTGGAGAAGCTATCTGGATTTATTTGATTTGTTGTTCTTGGGTGTAGGAGAGTGTGGATGCTCTTCTGAAATGTGTCTCAGAAAACCTTGGATTTAGTGATGGAAAATCAGTTACAGCATATACCATCTACAAGTGTTTGCTAAACTGGAAATATTTTGAAGCAGAAAAGACAAGTGTATTTGATCGTGTTATTCAGTTGATTGGTTCTGCTATAGAGGTAATTTTCTGTACTCAGACTTTTTATGGATTTTCCCATTAGAGCTGTAGAAATATTAGATTTGGTCATTTAGTAAGTTCTTGAGGATGACCACAATTTTTTTTTGTTTTCACTAGTGACTTGTCCATAACACCCTGATTGTGTAACTCAACTAGCATCCTTTTTTTTTTTTCTTAATTCTTGTAGAATTTTTATTTTTTAGTTTGTTGGTTCTACTTTGTGAATTCCCTGAACCGTAAAATGGGTAATTTGTCAAGGAGAGAGCTGGATTATTGTCCATCAAAGTTGGGACTGTCATTAATCACTCTCTTTTCCTTTGGCTTAGAAATATTGAAGAAGAATTAAAAGAAGACATTTACGAGAATACCTTTTGTGTTTTAGAAAGTCTTATATTTTGTCGTGTTTGATGTCTTACAGGATCAAGACAATAATGATCAGATGGCCTATTGGTTATCCAATACATCTGCATTGTTGTTCCTTCTTCAGAAAACTTTGAGAACTGCAGCACGAAAACCTCCAACTCCAACATCATTTTTTGGGAGAATGACCCAAGTAAGAATATTTAAAATCTTTATACTAGCTAATTTATCATGTTTTGCAGGTAAACTGCTCGAGTCATACCACACATGAATATTTGTATATCTGCCTTCCATTATTTAATAAGCTTGTTTTACATAGCCCAGTCCTAGTAGGAGTCGGTTTAATGTAGCCCAACAGCAGTAGGTTTTACAAAAGCCAAGTAGTTGTTTCTTGCCTATTATTCAATAGAAATAAAGTGGTGGGTACCTGTTAGGACTCTAGTGTGAGAGTGGAAAGGTAATGAGGAAAAAGGGATTCAAGAGAAGGAGAATAGTACTATGCCCAGTGATGAGGGAAGCCCAAAGCCCTGGATACTTTATAAAAGGAGGAATCATATAAATGAGGGAGTTAGTTAGAGCTGAGAGACACATGTAATAATGAGAGTGAGCTAGGGGGTATTTTAATCATGAGCTGGGGGAGAGAGATGTTAGTTAGAATCTTGTATTAAGCTTTGCTCTATGAGGCGGAGGAGTGATTCTCAGAGCATGGGCTAGTACTGGGGAGATTCCCTTGAGCTCTGTTAGTATTTCTTTTACATTTGTTGGTGTGGGTTTTGATCATTGTAATTCCCTGGACATATTCCATCTCAGGAGAGGGATCCTTCTTTGCGATCAAAATACAATATATTTCCTACGGTTATTTATTTTAAATCCTTGGATTGCATCTTTTGGTGCTACTTGTCAAATGCCCATATTAAGGATGGATTCAACAATGGAGAGTCTATAACAAGGTGTGGAGAATATAAAGAAATCTCTGGATGGGCAAGACTCTTGACTGAGATCCATGGATGCCAATATGGAGGAATTGAAAGGGATGTTTCAGCGATGGATGCTCAATAAGCAAAGGTCAAAATTCAACTCCAAAGGGAGCACCATTTGAGGTGGGTGGCTCAAGCAGAAAAATACTTCAAGGTACAGGTAGGGGTGGGCAGTTTGTGAACCTGGTTGAAACTGTCTATAAAAAAGAAGTGTCCAGGTCGAGTCAGGTCAAAGTATGGGTTAATGTGGTTGAGAGATTGGATACAGGTGGTTTCAAATGGGTCGGCTCAAGTTTTAAAATTCTCACCCATGGTAACCTGATTGAATCCAAAATATGTAAACAAGCGACTTTTCCTTGTTCCAGAATCCAATAATTAGAGAGACTATTTTGAATGATATTTATAAGACCCTATGTTCCTAATGCTCTCTACACCTCAGCCTAATGATGACAATGAGACTTCCCATAAAAAAAAATGATCATAGTGAGATTGAAATTTTGAAATAGCCACGGAGAGAGAGAGTGAAATGGAATGAAGAGAAAGAGAAGAAATGAGAGAAAGAAAGGGTTGAAGGAAGAGGCATTTAAATAAGCAAAGGGCCAAGAGAGGAACCAGGATATGAAACTACTGTCTCTGTCATAGATATGAAGGGGGTCCCATCAGAAGACCTTTGTTATACTTTTTTTTCCCAAATTTCAGCTTTAATTAATCTTTTCTCATACTTACCATTAAAGCTTCAATTTTACTACTTTCATCTCTCATAACCTTTCGGTGCTTTGCCTTATGACTAATCGAGAGGAATCCCTCACTAGTCTCTGCCATGTCACCCTATCCCTATGACTCTATCATCTCTAAGACTTTGACCCTAGGATAACTCCCATCATGAGTCAATCTATTCCTTTTTCTAGCTTTTCTTAGTTGTGCTTTGAAGATTTTCTTTACTTCCCTCTCTATCCTGCAGATAGTGATAGTGTCAAATTCAATCAAACACTCAATAACATCGACCTAGCTATGGAGAGAAGCCACAGGAAGCAAGGTCTGGCCTTCACTAGTAATAGATCCTCCTCAAGAAACATACACACAGTGGCAGGTTTTGGGTATGTGTAGATCGAGACTTTGAATCACTTCTCTTAACCCTGAATCCCTAATTCTCCTCTCCCTCTCCTCCTCAGCATTTAACAACACAGTGGAGACTGAAGCCTCTTTGCTCTCCTCCTCTAATGCCCTACAATATGGTCTATCTTCATTTGGATTTTTGATTTGCAATCGGATTTGTCTCCATTTGGGTTTCTAATATGCAATCTGGTCAATCTCCAGTATTCTCGCGGGTCACACCCAAGGTGGGTGAGAGGCTAGAAATGGTGCCGCAAATCAGAGATAACCAGAGGCAACCCATCTTTATCACCCGAGCCATTTCAAACTGAAACCATAGGGTCCAAGGCTTAACCCGTGTTAAGTAACTATTCCAAAAGTTTAAATTGTTAGATATAGGCTTAAGAAATGATTTTATATCTTTAGACTAAAACAAACCTTATATTCAATATTTATATATTTACACTAAAGCCCACACTAACTCAAATTTACAATAAAGCCTGCATTAACTATAACATAGCTTACCACAACGATAGTATTCAGCATCCCCCCTCAAGATTATGCATAGATATCCCTCATACCCATCTTGCAAATCATACAATGAAAATCTTTGCTAGGCAGCCCCTTCATCAAGACATCTGCAATCTGATCTCCAAATCTCACAAAAGGAATTCTTAGTAACCCATAGTTCATCTTCTCTTTTATGAAGTTCCTGTCAATTTCAATATGTTTTGTTTTGTCATTTTGCACTAGGTTGTGGGCAATATTTTTTGCAATCTTCTTGTCGTAAGATTGATTGGTGAACCATCACATAGTCCCAAGTGCCTAGATTAATTTTCTCAACCATAAAGCTTCACATAACCCATGTGTCATGGCTCTATATTTTACTTCAACATTAGACCTCGAAACAAAGGACTACTTCTTACTCCTCTAGGTGACAAGGTTTTCTCCAAAGAAAGATGCATAGCCAATAGTTGACCTCTTATTATCCTAAGACCCTACCCAATCTACATTGGTATAAATTTTAGTTTTAGTGTTTCCACTCTTTGAAAAAAGTAGCCCTTTTCTTGATGCAGATTTTAAGTATCTCAAACTTCTATACACAACCTCTAGGTGAGGAGCACATGGATCATGCATAAACAAGGTAACAATGTTGACTGCATAGGCAATATCTAGTCAAGTGTTAGATAGATAGATTAGTCCTCCAACTAGCCTCTAGCATCTCCCGTTGTTAACTACATCTCTAACCCCATTTTTTAATTGGTGATTCTGCACAATTGGAAAATCTGCAAGTTTACATCCTAAAATTCTTGTTTCTTAGAGGAGATCCATAACATATTTCCTTTGATAGATAAAAATCCCTATATTAGATCTAGCAACTTCTATTCCAAGGAAGTACCTCAATTTCACAAGTCTTTCTTTACGAATATTTTTGCTAAATGGGATTTTAATTGATGTATTCTATTTACATCATTTCTAGCAACCACTATATCATCAACATATACAATGAGTGTGATTACGTTGCCGCCAGACCTCTTAAAGAATAGAGTGTGGTTAGCATTGCGTTGGTTGTGCCAAAGTTCTTGATGGCTTTGCTGAATTTGTCGAACCAACCTCTCGAGGATTCTTTAAGACCATATAGGGCCTTTTTCAGCTTGCAAACTATCCCATGAGTCTTCTTTCAGTTGAAACCAAGTGGAATATCCATATAGGCTTGTTCTTTTAAGTTTCCATGAAGGAAAGCACTTAATTTCTAGTGCTAAGTCCCAACCAAAATTCACTACACATGAAAATGAAAGAGACAGAACAGAAAAGAGAGGGCCACAGGTAAAGTTAGGCACTAGTAGTAAGGGGTTGAGACTCCTCACTAGCGGTGGTAAGGGTTTTCTTTCCAGTTATTAGGTTTTTTTCTCACGAAGCTCTAATATCATACGAGAAATTGTGAGAGAGAGATAGAAACCCTTATAGTATTGCATTGAGATACTAAGAGTGTGTAGAAGACTCATATCATTAGGTCCTATTTATATAAGAAATTATGGGCCATGGGCCTAAACCTAATAATAAGAAACAAGGGATCAATAGAAAATTAAACATAAATTGAAAACTAATCCTATATTTTTGACATGAAGTTTGTGTAGTCATCAAACTATAGCGAACACCTTATATTCATCATTTAGACATTTACAATAAATCCCACACTAACTTAGATTTATAATAAAGCCCACATTAACTGTAACATAGCTTGCTAAGAGATGATGATATTCAACATTTTCCCTATGGCAAGGGTAGCTAGGCGAACTCGAACAAATGGGCCACATCCAAGTAACTAAACCAGCCCAATCCAATGGCTCCAGCAATTGGGGTCTAATACTCTCCAGTGCAGACCAAAGTACCCAAAGCTAGGCTAAACCATTGCAAGCTGCTAAGACTCGGAATTCAATGACCACCAACAGCCAAGCAATTTCCAATTGTCTCCTGAAAGCCAAGCACCTTCCCTATCAAGAGTATCTCCAGCGAAGGGAAGAGGGGAAGTGTTTTTAGTGTGGTTAGAACTTTGGACCATTTCACTGGTGCCCAGAATGACACCTGAGGTTCACCATGCTTGGAGAAGGGGAGGAAGCAAACCCCAAGGGGGAATCGTAATGGTAGACATGGCAGAGGAAGAGGTACCACAACTGGAAGGAGTGATGGAAATTCAAAACCACCAGCTGGAACTTCCCATGTACTCAGTAGAGGGTATCTCTCAACCCAAAACTAAGAAATGAATGGGTCGAATATCAAATTTGCCAATCGGAGTCATGATTGACAATGGTGCCAGCTACAATTTTGTTAAACTTTGGTGAATATGGAAGAATTATTTGTGGAGGAGAAAATTAATTTCATTGTGCACTTGGGTGATGGTGATATGAGGGTCTCTAGTGGAGTTTGCAGGGGATTGTCTTTGGAGTTGGGGGCTATTTCCATAACAGCAGATTTTCATCTCTTTGGCTTAGGAGCGCTGGATGTGATTTTAGGAGTTTCTTGGCTGGAGACTCCAGGGGAAGTGAGGGTCAACTGGCCATTAAATTTGGAATTTGTTCACAATAGGAGTAAAGTTCATATCCAAGTAGACCCAGGCCTCTTATAATCTCAGGTCTAAGCTAATTCTTTATGTAAGCTATCAGGTGTGGAATATCATAGCACGGATTTTTTGATCATCCAGCTGGAAGGATATAAGGATGAATTGCAGGGGGATAAAGTAAAAAATATGTGGCAGCAGATCAGATTAAAGTCCAGAATGATCATCTTAACTTCAAGCAACAAGGGGAACTAAGATGAGTACTCCTTAAATTCATCAATTTACCAGTCACCCAAAATAGTGATCATGCCATTCCCATTAAAGCATGGACCAATTAATGTGAGACCATACCAATATTTGCACTCATAGACAAATGAAATTGGAAGATTAGTGGAGGCAATGCTTAATGCAAGTAGCATTAGAGCTAGTACAAGCCCTCACTCAAGTCTAGTTATTCTTGTGAAGAAGAAAGATGGGGTTGATGTTTTTATATCAACTATAAGGCTTTGAACAAAGCAACAGTTCTGAGCAAGCAACCTATGCCCGTAATTGAGGAATTATTAAATGACCTTCATGGCGCTTGCTGGTTTACCAAAGTAGACTTGAAATCTGGTTACCATCAAATTGGAGTGAAGAATGAGGATAACCCCAAAATTGCTTTCTGAATGCACTAAGGACACTACAAGTTCATGGTGATGCCCTTTAGGCTTACCAATGCCACCGAGACTTTTCAGTCCACCATGAAGTCAACCCTTTCTAAGGAGGTCTGTTCTTGTGTTCTTTAATGACATACTAATTTATGGCAGTTCTTGGGAGGAACATTTAATTTCAGTGGAGTATCTTGGGCGCATAACATCAAAGCAAGGGGTGGCAGTTGATCCTATCGAGGTAGAGGGTGTTAAGATAGCCTGTTTTAAAATCAAGGCTGTAAGGGGATTTCTAGTCTTAACTGGTTATTATGGAAGGTTCATACGTGACTATAGGAAGGCAGCAAGGCCTTTACTGACCTTCACAAGAAGAGAAACTTTGAGTGGAACCCTGCTGCCCAACAAGCTTTCCAAACTCTACAGCACCTCCTTACCTCTGCACCTATCTTAGAAATACCCCAATTTGACAAGACATTCACCATAGAATATGATGCATCGGGTAAAGGGATAGGTGTTGTTTTGATGCAAGACAAGCAACCAATGGCCTATTTCAGCAAAGCATGAGCTGACAGCACCCTAAACAAGTCCATCTATGAGAAGGAATTAATGGGCTTGGTGCTAGCTATACAACACTAGTGGCCATACTTGATGGGGAGAAAGTTTGTGGTCTGTACAGACCAGAAGAGCCTTAGACATGTGCTGGAACAAAGAATAACATCCCAGTATCAGTAGAACTGGCTGCTAAGCTGCTTAGGTACGATATTGAAATAGAATACAAAGCAGGGAATGAGAACAGAGCTGCAGATACTCTCTCAAAACAGAGCTGCAGATGCTCTCTCAAGAGTGAATGAGGATACTGAATTACTAGCACTATCTAAACCACTCTGGTTAGATGCTGATCTGGTGAACAAAGCACTCCAGCAAGACCCCGTCCTAGCTGACATTATTAAAGATCTCAAACTTAGACCTGACTCTAGACCACATTATACTATGGAGCAAGGCTGATTGTTTTATAAGGGAAGATTGGTGATTCCTGCGAAGTCTCAATGGGTACCACTGTTGTTACACAAGTTCCATTCCACTCCCATGGGAGGGCACTCTGGGGTTTACTGTACATACAGAAGGATTGCTTCTAATATTTACTGGCAGGGGATGGAGACAACTGTGACTAAATATGTGGCCGAGTGTGAAGTTTGTCAAACATAAGCCTTACCTATTCTCCAAGACATTTGGGAAGACATAAGCCTTGATTTCATTATCAATTTGCCTAAGTCAAAGGGATTTGAAGTAGTGTTGGTAGTAGTGGATCGCCTGTCCAAATGTGCTCATTTTTTCCGCTTACAACATCCCTTCACAGCATGTACAGTGGCAGAAGCTTTCACTAAGGAAATTGTTCACCGTCATGGAGTTTCATGCTCTATTGTCAGTAACAGAGACCCACTCGTCATGAGCAATTTCTGGAAAGAAATGCTCAGGCTGCAAGGAACTCAGCTGTTGATGAGCTCTGCCTACCATCCCGAAACTGATGGTAAATCCGAGGTGCTTAACAGGGGATTGGAAACCTATCTGAGGTGTTTTGCCAGTGAACAACCCCAAAAGTGGTACAGCTTGTTACATTGGGAAGAATTTTGGAATAACACTACCTATCACAGTGCTGCAGGCTGTTCACCCTTTCAAGTCATCTACGAGAGCCCCCTACTAACCATAATTCACTATCTGCCTGGTGAGACTCTTGTCGAGGCAGTAGCTCAAGATTTATTGGACAGGGATTAGGCATTACGGCAATTGAAGTATAACCTTCAAAGGGCCCAAAATAAACCGTGTAAAACAGTCAACACACACAGAAATCACATATAGCCCCATGGATTGGGTCTAACTAACTCTCATTCCCTGGAGGTATCCCATCTCAGGAGAGGGATCCTTCTTTGCTATCAAAATATTATATATTTCCTATTGTTATTTCGTATTAGGTTCTTGAATCGCATTAGTGCCTAAGTGAGTATTAAGTTATTGTAACCCTTTCAAAGAGTTCTCTCTGTATGTCTCTCTTACTTTCACTCTAAGCTTATTAACAAATTCGAAGCTGCATTGCTTTCCAGAATGTATGACTTTTCATTGAAGGTTATCTGGATGACAAACATAAAAATGATTAATTTCATTCATTGGGTCCAATTTTTGTATTTATTTAAATGAAAATGAGGTTGTGTTTTCTTTGAACAAATATTAGTACCCACATTTATGCCTTGTATTGTAAATCAATGGTAGGTCATACATTCAATTTAATCTGTGTTACAATTTGTTTCTCTGGCTTTCCAATTATCTTCCATCACAATAAATATTGACACATGTATTCAGCATTTTTAGATGGTTATAGATAATGAATTGAACTCGAAAAATCGTGATACAATTTCATTTCTCAGGGTTTCCGTTCATCTTCCGTGAATCTTTCTGGCAATGCACTTCATGTAGACCGCCAGGTTGATGCCAAGTATCCAGCCTTGCTTTTTAAGCAGCAACTTACAGCAACTGTGGAAAAAATTTATGGAATCATTAGGGACAATCTGAAGAAGGACTTATCACCTCTGCTTTCTTCTTGTATTCAGGCATGGTGACACTTACTTGGATCCTCAAACATACTGATGAATTCTGTTTTTAAGTATATGCATGCCTATAGGTGGAGTTAATATACCGCGTGTTGTCAGTTGTTCTTAATTTATCTACTGTTCTTGTCAATTTGCATTGAGTTGACTACATTTCAGAATTCAATTTCTTTTTCCACTTATCCTATTATGACATATGATAATTCAGGCACCTGGATCAAGTGGAAGCGTTACAAAGTCACCTGAACAGTCAAATGACAATAGCCCAACTGCTGATTCTTGGCGCAATATTATTGACTGCCTAAATAGATTCTTCAATATGCTGAAAGAAAACTATGTATGTGATGGTTTGGGAGTACAGTGAATTGGTATCCTTACAAACATCGACTTTTTTGTCCATTTTGTTGTCATCTATGAAAACTAATTTTGTTTTATTTCAGGTGCCTCCTGTTCTAGTTCAGAAATTATTTTCTCAGGTTTTTCACTACATGAATGTAAAAATCTTTAATAGGTATGTTGGCTTTTTGCCTTTGATGTCAGTTATGATGTTATTATGTGTACTTCAGTTGACTTGTGAGTTGTATGTGCTTTTTTCTTCAGCCTTCTTTCACATCGAGAATGTTGCACATCTAGCAATGGAGAATACGTAAAATCTGGGTTGGTTCAACTAGAAGTATGGTGTGGTGATGCAACAGAAGAGGTACAATAAGTCAGGATGCATATTCACAGTTTTAAAACTTTCCTAACTCCTTTTCTTTTCTTCATATTTATGCCTCTCATAGTATTTGAATAATGATTAGTCCATACTTGGTTAACAATTACTTATGTTGCAGTATGCCGCCTCTTGTTGGGATGAACTCAAACATGCGAGGCAAGCAGTTGGATTCTTGGTATGCCTACTTCTGCTGTAAATTCTTTTGATTTCTAGATATTGGGCAGCCTGCTGGTCTGTAATATTTTAATTTTATATTGCTTTTATCAACTCCCTACCATGGTTTCAAATTTTGCCTAAATTCTGGATTTTTTTTGCTGTCCTTTCTCTCCCTTCCGGGTTTGATTTGAAAGTTATTTTTTCTCCAGGTTATAAATCAGAAATCTGGAATATCGTATGATGAACTTACAAATGACCTCTGCCCTGTAAGTCTGTTTCTCTTATATGAGTGAACAAAACATTGGTGTAACAAAGTTTGGCCCAAAAAACTTAGAAGGACAAGTGACAAAAGCTACACATGCTAAAACATATATTTCGCAGTCTGATGAATGCCCAAGACTGGGAAAAAATGCTTGTCGGGTAGCCAACATGAAGTCATTGTAATGTATAATGCTTATTGGTATGCCACATGAAATCTTTTCCTAAATCTGTTCTGTCTAGACCAAATGTACACAGTTTTTTTTTTTTTTTTTTGCACCCACAAGAGAGGAGAGAAGAAAGAGAAAGGAGAGAGAACGTTTTTCTTCCCTATTTCCACCACTTTTTATTGCCATTTAAGAGACCGCTATTAATTTGGGATGTCAATTAGAGCACTCTAGTATATAACAAATGGTTTAAATGTCCCACACTGTCTGTGTCTGCTGAATTCAGATTCTGAGCGTTCACCAGCTTCATAAAATATGTACACTCTACTGGGATGACAATGACAATACGCAAAGTGTATCCTCAGATGTAAGTTACAGAAACTGATTGAAAATATACTTATTTTCTCAGTATAGTCATGGATTTTAGCAACGGTCATTTCCTTATGTAGGTCATTTCTAGCTTGAAACTTCTAATGACAGATGATGCAAATGGTGATAGCAACTCCTTCTTGTTGGATGACAATTCCAGGTTGACATCACTTATTCGCTTGCACAAGTGCACACTCACATGCACATGCAGACACGAAATTTTATCTATGAAATGAAAACTAAAACTTTGACGTTTTACTGCTTTTCAAATGCAGTGTTCCTTTCTCGGTCGATGAAATTTCAAGTGCCCTGCAAGATAAGATATCCTCAAGAGTACAACCTCCCGCAGAACTTCTTGAGAATCCAGCCTTCCAATTTTTACAGGAATAAGGCCGTGGTTCTGACATTTATTAGTCGTCTGATGCAGATTAGCTTTTCAGATTCTAAATCTCTTCTCTGATTTAACACCATGCTGTAAATCCATCCACCTCATATCACCCATCTGTAATGTTTTTTTAAGCATTCATTTCCCTTGCTGTAAAATTATTTTCTTAGAATTGTAAAGTAGAATAGGCTGGTTCCGTTTGTTAAAGGCAGGGTAGGTTTCATGATTCCAATTAAAATTCTTGTGGTTCTCAATTTTCATTTCATTTCTTGCTTTTTTGGATGGGCACTTGAGCCACAATGTAATCTAGGGTTTCGTAAGTTGGAAGAAAAGTAACATGTAGTATGATAGGAAGAGGTGGTCACGTAGATTGTTGTTCCCAATGTTTGTATAAAACAGCAAATTACAGAGAACATGTTTTAGTGAAAATGGCAGCATCACCAATTGTTATATTGAAACATTAAAGTTTACGTTTGACTGGTCTCTATTATGTTTATGTCCTATGCTGAAGTCTTGTTTCAATTCTAGTAACTGTATATTATAATACTGAGTAATGGTATGAAAATGCCAGTTCATGGAGTCTGCAGTAAATCCGTTGCATGAAAAATAAAGCTGTTAACAATTTGTTCGAGAGAATGTCTAATCATAAGATTCTAAAATGCCAAGATTTATAAATCTAGTGCAAGTTATAAATTTAATTCCTCAGAATCGAATTACTGACCGACTCTGGTTAATTGTCTAATTTTGGTTGCATCATGATTTTTGGAGAAATACAACTAGTGTAAGTCGATATATTAAGTTATACACATTTTATTAACATGTACATATGAGAACTAGTTTTGCTATTTGCATGTGTGTGTGCGCGTACGTGTATATACACATGCATATAACATTGCTAGTACATCTACACACCTAGCAGTATCTGATTAGATTCAACAACTTAAATTAGACCATAACTGAGAACCAAATTGTTTAAGCAACATTCATTGCACTAAGTGGTGTGCAAAGAGCAATTCTCTACGAAAATTGTTACCTGGTAAGTCGCCACATATTTCAGTCCAACAATAGCTAGTTTATGTTAAATTTATGCACAAAAAAGTTCATGCTCTATACCAGGGTTCTAAGAGGTAGCATACTTATGAACAATATTTTTTGTAGTTAATCTTTCACTTCTATTAGACTTTTATAAAAATTTGAAATTTTTGAAGATCTAGTTTTTAATTAAATATAATATGCTATATAACCGATATTGTTTAATGAGATAAAATTTATTTTATTATTATTGTTGTTATAATCTTTCACTTTTATTTTGAATCGAAAATTAATAAATAACTACACATGTTTCTATTCTTGGTATTATTATAACACTGGCGTTTCATGCTCCCGAGTTATGGGCAGTGATTAACTTAATAAATAATTTGTTGCATCTATTCACACCATAAGTCAATTCAAAATATAACCAATGGTGCTGAAGTAATGGCTTTATGGCATGGATTGAAATTAATTACTCACAAAGCAGTTTAGGGGAGTGGTATTACATGCAGAAACTGACAGTTTAGAAGTGGTAGCTTTCATGGGTTGCCAAAAAACCAAATCTTATTTTGACAGACTGGTAGACGAGCGTAGAATGTTGTCTGCCTCCTTTACAAATTTTTCTCTTTCTCATGTTTACAGGACAGGGAATGGGTCTTATCTTCAGTTTGCTGATGCAGCTTGGGTGTCTGACCCACCTGATCATATTGTAAACCTTGCTCTGAGGGATGCCAATTTGGCTGCCTCGTAATAATATATCTTTCCACGGTGTTTCCAGTCCCCAAAAAAAATATGTTTATATAACCAATGGTGGTGAGATGGAGCCGAGCATATTAAAGATAGGAGACGGCAAGAAAATAAATTTGAAGGTAAAAACTCTCATGATGAGACCAAACTAATGGGAAATAGATATCAGTTGACTCCTTGCCCCATTCTTCATTGTTTTCGTTTAATTCAAACATTCAACTATTTGTTTTCGTGGCTACTCACTTTTGAGGTCCCCCATCAAAGCCAGATAGAATAGGACATATGTTAGCCATTAGACTATTCAAGCCAAGATCTGGGATTGTAAGCACTGTCAATTAACAATGGAGGAAGTATATCTACACATATTGTTCTCCTTACTTGTACGGTTTTCTTTGGGCTTATCTGTATCTGTCCATCCTCTTATCACTACATGTTGATAGTTTCAGTTTTTATAGAACTACAGAGGATTATGAGTGAAATTTAAATCAATATAAACTTGTTTTAATATTTGCCACCCCAAAATTAATTTTTGCAATAAAAATGAGCATAAATTCTACCATTTCTTTTAAAAATATCCTTATCATTCTTTTTATCAAGTGGACATGTATTTTTATGTGTTTTAGTAATTTTATCCAAAATCAATTTTGTTAACAACTAATCCGAATAGTAGACATGTCAAAATGAGTTGGATCCTTCAAGTTAACCCACCCCGCCCCGCATAAGGTGCGGGGCGGGTTATTATATAATAACCTTACTAATTTGCAGTTAAATTAACCCGCCCCGTATATTAGAACCCTACTAATTTGCAGGTAAATTAACCCATCCCGTATAATTCGCGGGTTTAGAGCGGGCCAACTCACGGGTTGTGACTCACAAATGCAGCAATGAAATGGGACAAAATGGCATCGTTTTAGATTAACCCTAACTCCTAAACGCACACCTCACGGCCCTCACATGGCACTCCTCACCCTCAGTCCCTCACCCACCCAACAGGCCAGCACCCGCAAATACAGTCTCACTCTCTCACCTCATCAGCTCATCCTCACAGCCTTGCTGAGTCGCTCCGCTCGACGCTTCGTGCTTGTCGCTTGTGGCTTCCCAGTCCCAGTGTCGCACCCAAGGTTCCCCTTCACTGGTTCTCCCATTTTCAGAATTTTCATTTCGTCCTGGTCCCAAGTCAGTCTCAGTCTCGTGTAGAAGAAGCCTCCCTCAGTTCAGTCCCTCTCTCGCTGTCGTGTCGAGTCGTCAACACTCTCCCCACTCGCAATCGCAGTCCTAATCGCCAACCAACACTCTCGTTGACGCTCTTGGCTCTCCTCTCTTGCAATCGCAGTCCTAATCGTACTCCCTCTCGGCTCACCTACTCAACACTCTCGGACTCTCCTGACTAGTGACCACCCCTTCTCACATCACACTCATAGTCGCAGAGTCTCAACAAGGTAATTTTTGTTTTTATTATCCTGAGTCTTGACAGCTCTGTTTGGAACTATAACAAGATTCAACACTTTCACCTTGAAATCACGACCGACCACCACCCAATGATGCTACAGTTTGAGCCTTTTCAATGCATTTATTTACTTCACAGGTATAGATCACTTCAGTAGTTCAGTTATTCTTTCAAGCGGCTTTGATTATGGAGTCTCGAGTGACAAGCATAAACAATGATAGAGTACTTTGATTTTCTGCATAATGAATCCGACACTATCCCCAGTTCATGTATTATGCACTGCTAAACATTAACTAGACTTCTAATCTCATGTATCGAAAAAGTGAAAGAATTAAGTATAATCTAATGCCTTATGGGATTAACTTGTCTGTGTTACTAATTCATATTCCTTCTTTATTAGGACACAGGTAGAATAAATACTCTTTGTCATGTATCACCTTGTCTGTGTTACTGAATACTAATTCATATTCCTTCTTTATTAATTTTATATGTTGTCTATAATGCTGTCTATAATTTTATCTGCCAATATATAATTATGCTTTAAATTGTCATGCTCCATGGTTGTTTGTTGCTTATCTCTTTCTAGTTAGTCTCATGTTTGCTTTCTAAATTTGTTATTTTTTTCCTAGATAAGACAATTGAGCTTTGGTAGCTGAATTTGATTTGATTGAGTCATGGAATCTATTAATTTAGATGATGATGTCTTAATTTGAAGAATTCTTGTTAGATAAATCTAAGGTGGAACAAAGAAAAGGAGTAGACAACAAACCTCTAAAGTATGAAATTTCTTCACAAGTTTAGAGATTGGAAAAGATAGAATTGAAAGGGCGCAATGTAATGCATGTAAAACTGAATATAAGATTGGTGGTCACAAATATGGGACTTCCACTTTGAAACATCATTTGCCAAAGTACAAGATGCTTAAGTTTCAAGATGTAGAACAAATGATTATAAATGGTGATATGAAATTAAGAAGTAGGAAAATAGATCAAAAAATTCAACGTGAATTATGTGCTACTGCCATCATCCAACATGATTTGCCCTTTTCATTTCTTGAATATGCTGGGATTAAAGCTTAGGTGATATATATAAATCCTTATGTCACTTTTGTTTCTAGAAATACTATAATTGCCAATATCAATAAAATTTATCGGAGAAAGAAAGAGCAGCTTAAGAAAATGTTGGCTAAGATTCCTAATAGAATTTGTTTAACTTTAGATGTGTGGACTGCTTGCACTAGTGAGGGCTACATTTGCTTGACTGCTTATTTTGTTGATGATAATTGAAAATTGAATAATAAAATACTTAATTTTGCTCATATATGCCTCCTCCACACATCAGGGAAGAACTGCTACCAAGATGTATGATTTTTCAAAGGAATAGGGGATTGAAAAAAAAGTTTTTTCTCTCACTTTGGATAATGCCTCAAATAATAATAGTATGAAGGATATTCTGAGAGAACAATTGTGTTTGCATGATGGCTTATTATATGATGGTGAACTTTTTTATATTTGTTGTTCTGCTCATATATGGAATCTCATTGCCCAAGAAGGGTTAAAAATTGCTAGTAAGGCCTTGAAAAAAATTAGAGAATCTGTGAAGTATGTGAAAGGTTCAAAGAGTAAGATTTTAAAGTTTGAAGAATGTGTGCAACAAGTTGGTAATATTGACACTAATGTTGGCTTATGTTTGGATGTGTCCACTTGTTGGAATTCAACATATATAATGTTAGACAATGCTCTCAAATATAAAAAGACTTTTGCTTCTCTTAAAGTAGTAGATAGGAATTATAAAGATTATCTTTCATCTAAGGAGTGAAAAAAATGAGAGAAAATATGTGAATTCTTATAGCCATTTTATGAGATTACCAACTTGATTTTCAATTCTTCTTATCCTACTTCTAATTTGTATTTTATGCAGGTTTGAAAGATTAAATGTTTGTTGTTGAAAAACTTGAAAAATAAAGATTTTGTAATCAATGACATGTGTCAGAAGATGAAAGAAAAGTTTGATAAATACTAGAGTGATTATAGCATTGTTCTTGCACTTGGGGCTATTCTTGACCCACACATAAAGCTTGCGATGCTGGAGTATTTTTACTCAAAAGTTAATGCCTTTACTTGTTAAGAGAAGATTAAAAATGTGAGGACAATGTTATACAAGCTTTTTGAACAATATGCAACTCTTCTAATGCACCAAGTTCTTCTCAATCTCAATCTTCTATTTCATTTACACCTAGACCAAGTGAGAAAGGAAGGTTGAATAAAGGCAAAAAAATTCTTGATGTAAGTTTGTAGTTATTTTTTTTTAATTAATCTCTTTATTATTTTTTGCACATATTAGTTACATATTTATATATCTAATCTGTTATTATTTGTTTTGAGCTTCATTTAATGTAAGAAATTTATATGTTTAAAGCCAAACTGTGACAAATGCTAGAAAATCTCAATTAGATCTCTATTTGGAGGAGTCAAAGCTTGAATTTCGTTTTTTTTGAAGATTTAGTTGTATTGGAGTATTGAAAGATGAATAAGCATAATTTTCAATCTTATCAGTAATGGCTTATGATGTCTTGGCTATTCCCATTCCTACAATTAGGTCAGAATCAGCTTTTTCTATTGATGCTCATGTGCTTAACAAATATAAAAGTTGTATCCTTTCTAAAAAAGTTGAAGCTCTTATTTGTACACGTAATTGACTGCATGATTTTTCCTTTAATGATAATATTGTTTTGTTTATAACTTGTTCATTATTTAATTCAAAACTTATATTCAGTATGACAATGTTATAATCATTTTAATTATTTATTTGGTTGTAGATGGTGATAATGATGCAATGAGGGTTAAAACATCATTGTCAAAAGAAGGTTTAAATGCTCCTCATGAACTACTTGATGAAGATGAAAAGCAAAACAATGAAGATGATGTGAGTTATTACTTTTATTTATTTATGGTAATTATAATATTGACACTATATTTTAATTACTATGTTAATGTGTATATAATTTGATGGTGCAAGTAAATTTAACTGGCGAGAGTTAGAACTTAGAAACCAATTGTGATTTGTGGACTATTATTAATACTATGGACTATGAGTTACAATTTGATTTTGAAACTGAATATTTTAATGATAATTTATAATTTGTGATTTAATTTAAGACTTAATTAAAACTTAAATAGTTATTTTTAATTTAAAATATTATGTTTGAATTGTAATTTTACTAGTAGATTAGACAGAAGGATATTCAAGCTTAGATATCCAGTTATATTCAAGCTTAGATATCCAGTTACTATGTAAAGAGGCAGCAATGCAACCCTTGAGTCGCATAATGTCACAACTTTGAACAGAGACAAGAGGTGGTGCCTGAAGAAGGTATGTTGTGACTGTTATTTATAATATTAGTACATTTATATATATGTTGTCCAATTTTTATTCCAATGGTTTATTTGTACAAATTTGAGTTATATATAAATTTTGTGTGTTTTTATGCAAGCCAATTCACATTATTTTGCTATAGTTAAACGGGTAAACCAAGATCTATCTCTGTCTCTCCAATTGCATACTTTTCTTGGCTTTATTTTACCACAATTATTTTGTTAATTATTCCTTCAATGATGTGGACAATTTAATTATGTTGAGGTCTTTCAATCAACTTGAGTCACCAATCACCATGCATGATATTTGGTATGCCCATGGAAATTCAGGTTATATGATGAATCTTTTCAATGATAATTGTATTCTTTCCTTGTCAAGGTAAGAGTGATAATTTGTAGGTTGACTGCTTGCTATTTACTATAAGTTAGAGTGGCATCTAGTATTTTGATCTTGATGACATTCCTTTATTGCAAGTTTCATGTTTTTCTCAAGAAACTCTGAAAAAGATACAGTTCAAGGTCATATTTTGGTTGATTGAATTTTGAAGAGGAAGTAAGTATTAGTTCAATATGTAAATAGTTATTAACAATATGGTTTGAATGATTGTTTTCTTAACCATTTCGTAGTTTATTGTAGTTGCATGTATTTAGATCTTTATTCATATATGAGATGTTTCTAGTTGGTGTTCTACTTTTTCTTGTGATATTTCTAGTATATACCATTGTTTTGATATGGTAATTTTATTTGTATTCATTGTCAAATTTCATCATCTTGGAGGTTTGATCAAAATCAAATTAGTCATTGTCCCAATGCGATTACTATCTTCTAATAAATACTTTTACATATTTCTCATTCTGTGTTTATAACAATGCCCAGGAAACATAGGAGATTTCCATAGAAATGCTTAGTTTTCTAATTTCTCTATTGTACAACTTGCGCCTAAGAAAATTCTAATTGCTGGATTTTTTTGAGTGTGGTGAGACAATTCTTCTTTGCCATTATTATTTCATTGATAGACTAATTTCCTTTGACTATATACGCATTATTTAACTTCTCATCTTAACTCTACTATATTGCTAAGGTAGAAAGTGTCTTGGTTTTATAGCAAAATGAAAATGACATTGCATTACATTCACCTTTTGAGTAGCAATGCCACACTTACAAACTTAACCTACACTTTTCTTATATTTACTTCATCTTATCCGTCCATATTTTTTATCCACATTTTTTATCTTATTTTTCATTTTCATCCCAAATGCCACATAATAAACATAGCTTAAGTTGTAGCTCAAAAGTGTGTGGGCCTAGCATTTCCAACTTTTGAGATAATTGGTAGGGTAGTCTACATAACCCGCAGCCCACAATGAGACGAGTTGAGTAAGGATTTTTGAACCTGTCAATTTTGAGGGCCAGCTCGTCTCACCTCGCTTAATTGCATGCTTATGCAAGTCGGGGTGGACTAGGGCAAGCTGAACTATTTTGACAAGCCTACCGAATAGACACTAAATAATTTGATTTTCCCCATGCATGGTTTCGTTTCATTGAAAAGAAAACTCTTGGGAAGTACCACAAAGTCTGGATCCAAAGCTACCAATAAAATTGCAGAAGCATATTATTTTTATAAATCTTTCCTCTATTGAAATTTCTAGAACTATAGTCCTCTGTATATATTAAATCAAGCTCACATATTCACTGCTAAAGAAGAAAACTACGGGAAAGACTCAGACCATGCAATACCCTAATGATGATAGAACAACAATCCAATTGTTTGCTTTTTGAACTAGTCAATACATAGATGATATAACACAACTTCCTCAACATGAAGTTTAAAGGTTAACTTGGAAGAAACACAGTGGAGATAGAACATATGCTTATATGTTCACCTAGATTACAAAAGAGAATCCTATCTTGTGTGAAAGGGTGTGTCCCACAGAGACAAAGGAATGCAATAACCACTAACAATATGAAAAGAACACTAACAAGGCTACATGTTTATTCATTTAATTTGAGACAAAATCAGCAGCTGAGAACGTCTAAAATGTTTTTATACAATTATGACAAGTGAAATATCCAAGAATATTTAAAAAAAAAGAAAAAAAAAAAGCACTACCTATATCTCTCAGGAACAAAATACACAACCATATGTGTTAAGTTGTCCACAATATATGCTAAATCAAGCTCACACATTCAATGCTCAAGAAAAATTTGAGGAAGAGGACATGAAATATCCTTTTAACAAACCAAACAAATCAGGTATCATATTCCTTCCTCAACTTGAAATTTAATGGATAATTTTACAGGAAGGAACACACTAGAAGATAAAACGAAAGCTTATACTTGCTCACTCCATATTTCAAAAGTGATCCTATACATTAAGCAGAGAGAGCATGTGAGAGAAAGAGAGAGGGAGAAAGAGAGAAGTCTTTCTTTTAATCAGAACTAACATGACTTTCAAACCTGAAAGAACTCAATTGCTTAAAATTTTTCTCAACTCCTTTTAAGCCCCAAATTTTAAGTTTCGTAATAATAAAAACTGCTACAAGTTCCAAAAGGCTCCTTTTGTGAAATACAGATCTAATAGTTGATATCACAAAACAACTCCTTTGATGAATGAGAACATATAAATGAAACCATGAGTGCCATTCAAGTGCACAAGAATTTAAAAGGTTAATTCAGTGAAAACAATAAAAATTCACAAGGAGAAAAAGGTTATCTAATTGAAATAGAAAGATTTTTTCCTCTCTAAAAAGGAAGATTGATAGGTTTAGCCAGACATGAGCTCGAACACTAGGCTTTGGGGTGAGCATCTATTAAAAATGATTTCTTTACCATTTTCAAGAAAATTGATAAATTTTTAAACAGTAAAACTGAATATGTCCTGGAATTATTTTCTTTCAGAAGTATCAGATCTTGTACAAATAAACATTAGAATATAATTCTCAAAGAATATTCTCTAGAAAATATAATTTCTCACTTGGACAGAGCCATGGGAAAAGATGTTAGCTTAGCCTGTTTCTGACACCCTTTAACATACCTTCAACATAAACTATTTTGCTAATACTCCTCTAATATTATGTGCCTAGAAATCAAAAGTCATACATGAATTTCCAAGTTTCAATCATACTCTGATCCACATATCCAAAATTTTGTCCACTAAAGTACAGCAAATTAAGAAACCCAACTTGCTTGATATTTATTTGAGAGTAAGCAAAACTATCCTTACAATATCTTCATTATTCCAATAATGCAGAAGGAAAATTAGGATTGCATGTTTACAACTAAAGCCTGAATAGGCCACATTCAACAATTATACAGAGGGACTATTCCAATGGCAACAGAACTATTTACTGATTCCTATATTAAAATGATAATATGTGCCAATATAGCATTTGAAAAGATCCTTCATATGACTAAGTGTGAAAATCTCTATCTTTTTGGGTAAAGAATCAAACCAAAATTTTCATTAATCTCAGATGTAGCCACTTGTGCATTTGAGACTCCAAAAGTTGTGTAAATAGATTTATTCTCTTTTCTTAAAAGAAACCTAGTTGCTAAGACATGTGATGCATTTCTAGAGTTACTTTCACAGGTATGATTCACAGCCCAAGAACAGCACCTTCTCTTGAATACTGAATTAATGAGTGCAGAAGTAAATGCTAAGTCATTGGTCTTACGTCCAATACCTTATTTTATGTATTGTTGATCCAGACCATCCCCAATGAGACCATAAAGATCTTTTTTTAAATTTTCATTCTTGCATAGCACCATACTGATTAGCACACAAGTAAGCTGATATTAGAGCCTATTTCTTCATGGTACTGCTTCCCCTATAGTGATCTGTCAACCTGTACTGAGTTACTCTGTTATTAGACTTTGCACCTCAAAATCACGATTTACAAGCTATCAAGTTTCAATCAAGCCCAAGTCCAGAACAATAACTTAAAAAACTTACTAAGTGCTTTAAATATATTTGATACTGAGCAAGATCAGCCTTCAACTAACATCATTTGTCCATCAACATGAAAGGATTAATAACTCAAATGAGACTATAGCTACAGCAAGGTAATGCCAATTCCAAGAATAAAGGATACATTGTTCCTCTAGCATACAGGGCTTAACAATCTTTTCCAATTAAAGAAAAAAAGAAACTCCTTTTTACGCTTTCCTAGTTATTGATTTAACAAACGAAAGTATTTATGCTCACATGATATACATCAACTTAATTAAACTATATGTTACCTCTCCAGTCTTTCACCCAATACTTACACTTAAAACTAAGGTAATTACTCACAGACAGGGCAGAGTGCAACACTGAAATAACCAGATATGGAAAAACATGACACAATCTGTCATGCCTACTTGTCTATTTATGTCCATGTGCAGATGTAGAGTAAACAAGAGAGGGAGAGTCACATACAACAACAACAACAAACCAAGCCTTTTCCCACTAGGTGGGGTCGGCTACATGGATCAAACGACGCCATAAACTTCTATCCAAAACCAAATTTTCGGATATACCATTTAACCAAAGATCTCTTTTAATCACCTCTCCAAGTGTCCTTTTTGGTCTTCCTCTACATCTCCTCACAGGACTAAACACCATTTGGTCAACCTTTCTCACTGGTGCCTCTCGCGGTCTTCTTTGTACATGCCCAAACCACCGTAACCGGGTTTCTGTCATTTTCTCCTCAATAGGTGCCACCCCAACTCTTTCCCGAATATAATCATTTCGAATTTTGTCTTTTCTTGTATGTCCACTCATCCATCTCAACATTCTCATTTCTGCCACCCCCATTTTTTGCTCTTGTTGACCTTTCAAAGCCCAACACTCACTTCCATAAAGCATAGCTGGTCTAATAGCAGTTCGATAAAACTTCCCTTTAAGCTTGGTAGATATTTTGCAATCACAAATAACCCCCGATGCGTTTCTCCATTTCATCCATCCAGCTTGGATCCTATGGGAGACATCCCCATCAATCTCTCCATTACTTTGTAAAATGGACCCAAGGTACCGAAACTTGGACACCTGCGGTATTCTCTGCTCCCCAATTTTTATCTCCAAATCTCTGTTTTCTCGCCTCTTGCTGAATTTACACTCCATATACTCTGTTTTATTCCGACTTAAACGAAAACCCTTTGATTCCAAGGCTTCTCTCCATAATTCCACTTTACAATTCAACCCCTCTTTTGTTTCCCCTACTAAGACAATGTCATCAGCAAACAACATACATTTCGGGACTGCATCTTGGATGTGTCCAGTAAGTACATCCATCACTAAAGTGAAAAGGTATGGACTTAAGGACGACCCTTGATGCAGACCGATCCTTATGGGAAAATCTTCTGTTACCCCTCCCTGAGTCCGCACATTTGTTGTAACTCCATCATACATATCCTTTATGGCACGAATATAAGCAACACGAACACCCTTCTTTTCCAACGCTTTCCATAGGACTTCTCTTGGCACTCTGTCATAAGCTTTTTCCAAATCAATGAAGACCATATGCAAATCTTTTCCTCTACTTCGGTACCGTTCCATCAAACTTCGTAGAAGATAAATAGCCTCTGTGGTGGATCTTCCTGGCATAAAACCAAATTGGTTCTCTGATATATGAGTCTCTTTTCTTAATCTCTGTTCAATCACTCTTTCCCAAAGTTTCATAGTATGGCTCATGAGTTTAATCCCCCGGTAGTTCCCACAATTTTGAATATCTCCTTTATTCTTGTAAATAGGTATCAATGTACTCTTCCTCCATTCATCTGGCATCCTCTTGGACCTCAGTATCTCATTCAATAACTTGGTAAGCCAAGAAATACCTTTCTCTCCCAAACACCTCCAAACCTCAATAGGTATGTTATCAGGACCCAAAGCCTTACCATTACCCATTTTCTTAAGTGCCTCCTTCACCTCCACTTCTCGAATTCTACGATAAAAAGCAAAATTTTGATCCTCCTCTCGAGTACTTAAGCTTTCCATGTCTATATTTGTTGGCTACCCCTCATTGAAAAGCTTGTGAAAATAACTTCTCCACCTCTCTCTGATATCTCCCTCTGTTACCAAGACTTTTTCTTCTTCATCCTTAATGCATTTCACTTGATCCAAGTCTCTTGTTTTCCTTTCCCTTCCCTTAGCAAGCTTGTATATTTGCCGTTCTCCATTCTTTGTTCCCAAAGCTTGGTAAAATCCATCCAACGCTTTAGATCTTGCCTCACTAACTGCTTTCTTTGTCTCATTTCTAGCTAACCGATACTTCTTCCAATTTTCTTCCTTGTTATCAAGATGTAAAGCTTTGAAACACTCCCTCTTATATTTAATCTTCGCTTGAATATTCTCATCCCACCACCAAGATTCTTTATCTTTAGGGCCAAATCCTTTTGATTCCCCTAAGACTTCTTTAGCTACCTTTCGGATCCCATTTGCCATCTCTTCCCACATAAGGTTAGCACAATCTTGTGTCTCCCAAACTCTCTCTTCTATTAGCTTTCTCTGAAAAATCAACTGTTTTTCACCCTTTAGTTGCCACCACCTGATTCTTGGGTTTATAACTCTTCTGTTTCGCTTTTTCCGACTCTTTACTTGCATGTCAAGAACCAAAATCCTATGTTGTGTGGTCAAACTCTCCCCTGGTATAACTTTACAGTCCTTATAGATCCTTTTATCCGTATTCCGTACCAAAATTTTCATAGCCGGTCCCAAGCCCGGATAAAGGAGGAGGGTTGTGTTAGGTAGTCGACAGCCAACGTAAAACTACGTCGAATCTTTATGACAGGGAGAGTCACATAATATAAAAAAAAAAAAAAAAAATCTTTATATGGGGCAAACCAATGTCCATAATAGACAAGACTTACAAATTCCATCTAAGTAATAACAGATACTAAACCATTTTCAAAAGACTAATATGAAGCCCTGCATTGAAGAATCTAACCGGTATACTTTATGATGAGGTAGACCAACCTAAAAATGAAGGAAGAAAGGAATAAACAAGCAGCCAGAAACACAACTCTTACAACGGAGAAGCAGAGCCTTTAGAGTAATACATGCTAGCAAAATTCAAGCATAACTGATGATCTCTGTTATCCCCCCAGCCTCCCCACCCCTTGAACCCAGCCTTATACCCAGGCTGAGTTTTATAGATGTGCACTCCCCAATCCGATTCAATGTTCGGAATCTTGTCAAACTCTTTTACTCTGATGTTCACCATGCCATTATCAATGCAAGCTTTATTCCCCCCCTGACCCTGATGCAAACCACATTTCCCAAAGTGAACTGCACTTGTCCTGGGACCTCTTAATGTGTAAACAGGACTACCAAATGAGGGGTAAACAGTTGCCCACATTGTGATATCCCAATTGTAGTCATCAAAGAAACAAAATTCTCTAGCCTTCTTGTGTATTTTCCTCCAAACAGTTCGATTGAAGGAGTAACCTATGTTTCCCATTCTCTCTGCAATTAAACTTTCCCACCCTTCACCTCTTGATTTCACGTCAGAAGGTGCTAAATTTGCAGCATAGCAATCAGGGCATTTTTGAGGCTTCAGTGAAGTTAACATCTGTAAATTTCGGTAGGCATTGGGAAATACAAAGTGGTCTTCTTCAATGAAAAGAATATGACCAGAATGCTCCCTTGTCTCCTTCAACCCATCCCATACTATGTTCACCATCCACCACCAGTGATGCTTCAACGAAACAATCTTTGGTGAGCGATGGTTACCATACTGATCAGGATTTCCGTTGCAATGCTTCTCTCTGGCATCATCCTTATCCTTACAGTCAGTAGGAGAGACTCCAGGAAAAGCATTAGTAAATAAATGGGGAGAATATGGAGCATATATCTGTTTAACTTGAGAAAATCCGATACCATCAATTATCTTGTTCATATTATCAAAGTAACCATCATGACTAACAATTAGTAAGGTCTCATTAATGCCAACTACCCTTGAGAGGCTGTCAACAACTACTTGGAGGTATTGAGGCCGGTTGTGAACATATAGAACAATGATTATATGATCCTTGGCAAGAGTTGGATAGAGATCCAAATTTCTTGGAGGCAACTGGTTTCGCTTTTCCAATTCCAGCGACAAGTCATTCTGTTGGGGGAGGTTGTGTCTCTGTCTAAACTTGAGGTCAGAATATGTCGAACCATCATCAACTTCATCTAGATGCCGTATCACGTTTGTTGAGGTGGAATTTGATCCAAGGAAAAATAGCAATAGCAGAACCCCAGATAATGTAACAAATACAACAGATAAAAGACGGCGTAAAGCCATATCTCTAAGGTGGGGTTTCTTGTAAGCGGCCATAGAACTAACGACACAGAAGCATGAAACTATTCTCCAGATATTCACTATAACAAATATAGCTTCATCAAATCTATGAAAGAGAAGACTGATGTTCCGACAAGGATAACCCACAATCGAATATACAGAAAGTTAAAAGATCGAAAGAGTAGAAAGTAAAGTACAAGAACCTACGATAGCTTGACCAAAACTTGTTGAAGCCTATGAGCCAAAACTTGACCTTTTCATTTCTTCCTGAAAGTGGAGTGGGCTGCAGAAATCAAGCCTCTTGAAGTTAAACCAGCAAAACCCTTACATAAACGCTGGATTCACAACCGAGTAAATGCACTCCGGCTGCAAAACTCAAGTGGGTAATAGGAAATGCAGTGGGGAAGGAGAGGGCATTTGGGATATAGGTTTGGTTGAAGCAGAGGATTCAAAGGTAAGCGAATAGAGAAATGGCAGAGCAAAAGAGCGAGGGTAGGAAACTCTGAAAATTAGGAGAGAGGTTTTCAGAGAAGAAGAAGAAGAAGAAGAAGGAAAAATCAAAAGATGAAATGTGTATTTGATGGTCGGTTCCGGGGTTGTAATCAAAGTGCCGAAAACTTCAAGCCAAAGCTTCCAGTTAGCTACAGCCAAAAGGGCAGACCTTTCTGTGTAGACCTCAACTTCCGAGGGCTGCTAATGTTCTTTGGAAATAAATGTTCCCACCTCTAAAGCGTCACGCCTTTCTTACATTATGTGTGGTAAAAATAATAAATAAATTTAATTATATTATGAATCTCATTAAATAAAGAGTATGTAAGAAATAATTTAAAGAAAAAACTGTGCTAATTAGTATGAAATTAGAAAATGTTATTCACATGGTGTGCTGAGAGAGAAAATATTTTAAGGAAAAAGAAAATATAAAAAATGTGAAATTATGTATAGATAATATTTAAAAATATTTAAAACGAATATTATTATTTTATAAAATTATTTATTAGCCAAAACTGAGCTTTGATTCTCAAAATCATTCTTCCAATGCAATTCGGATTTTTGTTGAAAAGATGTAATCAACTTGACGGATAGAAAAGCCTTCCAAAAAGAAAAAGTGATAGCTAGAAAATACTGGTCACAAACAATAGAATTTTTTTTTTAGAAAGAAGCTAATAGAGATTTTTAAAACATGGAAAGTGGAAGTGAGTAATTAATTATATGTGAGTAATAATATATGTATAAATAAATTTTATATAAAATTTGTATTTTTTATATTTTTTTTTCTAAAATGTTTTTGTCTAGAAGTGTGAACTCCCACGTATGTGAATATCATTTCCGATTATGTATAAATCTGTGCGTAAATTTTGGTGCCCTGTGTAAAAAAAAAAAAAAATACAATAATTGCGAAAAAAAGTATTGGATGAATTCCAAATATATTACTATTATTTCTGTTACAAACAGATTAATAATAATCTCCTTACAATATTTTTTTTAAATCTCAGTACATAGGAAAAAGTTTCTTTCACAAAGCAGGGAAGAATAACATAAGTGAATTCAGAGGTGATTTACAACACCCTAGACACCTATTCCAATGAATCTTTTTATTTGTTTTGTGGATTTTGGCTGTTATTTTGTTTCTTTATTGACTTTAGATAACTTCCCCAATTAAATTCGAAAAAATCTCTATTAATTTAGATAAATGGTTTTATAAACTCTTTTATCAATTTGTCAAATATAATTAGAGTAGAATAGGCCTAGTAATTTATATAGGTGCATTATGTTCTTTCCATCATCAAAAGATAAGGAATAAAAGCTTACTTGATATTTTTAATAGTGTATGACATTTAATTATTGTTTTAAATTTTTTATTTTAAAATTATATATATATTAAATAATTTACTATTTCTCTCGAAATGGAAAAACTTTTACCTTTTTATTACTATGTTATTTTGCTGAGACTAGGTTGTAATGAATTTCTTTATGAATTTTCAGTGTGAATGGCATGCCTACAATAGAATGAAAGCTAAATTAGCAAAGGCGGGCGTAAACTAATTGAATGCCACATGCGCCAATGCCAAATGAGTTATTTTTCTTGCTACTAAAATTAATAAAAAAAAAAAACAGAAAAGTCAATACTAATTGGGGGCCTTATGAAATTGTTGGGCCAGATGGACTTTGTTGTACTTTTCTGAAAAAGAAACATTGAACTGCCTAAATGGCCCAAGAAAAAGCTATCTTTGATATTGGAAAGAGCAAACACAATCTTATAACCCTTAATCTAGGTTGACTATTTTTATAAATCAAATTTTATAAAATTATTGTTTAAAATATTTTAAATTATTAAATTATATAAATTGAATTATGAGACTTATCTAACATCCCATCACAATTTGTAAATATTTAATAAGACTATCTTTACTCCTAATTTAATGATAAGCTCCATTAAGATGTGCTTTTTTTTTGTTAGCATTAAGATGTACTTTAAAGTAGGTGGCCTAATAAAGTTTAGAAACGATCTTACTAGGCCTCATCTTGTTTACAACCCAGTAGATAGTAGTTTTATGATCACAACATTTTGGACTAGAAGGCCAAAAAATAGTCTTTGATCTATGTACATTGTACACAACGGCTTGATGGCAATTTTGCAAAATGATCTTTCTATTCTTTCTTATTTTACAAAATTTATATCATTAATTTTATTAAATTTTGTTGACTAGATTGTAAAAGTCAATAAATTACCACCTCATTACAAAAATGGTGTAAAAAAGTTTTCACAGAACAACTTTTTTCTCCGCCAAATTTTGGGGTGGAAAAATAAACCAAAAACCTTGTACACTCTTATGTACTAAAAAAATAAAATAGTACTAGAATTCATGGTAATTGAAGAAGGTGGTAGTTCAAACATTCAAGTTAAAAGAAACGATAACTTATGGTTTGAAGACCCATGAGGACATTCAAGTCCATCATTTATTTATTCTCCATTATAACTCTATAAAGGAAAATCAGATTGATTTTAAGTCAAGCTGTTATTATAGAGAGCTATGCGCTATAGCTTTGTAGCAAGGAAAGTGCAGCCTCTCATAGTGTATGGAAACTAAGTCCATTGTGTTGATTGTCTTCTTTGATGTCAGACTGGTTTCATTCCCTAATGAATCAATCTACTCCATTTTAATGCTGCAATTTTTCAAAAGTGGTGCATGGTTGAGCTTTGGGAGAAAAGCAAGGGTTAAATGCATTTTTTATGTAGAATTTTTTAATGAGAAAGCATTTAGATTTGATCATTTGGCTTGGCATTACGTGTATATAGTACTTTAACCTGCTGGTTGTGGAGTTTGCAATGGTTAAAGTTGCTATATATCAATCTTCTCAAACCCCATTTTCATGCTTATGGAGAGTTATATTATGTACAATCTCTCTATCTTTACAAATCAAAACTCACATTTGCACTTAAAAAAAATCAGCTTTTCTATTTTGTTTATAAAACTCAACAAATTTAACAACTTATTATTTTTGTGAACATTTTACTTTTACTTTTTCGTGAAGAACAACTTTTCTCTATGGTGTATTGTGATTTAAAAGACCACCTCAACTTCATAGCAAGGCAGATCTCAACATATAGCATATCATACATGTTCCATATCCTAGATACCCATATCATTGTAACTTCTAAAACAATATTATAGTTTAGAGGTGGCTAGGTTCACCAAAATCAATTATATATCTAGGTTTGGTTTTGTATTGGAAGTTTGCCATGCACATGGTTTCTTCTACTTAATAACTTAATTGCCCATTAAAAGCTCTTGTTGACCATTTCCTCATCTAATTAAGGTCTCAACCAGATACTACTTCTCTCGTCCAACATTCATGTGATCACATGTGTCCCCATGTTTCACATCTGATTCTCTCTTCCCCTGAAAAGAATATACATTTTGACTAAATATTTTAAGTTGGATATAATATATTCAGTTATTACAGTTAAGGAGTTAGTTGCACTTGCTAACATCATATTTTATAATTCTTTTTTTTAAAAAAAAAAAAAGATATTGTAGAAGCAACTTCTAAAAGGCCATAAAGAGCCCGAACCTGCTTTTATAATATCCGCTTGAAATATATATGGAATTTTTTATGTACTCAGAAGTAGCTAGATAGACATGGAATGGTCTCTTCAATTAGTACATTCATGTATAGCACGTTGTAATTTCTGATTACTTACAACATCAAACTTCAAACTATATCTGGATTCATTGAACCAATGACTAGATGTAAATTATATTATATATTTGTTTCTTGTAACAGAGTAACGACTTATTTAATATATATTTATAAGATTTTGAATTTAAATTCAGAAATAGGAAATAGGAAAGTTTTAAGATAATAATTGAGTGCCACTATAGTATAAATAATAGTGGAAAATAAATTACACATTTAATTGCCAAAAAAATATCCTAAAGAGTTTTGTTCTTTTCAAAAAACAAAGTTATATAAATGAAAATATTAAGTGAAATTTGCTTGGCCAACTAAAACTTACATGTTATTGTTATGGGTGTTAGAATTTTATATTTTATGTGGACTTACATATATATTAATGGGTTTAATTTTTAATGAAACCTAAATTAATATTAGTTAATAACATTGAACTTATTTTATTAATTAGCAAATTGTTATTGAGCTTTGTTAGTAGTAGTTTTGATGAGTAAGTTAACAAAATTTTAGTTTAACAAGAATTGGATCCTTATTCTTCATCTATTAAGTTGTGTTGACTCTCCATTTATCTAATATAAGATTCCTATTGTCACACATAATAGGCAAGAAAAGCAAAAATTCTTTCTAAAACCTTACATCACCATGAATTATTTAATCATGAGATTTAATTTTTTAGATATATTCTTTTATTTTTCTATTAGATAATATGTATACTTAAAATGATTTATTGGATAGTTTTATATATGAATGTATGTTATTCATGCTATGATAAATCCTTCAATGTGGGTAAGTACAGAAGTGGCAGGCATATATATATATATATATATATAGTTGTAAAAATAGCATATTTATTTCAATTTTAAAATAGAACCCATGAACTTTTCAAGGGACTGGTCTAACAGTGAATAAAAGAATGTGATGTGTGGCTAATTTATTGAGGTTAAGCCATGAAGATTATCTTTATGAATCAGCTAATCTCAGCATTGATAACCTGGTTTTGACCAAGCTCGAACAATGAATATATTTAGAAAAATAATATGAAAATAACTTGTCAAGCTTTCTTGACACAATATATTATATATTGTATAATGTGAATCATGGTCAAAGCAATGTCAGGCATAGGCATTCTCTTCTCTAGTAAGATATATTCTGGGGATCTGAAGCTCACTTCAAAGAACATTGTTACTGCGCTCATAACTTTAAGCAAGTAATGCACATGCATGGTTTAGATGAGCTGGAATGACTGTAATTACCTATAATTTATAATAAAATTTAGAAAGTCTTGTTAACTTCTCTAAATCTATGGCTTATTATGCAGAAAACGCTGCTGTTACTCTTAGAGATTCCTCTAGTCAGACTCTTGGGATTAATCACAAATGGGATCAGGGTAAATATTTGGGATGCAGTATTAAAGCCAAAAATTTTTCGGGGATTTTTATTCTATTAATGCAGGTAGAAAAAAGTTGTTCTAATATATGGTGTGGGAATAAAATACTCTTATCTAATATATAAATAATTTTACTAACAGGGTCTAACAGATGGGATTCAATATTTTCACAATGATTTAAATTTTATAAATAAAAAATTATGTAAGAATAAGAATAGAAATTGTTGTGGTAAGGTCCAGCGAAGGCTTAAGGGTTGGCAAGCTACATCTTCTGCTGTATTATAGGCTGTTTCCTTTATACCATATGTCTGTCTTATTATACCCTATGAGGATTTCTGTATCTATTTTTTTTTTTTTTTACTTTACACTCTGCATTTCTCAAAAAATGGCAAAAGATTTGGGTACAGGTTGGAATATAGTTACCCGAAGGATGAGGGTTTGGGCGTAAAAGATGCCAAATTTGTATGCATCGGGCTTTGCTAAGTATCAATGGTTTGTCATAATAAGAATCTTCCTAGCTAGTTCTCTTAAGCTTCTTCTCATTACACTGACTTGAATTTTCTATTTTATTTTTTCTTTTAATATTTTTGACGGAATTTATTACGTTAATTTCCTAATCAGAAAACTCATGTAAAAACAATATATACAAGTTTTTTTCTACAGTCAGAAGATCTCCAAACTACAATTCACATGTCTTAGATATATACAAGTTTAGTATAAATTACCTATATGTAAGTGTAAGTATAGGGCTTTTCTTTATTTTTGCTATTTCAAGAGGCATAACCTCATTTATGAAAATTATATAATAATAAAAATAAAATTTAAAAGTTTATAAAGAATATAATAGTCCACTCAAAATGGTATAACGATAAAAGTAAAATTTAAATAACTTATAAAAGTATATATATAATAGTTTACTTAAAATAATATAATAACAAATTAAAATTTAAAATATTTTAAAAAATATATAATTAATTCACTTAATATTTTTACCTTATATATAAATTCTTTTTTTTATTTTCACTCAAGATATCTCCACTATTATTAAGCAAGAGATTAATCTATATTTAAGATGTAAAAATTCTTATTTATTTCCTCAGATTTGAGGAGAACTATCGGCCAAGTCCGATCAAATATTACATAACATGCTCGCTCCCCAATGCAATCACAATTAATGCCAACATTTAGAAGCCAAAATTTTGATTAACCAGAAAAGAATATAAAATAATTAGATTAGAGTGTCTTGAAACTAACCATCACATGACCATATCTAGTAATTGTAATCTCACATACGTAGTAGTCAAGGACAAGAAAAACACAAAGATAGGGCAGCCAAACTTTGGGAATTAATTTACATTTAAAATAAATAGGTTGGGTGCCACTGAAGATTTTGTTTGAGCTATGCAATCTCTTTAACATAATTTCCATTTATTATTTTAGATTATAAGATAGATAATATGACCCAAATTAAAAGTACTATTCAAACTTCACTCAACCGACCCCATAAACCTAATCTAATTATGCGAAATTGTGTTATAATTATGCTCAAATGATGCCCCAAGAGAATGTGATAGCCAACCTGATTAAGTTATGATTTTTCAATTACCCTCCATATTATATAAATTCCTTCTATAAACTTGATCATCTTTCTTAATCATATGATCTTTGATATCTTCTTTTGTTTCATTTTAAGATTCTTTAATTATAATGGTAGTTTATTATAGAAATAGCACAAAATATTAAGAAAGAAGAAGAAAACAATTGTCCTAGTGCAATTATGAGTATAAAATAATTCTCATTTTGATAAATTAATTTAAAATAATTTAAATTAATAAATTTATTAATTTATTTATTTTAAATAATTTTTATCTAAATTTTATAAATTATTTTTAGTAAGAGTTTAGTTTACCATAAAAAATTAGTTTACATATAATCATAGTGATGATATAGAGAAAGGACAAATGATTGGTCGGTTTCGGTTCGTTCTAAAACCATCAAAATTTGGTCGTACCCTTGATAGTCTCGAGATTAGGTCACATGCAGGGTCAGATATAGGTCATTCCCTACCTCCATTTTTTTTTTAAATAAAGAAAACTTGGTTCTGGATAATTGTTTATAAATTATTTTCCCCCCTTTCATACATTGCATATTCCAATGTAAGGGTAGGGAATGTGGAGAAGAACGAAAGGGGATGAAAACTAGTCTTGCAACGTGGTGCTTGTTGAGTCAAAGGTTTTCGGCAAAGTTGACAATGTATATTAATCATACTTAATTTAGTAACAGGTTAAGTGGTCTGTGTTTTACAAGTTATTCAAGCATAATAAAGATTTTTTCGCCCATTTCTAAAATAAAAATTTTAGAGTTAAATAAAACAAAAAAAAAAGCATTTATAGACATATAAAGTAATAATATTTGCACACTAAAATTTTATGCACATTTTATACAGTCTCTTATATTTTTATTTTTTTCTTTTTTAATGTTTATGTGTTTACACATGAAAACAACATTTACCAAATTGTTGTAGGAAAAGGTGATGTATACGGATTGAATTATTTTTAAGGCCACTAGACTTTACGTGTTTCTATATTTGACTTCGTGATTGGGTTCCCTTAATAAAAAATAAAGGAGTTAAATTTTTCAAAAACTATTATTTAATTTTATGAAAATTTAAAATATTAATTTTTATTATAAGAATTAACCTTGTATTTAATTTTTTTAAAGTTTACCATTTTAATAACAAGATTTTTTTTAAAAAAAAATCCCTTATCCAGTAGAGGATCCTTTTCTCAATAAGAGACCTAATCACTGGAGATGAACCTTGAGACAAGTAGTTAACTTGGGTTTCTCATTTTTTTCCTCCCAAATTCGATTCCTTCTCCACCTAAATGTACCAAAAAATAAAAGAAATCTAATCACTGGGCATAGCATTAGACCCAATACACTTGGTAGGTTAATTTGACAGGTATCCTTAAAAATTAGCCTAATTAACAGTAAACAAAAATTTGAACTAAAGATAGTATATGGTGGATGGACAGGAGCCAGAAATTTTAGTTAAAATAGATATTCATAGAAAAATGTCTATACATAACTTTTTATAGGTCCATGATATCCTGAGGATATTGTAAACAGTGTTTACTATTTTATTTGATATTATTTAAATATTTTAAACAAATCATGGTAATGCATATCATGAAATTGCTTAAACATTATTTATGATTGTATTAGTGCTTCTAATTAATTTCTCAAATGAAAGTAGTATGTATATAGTGTTTGAGATGTGGAAATGGGCATAGGCTTTTCTATACTTCCATGCTGGCTATATGTTTGAAATTTTTTTCGAATGATAGGAGTACTAGTAATTTAACACACATAAAATTTTAAATTTTAGAATCTGAAAAGAAAAAATTACTAAGATAATAAATACGTGCTACTACACCCTTACAGATGTTGGCTAAAATAATTTTATTTGTAATACATGCAAAATTGTTGGCAAATAATTAATAATGGACCATAATAAAAAAAGTTTCAGTGATTTGAGTTAATGTTAGGACAAGTTTATTTATAATTAAATGTTATTAATTATATAAATATAAATATATAAATGATGTAGAAAAAAATGAAAGATCTTAAGAAGCTTGCTGGGGCATAGGAATTTATTTATTTATTTCCCCATTAAATTATTGCTATTGTTTCTCAACTTCTCATGGTTCCATGTGACCCTATTTGTATATGCATAAATTAATTATATTTATATGCAACCCTCTCATTGATGCCAAGAATAAGAGTCTATCCTCCAAAACATTCCCAAAAGTTAAAAGCCATAATCCTATGCGACCAACATTAGATTAGATGAGAAGACGATGAGAATCAAAGATCGTGAAAATTAATAATTTAAAATTCAAAAACTAGAAACTGGGTTCCAAACGCAGCCTTAACAGTGTCCCTGCGCATATTATATTGCAGATGGGAAGAGAAAAAGCTTTCATGCCATTTAGCCTAAACAGAATAAAAGCTTCGAAGACACCCAACCAAATATTTGGAGTTTTTATTGACTAGTACTTAGCAAGATTCCTCCATGTTCATATTTTTTTTTTAATTTTTTTATGCAGTGTCTCACATTATTATTAGATATGAGATTAATTTATATTCGAGATTAATCATTAATAATTTTTACCAACAAATGCAACTCTAATGCTCAAATATAAATCTTTAATCTCAAGTTACTCAATTTTAGATGCACCAACCACTGCACAACACCTTGTTGGTCATGTTCACTTTCTATTAGGAAAAAAAATGAATTATTTTGAATGAAAATCAAACACCAAACGGTGTGGGTTTGATGAATAACCATTTAAGTTGCATAGCAGTTATATGGGCACAAATAAAGGATTGGTTGCAGAGACTGCAAGCCATGCCCGCTTTGAGCCACTTTGAAGTGCGGCGTGCAACCTCATGGATTTATATATCTTGATTAATATTAGAGAGCTGAATTGTTAAGCATTATGGAGGCATGCATTTCAATATCTTAAAATTCATAATAACCAACCCATTTTCACCAACAGGATTGATTCATATTTTCTGAACAAATGTTGCATATCCTTTGATTTTAGCAAAAGGGAAAAATATATCGAAAAATATTTTCAACTTTTGTCGATGTGCATTAACTTTTTTTTTTTTTAGATATAACAATGTACATGTACTTAATATGCAATTATAACCCGTTTATTTATTTATTTATTTTTTAAATTCTTCATTTGTGCTTTGAAACGTAACAATGCACCATCTAGCCTTCAACTAATTAATGTGTAATTAACTCGTAAACTTTATAGTATGAAACCTTAAGGCTTAAAAGACTAATCCTATGGGTTAGCGCAGTTGGTATCAACATCCTAGAAATTTTTTGACAATTGCAAGTTTAATCCCTAGAGAAACCTTTAGGTTTAGAAATTTATAATATTACCAAGGGAGATTAAGCTTGCTCAAATTGAAAAAACTGAAGGGTTCGTACCTTAGGTGGAGATACTTCTTGGTCCATCTAAAAGAAAATTAAAAATTAAATGTTAAATTCTAAATCTTGAAATATGAAACCCTAAATTCAAAAATAATAAATCATTGATTGTAAATTTAAAACTCAAAACTCTAACACTAAATGCTAAACCTCAAACCTTATGAAACCCCAAATTCTAAAGTACTAAATCATTAATTTTGAATCCAAAAACTTAAAAACCTAAATCTTAAAATCTCAAATTGTAACCATAAATCTTAAAACTTAGTTAAACACCCTAAACCATGAATTTTAAAATCTAATCTCTAACTCTAAAACTCTAAATCATAAATCTTAAAACTTAACTCTAAGCCTTAAGATTATACAACCGTAAATTCTAAAACTGTATCTTATATTATAAAACTTGAAATCCTAAATCACAAAATCAAAGTACAATATAGTATTAAATTCTAAATCTTAAAAATTTAAAATTTGGGGTTTTATATTTAGGATTTAGAAATTTGGTTTTGGAGTTCAACACTATGTCATATTTATTGTTTTATTTTTTTGGGTTTAAATTTTTGGTTGAAGGAATTAGGGACTAAGTTCTAAGGAGCATAAGGATTTAGAGATTAGGTTTTGGGATTTATGGTTTGAGATTAACAATATTAGGTTTTAGAATTTAGGATTTAAGTTAAGTGATTTATGTTTTATAACATTTAGGGGTTTCAAATTTTGGATTAATTGCACACTAATTAAAGTCTAGAAATTGAAGTGCATTGCTACGTTCTAAGCATGCAGGGTTAATTACACCTTAAGCAAAGTTTAAAGAGTATATTATTATGTTTCAAAGCACGAGTGTGTTAAGTGCATGCACCAGTATGTTAATCGGGCAGAATATTATTTTATAAATCCCAAAAAACATAATATAATATTTATTTCATTTATAAAATGTAAGTGAGACCAATTTTTGTGTGGACATTTCTAATCCCACCCCAAGAAAAGCGCTGTATTAAACTTTGACAAGTGACTTAAGAGCAAACATCAACAATTTTTTTTCTCCTAAATAAGAGTGAAAACAAAAAACAACTAATATTTATGCTTCTTTGGGAAGATTAAATTTTACGAAAACATGGTGTCCTGCACGTGGGGGTGGCTCCTTCTTCTTGACAATGTTTTTCAAAACCCTAAAATCCATTCTCAAATCTCAATGCCAAACAACAGGAAGAAACTGAGTTGGTCTGAATTGGAACTGTGCATGTGTGGCCACAATTGAAGACTTTTTTTGGTGGGCTACACTTAGTTTTTCAAACAATTACTGGTTCCCATGCGTAATGAGAATAAGGTACAAAGGTGAGGTTTCAAATTCCAATAGTATTTGTAATGGTTTCCAAGATAGTAACAAATTCAATGGGGTGCGAATCTAGAAGTCCATGTTCAACTCCTCCACATTGGGTATATACTAATTCTTGCCACCATTGACTCCATTAATTAGGAGATTGAAATTGCAAGATAATTTGTTAAATTATTCTTATTAATAAGAACAAGTGGTTGCTTCTTGTGTGAACCAAAACTTTATGTTAATTAGGATAAAGGATAAGGTGAAGAGTATGGTTTGTTGGATTTCTTAAACTCACATTCCCAGGGATAAGACCATTTCCATATTTGGAAACTCGCCATGCATGATACCCTTATGTGGCAACACCTCTTTCAAGTCCCTTGATTATCAATATCTATGTCTATTACAAGTAATGATGCTTTCAAGTGTTTATATGCATAAGAAGTGCGCAATCTATTAGCCAAAAACTAATAAAGAACGGTCGCAAAATTTTACTTTATGCATTTCGTGTGCATGAAATCATGTAAAGCAACATTACTCATATATTATTATTTTCAATTTTTATTGGTGATTACCGGTATATATTAACATTACAAGAAAAAAACTTGATTTGATGCAAAAATCTATCACAAATCATTACTTTTACCGTCATAGATATTCTTTGATAACTAAAATTTTATCGTTAAATTATTCATTGCATACTATTTGTTACGAACAAATTTTTGTTGCAAATTAGAGACAAATTCTATCAAAAAAAATTATAATTGAAGTGTGCCCTACCTTGATGATAGAAAAAACCTATCCATTTCGGTTTTTTTCTTTTTTTATGTCATCTAAAATTCCATTGAATTATACAACATATGAAGAAAGATGCAATTACAAATGCAAAGTACTTGCGATCTTGTTTAAATAATTGGTGCTTAGAATAATTTTGAAGATAAATCTTGTTCTTAAGAATTAATTAATACATGTTTATAAAAAAGTAATCGATTGGTAAAAATAAATCTAAAACAATTTCTAAGCATGTAGAATGAATTCTACAAGGGAAAGAAGATCTCTTTTTGACGCTTATCCAACCATGCATGTGAGGTATGAAAGCTTTCTACTAATCTTGGCGTAAACAATTTGTTTTGTCCAAATTTGGACGGTGCATTTTCCAAAATTATGGGTAGTGAAGAGGTTATCATCAACTCATTTTTTCCGTTAAACAAAAACTGATAATCTTTTGTCTCAAGATGAAAGAAAAACATATATATATTGAATTAATTAATCAGTTAATTTGCTTTCCCTTTAAACTATACCCAACTAAAAAAATAAATTAATTGAGGTACCAAATTTATTGAATTAAGAATAAAATATTAATATTATAACACCTATTTAGGACATTAGGGCGAGAAAGTCTTAAGTTTAAAAACCCAATTTCAATTTTTAATTGTTCCAATCATGTTTCTGTTTTATGTTTGTTGCCAAGGAAAATAAAAGGACGGAAGAGATTGAAAAGGGGGCATGTATTGAAGACTAGAGTACTGTCGTAGTAAAAATTTGTAATTACTTTCCTTTCTTGTTCTCTCATTTTTTTTTTACATCAAAGATAGCATTTATGCACTTTTCAAGGCCCATTTGAATTTATTTTATTGCAAAAGCCGAAAGGTGCCTTTTGTTTAAATGAAAACTCTTAAAAGTAATTAAAATGCATCCACTTTAAAAAGAAGCTAAAAGACATCTTTTTTTTTATATTTTATTTTAAAGCTAGAACTTAATTTTTGGAACTTTAGAACTGCGTTTCTATTTAAAAATGAGGGAAAATTTTTTAATAAAAATATCGTCCAAACGTGCCCTTAATTTTATTAAGCTAACTTGCAAGCTAGTTCTATCTAACCACGGTTTGTTTCATCTTTTATGAAATTAATTGTACATTACTTCTATACGACTTTTTCAATCATCAAATTATAACATAGCTCTCTAGCTTAAAATCACCAACAACTATAACTGCTTATATATCAGATATTAGAATTCTTTATCTACTAAATCTACATCTATATATGATGGGAAATTTCGACTCACAAATGACAAATTATACACACATTCAGCGTGTAATATGATGGCAATTTATCAAGCTTCTTAGGACATGGATGGCTGGATTAGGAAAAAGTTTGTGTACCTACATTTTTTATTCAAATAAAAATATTCTATAATTTTGTCAATATTTATCCTTGCCTTTAAATTGAAAAGTATTCTTAAATAAAATTTTGAATCAAGAAGAACCCAATTTTAAATATCTCCATTGTATTATAAATTTTCTCATAGATTACAGTGGAGCGATACTATTCATCCTAATAAAAATTGATTATCAAGAAATGTTTCTACTTGACTAAAACATATACATAAATATCCTACAATATTAATTGTGGAATATTAGATCTATTTAATTTTATAATTTAAATTGTAATATTTAATAAATTTAATAATTTAAATTTTTTTAATTAAATTTTTATAAATTTTAATTTATATGAATAGAAAAATCGATGAGTTTCATACATGTATCACATCTTTTAATTTGAGTCAATGGTCAGTATTGGCCACGAATGTAGATGACATAAGAGGTTGGTAGCACTTTATTTGTGAACCATCAATTATACATGTCATCATCATCATCATGCTGCTTTGCTTAAAGGGTTGATTATAGAATTAGACTAAAAACTTCACACGAACTGATAAAGAGCTTATTAAATCTTTTCAAGGACCAACAATGATGACTCCTGTGTGAGCTCAACATCAGGTTCCTTTCTATTTCTATAACGTTACGTCCCAAATGTACATGGTGAACTTTCTACAGTCAACGTGTTCTGTCTTGAACTTCCATGATTTGGACCATCAACGAGAGTTATGATTATGGCCTCAAAAATCTTTATTGACCCAACTTTCAACTTGCTCACATCTGGCATTTTCTTTAGTCATTGGTTTACATGCTCAACTTCAATCCAGTATATCTGTGTTTGGACATGAGATAATGGTATATTGCTTCTGGCATTTTCTTTTTTGTTCTAAATAGCACAATTTGGTAATAATATAGAAAAAAAATGGGGTAATAACCGATCTTAATGTTAAACTTCTCACATTTGAAGACAAATCCAGATTCTTTGTCTTTGGGGTGAAGTAACTTCAGTGAGTAAAATACAAAATTTAAGAGTGTTAAAATTAGTAGGAAAAAGTGGTGTGATCCATAAATCAAATTTAGTTAAAATTAATAAAGTCATATACCCAAATGAAAGGATCCTGTCCTCTTAAGAAACAGAGCATACACTAGTCTTTAGAGCTAAATCTGCAGAAATTGTTAGTATGCAAGAAAAACACCCTTCTCAGATGGTTTAAAATATGGCTTTTTTTTTCCTTTTTTTTTCAATTTATTTAAATGGAAATGGGATTTTATTTATTAAGATAATTCTGGAGAATTATGAATCAGATCAACTTAACTACTCTATTAAATGCAATGATAAACAAAGAAGGCGGCCACAAACTTATCATTTGAGAATGACCCTAACCCCATGTAATTCAAATGCCATCACATGCTGCTCATTGATGCCCAAGAACCCTTCACTATTTATAGTCCCCCGCTTCCTCTTTCCCCCTCCACTCCTCGTTTCAAACAAATCACCATTCATTCTCATTCTCTTCTTTTCTGCTCTACTTTTGTTAAAAAGAGATCAAGTCCTTCTGCCAACCTTCAAAACCTTCCTTCATCATCATAAGCTGCTGAATTTGGTTTTTACACTTGCCACAACCTGCTACCTCAGAGCCTGTGATTCATCAGCCTAGAACATATTTCTTAAGAAAAATGCATAACATTTGCCTCAACATGCTTCCAATGGTTCAAACTTTTGATCCAGATGACCTCTTTTCGCGTCGCTGTATATGGGTGAATGGGCCTGTCATAGTTGGTGCCGGTCCTTCAGGTCTTGCAGTGGCTGCAGGCCTCAAAGAGCAAGGTGTTCCTTTCATCCTTCTAGAAAGAGCCAATTGCATTGCCTCTCTTTGGCAGAACCGCACTTATGACAGGCTTAAACTTCACCTCCCCAAGCAGTTCTGCCAGTTACCCAATTTCCCATTCCCTGAGGAGTTTCCTGAATACCCCACAAAATTTCAGTTCATTAGCTACTTGGAATCCTATGCGAAGCATTTTGGCATAACCCCACAGTTCAATGAAACAGTGCAGTCCGCTAAGTATGATGAAACCTTTGGTTTGTGGAGGGTCAAAACCATTAGAAAAATGTTAAGCCATTCTGGTGCCAATGAAATTGAATATATATGCAGGTGGCTAGTGGTTGCTACTGGAGAAAATGCAGAGAAAGTTGTACCTGAATTTGAAGGCTTGGATGAGTTTGATGGCCATGTTATGCATGCTTGTGATTATAAATCCGGACAGACTTATGGTGGGCAAAAAGTACTAGTGGTTGGCTGTGGAAATTCGGGCATGGAAGTATCTATTGATCTTTCTAACCACAATGCAAGCCCATCAATGGTGGTCCGAAGCTCGGTAAGTACTGATATGCCATTAACATTCTGTTAATAAACCAACTTAATCAGCATTTTTTAGTTTCTAATTGGTTATCTTTATGTTGACTTTTGGTCATTCATCTAAATCAGGTTCACGTCCTGCCAAGAGAGGTTTTTGGGAAATCAACTTTTGAACTTGCAGTGATGTTAATGAAAAAGCTACCTCTCTGGATGGTGGACAAGATACTGCTAATTTTGGCCCGTTTGATTCTGGGAAATGTTGAAAAACTTGGACTCAAAAGACCACCATTGGGACCTTTAGAGCTCAAGAACACTGCAGGGAAGACCCCAGTGTTAGACATTGGAGCACTTAAGAAAATAAGATCTGGTCTAATTAAGGTAGTTCCTGGAATCAGAAGATTTTATAGAGGCAAAGTTGAACTTGTTGATGGAACAATTCTTCAGATTGATTCTGTTATCCTTGCTACTGGCTACCGCAGTAATGTACCATCATGGCTAAAGGCGAGTACTCTTTGATATATTGTTGTATATAGTCTTCAATTATTTTTTTCCTTTTAAATTTCAAGCTGTTCTGCATTGGATCCTTGTTGACATTTGAGGTGAGTACTCTTTGGTTCTATTCTCTCTCTCCCTATTTCAAAATAAGCTGGCATCAGATTGTTAGTTTTGGTTGGAGGTTTTGTTTTTAAGCAGATACCAGAAGTTCCTTCTGCTCTCTCTGAGCCCCACCCAATCTTGTGGTCCTGTTTTCTGACGAGGACATCCAATCATTTTATTCCCTAATTTTGACAAGAAAAAGCTTATAACTTTGTAAAGTTCTGCAGATAGCGACTTGATTATTCAACAGATGTTCAGATAGCCCATTTTTTCTTTCTAGGGACAAGCAAATTCGTATGCAGGATTTTTCCTCTTCTTTTTATCATTGGCATGTTTTACTTTTTTACTTGGATATTTGGCTCAATGGACTAACTAATGTGCGAATGTTTTGTGATGCATAGGAGAATGAATTCTTTTCCAATGATGGGATTCCCAAAAACCCATTCCCAAATGGGTGGAAAGGCAAAACTGGTCTTTATGCAGTTGGGTTCACAAGGAGAGGCCTTTCTGGTGCATCTTTGGATGCAGTTAGTGTGTCTCATGACATTGCCAAGAGCTGGAAAGAGGATACTAAACAGAAGAAGAAAACAGTGGCTGCTCGCCATAGGAGATGCATTTCACACTTCTAAGAGATTTCAATCTTCAACTCTTTAGTGACATTCTGGTAAATTTGTTTAGTTTCTGTTGTTTGGCAACTGATCACTCTAGAAAAGACAGAAGAGAGACAGTTAGAGAAAACAATGTAAAGGTATTACAAACAGAGGAACAGCACACAGAAAAGTCGCCCTCTCCTTAAGAAAACCCACAGTTTGAAATAATTTGTCATTTTGTGCAAAGGAAGATGAGGCTTGGTTGCTTGTTTTCTTCATTTTAGTCGTAAGCAATATTGTTTCACACTCTAATGAATATTGTATCACACTTGTTATGTCTTAATTATCAAGTCAAAGCTCGGTATAGTTCCCTCTCTAGTCTATAATTTGATTTATTTTTCGGGTCAACTCCCAAAATCTAATTAGTTATATTATTCTCACAAATTAAATCCTAATGCTTACTCATTAAAAATATTTAAATTATTAAATTTATTGAGTAACATATAACCCAAAATTTAATCATTCAAATAGATTTGTGAGGTTTTTCCAAATCTGATCCATTGAGCATTAGTTCTTCTCTCTCCACTGAGGGCCCAATGGTCTATTACATATTCAACTTCCTTCTTGAAGGAGATCCTTGACTAGCCCATGTTGCAGAGCACATGGATAGATCCCAATATCAGAAGGGAAAAGAATCTCAAATGCTTGGACATAGAAATGAAAAATGAGAGACAAGAATAGAAAACATTTGTCTCCCATCATAAAGTACCAGATTTAAATTAAAAACTGGTAGCTCCTGATCCTTCTCTGTTTAATACAGAATTTCATTTGTTTAGTTATCATTGAAGAAGGTGGCAGAAAGGTTACATTCAACCATGCTTAATTTAAATTGGGTACTTACGAAGCAAAATGCTGTTTGCACATTACACGGTGCATATTAGATGGGACCATATAAATCATTTGGGCTTTACTTAAAGTTTAAGTGAATTTAATACCATGATAGGATAATTCATGTTTATAACTATGCAAATAATGTGCAAAAATTAGTGTATGGATAACATTATTAATTTTTTATCAGAGTAAGGGTATTTTTTGTTTTTCTATTTTTTTAAAAAAGTAATTTAGTTCTTTAATTTTTAAATTAGACAATTTAATCTTTTTTACAATTAGAATTAAGGTAATTTAATTTTTTTACAAATACAATTAAGACCATTTAGTCCTCTTATAAATGCAATTAGAATAATTAATCCTTTGCTAATCAAATTTCTTTTTTGCAGTATAATATGGCTAGCCAATAATAACCTTGACTTCATTTTTATTATAAAAATTTTAATACCCTTCTTCTGGTGTGAAATTATTTACCTTTTTGTTAAGTAATAAGCTTTAATTTTATGCATCTTTACAACTATTTTACTCAAAAATTTTTTTTACATAATAGTCACATTATATTATAATAAAAAAATAAAATTTTTGTCATCATAGGTTAGTCATATCATACTTAGAAAAAGAGAATCAAGTAATAAGGGATTGAATTACCTTAATTATAATTATAGAGGGACTAAATTGTCCAACTTAAAAGTTAAGGTACTAAATTACTCTATCAAAAAAATAAAGTGACCAAAAGTATCCTTACTCCATTCTTTATCTAACTATCTAGTAAAATCATGACCATGACTCATTTTTCTGTTTAATAATTTTTATTTTCTTTAAATGACTCAATTTGTTCTAAGGTGAATTTTAAGCCATAAATATAAAAAATTTGTTATTTTTATAAATTAAATTTTATTAAATAGTTATTTAAAAATTTAGATTATTAAATTTTACACATTAAATTATAACATCTAATACATTTATAATTTTGCACATAAATAATGGCAGTTTTATCCCATAATTTATAGATTTGATAATTTGACTTTTGTAATTTTTTCTTCATTTTTATATAATTAAATGTGTGAATTTTTTTTCTTTTTTTTCTTAATTTATTATTTATCTCTATCTTAATATCTCTGAATTTTAAGTCAAAATATCCCTATCTCATAATTTACGTGAAACAAAATTTTTCAAAATATTTAAAAGCTCGAATTCAGTGATATCATGTGGTGTGTTGTGAACTTGTCCAATATATAGAAAGAATAATGAAATGCTTTTATATTTTATTTTACGCATCTCTTTGGCATGAGTAAAATTAAATTGGCTAAAGTTGATCTCTAAAAGAAATCTTACAAATATATCACTCAATGCCTTCCACGTTGACACGGCAGACAATTATTCTGCCTATCTCTTTCTATTCGTCCGTGTTTACCACGTGTGCTCGTGAAAGTCTCTAGAGGAAAATTTTCGTGGGTTTAGTTTAACTCCTTTTGCATGCCTACATAGTAACCATTGGATCGCATGGATTGGATAGTGAGAGGTAATAATATGCTTACATAAATTATTTCTCACATTTTTCTCTTTTTTTTCGGTGAATCACTTTTTTCTTTCTTACATAAGCCATTGAATCACGCCTATGCAAGTATATGATGTGACAACTTTGTGTGATCCAATAGCATTATGCATGCATGTGACAAAATTATAAAATAAAATATATAAGCATCTCATTATCCCAAAGTATAGAGATACTTAATTAAAGATTGAAGAAATATATATAACTAACATTATATACTTTTGCCTTAAATGGGCCTAATTTAGAGGGAAAAAATTCAGGGAAGAGAAAAGAAAAATGGTGTGACACGAATATTAATGAAAATAAGAACAAAAAGTCTTATAGAAGAAAGAAAAGCAAAATTTAATAGGAAAGAAAAGAAGATTATATAAAGTGAGGTTTTTTGGTTGAGAAAGTGTCACTTAGTGGACTGAAAAAGGTCCTTGGATGGTCACTGGGGTCAGTATTAAGAAATTATGAAACATACTTATTGTATATTGTCGCAATTGATTTTGTGAAGGTGTTATTGCTTGGAGAATGATTAGGGATAAATATAAATACATGTTTTGTAAATATGCTACCATTGAGAATATATGAGATCCGATGATATTGTTCAAAAGTTGCTTCTATGAGAATTCTTAGATCGTAGGTGTATTGAAATTTGGGTTGTTGATTAAGGGATTGATTTGATTAGTTGATTATAATCGATTGATTTAACAATGAATTGATATATGATTGGTGGACGCAAGCCAAAGGTTTGAATGACGTTATATTTTTGTTAGTTTATTTTTATTAATTGTTTAATTTATTATTGCTTGTTAATCCCATGCATTGTGTAAAAAGCAATCTTTTTCCACAATATGTAGGTGCACATAAAGTAGCATAATGTACAAACAACAATAACTCTCAATAATATGGCTTAATTACACATTTAATTCACTTCATTTTTACATTTTGAGCAATTTTGCTTTTCTTTTAAAATTTTTCATGCAATATTTTTACATTGTTATTAGATACGAAATTAATCAATATTTAAAATTAAACACTTATAATACCTTCTAACAAGTACAACTCTAAAATTTATTTATTTTCCAAATGAACAATCCAATCCCCCAGCCTTTAAAATTCAAACACAATTTTAACCAAAATTTAACAGAAATGCTATTTTGTAATAGGATGTATATGCTGACATAAAAAAGTTGAATTAGCACTTATTTAACACAAAAACACCTGTAGAGTTGGTTTTATATTGCAACACTTTAGCAGACTTTTACAATGAGAGGCAATATAATATGACTAGATAATTTATTGCACACTCTTTTTCTTTTTTACATAAACCATTGAATCACGCCTATGCAAGTGTATGATGTAGCAACTTTGTGAGAACCAATAGTACTTATGCATGCATGTGAAAAATTTGTAAAATAAAATATATAAAATTATATCATTACACCAAAGTTCAGAGATTTGAATAAACATAATTAAAGTATATGCCATTAAATGTAGGTGTGCATAAAGCGGCATGGTGTCAGCAATGAGGGAGGATTAAGTTGGGTTGCCTTAGAATATTTTCATGCCCTACCAAATGGTCCAAATCCAGCCCAGATGCAAGCTTAATTAATACATTAAAGCTTTGGGTTAACAATAATTATGTCAACAAAAGGCCTGAGCTTTTCCTATATATAAGTATAATAATGGAATGCCAACTAATATTAGCTAAAATCTTTTAGTTTCTTATCTAATTTGTTTGAACTAATTAATAGGAGGTAAAGACTTGAGTTGACTGAACTTAAGTATGGTATACCAATCTTATAATAGATTATTATTTGCATACCTTTTAATATTTATGTTTATCATTTATAAAATTACATCAATAATATAAGATAAATAATAATTTGTTATAAGATTAATATATTGTATCAACTATATCATATATAATAGAGCTGATTTATTGAATAATTTCTCGTTTTCTCTATATACCTTGATTTTTTACTTTACAGTATTTCGTTTTAGGGAGAATAGAATTTGATGGGTCAATTTTTATTTTTCAATTTCCAAAGCTTCTGACAAAAATTCTTAAAGCTATGTACTCATTTCACCAACATGCTACCGTGCATGCAGCGTTTACTTTCAGGAACCGACTGCATAAGATTTCTTACATCTTGCCAAGCATTACAAATGATAGGCTTCGTTTTGCTTAAATTCAAGGAAACCGTGCTCCATTGCCTTCCTGGAATATTCGATACTTTGCAAAACCAATATCGAGAAAGAGCAATTACAGGGAAAACTGCATTGGCATGCATATTGCATGCAGCTGGTCATTGGCATAAACTAGATTTTAAACGTTCTTGATAATGGATATATACTCCTTTCAAGAAATTCACATTGAAATTTGAAACAGATAAGTGTTTTTGTTTAGTTATTAGAATGGATAGTAGTTCTATTTAGGGGTGAGGAACCTGTCAAAGTGTAATGAGGGTAGAGGACACGAAAAAAAATGTAAAACATGAGAGGGTGGAGTTGAAAGGCATGCACACCGAGAGGCAATAGTTGGTTACTTATGGAGTTCTTGGGATGCTTTTATTTTCAATAGCTTGCTCTTAACTATATAAACCTTTGGGAAAATTATTATTATTATTATTATTATTATTTACAAATAGACCATTATTAAGAGATAAAATTTATTAAAAATACTTAAAAAAATACTTTTTGCCTCTCTAGTTTTGAAGATGAATTTGTTTCACAAATGCAACACTATATCTTTATCTAATACTATTTAATATCCTCCGCATTATTAGATCACACTTAACGACTTTCTCATGTCAGTCTTTGGTTGATAGGGTGCTATCATCTTTTGCTTACATGACCTAATTTGATAGCAGTTATATTATTTTCGTAAGTTAAATTTTATAAAAAAGTTATTTAAATATTTAAATAAAAAATTTATTAAATCTTATAAATTTAACTAAAATTTAATAAATTTCATTATCAAAATTAATTACGCGATATGTTGATAATCTAAATTTAGTGAGTTACTACTTTTTCATTTGATAATGTCATATTCGTTTTGCTTATGTGTGGAGATGACATTCTTATGATATGCCAGCATCATTCATCTCACATTAACAGTATATTGACAAAGAGATTTAATTAAAATGTTTATATATTATTGTACTCTCATAAAAATTATATAATATATTTCTAAAATATAAATAATAAATATTTATTATTTAATTTTGTATATTTATTATACAATATCATCACGTACATCCAATCTTACTCTTGAAAATAATTGAGGTAACGTTATGTACTGTTGGGAAAGAATTGAAGTGATCAGATTTGTTGCGTGCTGTAGTGGATTTCATTTACGTGATCTTTTTGATGATGATAACTTAGTGATTGATTGATTTCAATTTGTGGATTTGATAATGAATTGATTTGTGGGGATCATGGAAGGTAAGTAAATAATTGGCTGAAACACGTTAAATTTTTCTTTATTGCTTTGATGATTTTTAATGAGATGCCCTTGTCCTTGGTTTGATTTGCTGCAAAAGTTTTTCCAAAGCAAAGAAACACGCTGCGGGGAAGGAGGACAACCCATATGAGTCCCCATGAATAACATTTCCACATGCAAAGGCTCCATGGCCCCAGCTTGAATCAAGGCTATTATCCACTACGCATTTGAAATTGCTAGGAAAAAAGGGAATCAATCTGAATCTTGGAGCAGGAAATATTCATATGCACTTATGGCTCCCTATCTTCAACTTATTTGCATGATGCCAAAGAACAAAGATTTACTGTTTGACTTTGGCACCCATAAACATTAATTGCAACCCACAATATAAATTGCACAACTATATTTTTGTCCATTGAAACCAGAACTTCCAGGTTCCCATAAAAACCATGCAGCCTTTTACTTGGACATCGCAGTTACCAAGAGATGAAAACACATGGGTAGCCACCTCCCATATCCCCTTCCTACTTCGTCGCCAGCAAAAGCCCATTCCTCCATGTTGTGACCAAAATCATTCCACCACGCTTGATCACTGTTGGGTTTCTGCATAATCATATATATTCACGAACAATGCTACTTACAATCGCCACTGGGCATTTAACACACTGATAACTGAGCCCCGCACCAAAAGTGGGTTCATCGGCTTCCTCCTCCCCCAGCTTTCATACCCTAGTTTTGATCTGGTTTAATATATACCAGCTTCTCATATCTGAAGAGGAAAAAAAAAATGCTAATTATTAAGAAAAATAACTACTGATAAGTAGGGGAACAAAGATTGGCCCACAAAAAAGAAATCACTAAATGGGTATACAATTTAATTTATTTATTAAACTTTATCATTTAATTTATAATATTTAATAAATTTAATAATTTAAATTTTTTTATATATTTAATAAAATTTTGTTAATAAGAATAACAAAATCGAAACTTTTATTAGTATAAGGTGATAGAAATTTTTGTAACTTAATAAATTTAATAATTTAAATTTTTTAATAAAATTTTTATAAATTTTAATTTCTGATAACAAAGGAATGATAATAATTTCTTGTTACTTGACTATCACTCAGATTTAGTAAGAGGACAAGATTCCTAAAAATAAAGTATTGGTGGAAATTTCCAAAGGTAGCACATGTTGAACAGAGTGTGTCTATGAATCTAGTGGATAGAATGAAAGTAGGATAACCAGCTGTGCTGAGCATTCTGTAAACAGTCCATCAGAATGGTATACTCAGTAGTGGTTCTGTGGTACCAACTTGTTTGGTTGAATAGTGATATTCCAAAGCACGTCTGCATTTAATACCTGGTCTGCAATTGAAGACAAATTGAGCTATCGAAATTATGAGCTTATTGGGATCCATGTGTTTTCAGCTTAGATAAACTGGATGGTAGTTGCAATCTCACACAAACACAGGGTTTAACGGGTTGAAAAGGCGAGCAAGAATTCTTGCGTATGATACGATTGAATCTTCAAATTTTATTGATCTTGTAACAGTCAGAATCAGCGTTAGATAAAATTCATATATTGCTAGTGCAAGCCTTCAGTAATCCAAGAGTCACTGTAAATAACTAACATTTTGTAAAAGAGAAATGTTGGGGATACAATGTATCCCCTATGCTTCACCCACGTCTGATGACGTGGGTGAAGCAGATTTTGTTAAAAATAAAATTAAAAAATTAAAAAAAGAAATAAAAGAAATAATAATTATATATAAAATTATAAATATAAAAGTGTAAAGATAAAGTATTGTTTGTAAAATCTTCCCAACATGAACTAACAAATGCATAAAAGCATGTGTTTCAAAACAAGAATGTACAACACAGAAGGAACCAAATACAACACCGATAATTACATGTTTTATTAATTACAACTTGCCACCATCACTAAGTAAGCAGTAACGGCAGTCAGCTCAATCATGAACAGACTTGTATGTCCAAATCTAAATCTTCATATTTGCTGACCAGCAACTGATCCTGCATGGTATTGCCCTATGATTCAAGAGCTAGGTACATGCAAATATGTTGGTCATAACTCATTCAAACTGGTAATTATTTCTCTCTCAATCTGATCCCTTTCCTGAACATCCAAATGCAGCAAAATCATGACAAGCTTGGGAGCTTAACTGGGCCTCTTACATCTTTAATCTACCTGCGTAGAAGCAATCTTACGGCTTCATGTTTATTTATAATGAATTCAAAAGCAAATGGAAACAAAAGCTTATTGCTCACTTTACAGTTACCTGTGTCAATGCTTTCATCATAAAATCTTCTCCAATTACTTGTTAGAAAGCATCTCCTCAATTTCACCATTTTGGTTATACAAATCCACAATTTTCTTAGCATATGTAGGCATATGCCTATCAGCTCTGCATGCATTAAAATTTCAAACATCATAAACAATTTATACTTTATCACACTGGAGGGTCACAAATTGTCGTATCATACCTTTCCTTTCCCCAAGCACGATTTGTATGCAAATAGTTGCGGATGGTATGATAGTCAAGTGAATAACGTGCAAATTCGAGACCCTTTGGACCAATCTTCACATAAAAGCCAGATTCAATATTATTATGTTACACATATAAATGCATCAATGAATCAATCATAAAGAACTTTTACCAAGTTTAAAATGAAAGCTAGCAAATTTCCAATAAACTTAGGGGCAGGCTGAGAAGGTCCTCTCCCTGGCAACATTGGCAATTTCAAACAAATTAGTAATCAATTGAAACAGTAGTATTTTATGAGCTTCACAACTAGTTAAAACATATTTTTAAGTGTAGAAGTAATCCCAGGCAGCACTACTGTAATAAATTAAAAGCAAACCATGCTTTACTACCATCTACTACACGTGGACTTACAAAACCAGATCTTCTAAGCAGAGCAATAACATATTTATAGCACATAACTGTTTCACATGAAGCCCAAGAAGAAGCAGTCATACGCACTGAACATGGTCCATGTGCTAGGGTCCAAAGGTACATGTCAAATGAATTTGCAAAGATAAATATATTACATAATGAGTGTTATGCATACCTAACTTAGCATTATCATCTGCCTTAACAGTCTCCATAACAAAAGGTCGCCTATTCCCCTGAAGTAGAATGCAAAAATCAAACTCTTCATTCTTTGAAGAATTTTCTATTATGCTTAAATGAGACGGAGATGATAATTTACACCACTAGTTGTTGGCCGAATCTCCAGATAGTTCTCTACAAGACGCAACATCTCTTGTCCACGTTCATTTCTGCCAATTAAAGAGCAAAACTTACATAGGATTTCGCTTCTTCTCAAACAACAGTTTCCCTACCAGAATTAATGTTGCATAGTTTAAAGTCTAATACATATCCATGCCAACTAAAGAGTAAATAGACCTGAAAAAGGTCCAAAATAGATACGTTAGCACTGAAGTTACCTGACCGTAACATACTGTGGATGTTGTGTCATACTGACTCCAGAATATTTTGGCACACCCATATATCCAACCACCAAGTCCTAAAAAGAACACTTCTAATGAAGACAGCAACTTAGCAATAAAAAATTTCAGAACCAAGGTAACACCAACCAAAAGCATGTCCACTGAATCTAGTAAAGGATCTGGCAATGGACAAAGGCACTTATACAAACAGACATACACATGCATCCAAAAAAGGATTAACAGTCGAGAATTCTAGTTATATATAGTTTAACTGGACCAAATTAAAGGAGATAAAACTAATAACAACACTTGTTAAACAGTTTCAAGCATGGAGATTAAGTTATAGAAAGCAAAGAACTCAATGTAGATATTTTGAAGTTATAAAAACCAATGTATACAAAGCATCCCAAGAAGACGAGAAGGCAATAGCTAAAATATTAAAAAAAATATTTTAAGCCAATTATAAAGTTCCCTAGAAAATAATCAAAAAACATACACAAAACTCATACTCTGACCTTATATTTATTCTGGTAGATAAGGTGTCCTAAGTCATCCTATAATCAGCTTACATTGCCATCTCCTAATGTAATTAATGCACTTAGATGATAAAAGGGGCATTCAGCGTGTGAATTTATAAGAGATGTATAAAGAATACACTGTAGTGGGAACCATTATGGAATAATTAGCTGAAACCAACTCATTGTAGTAGAAAGTGACCAACCCTCCTGATGTTTAATGAACATGAGAAATGAACAACTTCCAGACAACTTCACAAGTGAATTATTGGAAGCAATTAATAAACTACTTTTAAGGTCATGTGAAATAAAATGCATGCTAAAATGAGAAGCTTGCCAATGCAGATAATAACTTACCGCTAAGGCATTTGTATAGTCAAAACAGCTGTAAGACCCAAGAATATGGCATATTAGTACAAAATATAATTTTGAAAGAAAAAGTAGACTATAGTTAGACTTGATCCTTGATGACTGCTATGGCTCCAAATTTGAGTATTTTCTAGACAAAACCACAGCCATTGCATTATATAAAGTAGAGGAACAAAGTACCTGTAGCAAGATGGGGCAATCACATCAACCAACTCATTTGCTGGTAGACAGAAATAAGGAACCTGTTGTAGTTAGAATTTGAAACTGAATTAAGCAGCTTGGCTGTAAAACCCAAGAGTGAAATGTAACAACAGGGGAGCATTTACCTCTTCAATATGACCATCCAAATGCTTCAAGTGAACCTGGTTGGAAAATCTCAACACTTATAATGAAACACTCAACTTGGAAATACATCAAATGTCAACTGTAGCATGCTTTGTGTTCGTAAAATATTAGACATTTTTCTAAAATCTAACCCATTCAACGAACATAAAATGTCAAGAAATTGAGAACTTACCTTCTTAAGTTTGTTATGCACTTTTAAGATCACTTAAAAATACTCAAATTGCAAATATCGTTGCAAAAGAAGAAATGCAGCATGCATCTCAATTTAAACACAAGCATAATGTTCAGGTTGGGGGTTGAGAATTAAACTGTACCACATTCATCAACTGTTGAGATAAAAATTTTTAAAGAATTACGCCAAGTAGCTGGACTAACAGTGGTATTGCTATGTATATAAATAGATTGAACTAAAGGAAATCCTTTAAATGAGTTCAAGCTAATTGCAAGGTTTATCAATTGAAGAGGCACACTAATCACAGTCAGCTTCTGCATGTCACCAGCAACTATTTTAAATAATGCAGTAGGGTGTTTTACAATGATGAACTGTCAACTTATACTTCACTTGGTAACCAACACATTCAATTGGCTGAAATTTCCATTATGCTAAAACAAAACAGGCTTTATCAGGCAAAAACCTTATAATCTTGCATAAACTCATAATGAAGAACTGTTTCGGGTTCATGACTTGCGGCTTTTAGAAACTTATCAAGTCCTTCCCTCGTTCCATTGTCCACTGCACAGTAAGAATTTTAGTATTACACTGAATTCATCAAAGACTTGAGGCAATTTAGGTTCATGTATAACCACACTACCGCCAAACTCATTAATTAAGCAATTAATATTTTAAAAAAATAATTTAAACATCTAACAAGTTATTAATAGCAAACAGAACACAAGTTCTTTCACATACCACAATTAGTGCCCAAAACATAGAGCTTATCCAAATTTAGGTGGTGCTCCACAGATCTTAATGCTGCAATTGAAAATTATTCTGCATTACAATAGTACAAGTCACAATAGAGAAAGGGACTGAAACTAGTAAATCCCAGACCCTTGTGCTAGTGATACCTTGCACCTGGCAACCTACACCACAGAAAAGAAGACGCTTGACACCTGCAGCCTATGATTTATGAAAATTAAAGCAGACATGTCAAGAAGATAAAAGGTTTCCCTTCAACAGCTGCTTCAAGAAAACTTCTGAAAGAAACAATGAATGCAACCAAGTAAACTGTGATTCACGCACATACATCAAAGATAGTTGACAGGCTTTATTCTCTCACTTTTTAATATTGTCAGGATTTTGGTATGATTTCCTGCATTTTCTAGACTTAACTAGGCTAAATGGCGCCTTATTAACTTCTACATTTTCCATTTGTTCAACGGCCCCACATCTCTCATCCTTAGTGAGGATGCAAGTTCAACTTATTCCTCTCCACATGCACTAACACCCCATCCTCACCCTAGTATCAGATTCACCCAGTAAAAAGTAATTTATTAACTTCTACTATTGAAGTTAAACTTAGTAATGTTATAGTCACTGATGAATAACTCAAATCAATAAAATCCAGATTGTTTTGAAATATTTACCAACAAAATACCACACATGCTACATCATTAGCAATTACAGGTCAAGCTACTTTCCCAAGTTTTACCAACTATTCTATGACAATGCTAATGGAAATTACAGAGGAGTCAATCAATCCAGACAAAATCCTTATCAGACGTACACAATGTACACAACTGAAAATTCTCCAAGGCACTTGTTTGCTTTTCCCAATTTGCTTGGGACATTCATCAAAGGGCCAAAGTTACTTGAAAAGTGGGCAAAAGTTGGAAAACAGAAAGAAAAGAACAAAATAGACAAGGACTAAGCAGATCATTAGCAAAATAAGTTCAACCCCTTTAAGAAATCCCATTGTAGCAATAGCTATTAATATGTTGACGCAGAAATGAACAGACAAATGCTTAAAGAGTAAAGCTAGAACACAGTTCTAAATTTCCGATAAGAACTTGCCTAATTCTAAATTGATTAAAGAAAGAAAATTTAAAATGAACATTAAGCTTTATCAAGATCATGGTTTACATATTCCCACGCCTTATTTCCGAAATTTAATCTCAGGAAAATGATTGTGCATTGCCTAGTCAATTCCCAGTAAGGTTGTCAGAGCAGCAAGGTTGGTACATATATTAGCATGAGCATCTGATATAACATCACCAGTGTATGTCATTTTATGAGATCAATAACTAGGTTACAAGACTCTTTCTCCTTGTCATTCTGTCACCTATATATATCAGACACGTAGGGCTACTTAAATTCATGAATTATTACAAAGATTGGAAACTTTTAATTTACTCTCATACATATAGTATATGATAGTATAAATAATCAAAAAGCCTGACCTCAGCAAAGAATACATTATTAAAGAATTAACTTCTCCAGAGAAAAATACCAAATGAACAAAATAATAGAAAAACAGATAAACCCACAAATGAGGAAGTGATTTATCATAAGATCAGCCTCTTAATTGAATTTAGTGATGAACCCAATGAATGGATTTAATCCTCTCAAAGCCAAGGAAGGTACATAGAAGAACGTTTATGCTAAGTCCTAAATGTGACCATAAATCTAATATTTCCCTATTTTTTTTTGCTAATATCAAGATATCCTAGCATGATATCCATGCTTCAGTAACCCCAATCTATTTGAACAAAATCTCTTCTGAAATTCAGATGATCTTATTTGCATAAGGAATCTATTGCAATACGCAATTACAAAATATCTGTAAATCTTGTTATTATAGATAGCGAGAAAAGGAATTTCTACATTAGATAGTGAGAAAAGGAATTTCTACATCAGGAATGAGATTTCACAAACCTCACGAAGTGCTGTGTTGAGGATCCCCTTGAAGTTAAGATAACCTTATTTATGTACGGTATTTATTTCAATATATAATTGCATAATATGTGTAAAAGTCATTATCCTTGAAAGTGAGAAAAAAAATTTCCACACCACCAATGAGATTTCACATACCTCAACAAGTGCAAGTGTATTGAGGTTAGGAGATAATGTTGGCTTAACACCTTTAGCAGCTATAACTTCATCAGGTGTCCTGCAAGACATTTGAAGAATAAGAAGCGCAATAGTATTTCAGATGTTAAAATAAAAGAAATATAAGGAGAGAAGATTTGCTTAAATTAAATTTAATGATCTTATAAATAGATACAGACCTCGCTAAGACAGGTCTTGGAGTGAATCTGTCCTCAGGATCACTATAGTGTTTCACATAAAAGTTTTTAAAACAGGGTACACAAACAAAATCAGCTTTAATAATTTAAAGAAGTTCACATCTTATTGCCCATCTAAATTTGCAAAATCTAGCCACTACCTTTGAACACAAATGACAGCTTCAACCATGCCTGATTTTAGCATTTCTACTGCAATGGTTGTCACTATCCCCGTCCATTGGGCTCCTATCAACAGGAAAATGAGTTTCATAAGTTACCTAAGCTAACATCACCTAGCACTATGCTGACCTCTTAATATATGCCCATGCCAAATGTGTCAGAAGAAGGTATCGTTTAAAGTTTTTGGAGCTACAAACACATCCAGTCTTTTCTCACCCCAGTAAGAGCTTATAGAGTCGTGACAAACTTCCCTCTTTTACATCAACAAATTGGAGGCAAACAAACAATCAGACTTCCACAGCTGATAATTACATATCAGCTGTCCATCAGCCCTACAGAGAACCCTACTTGCATAAATTGTCTTTGATTTGGAACCCTTGGCTGCATAAATACCTAACAACTTTTTGCAACTAAAATTGTACATATTAAGTGGTGTTTTATAGGCAAAGGGTAGGAGAACCAAAAAAAGCCAAAAGCCTTTACAGGGGCACAAATAAATGAAAAGATAATAAACCGCCTCTCCATCAGAAAGGAAAGTAAAAATGAAGGCAGCTTGTCAAAACCATATACTTTGCAACCATAGGTGGAATTATTTAGATTAAGATTGTGCATATCATACTTCAACCAGTGCTGTGCATCAGAAGATAACACATCCTAATTACCTTAACTTCCCCTTGGCAGCATGAAATATGAAAAGAGCATCTATAAAATCAGTATCCAAACAACACAAAAGCCAAGAAAACCTACATTGCAATGCAACATTGGACCTATCTAACTCAGAAAAGAAAGCCGTGGCATGCAAGAAAAAGTGATGAAACAATCAGTCCTGGAAGTCTCCCTCAAACCTTTACAGACCATACAACAAAACAGGAGAAGAGAAAATCATTCACTTAGATAATTTTCTTGTTCCCCACTTTCAATCCGAACTTTTCTTAACTCCCTTTTTTCCTCATAAAAATAAGAGTAAAGGGTCTAACCGGAGTACAACAGTAAATAGAAACAATTGTCTCATACCATTTACAATGTAAAGCATGGCAGAGAGTCAGAGACTCCTCCATCCAATGATAGATAATACTTTCAATGTAAATATTAGCTTACAATTCCAGTCTTTGGGTAATTTAAAGAATAAAAAATGCATTGCATCGATAGAATCTCACGACCTGATATAGAATTAAAATAATGCCTAAAATAATACAACAGTAAAAGAAGGACTTTCATTTGCCAATCAGAAAGATTACCTTCCACAGGCTTAAGTTTGCGAGCATATAGCAGTTCCTCGTGGACCCCTAAGTAGGTCTCATCTAAGCTATCTGTCTTCCTCCCTCTACCATGAACTACAGGTTCCAAACTCTGAAAAGGAAAACATATATTGAATATAGAAGAAACATTAGTTTGTGAAAACATCATCAAGGAGCGATCCAATTTAAGAGACCACTAAAAAGAAATGATGCAACCAACTTTAAAAACATAAGTTTCTCTCCAAATTACAAGTTGACAGCCTTAACAAAGCAATTCTATTTACATTAAATAGAGCGAGTAACAGAAATAAAGTACATCTAGTTCATGGATGGCCAATTTAGAAGGAACATGAGCTTCCAGAATAATTATATTAACTGATGACATATCAGAGTGATAGGACCACAGAGCTTGTAGAAATGTTTATATCTATTAATCAGCCAAATACCAACAGAGACAGCCAACTCTCGGTAGAGAAATGGACTTTGCTACAATTACAGAAAGAAGGAATAGTAAAAGAAAGATCTAAACAAGCTACAGAGAACAGCAAGCTGCCCTCCCAAGGATTTCTCCTTCTCCCAGAGCCACTCCCCTGAGCCCAAAGCCAATGCTCCGAAACAAATGGCTACCCAATTCTCGCATGCCCCCTCTCTCCATTTCACTCCCCCTATAAACAATTCTCCTTTCCCCTCGGTGTGGTTCCCAAGTCTGTAGTGGACTACTGCCAGCTGTCCCTTTTGCTGCCTTGGCTGACCTTGAGGCCCTATGGGCTTTTGGAACTCACTACTAGCACTCTTGGCCCAAATGTTCCTAACACAGAGTGACAAGGTAACTAATTAGTTCCGCTCATCCAGGGTAGAAGAGCAGAAAAGGGATCATCTTGTTGCTTGGACGATTGTTGCAGGCCTAAGAATGAAGACGGATTGGGTCTTGGCAATCTGACGTCAAGAAGTATTTTCCTTTGAAGACTACTTCATTATGGCATCAACAAGAAGTAATTCAGACTGAGTATGGTTTAGATTAAAATGGTTGAGATGCAAATCCAGGAATCACTGCTACTCAATTCCAATCTTTGGAAGTTTATTTCTCAAGATCATGCTTCTTCAAGACTACTAGTTTCTATGGTTTCACATGATGGTTTCGGTATCATTTTTGGGAGGACACCTGGGTGAGGAATATTTCTTCCTCATAGGCTTTTCCTCGCCTCTATGATCTTTCCTCTTTGGATAATTTTTTCCATAAGAAATTCATATTCCATTCTGGCCTTCGGATTTTTTTATGGAATTTTCTTTCTAAGGAACTAGAATGATAGAAATTTTATAGCAAATTAAAGTTACTTCAACTTGTACTTGATCTATTAGTTTCTTATCCAATACAGATAGGAGGATTTGGGATTTTGGATACTTCTTGTGTGTTTTCTTTAAGGACCCCTTTCCATATTTTAGTAGTCTCCTAATCAACAAAGGTTCCTCTTTGACAAACCCATTTGGAAGTCAAAATCTCCTTCTAAGGAGAAGTCTTTTGTTTGGAAAGACTGATGTAGGATGGCAACAACAAACAACAATAATCATCAACAAGTCTAAATATTGAGGACAATAACTAGGCCTTAAATAGGCAACACAAAACCCTAGAAACTATTAAGACAATTAAAGATAACTTAAAACTCAAGAAACTCTAAACTATAGTACCTATCCCAACTCAGAAAAGATAAACTAATAACCAAACACCTAAACCTAAATTAATAATTAAACCCTAAGTCCCCAATTACAAACCAAATTCAAAATAATTATTACATGATAAATGCTAACATAAAATCTAAATAAGAACACAATTACTGCCTTCTTATTCTGCATCTCAGAGTTACTTACTAGCTAGTAGACCTCATATAGCTCTTTCTCCTAATGTGTCTGTTATGTGCAGGTCTAGTTCTGAAATGATGGATCATTTATTTTCCATTTGTCTGGAGCTACTTATTCATGGAACTCGTTTGGGGTTCTTGGGGAATCAATGGGTTTGTCCTTTCTCTTTGAAGTAGTTTTTAATGTTTGACTCAAAGTTGGGGTTGAAATAAGGAGGACAAAATTTTGTGGCTGTGTGCAGTGTCTACAATTCTTTGGTGCATTCAGGTGGAGCGTAATGCTCTTAGATCTAAGAGCCTCTCTTTGCCTCTAAATTTGTTATGGGATAAAATAGTTCATCTGACTTCACTTTAGTGCCTGCTTATGGGCTGTTTCATGGGAGTTATCATCTCTCATATGCAACAAAACTGTACAGCTGGGCTACATTCTTGATTCTGCCTAGTTCCTTCTTGTTTATATTTTCTATGTTTTAGAGAATTTCTAATCCTCCCCCTACATTTATAATTTCCTTTTCTATACAAAAATAAAATTAAAAAAAAAAACTATTGGTTCGACTAAGTGTCAAATGCATAATATGATGTGAACATTAACGTTGTTGTCAACAGTGTGATATAAGTATACCAAAAAAGATTTTTTTTTTTTTTTATAGAAAAGGAGTTTTTTCTTCTTAACATCTGCGACTTTGGTGATATCTATTCTTTTTTCTCTCTCTCTTTTTTTCGAAAAACTACACTTCCTCTATGAGGAGAAAAACTTTTAAGTGTGACTCTGATACCTACATCTCCTCTCAAATAAAGACGTGTATAATTTTGTCACTATTTGTTTGTACTCTTCAATTAAAGAACGGTACCTAATTAAGATTTTGAACTACAGAGGTACCGAGTCTTTGGTAGCTCGGTCAGACTGAAAGGGTTTCAGAAACAAATCTTAAGGATGTAACCAACAAGCTGAGGAAAATCGACATGACATGACATGATCAACCATTACTAATTAATCATCAAATTAAATCATGTTATTTAAAATATTCTAAACTCTTATGTTTCCGCCTTAGTTTCTGCATCCAACCAATTAATGAGGTAAGAACGCAGGCAATGGAAGAAACTGACTTACTTCAATTCTAGACATACCATCTCCCAAGAAAGCACAGGCACTCTTGACATGTGCAATGTAATATGTATCACACAACCCGCACCGACTGTCCAAAGAAGAAGAATTCATCAAATTAATAAAAATACAATTTTACAGCGCAAAAGACATAGAATTTAGAACGAAATATAAATTAAAAATGAAAAACCCACAAAATGTTGGAAAAGCAATAATGGGTGCAAAGGAAAGAGAAAATGGGTAACACCAACCTGCAATGGTCTTTGGCAGGGTAAGTGCCTCCTGGTGGGATAGGCCTGGACCTTTTCCTCCAGTCCTCTCTCAAGTTCACTGAATTTGGGGGGCTTGAGTTGACATCTGCTACCCATAAAAGGAAGTGCAAGAAAATGAGTCATGCGGAAGCAAAGCAGAGAAACCATAAATACTGAGATAGAGTAGTTTGATTGTACGCTTAGAAGAAGAAGAAGAAGAAGAAATGGACAACGACAGCGGCGGCAAGGAGAGTTTGCCAATGAAAGAAGACATAACGCAGCTGAAGACTAAAACTGAGAGCTCGAATTGGCGATAGTCGAGAGAGCTGCACCACAACTTAGAACGTACACGAATATCTGTGAATCAGATCCTCGTCTTTGTTGGCACTATCTGAACCGTTATTTTACTTCATCTATGTTGCAATATGTGGATGGCCTCCTCGCGGGTTTATTTTTCTTTTTCTTAGTAAATCACAATCACCTCCGATAACATAATACATTTTAATTTAAGTAAATAGGTAATTTAGCTTCATGGTTTTATTGTCAGCAGAGTCTATAACTCTCATTTATCATCTGGCACATTTAATAATTACTGATTTAATATAAAAAGTGCATCTATTAAAATTGACCGATGTAGCCCGCCAAATATAGTATAAAAAAGGCTGATGTGGTAAAATATAATTCTAGTTACAAAAAATAAAATAAAAAACCCTCAATTTGATAAAAACCCTCAAATACCTCAACCCCACAAAGGTCAGGTCTCAATGGCAAATGGGTCCTCTGTGATATGGTGCTTGAACAGGGGTGTGTGTTTGTGAGGCAGAACTCTGGTGGCTTACCATTTCGTCGAACTCTGGTGAACAACATTTGATTTTGCAGCAAGGAAATGAACCAAATCTAGAAACAAACTATCACGTGATAATGGATGATAACCACCTTAATGCCATCATTCAAATAGTTACTTCTTTTTAAAAGTAGTTAAGGGAGAATTATTTATTAGGATAGTTATTAATTAATAGTTATAACTTTCATATTTTGTATTTATTTAAGGGTATATACTTTATTTTGGAGATTATGAATAAAGTTTGAAGAAATTTTTTCTTTTTTGTATGCCGCTGGGAGTTGTGTTTACTCAAAAAACACGTGTTCACTAAAAAAAAAACATTTGAATTGTATCATTGGTATTTTCATTGAGAGAACTCCCTCTCAAAAAAAAAATATACCACCATGGAAGAGCAAGCAAAGTTCCCTCATTAGATTGCTTATTCTTGGCAAAGGCAAGCCTCATAGCAACATTATGCCAAATTGCAAGCTGAGATTGTGAAACAAAATCAAGTGATCAAAATAGTTTCTCTAAAATGAACAGAATAATCAAGGATTTGCATCAATACCCTTTGTCTTTCGAGACTCAATTTGTGTAACAGGAGTGAAACATGGAGAAGGCAAATGAGAATGGAGCCTTGCTAAAAGGAATGGATATAGTTGCTAAACTTTCTAAACTTGATGTTCTTGTTGATGGAACAATCTCTTCAAATTTTGATTTATCAAACTTTGTACTTGTCCATTCTTGGGCAGAGTTTCTGAAGGCTATCTTTGTTGAAAATTGTCAAAACAAAATTTTTCTCGTTGCATGGTAGAAATCACTTGAATTTTTGTGCCAATTTTATCATCAATCACACCTTGAGGACAAGGTGTGCTTTGAAGGGGAAGGGAATATTATGTGATAATGGATGATAACCATCTTAATGCCATCATCCAAATAGTTACCTTTTTTTAAAAGTGGTTATGGGGTAGTTATTTGCTAGAATCATTATCTATTAGTAGTTCACCAATTGTAACGAGCTTAAGTGTTCTTTGAGTGAATACATACTCCAAATATGAAAATAAAACTACTCAATTATTTTTCGTTAATTAAGCTAAAGGGTGAAACCCCTTTGAATACAAGAAAATGGAAATAACTGAAAATAGAAATAAACAAGATACATGAAAGACTGGGAAGCTAAAACAATGTTGGGGTGTAAACGGGGAAGGGGACATGGTGTACTAACACCACAACTAGTAGCTTGAGGTAACTACCCCTGGAACTCCTTTAACCAACGTGGGGTCTTGCAAGTTCATGACCCAAGTTTGGTCTCTAGCACAGGCTCCTCCATCACAGGTTCAAGGTGGGACATGCTCTTCTCCTCTGCATGCATGGGCTCCTTAAGGGATGAGGGACCTGTGCATGATATGGCTTGTGTCTTCTCTACTAGTTGGTCTTCATACAAGCTAAGGGAAACATGAGCGACTTCATGCATGCTAAGAGGGACATTAGACATGGTCCTTTAGGAGGGAGGTGAAGTCATAACATTCAATGATATAATTCTAATGTTTTCTTCAAGTGAACATAGACTCCTATGTGTTTTCTGAGTAAACACAACTCCCAAAGACATACAGAAAGAAAAAACTTCTTCAAACTTTATTCATAATCTCCAAAAGAAAGTATACACCCTTAAATAAATATAAAATATGAAAGTTATAACTGCTAATAGATAATTATTCTAGTAAATAATTACCCCATAACCACTTTTAAACAGAAGTAACTACTTGGATGATGGCATTAAGGCGGTTATCATCCATTGTCACGTAACATTCCCTTCCCTTTCAAAGCACACCTTGTCCTCAAGGTGTGATTCATGATAAACTTGGCATAAAAATTCAAGTGATTTCTAACATGCAATGAGAAAAATTTTATTCTGGCAATTCTCGATAGAGATAGCCTTTGGAGACTCTTTCCAAGAATGAGCAAGTGCAAAACTTGATAAATCAGAATTTGTAGAGATCATTCCATCAACAAGAACATCAAGTTCAACAAGTTTAGGAACCACATCCATTCCTTTCAACAAGGCTCCATTCTCATTTGCCTTCTCCATGTTCTGCTCCTGTTTTACAAATTAAGTCTCTGAAGACAAAGGGTGATGATGCAAATCTGTAATTCTTTTGTTCATTTTAGAGAAATTTGTTTTAATTACTTGATTTTGTTTCATAATCTCAGCCCATAGTATCTCGCTCTTAACTTCCAATTTGGCATAACATTACTATGAGGCTTGCCAAGAGTATGCAAGCTCATGAGGGAACTTTGTTTACTCTTCCATGGTGGTATTTTTTTTTTAGAGGGAGTTCTCTCAACGAAAGCACTAATGATATGATTCTAATAAGTTTTTCAGGCAAACTCAGACTCCTAATATCTTTTTTCAGTAAACACAACTCCCAAAGACATACAAAAAGGAAAAAACTTCTTCAAACTTCATTCATAATCTCCAAAATAATGTATACACCCTTAAATAAATACAAAATATGAAAGTTATAACTGCTAATAGATAACAATTTTAGTAAATAACTACCCCATAACCACTTTTAAAAAGAAGTAACTGCTTGGATGATGGCATTAAGGTGGTTATCATCCATTATCATGCAACACAAACTTTAGCCCTACTTGACTTCCCACTTCCTTGTTTTTAATCCACCTTCACCTATCACCAGTGGAACCCTTAAGTCCACCAACTTCTTCTTCTGCTTCAGCAACGATACATTATCATAAAATGATTATGAAGGTTCTAGAGAAGACCACTTTGATGTCACTCTCACTAGGTTAGGCTTGCTCAAGTTAACTTGATGCGGTAAATTTAGTAGAGCTCGTGACCTGCACATCTAATATATGGCTCGATTGTAGGCCACTGTAATGTCTTTGGATGTTTTGAATGTTCTGAGCCAAACCCTCACCCCATTCTTAGTTGGGTCATGGATCTCTACTACGAATTTGCCCCCCAAGGTCATTGTTGTATGCCCTTATAGTGCTTCCCCTTAGGTGGGGCAGATATCAAAATAGCCTTCTCTTGTAGAATTACAGAAGTAACCACCACACTCTTTTGAGGGCTATGCACAATCAACAACAAATCTAGCTCAGTTTTCATCGTAAGTGTTAGCGATAAATCTGACAGGATTCTTTCCAGTGAGCCAACATCAAGAGACAGATAAGAAGCAAAAGGAGTTGCCTACCATTTATCTTTGACATTGGCATTGATGATAATTTGCATGTTTAAGTGAATTGCTCCATAAGGATTCATGCTAAATTCGTGGCCATTTGAGTTTGTATATGCTATTCTATGGACTTGGCTATTTGACAATAATTGTTTCTATCTACCATTCTTTTGGATTATTTCTTTGCAATTATAAAAACTAGCACCTATCTTATTGAAAACTTAATTTTCTTCCTAGTTTTGCTTCTTTAAGGTAGCTGCCTTTCTTTTTTCTATAAGAAATGATTACGCCAATTCCCAATGTACTACTCCAAGAATAATTGTGTTCATTGTGTGATGAGGTAGAAAAATCCTTTTTAAATGCTATTTTATTTTGATTTATGCTAATTTGTATCAAAGCATGGCTAAATATCAAATTTAATTAAAATTAATTAGCTAGTAATTTGATAGACTTATTTATCTAGTTCAAGGTAGAAAAAACCCTACTAAAAGCAGCCTTATTTATCTACTAAGTATTCTTCCTCTTAATACAAGTTCTTCTCTCCTACACATATGATAGACTTATTCTAGATGGATTAAACCACTAAGGTCTAGATAGATTACCCAATTGACTAAACTACCTAGAACTAGATTAAAAAACAACTTAGTAGGGTTGTATACGGATATTAAGCCTGCTTTTGCTAGCTATGCAAGGATATAACTTGTATGTTACCTTCCTTAACATGGAACTGTGCATTTAACAAATCTTTCTCTAATCAGAACCACGGTTCATCCCTTGCCTTGTGGTCTGGAGGATGATTCAGCATGGGAAACAACATAAGCAAATCATTGAGGATAAGATTGAGGGTGAACCAATTTGGGATAGTTATTTTAGGTTTTCTGTTCTTCAGCAAGTCTTTCACTGTGCACCTAGAAGTTATTCATACTGATGGATCAATTGCCAAAGTTGTGAATAGTGGGAGTGCTTTTCCAAAGTCTTCTTTACATCTATCCTTAGTTGTATAATTGCCTAAATTTTCTTTCAACTTACTTTCAATTAGTCAAAATACTTACACCTTAAACTATGTTTTCATCCAACATTCTATGTTCTCTAGGATCTTTTGATAAAGAGGATTGTTGGCAAAGTAGATGCATCCAATGCATTGTATCTCCTAGACCAAGTTGTGACATCTTTTGCTCTTTCAATCACTTGCTATAGTACTATATCTCCTTTCTAGCTTCTTTATTAATTAGGATATCTATCATCGCCTATTTTGAAAAACTGTCTTGAATTAGGATATGTAACTAATTTAACTTGAGTCATGTTAATATGCTAAACATTACTGTGCATCTTTCACTCCTTGTGCCAATTGAAGAGTTTAGTCTCTTTTTGAAATTGCATTGCGATGTTTGGGGACTATGTCTTGTAACTTCCAAATTTGAGTTCAAATATATTGTGACTTTCATTGGTGATTACTCAGATGTAACTTGGTCATATTCAACAAAGTCAAGGTCCAAATTGTTCTCAATCTTATGCCTTTTGTGCTAAAAATCATACTTTATTTAATTGTGATATTCGTACTCTACGTAGCAACGATGTCAAAGAATATGTCATCCTTCACTATATGACTGAACATGGTATAATACACTAATCTTCTTGCATTATCACTCCTCAATAGAATGGGATGGCAAAATGAAGAAACTGTCATCTTATGCAAATTGTTGGGCATTATTGTTTGTAATGATGCTTCCTAAAGTTTCTGAGGCTGATGTTGCATACTGTAGCTTATGTAATTAACTGTTTACCATCTTTTGTGTTAAGGGTTAAGATTTCATGTTATTGTTTTCTTCTCACTCATTATTCTTTCTTCTAGCTTAAATATTTGGATGTACATGCTTTGTACTTAATGTGAGACAACAAGTTACCAAATTGTAATACAAGTCTTTCAAATGTGTGTTTTTGGATAATTATGTACATAAAAAGGCTATCACTATTTCTCTTCTGATTTGAGATGCTATTTAGTATCTGCTGATGTTACATTCTTTGATAACAATCCCCTTTTCCATAACTTTCAATCTTCTAGTTCTCATCTCACTTGTGAAACAAAAGGTTATTTTATTGTCTACCCTATACAATCAAGTATTCCTAGTTAACCATTTTGTGTTTAGCCATCCCTTGTTCTTCCCAAGCTGCTTATCAAACAGGTTTATTCACATCAAGAAAGAAAAGAGGTTCCCACCGCTTTTATTGTGGAGACACCTCCAATGGATTCTCCTCCTCTACCACCTTTAATATCAAGGGATTTAATCTCAATCTTCTCATCACCTTGAAGAAAGGTAAGTGTACTTGTATTTATCCTATTTTTTCTTTTGCATCCGATTGTGATTTGTTGTATGTCTCATAATGCTTTGTTGCCAGTCTTGACTCCATTTCACTTCCTAAGTGTTTTTCAAGGTAGATTTGTACCTAAGAAATACTATCATTGTGGGGAACTAAGTTATCATATCACAATATCCTTGAGTTTAGTAGATTTTTGGTCAATGGAAAAATCAGTCCAATCTGCATCAGCAAAGACCTTAATATGTATGTGACCATGGTTTTTATATAGTAAACCTCTTCCTGGTGCCTTCTTCAAGTACTTCACTACATGAATTAAGGCATCCAAATATACTAACACTTTCTCTCTTGTGGCTAAGTTAACTTTTGTGTGTCTCTTGATCTCCTTGTCTACCACTCATCATTTGTCCCTATACCGATTAGATGTTAAAAATGCTTTTCTTCATGGTGATTTATAGGAAGAGGTGTATATGAAGCAATTACCTTAGTTGTTGCTCAAGGGGAGTATGGGAAAGTACACAACTTAAAGAAATCATTATATGATTTAAAACAATCACCAAGGGCATGGTTTGGTAGGCTCAATGATATAGCAATGGAATTTGTCCTAAAGAAAAGTGAATGTGACCCTATTTTGTTCCTTAAACAATCTACTATAGGTTGCATTCTATTAGTAACATATGTTGATCATATTGTGTTAACAAGTAATGATGAGAGAGGCATTTTACCTCTCAAAAAATTCCTTTAGACAAAGTTTTAGACCAAAAACTTAGTTGCTTTCAAATAATTTCTTAGCATTGAAGTCATGCGTTTTAATAAGGGCATCTTTCTCTCATAGTGGTAATATGTTTTGGCCTTATTTAATGAGATAGAGTTCCTAGGGACCAAACTTCGTGAGACGCCCATGGAGCAAAATCTAAAACTTTCATTAGATGATGGGGTAGTCCTTAGTGATCTTGGAAAGTATAGGCAGCTAGTTAGTAAATTGAATTATCTAATTGTTACTGTCCAGACATTTTCTTTCAAGTCAATATATTGAGGTAGTTCATGTCATCTTGAACTTCCAGCCTTTGGGATGCCTTGATGCATGTAGCAAAGTACTTGAAAAAGGCACTAGAAAGAGGCTTACAGTACAAAGACCATGGTTTGGTAGGCTCAATGATATAGCAATGGAATTTGTCCTAAAGAAAAGTGAATGTGACCCTATTTTGTTCCTTAAACAATCTACTATAGGTTGCATTCTATTAGTAACATATGTTGATCATATTGTGTTAACAAGTAATGATGAGAGAGGCATTTTACCTCTCAAAAAATTCCTTTAGACAAAGTTTTAGACCAAAAACTTAGTTGCTTTCAAATAATTTCTTAGCATTGAAGTCATGCGTTTTAATAAGGGCATCTTTCTCTCATAGTGGTAATATGTTTTGGACTTATTTAATGAGATAGAGTTCCTAGGGACCAAACCTTGTGAGATGCCCATGGAGCAAAATCTAAAACTTTCATTAGATGATGGGGTAGTCCTTAGTGATCTTGGAAAGTATAGGCAGCTAGTTAGTAAATTGAATTATCTAACTGTTACTGTCCAGACATTTCCTTTCAAGTCAATATATTGAGGTAGTTCATGTCATCTTGAACTTCCAGCCTTTGGGATGCCTTGATTCATGTAGCAAAGTACTTGAAAAAGGCACTAGAAAGAGGCTTACAGTACAAAGACCATGGTCACATACATATTGAGGCCTTTACTGCCGATGAGACTAGTTTCTCCATGGACCAAAAATCTACTATAGGATATTGTATTTTTGTGGGAGGAGACTTAATCTCTTAAAAAGGCAAGAAACAAGGTGTGATAGCTAGATCTAGTATAGAAGCTGCATACCATGCTATGGCAGTCTACATTTGAGCTTATGTGGATCCACCATTTGTTGTGTGAGATTGGATTTAATATTGTGTCCCTAATGAAGTTATGGTGTAACAATCAAGCAACCATGTATATCTCTTTCAACTCAATGTTCCATAAGAGAATAAAACAAATTAAAGCAGATTGCCACTTCATTCATAAGAAAATTTAGCAAAAGCTTAATAATATTTCGTACATTCATACTTGAGAGCAACTAGCAGACCTATTCACGAAAGCACTAACTAGGACAAGGGTTGAATTTGTGTAACATGTTGGACATAGTTAAGATCTATGCTCCAACTTTAATGAGAATATTGAATAGCTAAAAATATAGGTTGACTACCCGTTGTTTAGAGTTGTGTTAGTTTTTGTTAGGCCTTAGTTATGTCTTTAAGCTGGCCCACTATGGTTGTACATGTAGCTTTGTAGTTTATGCCAACGAGGCATTTTCATTCTTCATCTCAACAAAGTTCTCCTCTCCCTATAACAAATAACATGGATAAAATTGGGTGACCAGTCTTTCTTTTCTTAACAATGTTGGGGAAGATAGTTTAGATGTTTAGTTGTGTCTTCTCTTGCCATTACTAGCAAGGTGTAGTGAATGATAAGTTTAATAGGATTCATTCTCTGAAAAGAACTAGGCAAAACAGATAGTGTTATGCAGTTGATTGAAACATATTTTGCAGATGTGGATAGGATCCTTTCGAAGCTATCTAGTCATAAGTAATGTTAATACTTGTTTCGTGGATTTTCTATCACAGGATGATTATCTAGTTAGTTTTTTTAGCAAGTATTTCTATAATTGTAGTGGAGTGATGTTAGTTCACAGATTACTCAAATAAATTTATTGATTTATATTAAATATTTGTTAGTTTTAATTTATAAAAAGAGTAAATTACACTAACCTCCCTTGAAGTATTTGATTATAACACTCTACCCTATTCTTACTCAAATATGACACTCCACCCCATTTACTCAAATATTAATTAAAAAAATATACTTAATATTAATAAAATATTCATAAAAAAAATATTAAATCAATATTTTAGTCTAATTTTGTTTAAAAATTATATTTTAATTCAGTTAATCATTTTAAATAATTAATATTTTGATAAATTATATTTTTTTAATCAAATAATTATATATATTATAAAGTATAAATTTAACAATATATATAATTATAAAAAAAATTAGTATAAATATAGAGGCATCTTAGGATGAGTTTAGTTAGTAAAAAATAAGATCAATTATGCTTTACATTTTTTTCTTAACTTAACCCATCCCCAATATGCTTTTATATTTGTACTAAATTCTTTTTCATAATCATACATATTGTTAAATTTATACTTTGTAATAAATATAATTATTTGATTAAAAAAATATAATTTATTAAAATATTAATTATTTAAAATAATTAACTGAATTAAAATATATTTTTTAAATAAAATTAGATTAAAATATTGATTTAATATTCTTTTTGTAAATATTTTATTAATATTAAATATATTTTTTTAATTAATATTTGAGTAAATATGGTAGAGTGTCATATTTGAGAAAAAATAAAGTGAAGTGTCATAAGCAAATATCTCAAGAGAAGTTAGTATAATTTACTCTTATAAAAATAAAAAGACGTAGTGCCAAGTGTCTATCTATTACCGTTATGTTGGGTAATACCTAGGGTCTATTAACATTTAAGGCCTATTTGGATAGGCTTTAAAACAAAAGACTTTTGATGTATCACTTACTTTTATTAAAAGTTGAAGTTATTTTACGTTTAGATATAATAATTTAAAGATACTTTTAAATAAAAATTTATTTAAATATATAAATAAAAATATCTTTAACTGATAAAATTATTAAAAAAATATTTAAGTATTTTTTTTGGTAACATTTAAATAAAAATATTTTTAATAAAATTTTAAAAATTATTTTTAATGTAAAATAAATCTATAATTAAATTATAATTAGATTTATTTTTATTTTATTTTTTAAAAGATACTTAAATTTAAAGTAATAAATAAAAAAAAATTTGCAACTTCAGGGGAAGACGAGTCGCAGACCAGGGATCCTGGTCCACTTCCACTTTTGCTAGGGGAAGACGATAGAAGGGGCCGATTGGGGATTCTGGTTCGCTTCCACTCCCGCCACGGCAGCACTGCCTAGAGCAGTGTCGATATGGGTAGAAGAGAAAGAAACTTCTCTCTTTATTCTCTGTGTCATTGTTTTTTCTCTTTAAAGCACCATCCTTCTAGACTTTTAGGGATGCTGAATAAGCAACAGGCAAGTAGATGGAAAGATGGAGAAAGAAGACGATGCTAAGACAAATAGAAGAACACTAAGGGATATTTGGGTCTAAACGTTTTCATAGAAGGGACTGGTATTTTTCTTTCTTCTACCACAAGCACGTTTTTGAGAAGCAAAATATTTTGGCTTCTAAAAAAAAGTTAATTTTTAACCCTTTTTTATTTTAACTTTTTATACAAAAGCTCATCTAAATGTGAAATCATAATTTAGAAATTATTTTATTAAAAAAATGACTTTTTTCTTAAAATAAGCTGATACAAACGGGGATTCTTTGTTGTCCTTTTCTTGAAGTGGAGATGGGGATTTGGCCTGAGAGTGAATGCTGTCATTTAATTTACTAAATCTGTAAATCATAGGAAGCACTCAATTTGTTCTTATAAAGAAACAGTACTAAGAATGATGTACCCTGCAACTTGTGAATAACAGAACAAGTAGTTCAATTAATGATGTCAGTAAAACTAGAACCATAATCAGTCCAACTCATTATTAAAATGACAAAAACTGGGTTTGCAAATGCCACAAGTTGGTATAGCAAGCAAGGTCCAGATCGTGGTAGGTTCAAAATTCCATCAACAGAAAAGATCTATCATGAAATTTGTGACACATCATTGTTATAAAATTCCATGACAATGATGTAACACAGATTCCATGACTTTAGCGATGCTCTTCCATCAATACCTAATAAAAAAATGTACTTAGGTATAAGAAAGATGTGAGACCAGCTGATCTAACATTTCACAACATTAAATATGAAAAAGCTGTGATTGCTCTTAAAAAGCTGGGCCAGTTGGTACATTGCCGACAATCGCCAAGTAGCTAAGGCACATTTAGTAATGAATTCACGAATATAATTTTTTTGGATACATCACAGGGATCAACCCGGGAAATGGGAGCAGAGATGGAGGAGGTTCAACTTCTAATCTGTCCCAAAAAAACTTCGGAAATAATTAATGATGCAAGTAGCGGTGGATCGCAGATTTCAATTGGGAGAAAACTTTTTCTACCAACAAAAATCTATACAATCCTTACAAGTATCATAAAATGTTAAATATATTTAGTTTTATTGTTTAGTCTTTGAGACTCACTAATTTTAAAGTTTAAATTTTATAAAGTAAAAATTGTATAAAAAAAATGCAAAAATAAAAATACGGCTTCCATTATATATCAAGTTTCGTACATGTCCGTAACATAAATGTTCCCACATCTCAAACCTTATGTATTGGTCCTCTGTCCCTCCCTATAAGCTATTGGGTACAATCGCCCTTTCACATCCCAACACCTATTCCGACAAAATTTGGAATTCAATCACAGAAAACACCACAGAACTAACTGATTTTATTGTAAGCTTCCAAAACAAATGCAACTGGACTCACCAATATTAGCAGCTCATTTTTCTTCATAAATGCGTTGTATGATTCACTCAAAATATACAGATCTCGGCCTCCACTGTCTTAAGGAGGTGACAAGGAAAAAAAAAAAAGAAAAACAATTGTCGGTGTTGAATTCATATACCAGTAACTTGTGAATCCGGATCAAAGTTTTCTGGTCCTTGGCCCTTGTAGCTCACTGCCAAACAGCTTGATTATCCATCCCAATACCTGAGTGTGGACTTGAATTCCAACAATGAGTCCACATGTAGATCCTATCAAAGAAGTTTGCTGCTTCTTCGTCTTGATGGCCCACCAGGAAACAACTGCATAATCCATCCTAACACCCTTTCCACCACCTAGTAGGAGAAATAGAGAAACATCAATTCCTAACTTCATTTAAGTTTTTCACTCCTTTTCTAAGCAACCAATACATAAATTTGATTTAAAAGAAAGTTGGCATAGACCTGCTACTTCCCCTCAATTAACCAAAGTTTACTGATTTGAAAATAAAACTAAAATTAAAATAATAAACTGTAACAACGTTGCCTCGTTGAGATTTCACAAGCAGGAATAATATAGATGATGTCCTCCACAATTATTCAGATGTTCTCTATGACTAGTTAGCCAGTAGTAAGTTCATCTATACAACATTTAGAAAAAAATATAATTGTTAATTGGTACCTCGTCACCCTCATCTGCATACGGGGCATTCTCATACATAGTGCGAGTGTCTGGCTGTTTTGCTGTCATCTTTTCATTAGCCAAACTTTGAGCAGTCAAAAGCTCTAATCTTTGAGTCTGGACTTCAAGCTTTCGGGACAACTCCTTATTCAACTCCTTCAATCAGAAACAAAAAACAAAGGGGATTGCATAATGAGACCAATAGAAGAACAAAAATAAAATTATTGTCAAAAAATTGAACTTAGACTATGCATGAAGAAGTAATAGTTTCTAAGATTTGAGAGTAAGTTTTCACAGGCAGTAAGCTCATATATTCATATGGCTATACCATAACTCTACTTAAAGTTTCCTCAAAATGTATGTCAATACCACCTACAATATGATGAAGAGGCCTATATGACCAACTGAAATAGAGTTATAAACTAATGTTTTGGAATTATTTAAAATTTTCTCAAACCACTTAACACTGAAGTCATTAATATTTTACATTAAAGTTTATTAACATAAAGAAAAGAGTAACCAACATATGCATTAAAAATTTATAAATACATGTATATATGAAAAATCACTAATATAAAAAAGCTCCAAGAACCCAGACATACATGTATTCATCTAGAAATATCATAGATATCATACCAAGAACCCAGATATACTCTTCTTTTCAAGAAGTGAAATCTGACAGATCAAAAAGCTCCCTTCCAGAGTATTGACTAAAGAAAATTATGCATAAAACTTGCAGAAAATAAATGCCAACTTATACAAACGAAATCACATACTGTCTAAATTAAAATTACCTTCATTCTGGAGCACTCAGATGATTCAGATGTCAAAGCTTTAATCAATTCTTCTTTCTCCAATGCCAACTACACATATAGAGGTTAGAAAGTGACTATGGCTATTCAATGGCATGCAACTATATTTGATCAGGCACAAAGAATCAGGGAGGGCTCAGAAGATTAATTCTCCAAAAAAGTAACAAGGGATGAGCAGAAGGGAGGGAGGAGGGATGAATCAATGACGACAAAAAATTTCAGGGAACCGAATTCTACCTCAGAAATAAGTGCATTAATGTTCTCAATCATGCTCATCTGATCATGAGGAATATTCACGGGAAAAACTCCAAAAGGTGAATGAACAGTTTCAGGAACCAAGGATAAATTAGAGGCATCGGCATCACAAACAGCAGTAGCATCATGCATGTCCTGTTTAGAAGAGCTTGCAGCACTATCTGTATTTGCTGCATGATATAATTATATGGACATAGTCAAAGACAACACAATAAAGACCACTAACTAGGAGCAAATCTATACATGCACATAAGCCTGCTACGTGTTCAATTAGACCATGGCATGCAGAAACCACATAATAAAATGTTTACTTTTGTATTAGTAAATGTCACCTAAAGATCAAAGGTGCACAATGAAACTATCTCAGCTACAATGAAAGCAGACTGATCAACTAAGAACTCAGGGCAGAACTGGAAGATTATATTGTGCCACAATACTGCTCATTAAAGGCCAATAGCAGAATATATAAAGTAGTATTTTGCTCCCATAAAAACCAGAGGTTTTCTCTCTCGCTGTGAATTCTTCAACATGGTAAATCTTTTTTTTAATGTTCCAGACGATTTCAAGACCTGCTAACCTTCAAGGATATAAATACATGATATTCATACAACTACTTTTACAAGTGCATAAAAATAATCTAACCCAGCCAAACTACATAAGAAGCTGTGTCGTACACTATAGAAATTTAACATGAAGTGCAGCTTTGGAATACTGTCACGCAAATATTTGGCTTTCAAGCATGTTGTAACAGGCTATATGACAGCATTTTAGGAATATGGTAGAAAAGTTAGAGCTGCAGTCACATCGGTTTGTCAGCAATCTAATATAACTCTGGGTGCAGGTCAACAGAAACTAGTCTCAGCCGAACAATAAATTTTTGCATATCTTACTCCCACTTATTGATAATTACAGAAATAGAATAAAAAGGTTCAATTTTTTTTTAACAAATTTAGCTTGCCAACTTGCGTTAACAAGACCAGATACACAGCCATATGTGAATCTGTAATACATGATGAATGCCACAACTAATCAAGGCAATAGCTCTCGATGAGGCATATGTACCTATCTCGTCGGTAGACGTAGAAACATCCTTTCTCTTAGTTAGATTCTCAACAGACTTTCCAATTCCAGAAGCCTTTCGTAGTTTAGACTGCAACAATTTCTTTTCTGCATCAGTGACAGGACAAAGAATCAGTATGGATTTCCATGTTTACGTAGGACTCAAAGTGAGTCATATAAACTTTGTATATAAACCAATCTTAAAGGAATTGTGGAATAGCTATTCTGTTTTTCCCACAAAGATGTTGAGAATTAAGTGGTCAAAGTGAAAACCTAAATGGATTTTACTGTTGCCAATAATTTTCCTTCTGATAATAAATAATAAAAAAATAACAAGCAAGATTACAAAATCTCCTCCACGAAAAGAAAATAAAAACAAAATAAAATATTAAAGAGAGAAAAATTATGAATGCCTTCCTTACGAAAGGCACATAAATCAAAAGCAGTAGAAACATACAAAATCTTAAATACAAGAAAAAGCTAAGCACGGAGGAGAGGCCACAAGAACAATACTATCCCACAACAAGTCTCATGACAGTAAGTATCCTTGGGCATGCAACCATTTCTCTCTAGCAAAATATACCAAAGAACGACATAGAAAGTACACTACCATAAAAAGACCACCTTCAAAAAGCCCAAATATGAAACTTAAAAGAAAAATTAGAGTCAAGGTTCAGTCTTTCTGAGCATTTGAAATAAGACAACTATAAAAAGGAATAAAAAATGAGACATATTATAACTGCATGCACAGACTAATTTTGAATTAGGAACTAGTTTGAGAAGTCCAACAACAAATCAGCAGAATGACTAAAAAGATCCATCAGCTATTTGAATTTCTTTCTTTTCAATTCCAAATCAAAGCCCCCTAATCCTGGTTCATTCCATCATTTATATGCAATAAGTAAACCACTAGCCCTACCACCACCAATGCATATCTGCAAGCCAATAGAAGACTACAATAACAACTTCAAATATGATGTGTGCCCACTATATGTTCAGTGAAACTGCAGGAATAAATAACACTTAAAGGCTGATTACCCTCTTGAAGAGCATCGATGGTTGACTGCAAATCATGGCGCTCTTTCTCAAGGCTAGAAATTCTCTTTCTGAAAGATACACTATAAGCTGTTACTTTGAAATGTCTTATCATCTTCAATTAAAATTAGTCAAGAGAATCAACAAAAGCAAGCAAAAAGTGCACTGACACTGAATCAAACACCTAAGAAACAGGGTATTTTTAAATTATATATATATATATATATATATATATATATATATGCATATGTATGTATATGTACATATACATCAGAAGAGCTTTCCACACAAGTAATTTAAATTCATGCAATAACCACTTCTACTTAATTCACGGTGATAATCTGCTGCAGAAGTTACAAACATCATAAATCAAAATTCAAAAACATAGTTAACAGTAGAGAAGTCTCTAGGCATTTTCCAATGGAATCTCACTCTCTTAGAGGGACCCAATTCCTCCTAGACTTTTTGTTAGGACTCAAGAACTTGTAGAACTTTGGATATCCATTAATCAGCAATTACAAACAGAGAACAGCCAATTCTCGGTAGTAGAATGGCCTTTGCTCCAATTACAGAAAGAAGGAATAGTAGAGGGATGACCCTAAACAAGCTACAGAAAACAGCAAGCTGCCTCCCAAGGATTTCTCCTTCTCTCAGAGGTACTCCCCTGAGCCAAGAGCCAATGCAACCAACCAAACAACCACCAAATTCTCACCTGCCCCCTCTCTGCATTTCACTCCCCCTATAAACAATTCTCCTTTCCTCTCAGTGTGGTCCCCAAGTCTGTAGTTGACTACTGCTAGCTGTCTCTTTGCTGCCTTGGGCTGACATTGAGGCCCTATGGGCTTTTGGAACTCACTACTGGCACTCTTGGCCCATAACAAAACCTCCCCCTTTTGTAACAGCCTTGTCCTCAAGGCTGATTGTGGGAAATTGCCTTTGGATCACAATCTCATCTTTCCTTGTGACTTCTTTAGGATTATCACTATAGAGCATCTAGATTAGGTGTGACATAGAATTCTGCTCCTCTTTGTAATCATCCTCTTCTCCCTTCTCAATGAATCCCTTGGAATCCTTAGCAATCCCTTTTTTCACTTCAAACTGTGCTTCAACCTTGTCCTCAGTAGAATTGCTTGTTCTATTTCTCATAATGCTTTGGATAATAACTGCTGCCAACTGAGATGAATTTGGTCCAAAATGGACATATGCAATAACAAACTTATGTTCTTTAGGAGTGTCCTTGTGAAGTGTCCACATTCCAGAGGACAACCTTTTTGTCATGTCCAGCACTGGCAAGCAACTTTCCATCTGAAGAAAAGTGACAGCAAGTAACTTTGCTGTTCCTTGTTCGTATGCAGCCAAATTCAGCCAAGGAAAAACCTTTTGAGACTCTTGATAGTGCTCAGCTGGACTTTGTTTTATTGTTCCATAAAGGCTACCACCATGTGCTCCAACATTTGATAAAAAGGATTCCACATTATCATCTAAGGCACCAACATCTCCAAATCAGTCAATGTCCTCCCGCAGATTCGATGATGATGCAAGTCCCCCTGTGCCCTCTGTACCATACATCATCAAGCTCTTTGACACACTGTTAGCGGGCTGCATGCTACTTGCTGCATTTATTGCATCACCTGGTGTGTGTGTTGATGGCGGCAAACTAGATGATGGGCCCACTGCATTTCCAGTACCAATGCTATTGGCAGGTCCAGAAGAAGAATGCTGTTTTCTTTTTCTGTTATTCTGCTGCGGTGGCTGCAATTGCTGCTGTTGTTGAGACAAAGAGTGTTGCATCTAATCCATCTTCATCTTAGTTGAACTGGAATGCACTTGGGAGCACATAGATACATCATTTCTTGTGGACTGACCATTCTTTGCTCTCAAGCTACTTCGGGGAAGACTAAAAAGCCTACGGGAATCCACATCACCATAATTAACAGAATTATCAAGGTTATTTTGTGCCTGAGCCTGTGCCAAGACCTGCTGCTGTTGTGATGCCAAAAGAAACTGGTTTTGAGTTGCTAAGTTAAGCTTCTGAACTTGTACACCTAATTTAGGCCATAGTTGATCATTTCCAGTTAGAGGCCAGCCCTTTAAGGGAAGACCAGTGACTCCTTGATTTAATCCTGCACTGCCTAGCCCAGATTTTGACTGTAAAATTGCTTGCCTATAAGCTGATGTATCCATAGGTAAGCTCTTTTCAACTGAACCCAAGTTGACTTCTCTTTTTATGTCAGTGGTCAAAGGAGTTCGTGCTAGGATTTGCTGCAAGGCTGTAGACACATTCCCTGAATTACCTTGTGCCAACTGGCTGAACCAACAGCAAGGACTCAACACATTAAATGCTTCAGTCAATGTTATTGATAGGGCTCTTGGGAATGTAGGCTCAAGTCGACATTGAAGGTTTTGGATGATCTTTGAGAAAGAAGCTATCTCACGAAGCAGCGGAGCAATTCCTCCTCTGGTCTGGAGCTGATTCAGCTCCATTGGTGCGAGAGAGAGCAGGCTGTTCTTGTTCAATCTCTCCCCTATGAGTGTGGCCCTCTTAAGCCGTAGCTCCTCATATTTACGCCACCTCTTGGTTGCAAAGGAATTAGCCAGAAAACGCCATGCGGTAACCCACTTGGCAGAGTCGTTCTCGCTGAATCCAATTATTCCATCACTCAACGCCCTTGATACTACTGAGCTTTCATCCTGAGAGTGAATACTGCCACACAAGTGTGTAGTGGATTCCTCTACGTCCACAAGTGTTGGGTTGAGCTGGACTACAAGGGTTTGGGTCAGCAAGAGGGGCTGTTCAGCCCAACTCAGAAGTCTTAGCAAAGGGCTACAAAGCCCACTTGTGTTAAGTTTAGGCTGCTGGCCAGGGCAAAGGAGGCATGCATCAATGACTGTCTCCAGACAGGGAAGTGTGGAATTTCTCCTTGCTTCTTGCCGACGCTTGATCCAAAGGTCTCCATGTCGGCGCCAATCCTCTCTTAATGTGCAGAAAGCGTCCTTTCTGGAATCCACCACGATTATGTCGGGATTCCATGATTTCCATCCCGTGTCTACCAAGGCTGGGCACCTCTCTTTTCCGATCAGTGTACCCCAATGTTTCTCAACACCCAGTGAACCTAACTCCATGAAAAAATTAGGTAACTTGTTGGACGAGACTGAGCTTATGCCTACTTTGCTGCTGTGAAGAATAGAAACTTAGGTTTCTACTCGACTAGAGATCTGACTTGATAACCGTAGCTGCACCCATCGATGAAAACCAGTTCTGATTCATTTTCCTCCCTCTTTCCTGAGACTCTCCTTCGATATTTCTAGCTTGGTCAATGGCTAGAATAATTCCCTTTAGATTGTGTGTGCCCTCGAAATCCTGGGTTTCTCTTTTGCGATTGCACATGAGATGTTCCATTTTGATGGTAGGCATCATTATCGCTCTTGCCTTGTCATCCATCGGTAACATGGCCGATTCCAGTGCTCCCATGGAGTCACCTTCCAGGTCCACTTCAGCAATTTCTTCTGTCGGCTGTTCTTCATCACCATTGGTGTTGTCCGCCTCCGGGGTTTTACTTTCCGCTGCTGTCGATCACTCTGTTATGGATGTCTTTGTAGAGCACATCCTGTCCAACAGCAAAAGCATCTTCAAAATGAGTCGCCACTCCTCCAGCTTATCAAATTTCCGATTGGTAGCTTCAAAATTTCTGCGACTGGCCTCGTCTCAAGACCCCGTTCCATCGCTTCTGCTCTAAGGCGTTCTACTTCCTTCTCCAACTCTGCAAATCTTAAGTCCCTCTCTATCGCCATCAGCCGGCAAGTCAAACCAATTGTTAGGACTCAAGAACTTGTAGAACTTAGGATATCTATTAATCAGCAATTACAAACAGAGAACAGCCAACTCTCGGTAGTAGAACGGCCTTTGCTCCAATTACAAAAAGAAAGAATAGTAGAGGGACGACCCTAAACAAGCTACAGAGAACAGCAAGCTGCCTCCCAAGGATTTCTCCTTCTCTCAGAGGTACTCCTGTGAGCCAAGAGCCACTGCTCCTAACCAAACGACCACCAAATTCTCACCTGCCCCCTCTTTGCATTACACTCCCCCTATAAACAATTCTCCTTTCCTCTCAGTGTGGTCCCCAAGTCTGTAGTTGACTACTGCTAGCTGTCTCTTTGCTGCCTTGGGCTGACATTGAGGCCCTATGGGCTTTTGGAACTCACTACTAGCACTCTGGGCCAATAAGTTCCTAACACTTTTCCTTTCTCCTGAGAATCTTCATTATTCGAAACTTCTAAATTGCTTACTTCTTGTGTCCTTTAAACTGTTCAATCAATGTGTTCTTAGGTCCTAATTCTTGGGAGAATCTCAACAATGTGATCACAAGGATTCATTTTCTTACAGCCAAATTTTATACGCAATCAATCAGACAAGAAGTTTGTATTTTCTTAAGGACTCCATTTGATTAACAAAAATGATCTCCTTTCATACGAATTACATGTTTGTGCCATGTGTTTTAAAAGCAAACAGCTTAGTTCATTTACTTTTGGCATTTCTTTTTTTTTAGAATTATATATGACACGTTGCTTTTCCATTTTCAATGAGCAGGGGGATCCTCCTCATTGTATTTTCCTCTTTTCTCTATCAAATTCATTCTTTAAAAAAGAATGAGCAATGGGTTTGTCCATAAAATTTGGAACAGCTTACATTGACTCAATTGAGAGGCTTAGGAAGGGGAAGGAAAAAAGTAACAGATAAAGTGGTGAAGTATGCTGCTTAGAGTGATAAAAAAAGGAATTTTAAAAATAAGAGAAACTGTTGTTTGAAATATATATTGTGTTTGGTTTAGGAGTACTTCATTCCTCTATATTTAGTATTGGATATGATAGTTTATGTGCCATCATCAATCGCCATCACATTATACTAACATTCTATACAGAAGTTTCTTAAAGAGAAAATAAAAAAGATTGGATGACATCACTTATATCATATTTTTATTTTTTGTTAAAACTGTCAAAACAGCTTTTCAACTTCAAACCTAATTTAATACAGTATACAGGGATGTCTTACCAAATCCTGACAATCCACTCTCAAATTATGATATATATGATTGGAAAATCAATCAAGAAATAAATTCACATTCACCAATTTTTAAACTAATTATTGTCCATCAGCAATTAGATTGAGAAGTAGAAGTTTAGATTAAAGCAGACATTTTAACAAAAGCAAGATATTTCCTACAAAATAAATGAATGACACCTACTCATGTAGAACCCACAGTTAAGCAAAAGAAAAACCCAATCTAGGCATCAATTTTTTTTTTTTTTAAGAAAATTCAAAATACTAATAGCTACCTGAAAGAAGAAATTTCAGCTTGTGAATTTTCCATCTGTTTTTCAAGCTTTAGCTCATTAGATCGTAATCTGAGTGCCTACCAAGTTCATCAAAAACAACAAATTAGAATTTGGAATGTAACAATTGGTTCTAGTCTTCTATACCCACATGCAAACGTCATTTTTAATAAGGTTAATCATAGTAATGAGCAAAAGAATCATTTGGCAGTGTGCTGCTTTGCAGGCAACCCAGAGATTTTAAACAAAAATGTCTTCCTACAGACCTTTCACTGGAAAAGTTTTGGCTTCTCTGTTCAGTCCACGGTTTTTTCAAGATAGTTTCCCTCATGAATTCACAGAGAAACTAGAGACTTTTTAGCTAATTTTTTTATTTGTTTTGCATTCATTTGTTTCTTTTCTTATCCTTCTTTGTACTTCTGATCTATTTCTTACAATTTTCTTAAAAGGACATATCAAATTAATAATATATTAAACTACAGATCAGTGTCGTCAAATGGTTGCCATGGCACCACCATGGAAGTATGGGATGGCAGTTTTCAAGTGCACCACCATCAAAATCTTCCAGCATGGCAGTCCTACGGCACCTGTCATAAGTATGGTGGCTGTGAACAATAGTTGCCATGGCATCCACCAGAGTGAAGATGACTGTCAAACAGTAGTTTCATTCCACGATTTCCATGTTTTCCTTTGTCCAGTCATTACACTGTTTCCTTTGGATAAAAATGTGTCTGTTGATTTTTTCTATGTGAAAATATAGCAGTAATTTAGAAGACAATAACACACTTTCAATCTTGATACAAGATGCTGCAACTTGGGCTATCTTCTTGAGGCTTGTCATTCTCGATATCATCAGAGCTGGGGAAAATGTTCATCTAGGAAATTTCATCTCTCTTCTTCCCCTAATCTCCATGTTTTCCTTTGTCCAGTCATTCACAGCCATAAACACTAGCCTATTTGACCATAATAACCCATCCTATTGTCATCAAAGCATCCCTTTCTTCATAACAAACCCTAATATATCAATTTCCCACCTTTTCAACTCTTCCTCAGCCCTTAACAACCTGTTTACAGTCAAGTTCCTTACTGTCCTACGTCATTTTTGGTATTAGTGCTTGGATGCCCATCATGACTACCCACTCCGGTAGACCCATTAGAGGAAGAATGAATGATTATAAGCATAACAATTTTTTTATGAAATTAGAGAGCATCTGCAAAATTTACATGTTCGTGTTACAAATCTTGAAGCTAGAATTTCCCAACCTGAAGCTAGAGAACAAAGGCAAGAAAACAACAGTGGGGAAAACAATAACAATGGGAGAAGAATTTGCATGTGGGAGTAGATGATGATCAAGAGGATAATCAAGCAGAGGATGAGTTCAGTTTTGGAGGTGCCTTAGATTGTAGAGACTTGGAAGATGATGAAGAAGACACCTCATTAACTGCTATTGTTCAACATATGCTAGCTGCCCCAAAAGTAGAGAAAGAAGATCGGAGGCATACTTCAATTTTTCAAAGATAGGTTTAATGTGGTAATGAAGCCAAGAAGCTTATCATTGATGGTGGAAGTTGCATCAATGTTGTTGCAGCCCCTAGACTCAAACTTCCTATTGAGCCACACCCAAATCCTTACAAGGATTAGGGTCCAAGTCCAAAACCTATAAGTATTAAAATACCTTAATAAAATAAAAACAAGCCCAAACATACCTAAAGTCTGTTGAAACTAAAATCCATAAAATAAACTACGAAAATACATAAAAATTTACAGCAAAAATTACTAAAATACCCCTAATTCAGACTTAAATAAATATTAACTTCTAACTAAGCTCCAAAAATGCATCCCCATCTTTGGGCATGTGCCAACCAATGTTTGAATAGTTTTTCCACATTTTTTGCAAGTTTTTAAAGGCCACTGCCAATGGCCTCCATCATCTGCCTTTCGATGCACTCCATATTGCTAAACTCTTCTTCAAAGAAGTAGTTTGTCTTCATGGGCTACCTCTAACCATTGTCTTGGATAGGGATGTTAAGTTCATAAGTTATTTTTGGAAGACCTTATGGAAAATGCTGGGAACTCAATTGGAATATTCATCTGCCTTCCATTCTCAAACAGATGGACAAACAGAAGTTATAAATAGATGTTTGGGAGATATTCTTTGCTGTTTTGTCAGTGAGAATGTTAATAGTTGGGATCAAATTCATCCAATGGCTGAGTTTCCACGTGGGATATTGAAAAAGAATTTCAGACTCTTGCCCCAAACCTCTATGATCAATTCCATGCTTTTAACTCTCCGAGGTTAAGTTTTCCCAAGCCAGGGAGAGATGATGAAGGCCACATGCAGCAGCCTTTAAAAACTTAGAAAAGGCATGAAAAAGCTATTCAAACATTGGCTTGGCACATGCCCAAAGATAGAGATCCATTTTGGGAGCTTAATTAGAAGTTAATGTCTATTTAAGTCTGAATTAGGGGTATTTTAGTAATTTTCGCAGTAAATCTTTATGTGTTTTCACAGTTTATTTTATGGATTTTAGTATCAACAGACTTTGGGTATGTTTGGGCTTGTTTTTATTTTATTTAGGTATTTTAATACTTATAGGATTTGGAATTGGACCCTAATCATTGTCCTTACAGGATTAGGATTCTTTTTCTTGTTGGTTAAGTCATAAGAGGCTTATTTAAACACTTGTGTATTTCTTTTCCAATTAGAGTTTAATTTTATGAGAATTATCTAGAATTTTTCCTTGATAGTGTCATGCGATCAAACCTTAGGTATGATTCCTAATTTTCTTGCACCAAAACATTTATCTCGCAGCCCCTGTTCACAGCATAGACACTAACCCATTTGACCTTAACAACCCATCCTATTGCCATCAAAGCATCCCTTTCTTCATACATAAACCCTAATCTATCAATTTACCAACTTTTCTACTCTTCCTCAGCCCTTAACACCCTGTTTAAGTCAAGTTCCTTGCTGTCCTCCATCATACGGATATCAGAAATTTAATTGTATAATTCAGCATGTGGCCTAACTCCCATATGTCATGCATTATTCTTTGTTTGTACTGGTTTCTTTTCATTCACTTGACAACAATTCCAAGCATGTTAAAAATGTTCTAATTTATGGTTTTACATTTTGACGTGTTCTTCAAATGATAACCACAAATCATCAAAGTAGAGTTGTCAGCAGATTAGCTTCAGTAGCTTTACAGCATGAGATGATCTAAACTTTTAGACCATATTTGGTATCGCTAAGCAACTTATAAGCAGCATGGCTCCAAAGTCCAGGGAATAATTAAGATTCTAAGCAAGTTCTGAATTTCAGATATGCAATATAATATATGCATTAAGTAGAATTACAAATAGATAAGCATCAACAATGACAAAATTAATATACCACAACATATAAATTAGGTGATGTCTCATAAGTAAACATCCTTTTTTCCCAAGAACTTGGCAACCAATTCATAAGATATTTAAATATAAGATACATGTCAAAACATAGGGATCTTAAATTTTCAATACCCCTTGAACCCAAATAATAATAACAAAAAGCTAAACATACCAATAAAATCTAGTACCTTCTCCTCTAAACCAATAAAATCTAGTACCTTCTCCTCTAAACCAATAACTTCAGATGCCAATAACTTGGCACGCTCATCAGCTGCATTACACTCTAGTTGCGCATTCGTATATTCACTCCTGAGAGACTCAAGTTCAACCTGGTGACATGAAAAGTTTCATATATACTAATAGAATTAAACAAAGGAAGTCAGATAGATTTAGAGTATGTTGAAAGCATTGATTTTCAACTTTCTCTAATAGATTCTATTCTATGAGGGAAAACAACACAAGCACAAGATTTAGGCAGTCAGATAGAACGATAGATACTAACCAACTGTGCCTTGATTTCTTCCTGTAATTTCTCCATGTCAAATCTTAATTGGTTGACAACGCTTCTCTGTTAAAACACATACAAAAAATTAAAACATAAAAGTATAAGATGCTTTGAGAAGTTTATGGATACTAATGCTAACCTCCAAATTAAACAAAAATCATTAATTTAAATATCAAAATCAACAATCAAAGTGACTCTTCAAATTACAAAGCAACAAGCCGGCAAGCTCGTGGCTCGCCTGGCATGCCTGCTTTCCACTTTCGAACCTGATCACGGCTCGATCCCACTATCCCCTATTCCCTACTAAAGCCATACAGGCTCCTTTAATCACCAAAAAAAAAAATTACAAAGCAACAAATGCAATGATACGAACTCAAGTCTCTTAGGAGTAAATATAACCTATTAAGGACTCTTTTAAACCCAAACAGAGGAATCACCCAAAGATATTCAAATCCACTCTCTCATACTCCATTATCGTTCTTGCTACAGTAGGTCAGGTAGACCCACAGGCCACTGAATTAAAGAAAGCCAATGCAATTACTTTTCTGACAATTGGAAATCCAAAGCTCCTCCAAATTAATCACTACTGTCTGGAAAACATCATCGAATTTTCAACAGATAAGTACAATTAATCCAGGAACACTGAAGTCTGTAAACTACACTAATAATAACTGATAGAGTGTAGATAACAAGAAACATCTTGTTCAACACATAAATAATGATTGAAACAATTAAAAACTATGATAGTTTTACAGTTGATCATCATTCAAGATAACATCTGTAATTCACAAGCCAACCTGTTGATTATAATTATCAGTCAAAGATGAATTTTCAGCAGCTAAAGACTCCGCTAAAGCTTGTGAAGCATCAAGAGCACGTTGCAAAGAAAATTTCTCTTGTGTCAAGTCCTCAATATGCTGCAGAATCAAAAAAAAAAAAAAGCAAAAAACATGAAACCAAATACACATGCTTATAATGACCAGTGGATTAATTAACACAACAAAAGGACCTGATTACATCATACCATAAATTCAAAAGCTTCATCAAAGGAAAAGAGACAGAAAGATTGAGAGAGAGAGAGAGAGAGAGAGAGATCAGTTCTTATAGCTGTCTGTACAACTAACAACTAAACATGCCACTCTAGTGGGTCTAAAAAATATCATTATTGAATGTTCACTACTAACTATTCCAAAAAAGAACTTAAACACCCACAAAAGTAGATAAAGAAAAACCTCTCAAAATTGACAGATGGAAGCACTACAATTTATATGGAAAAGCTCTAGGTTAAGTTCTAAACCAAGGTTTCATTCTTCAGTTCATGATATATATTAATCATATGCTGTACGAAGTAAGAACTTCCAAAAGAAAGCATGAAATTTGCAAGGGATGAACAATTTATATCCATGTTCATCAATTCAGACCAGAAATTTTAAAACCGGACAGGTCATTAAACCAGTGAGGTTACTGGTTCAACCAGTGGGTCAGTAGTCGAACTGTATAAAACTTAAATATAATATAAATATTATAAAAGTATATATAAAAAAACATATTATTAATAAAAATTCAAAAATTTTAAATTTAAATTAAAAATAAAATTTAAATAAAAGCATTAAGTCAAATTGAATAAAAATAAGAATAGCTTAGTTTAGATTCAATGAAAACAAGCAGTTTCTCTTAAATATTTGTGTGCCAAGGACTTCAATTATTTAATTGATTTAAGTATCTCAGACCTAATTGATGGAAATAATGTGGTGACCCTTGAGCCTTGAGCCTTTCTGAGCCTTCTTGGAAAAAGCAAAGCAAATGTTGAATGCCTCTCTTGTCTCTTTTGTCATATCTCTGTCTCTTACTCGGTGTATTTCAGTAACACACTCAAATATCAGACCCATTTTACTTACGCAGATCTGAATCTGCCAAAGAGTGATGCAGCAGCTACTCTGATCCTATTAACAAATGACCAAAGCCAATACAAAGAAAGGAAGCTGAGATTCGATTCTGTTTTGTAAAGAGAGATACAAATTTCGGGCAATAGTTGCCATTTTGCATCTCACTTTTTGGTTGATGTTCACCAACAGTCTCTCTTCACTAGTCTGGTACCCACCCTGGCCACCTCATCCAAGTTATCCTCTCTTTCTCTCTGCCTCTTTCAGTAATTTCCTTTCTTTTTCTACCAAACCGGATAAAACACCGGTCCGATTCATACTGATTTTCATTTCACTCCCTCTTACCGGCTCTCTCCAGTTTGATTACATCTGCAATCTGATAAGAGGCTTGGACCCGACAGCAGTCCATTTCCGGTCAAACTGGTCAGACAGACTGGTTCAGTCCGAATTTAAAAACTATGGTTCATACTAGACAAGGAAAATACACTGCCTAAAGCCTATCAGAAACTATCATAATTCTAATGCTACCCACACCAATGTCATTCCTTTTACAACTTATGGACAATAACAGACTTATTAATATTTTGAGAATCTTAACTTATATTTGGCATACAGGAGAAACTACCAATAAGCTAATAGTTATACAGTTACACCTAGTAAAGTACCTGACAGATCAGGCACCAAAATATTCCATTAGAAAACTCATTTATTAATATTAATGATCAAGTTAAGCACCACATAATTAAAGGAATCAAAAGAGACAAATCTTGACAGTTAATAGCAAAAAGCACCTGTTCCAGAGCAGCAAAATCTTCATTCTGTGTCAGAGGATAAAAATCATTCTTCTTCCCCATCAGCATCTCTTGACTAATACTATTAGCAAAAGAGGAACTCGTTGAGTGCTCAGATGCACTATGTACATTTGGAGTTGGAAAATTTGAATCTGTCACCATAGTTTTATTCTCCATAGACAGCTTACGGGAATAGGTAGATCTTGATGTATCGGTGCCACTTGATTCTAAGTTATTAGTTATAGAAGAATCTTTCTGAGATTGCTGAGAAGAAGTCCCAGAAGAAGGTCGAGCAACATTTAAAGAATCAAGGAAAGATGGACGAGACCACCTAGAGCTAGCTTCCATTGACACTGTATATGCCGGAATATGATTAACTTGGCTATGTCGATTAGTAAAATCACTTTCAAAGCTAGTATTGGTCTTTCTCAAATCATGACTCAAAGAATCATTCAAGCCTGCAATGCAACATATAATATGCACAACCTTATCAGCGAAGGTTACTACATAATAGAAAGGTTGCATAAATTTTATGACAGAGTCAACAAATAAAATAGTAAAGTAAAATTAAAAAGCCTTAAAATCTAAGTGTGGATATTAGAAAAACAATTTCACCTCCATAAAGCTGGCCCTGTGTGTAGCCACTGTCTAAGTTGCTAGAAGTTGGCTTAATCTGAAGTGGGGTATCAATAGAGTTCTGTGGTGAGAATTTAGAAGTAGAATAAGGAGATGAGCCATGATCAGTAAGCATATAATCCTTCAGAGAACTGTTACTCTTATTTGATTGGACTTCATTCAACTCATGAACGCTTGATTGAATAGCACTGCAACCAAACTCTTGACTTTCTTGCAAGTGTAGAAGAGCGCTTGGGTGGTTTGTAGTCCCATATGGAACTACACCAAGAGCAAAATTATGAATTCCATATGCATCATTCACTTGATTTGCCTCATCGTGTCCACTAACAACTACAGATCCAATAAGACCAGAAGCATTACTATGCTTAACTTCATCAATGTTTACATGTGTCTCCACCAGACTCGTAGACAAGGCATTAAGATCATTACTTGCAGGACTAGTTCTACCAGCCAAAGAAGTCAAATTACTACTTTGTGTAAACATGTTCTGTCTTGTTTCATTGCTCGTGCCTATAGTTGCTGTGTCAATAACCGGAATACCAATTCCATCAGATGTGCTAACTCCATTTAATTCATTAATCCGTACATGTTCAATTTCCGAAGGTTGTTTCTCCTTCAGGCCAGTATCAGAGTTATGAACTTGGTTAGAGGAAGCAGCCTTCTTGGCCCGCTCTGCTGCTTTCTTTTTACGAAACTCTTCCAACTGAAAGAGAAAAGAAATCATTTGAGTTTGTAAGCCACAATTAGTATTTTACATGATGATCAACACATAAGACAGTAATAAGTTAGAATTTGAAGAAAAATTTTTGAGTTTAGTTAGTGAAGGAGTCAAGAGAAGGAACAAATTCTAGACCTACGCTGTGGAGAAAGGCTTTGGAATCAAAGGATTTCATTTAAGCAAGAGCAAAACCAAGCATATGGAATGCAATTTTCATAAAAAGGCATTTAGCAATGCTTTGGAGGTGAAAATTGGAGATCACATCATACCACAAGTGTCATGATTTAAATATCTTGGATCAATCTTACAAAGTAAACATATAAGATTCAAGTTGGGTGGATAAAATAGAGAAATGCCTTAGGAGTAATTTGTAAATGCAAAGTACCTATTAAACTTAAGGGAAAGTTCTACTCGACTACTATGAGACTAGTAATATTATATGGTAATAAGTGTGGGACAGTGAAGTACCAACCAGAGCAAAAAATGAGAGTAGCAAAGATGAGAATGCTAAGGGGGATGTGTAGGCATACAAATAAAGATAAGACTATAAATGAATGCATTTGAGAAAAAGTTGGCATTGCATCTATTGAAAAGAAAATGATGGAAACTTGTCTAAGGTGATTTGGTCATGTAAGAAGAAAACCAATAAAAGCTCTTGTTAGAAAAATTGACCAAATGGAGAATAGTCCAATTAAAAGGGATATAAGAAAATATAAGAAGACACTAAGGAAAACTATTAAAAAAGACATTATTTAAACACAATCACTGAAGACTTGGTTTTTAATCAAATGCAATCGTGTCATTAGATCCATATAGCCAAACCCAACTAGCAATGTAAGGCTTAGTTTGTTGTTGTTATAAGATTAGCCAATATTTCTTTCAATCAAATTTGTTTCATAAAAATGAAAATTCCATTTTCCACAAGACATGTCACCAAGAGGAGGTTATAAACATGATAGTAAAAATTATTGTGCTTGATCACACAAAACATTCATAGCAACACACTAATATAGAGCATCTAATAAACAATAAGACACTACCAATTCAATGTAATGAACTGAGAAATTTGGAGCTTAAAGGAAACTTGTAGTACCTACATTACCATCATAAAACAGAAAATATATATATATATATATATATATATATATATATATATATATATATCCATAAAGACAGCAAAGTACTTGCTCAAAGAATGTAAAAGCATCAAACCTTGTAGCAAAGCATGCTAAAAATGATCTAATAATTCAGATATAATTCTATAAAGACCCATATTAAGTATCTAGGTCCACACAGAAACAGGTTGAATAATTAAATATAAGATTTGAGTCTAAGACGGCAACCACTCCACCTTTTTAAGATTAAAAAGAAAGAGGTACATTTGTAGCCTCATGTATGTCTGAGTCACCACAACAACAATCACAGTTCAAGTAACAGTTTGGGAACAAAAGTTAAATGCTAAAAAATTGCTAAGGTTCCATAAGAGATATATGTAGATTGTAGAATGAGGCAAAAACCTGAGTATGGTGTGATGTACGTAGCATCTAGCAACAAAGTAAAAGAAAAAAATTTCTGTACACCATGATTTTTCTAAAATAACATTTGTTCTCTCTATCTGATAGGTTACAACCAGATAAATTCATTTCTTAGACTATTCCAATTTCTTTCTTTTAACATCAACAAAGGATCCACAGACACAGGTACATAACTAATATGAGAACAATGTGTCAGTACGTCAATTTTGTAATAAAATTTTCATGTAACTCTCATACGAGTTTTGTACCCGATATGGGTACAGGTACATATCCAGTATGGATAAGTTGCCCAAAATAAAGTTCAGTGCTTCAAAAGTTCCAACGTTATTGACACAGTCAGCACTAGCATCAGAAAGCATGAGTTCAAAACTTCATATTGTCTTAGGGCTGATTGTAATATTATAAAGACCTTACAAATATTCTACATCATAATTTTCTACAGTTGTTAAGATTCTAAAGACATTCCTACGCTCCTCCATTTATCTTCTGTAAAAGCATTGGCAATTTCAATTCTATAACTATTAGCTGAACAATTTAAGGATGATAAATATACAGAGAGAATTCTAAGTTTTTAACCTCTGGATTAGGCCCAAAACCAATGACCCTCATTTCTTTACATGTTCGAAATATTATCGCACACGCCCAATTCTAATAAACACAATGTATGAACACCCCCAATCGTAACGAAAGCTTAAGGGCCGCGGTACATTGTTCTCAATAAATAATTCATTTTCACACCTATATTAGGTTTTAAGCAAGGAATGAATCTAAACCATACCCGGCGCTTTCCAGCTTCCAAATGCTCTTGCTTCCGTGATGAAGCTGCTGAGTTTGGCAGAACCTGAGCTGACGCCATTGAGACCCGGAATCTAAAAACTCAAAAATTTCTTATATCTAGCGCAATACTTTCATCCCCCGATGAATTTCCACGGGGAAATCAACAAGCCCAATCAACGAAACCCAGATGCAACAAATCTTGTGAGAGTTCAATTGGAACGTAGCCACGTGAATTGCGAGACCCAGATCAACAATTTGTGAGAATGATGCAAAAACTAAATGATCAACGGTCCCCGCTGAAGGATCGGAAAATTCGAAAATATGAAAGCGAAGGAAATAACTATAAAGAAGGAAAATATTCGGGAGAAACAAAGGAAAATCTTGTAAGGGAGCCTATGTTACAGAGAAAGGGTGCCCGATCTGATCGGAGAGGGAGAGAGGAGCTGCATGGGAAATTTGTTCTGGCAGATCGCTCCCCTCTTCTTTCTATTCGTTCAGTTTCTGGCTTTTATTTTTAATTAATTGTTTTTGTTAATTTACTTTTCTGGATCCGAGCTCTTTTTGTGCATTTCCCTTTGCTAAGTGATAAAATCACCTGCGTGGGAGACGACACGTGGAAGCTCCAAGTGTCGGTGGATGGGCTTGATTGGTAACGTGACGTAATCCCACCATCAAGGCACCAAGTTGGTGAGCGGTAACAATAATTTTAAATTCTTATATGTATTTCAGGGGTACAATCTCAAAAACATTTAAAAATTTAGGTATGATTTACTTTGTTTTAATTTTATTTTTATTTTTAATAAAAATAAAAAATAGTAATAAAAATATATTTATTTATAAAAATTTAAAAATATTGTTTAAAAAATATTTGTTTAAATAAGATAAATTTTAAAAATAATAACAAGATATTTTCAATATTTTTATGTAAAATTTTAAAAATAATAAACATAAATTAAAAATATAATAATAATTTTAAAATTATTAAAAAAATCTTAAATCTTAAATTTTAAAATCTTAAATTCTTAAATTAAAATTTTAAATCCAAAATTTTTAAACCCTATAATACAAAATTGTAAACACTAAAATCTAAAATCTGAAATTCTAAACTTTTAAAATTCAAAACCTAAACTCCAAAATGCTAAACCATAACCCTAAAACTATATACCCTACAATTTTAAAAACCTAAACCCTAAACCTTCAACTCCAAACCCTAAACCTTCAAATTCAAATTCCAAAAATTTTAAATTCTTAAATTTCAAACTCTAAATCTTAAATTCTAAAATCCTAAATCATAAAACTTAAACCCAAAATCTTAAATTTCAAATCTCAAAACTCTAATTCCAAACCCCAAAATCTCAAACCTTAAATCCTAAATTCTAAATTCTAAACCCTCAACCCAAATTTTAAATCTTAAAACCTAATCTTAAATCTTAAACTAAATATATTTTTATTATTTTTATTTTTTAAAAATAGAATTTAATTGATGTAAATTAAATATATTATTATTTTCAAAAAAAATTATTTTCAATAAAAGAAATATTCAAATGAAAACAGCAAGTCTTTTCTCAAACTAAATGCACTCTTAGGCATCTCTCCCCAATTACAGGTTTATTTAAATCATTTCCAATCTTTGTTAGAAGTAAAATTTACTTTTAAACATTCGCTGACACAATGAAACGAATTACCTTTAAAGAAGGATGTATAAGTTTACCCAAAGAATATTGTTAAATTTATATTCTTGATATAAAATCATAAAATAATAAAAATAAAAAAATTGTACAGAATAGTTTTTAAAATATAAATATTTTGGAATGGATTCTCTAAATGTAAGTACAATTTCAATTAAGAATTTATTTACTCTTCTATTTTGAAATAAAAAATTGCTTTTTATTTTAAAATAAAGATTAAATTAACGCTAATTCAACTTTAAATAAAGATTAAATAAATATATATAAGTTGATTTGGTTTTTATCTTAAACAATCATTCGTTAAAATCAAAATATAATATAAATTCATCCTTAATTCACTATAAATTAAATTTGTGCATAACTAATGAAAAGGTAAATGAGCTGTCGTTATTATTATTATTATAAAGTGAAAAGTAAAGTTGGGGAGATGATTAGTTTAAAGCGGTGATATTTACACACAAATTTTTTATACACTTTCTCACACTTTTATCTTCCTCTTTCTCTCTCGTCTAAAAATATTTTCCTACATATGCAGGCAACTTAAAACCATCATTTCTGATTAGTTTAAACTTTTTTATTTATTAGGATAGATAAAAATATAAGAAAAAATTAGTTAAAATACTATTTTAACCATGATAATGTGTTTCAAATTCTTTCTAGCAAGACTAAAACAACAAACATGAAAGTCTTTTGTCATGAAGTGCTTAAGTCTTCCATAATGGAGAGAATTAGGGTTAAGGCCGATGGTAATGGAGGTGCTATGGAGAAAGGTTAAATTACAAAGTGAGAAATTTGAGATTGTCGATCTTCCTAATGTCGCAAAGGATAGTAATAAGGCAAGACGTCATTCTCTCTATCTCTTAGGGAAACTTTGGATTGATGAACCTTTTAGTGTCACAACTTTGAAGCAAACAATATCAGTGATATGGAGAATGAAACATGGAGTCGAAGTCTCAGAGGTTGGAAGAAAACTATTCCAATTTCAATTCATTCATTGGTTAGACAAAGAATGATCAAAGGCCAACCATGATTCTTTGACAACCACATGTTGGTTCTAAAAGAGATGAATGAAGAAGAGCAACCTTCAAAAGTACTGTTGGAATCAACCCCATGTTGAGTGAAAGCCTATGACTTACCTTTGAAACACCATATGCTAGAAACAACCAAGGTGTTAGCAAGATTAGTAGGTGATTTTATAGAATGGAATGAAGTGAAGGAACGTTATCTAAGTTTGTTTCTTCAATGCAAAGTCAATTTAGATCTCATCCTTGAAACAAGGCATGATAACAAAAAGGCCCAAGAGGAATGGAGATGGTGTATTTCATATAAGAGAGGCTCCCTGATTTCTACTATGGTTGTGGCTAGCTAGGGCATGCCGGGAAGGATTGTGAGGAAAGGTTGATAACATTGATGTGGAGGAGATAGAAGGAGAAGTGATTCTGCCATATGAGCCATGGGTAAGAGCTTCACCTCTCAAACCTTTAACACAGTACATGGCTAAGTGAGGTCTAAGGAGAGAGAAGCACAGAGTGAACAAAAAATTGTGATCAAAGACTATGGAGGGAGCTCGATGAAACAAAGAACCATATTGATGTCAAGAGCTATCCAGGTTCATGAAGTGGAGGGGTGTAATGATGATGTCGACACGTGATACAGAACAACGATCCCAATGTGATTAAATAGGATGGTGTGGTTGTTAGAAAATGTCTTATTTTTAGAAAAATAAGAGAAAATGGAGTCGTCACTAACTTAAATTAAAATGATGGAGTCAGATACCAAAGAGTATGGTTTACATTACAGAAAAATGGATTCAATAGTTGATTATGTGTAGGAAAGGTATTAGTACCCTTACAATGCCCTTTTGGTACCACGTTGGTATTTGCTACTTTTGATTTCAAAACTATGCTTTGTCTCTTGTTAAATAAATTTATTTTTGCATGTGATTGTGATTCGAGATTATTTTTAAATGCATCAATGGAGTCATACCAGTTGACTAGCTAAAATCATAATATTATGTCCCTCAGGATAATTATATAGTGGCCAATTAACTGACAGTCATATTTATCCATCATTAGGATCATTTTCGAATTGAACTGCATTAATAGAACCACACCAATTGACTGACTAGGTCCATAGCATGATTTTCTCAGAATAGCTTGACAATGGTCAATTGATTGGCAACTATATTTATCCGTCATTAGGGTTCACTTTATAACAAAAACATGGGATCAAAATAATTGGAACAAAATCATAGTCAAATAAAACATTTTAAAATGGTCGTGATGAATCCACGATTATTCTTGATAGTTCACAATGATATATACCTTAATGTACACACACTTATAAACAATTTAAAGTGCAAAACATCATACATGAAGTTATTACAACACATAATTATGCAACAAAACAAAACTGAAGTATAAAATACATCTTCAACGAAAAGAGAGAGTGAACAAATGAGTCCCGCTTGTGTCTGGAGTGCTCAAATGGCAAAACGGAGCCTAGAAATGTGATCAGGAGGTTGAAACTCCCTAGGAAAGTAATTCAGGTCAAAGTCAATAGTAGGTCAACATCAAAGTTAACAGATCAACGCTAATATGACTGAGACATGCCAACATGGCGTGATGATGTAGCCGTTGACGTGACAAGTTGATTGGATTTGTTGTGCCATCATACTTGATGACATGGTGTGCTAACTGTGCTAATGTGTGCTGACATGGCATAATGATATAGTATGCTGACTGTGTAGGTGTGTATTGATGTGGCATGGTGACACAGTATGCTAACTATGCATATGTATGCTAACGTGGCATGGTGACATTGTATGCTGACTGTATATATGGGTGCTAATGTGGCATGGTAACATAATATGCTGCCTGTGTATATGGCACCGACATGGGGGCTCAATTATAAAATTTAGCATTACAATAGCTCAATCATGGAATTCAGCATTACAGCAATTTAATTAACAAAATTGTAGTAATACAATAGCTTAATCACAACAATTTAACAGCATAGCAGCTTAATTATAACATGACAGCAATACAGCAACTTTATTGTGGCAACACAGTAGCTTAACTGTAGCAACTTGATTCAACAATACAGAAGATAATACAGCAGAATGTAGAAATAGCATGCAGAATTACAGAATGCAAAAATAGATACAAAATTACAGAATATAGGAATAGATACAAAATCACAGCAATAGAAACAGAATGCAAAATTAAGATGCAGCAAATGAGATGCAAAATTACAGCAACAGAGACAGATATAGAATTAGGATGCAAAATTATTGCAACACAGAAGCTTAATTACAGTACTACAACAACTTGATTATAGCCAGACACAATAGCATAACAAACAGCAACATACAAGGTGCAGAATTACAGTCACAAAAACAGAGGAGATGATATAGAATGCAGAAACAGGACCTGAAATCTGATCCCCTTCGATTTCTTCTGCTTCTGTCGCTCACAGCTGCATCTTTCTCTCCACCTGTTTTCTCGATTTTTTTTTTGTTTTTTTTCTTCCTCTTTTCCTTCTCTTCTTCTTTATGGTTCCTCCCCTTACTCTCTTCTTCAATCCTTTCTCCTATCTTTCTCCTATCCCTCTCTTCTTCTCTTCTTCTCCTCTTCTCCTTTTCTCCCTTAGTCCTCCCCTTAGTGCCTTTCCTTAGGCCTCCTTTTATACCCTTTTTCATGCATCTGCCTTACTCATATATTTACCCCCTCTCATGCATGCACCTACCTTTCTCATGCATTTATCCTCTCTCATGCATACACCTACCTTTTCTCATACATCTACCCTCTCTTATGCATGCTTCTCTCACGCACCTACTTCTTTCATGCATGCATCTACCTTTTTCATGCACTTACCTATCTCACATAGCTTTCCATTTTTACCTTTTTTTTTAATTTTTTGACTTTTTTTAAAAAAAAATTAGTTTTTTCTTTTTTCTTAAATAATATTATTCACATATGGGACTTCAAAAGTATCTTTTAATTTTTCATTTTCATTCAATTAATTTTTAAAACTCATAAATGGGTCCACTTTAATTTTTCAGGATCCGGACAAAATTATATGTCTATAGACAATACAATCACAAATGAAATAGAATCTATCATGACTTCTATGTCTAGCTTTTCATTGAATAAAAATGAGAAAGAGTTAGTAGAGACATTGGTGAGGGGCCATAAAATTTAATTCTAGTCATAGTGACTAAGGTGCAAGAATTTTCCAAAAATACTACCAATTTATAAGTGAAAATTGGGTATGTTGTTACATTAAATAAAGATAAAAGGTTAAAATGTACAAAACCCCTTAAACTAAGGGTCAATTTTAAAAAATCTCTTGAACTTTAAAATTTTGCACAGAACCCTACTCAACTAACTAAATTGTACAAAAGACCCATTTGTTAATTTTTCTATTAAATTGTGGATGAAACCTTAAATAACCAAAAGGAAAAAACTAAAATTACCTTAAAAAAATCTAAAATTTTATAAAAGTTGCCTGTGCTACCATGAAGATGAAGAAGGTTGCCTATGCCATCCTCTTCACTCCTGTCTCCATCAGTACCATCATGGTTCATGGTCACTATGCCCAAGAGTGTTGGAGTTCACAACTATGTGTTTAGCATGAGGATCGCAAGTTGTCCAACGAGTCTTTTCATTCTATTTACCTTCACATTCATGTCTACACTATAGATCAACATTCATATTAGGAAAATTACTACTATATACCACATAAAGATAAACCAAATAGAAGAAACCAATTTATAAAACAGGCAAGGTTTAGTAAAAGTGACATGAGTGGCTTAACTTCAAAAGCCACTATTCTTGTGGAGTTACTTTGCAGATCTTTATAATACTTAACAATAAATGCCAAATGGCTGTGAATGAAGTACTTCTCCTCCTCGCTCTATGTATTTAGACAAATTAAGCATGAGAAAATAATTTGCATGTATAATGTGCGACACTATGTTAGAAAATAAAGAGTATACCTCGCTATATTGCCCTTTGAGTCCAACATGGAGACTAAGCTAATGGCACTGATGGAGGCAGCAATGAAGAGGACGACACAAGCAACCTTCTTTATCTCCATGGCTGCATAGGCAACTTTTATAAAATTTTAGATTTTCTAAGGGTCATTTTGTCTTTTCTCCTTAGTCATTTAGGGTTCCAATCACAATTTAATAGAAAAATTAATAGATGGGGTCTTTTGCACAATTTGATTATTTAAGGAGGGTTTTGTGTAAAATTTTAAAATTTAGAAGGATTTTTTTAAAATAATACTTAGTTTAGGAGGTTCTATACATTTTAACCAAGATAAAATACACAAAATGGTCCCACAAATATATAGACATGTTCATTTTAGTCCTTCACATATTAAATCTAAGCAATTGATCTTAGAAAAATACAAAATAATCCCTCAAACACAAGGTCAAGTCTAATTTAGTTTTTTGGTAGATTTAATTCCATAAATTGGTCCTTTAAAAATAGAAATCACCTCTAATTTGATCCCTAAATTTAAATCTTAAATTTCAAATCCTAAAACCTAAAATTTTAATCAGTAAATCATAAACTTAGATTTTAAAATCCTAAATCCTTAAACCTCAAAATTTTAAGATTCTAAATTTTACACCTTAAATTTAAAACATTAAATCATAAATCCTAAAATTTAAACACTAAAAATATAAACTTCTAAACCATCAACCCTAATCTTTAAATCTTAAAATTTTAAAAATCCTAAAACCTTAAATACTAATTCCCTGGGTTAGGATTTAGACACTTGTCTATGATTTGGGTCTATGATCTTAGAGTTTAGGTTTATAATTTTAATATTTTAAGATTGTAAGATTTAGAATTTGAGTTTAGAAATTATGATTTAGTTGTTCAAAATTTAAGAATTAAGGGACCAAATTAGAGAAATATCTATCTTTGGGGACTATTTGATGGAACTAAATATATAAGAGACTAAATTAGATATGACTTTATTTTTTAGAGATCATTTTATATGTTTTATCTACTATTAAGTGTCAATGATTGAATTAAATATATAAGAAATTGAAATGAACATGGTTCTATCTTTAAAGGCCTATTTTGTAAATTTTGTCTTAAGTGAACCGAAAGTTTTGCACCAGCTATCCCATAAAAGCCAACACGAAAGAGATCAAGTTTAGCCAGGTCAAAAACTGTGCCCAATGGAAAAAAAAAAAAAAAAGTACGATAAGATGAGACTACCATGGACTTGGGAACCACGAGTCAATAGAGCTTTGAAGAAGCTCATCTCAAATGAAGATTCCAACCTTATTAAGGGACTTCATTTTTCAGTTTTACCAATTATAATCATATATTGATATATTAGACTAAAACTATTGTGAATTAGTTTTAATTTATTAGTGTTAATCTATACTGTTAGGCTGTTGCTAATCACTACATAGATTTCAACTGTTGTCTACAAGTTGAAAGTACATATCACTAAGGCATCGTTATATGCAACAAGTGATCATCTTTTATTTATTTGTGAGGCATCATATAAAATTTTTAGATTATGTTGATTAGATTATTTATTGGTATTGACTATTCTCATATTTTTCTGTATTCGATTGGCACATGTTTACTTTTTTAGCATCAAATATTTTGATTAGATGGTGCCACTATTGACAGAGCCACAAGTTTCTATTAATAAAATTATTTAATTATACCATATAAGTTCGTTTTTATTTTTTATGATAATTTATGATTTAGTGAATTATTAATTTTTTAAAATTTGTTAGGATCGCTATCAAAGTTAGTTCTATCATCTTACGAAGTGATGATTTTCTTTTCTTATATTTTTAATTTTTTCTTATGCATTACAATTCATTTTTTTATTAATATTAAACTATATTTGTTTCCTCTTATTGAACATTTTTTTAAGACAAAAAGATTTCTAACAAACGGAATTGAATATAATTATTTTTCGATTTCAAATTATAATTTTGTATTGAATATATAAGTTACTTTTTTCGTATTTTCTTTACATTATGTATGTTAAAGTGAAATAAAAAATCATAAAATATAAATAACAATTCTGCACAAATCATTTGGGTCATGATTTGTCAATAAATGGATGACTTATTTTCAGCAAACTAAATATGCATTCAAGTACATTCTATTTTTTAATACAACAGGTAAATATTAATATTTTATGTGACCATGGTAAAACCCATGCAATATTGCACACACTAGTTTTATAATATATATCCTTATCCTACTTGCTCATATTATTTATGTCATGAGTTTGGAAAAATACTTTTACTTAACATGTATAATATCAATGTCTTTATTGGATACAATTTTCATTGTTAAATGCTTATAACTTCATTTTGGATTTAAAGTTTAATATATAGCTAATATAGCTTGACTTAATTTGACAATTTTATAACTACATTTCATGATTGTTAATCTAGAAATCTTTTATTTCAAAACCTAATATATGTAACCAAAGTGAGAGATTATAAATCAGCAAAAAAATTATTCTAACATATACCATTCATTGAACTATATTGTCTTTGAAGCTTTTTGGTTACCACATAAAAAAAAAGGCTGTTTCAGAACAATTAGTGATTTATTCGTGTGTAATGAAATCAGCTATAATTATCTATCTAACCAGAGATCTATCGCCTATTGTAAGGAGCACAATGCAACTTGTCATCCAAATTGTATCAATTTTGTATTCCTATGGACTTAAACTTATTTAAAAATTTTAAATTATTAAATTATTGGGTTCCCTAAATTTAACACCCACAATTAATTTTGTAAAATATTTGTGAGTGAGATTTAGTGGAACTAACTTTTCCCAAATTATACAAACTGCATTGATCAGGACAACCCTTGATACTGAAGTTCAAAGAATAGTAGGACATTGATCAAGGTAACTATACTGACAGTAACGAATGAGTGAGTTTGCTATGATGAAGCTCATGTTGGGAAATATCAAAAAGGAAATGTTACAACTCCTAATAAGAAACGGCAAACTCAAGCCAGTAAATGGATTGGAAGAATGACTAGAACTTTCAATAGCAACACTAATCAACAACTTGATTTTTCCTCTATTAATCCATCAAGTAGAAAGGATACATTTCCCAATGGGAGTGGCACTGATCATCAGCATTGAAAGCATGCACTTCATTTCTCAACGGCATCCAATTCCAACCAGGAGCTGGAGCTTGTTTGGGAGAATGATTTAGCCATTCATTTTGGTTAATTAACTTTTCAATCAAATTAGTTGATGAAGAAAGATTTGCACTATCCTATTTCATTAATTTGGTGTGGGTTCCATCCATCTTTAACTAAAAATATAGAATTTAGATATGAAGAAATTAACATTTGTGGAAAATATTTTTCAATTTCATTGCCCCCATCTAAACTCATTCACGTAACTCTTACATAAATCAAATAGAAATAAATCTGTATTTAATATCGTAAAAAAGTACAAGCATTAACCAATTTCTATATTTTACATGAGTGTTGAAATTATTATTATAAGAAATTTTGTTTTTATTGAGAAATAAGTTTTTATTTAAAAATCACAAATGTAATGGTAACAATTTTTGGCGAAAGGTCTACAAAAGAAATTTATTTTTATTAAAAAATTTATCTTTTGATAATACCAAAATTTCTTGTAATGTATGTGAGTGTAGTTTTCTAAATTTTTTCTTAGTTTTCTTATTCTGTTGTAAAAATCAAGTCAATTACACACTTGAACTCTTGCTCATTGATAATCTTCCAAAAGTATCATCTATTCATACCTTAACGAAATTTTATCAACTTTAGATATGAAATTGATGATATCAATAACCTTTAGCTACTTCTTTATCATATATCTGGTGATATTCTGCACTTCGCCAGGCTTCAGAAACAACAACACTACTGGATTTTCGACCCCTCAAAAGTCAAATTCATATGGCTTGTATGGTTTCACTACCCGGATGATTGCGTTAGGAATGCCCCTCTGAATTGCTGCTGCAGCAACTTGAACTCTTTGTCCCACAAGCTCACGCCATACCTTAGAATCTTGTAATTAACACAATCAGCTCAATATACATATATATATATATATGAAAAAAATTTAAACTCATAAAATTTAGATTTATCAACATTTCAAAAAATTCAATATAAAGTGTCAAATCTCTTGAATCGTATAATCTAAACAAATTTAATGTGTAAATTCTTTCAAATGAGAAATATATATTATGTTTCATGCACTAGAGTCTAGTGTGGGGCCCACACTGTGGGTTCATATACAAGACATAGATCCTCTATAGTGCTGCGGAGGAAGGCAGCAGCACTATAATCCATGCAACAATTTAAAAAAAAAAATGCATAGTACATGGATCCTTGTGTTGTGAGAGAAAGGCACAGTGAATTCATTTCTCCATATATAAGAATGAATTAGGATTTTTTAAAATGTGGGATGTATTTTGGAGAATATAAATATATTCAGATGGTTATTGATGAAAAAATTAATATTATAATTATTATTAAATATAAATAAATAGATTAAAATTTATAAATTTAAAATAATTATAAATATTAATTTTTTAATTAATGATGATCTATTTATATTTTATTTTTTAAAGTATAACATGTACTTTAAAAAAGTGTTGAGAACCATTTACATGCAAGGATAGTTATGATGTATTGGGAGTTGGATCACATAATTTTTTTATTTTTTAATTTTTGGTGACCTTTTTTAATGATTCTTTATTTTACATAAATATTTAAATTATAGGTCTCACTTTTTTCTCTTACTAACTTCTCCTTTATCTTAATTTTATCTTTATCTCTTACTTAAGTCACCATTAACTTTCAAAATTGAGAGTTAGGGATTTTTATCCTAATGTACAGAGTGATGTAAAATAATAATAATAAAAAAAGAATAAATGATAAAATTATGTTTTCGTACTGGGTATTATGCCACAATGATCGAAATGCATAAGGATATTGTATGGAGAACTATGAAGTCTGGAGCATTTTTTATGTTGCCAAGGAAGAATTCTCCTTGGTCGAGAACGGAAAGCCAGATGGAGATGATGGGCATTTTCTTGAGAGAGGTAATTAGCAGAAGGGCTTGCTGGGGTTTAGGGCTCCCATACATGCTTAGCTTGAATTGCTGTCACCACCAACATCATAAACATGATATCAATATCGAAACAAGCCCTTCTCGTTAGATGTTTCCGCATTGATATGTTGCTTTTCTCTTTTGGATTGGATTTGGTCACTTGGAAATGGAACTAAATTTGCCAATATTTATAGATGCCGGCTTATTATTTGAAGTGAACTTTGGATTGGTTTAGGGAATTTGGAATTGTAAAAATAGAAACCTCTTTAGTCCTTTGAAAGGTGAAAATTTCTTCACCACAAGAAGAGTCGTTTTAGAACTTGAAGATTTCAATAGGTGAGAGGAAAAATTAAAAAAAAAAAAAAATACAACAAGAAGCGCCGAAATTGTGATATGAACTTGCATGACTTCTTAAGTCTTGACCAAAAACAGTCACGAATATTATTATGTTAGCATGAGCTAGCATTTTGTTTAGATAATACTGAATAAAGGTCCAAAAATTTAAATAAAAAAAATGCTGTGCATGGACTATTACTAATATGTAATAACATAAGGTTTTGTACTGGGGAAGGTTTGGTCCAACTTTAGCTTCAGCATGCTAGCTGTGGCTTCAATCTGTCACCTTGGGATTCAGATCCTCTCTGTTTATTTTTTTTTATTTTGATAATTTTTTATCTATGTTTTTAATTTATACTAAAATATATTTTATAAGTCTCATATTTTTTTCTTATTAATTTTTTTTCTTTTAATTTTATGTCTGTCTTTTTTTTATATTCCTCTATTTTTAAATTTCCAAAGTTTCGTTATCCTTGCCTGACATTTTATTGCCACTAACTTTTTAATATTAATTATAACTTTTATTTAAAAAAAATATTTCATATTATATTAAATACCTAACAAAAAGAATATATATCAAAAGTTCTATAAATGGAAAAGTTATAGAAATAGAGTTTTATTTTTAATAAAGCATGAAAATCAAATTTATAATAATATAAAAACAATAGTTTAGAAAGTAGAGTTCCATATCTGTTAAGGGTATTTGTTTAATTTTAGGATCACTTCAATTTGTAATAAAATATTTTGATAAATAGAAAATTTGAAAAGGTATTATTGACTTGCAAATATTTCTAACTTATATGCTTTTATATATAGTATAGATATATAGATAGATCGACAGCCAATTGATTATAAGAAATTAAAATGTAAAATTATGGTCTAAAATATGACATCCAGAATCAACCGCTATAAAAACTTAAGTTTAGAGAACTTTAATTTTAATTTGGGCTGGTGTGAAGAAAGAACATCAAGTATAAAGAAAGTTAATTTTTTTCTTTTTTTTTGGTAACAGTGGGAGGGCTAAAGCCCTTACATAGGGGAAGGGGATAGGGAGTAAGGGAGGGGATGGGGCAATCCTAGATTCGAACCTGCGTCTCCTAAGAGAGAAGCAGGCGTCGATGCCATTGAGCCAGGAGGCTCCAGGCAAAGAAAGTTAATTTTTATATCAAAGACTCTAATATAATATCAAAAACCAATCAATCGAAAAATTTAATCTGGTAAAGGATCAAAAATAATTTTTATATCAAAGCCAATTGCATATCACTTAATTTGTATGTATATGTGGAACACTAATTATTGAGTGGTAGGTGGTACAAATAAGAGCCCATAGAGTTTTCTTCATGCCAATATTGACAAGAAATGTAACAAGTCTAGTGAATAAACTGAAAAACACAAATTGCTCAATCAAACATTTTTATTGCTTGAATTGCATTCTGCAAACCTCCCTTCCCATTAGATATGTCAGCTCAAAACTTCCTCTTTGCTGCATCTACTGTTTTTCTGCACATTAACCTGGAAGCAAAAGCTTTTCAAGACATTTTAGGAATTAAGGTTTGGCATTTTCTGAGAGAATTTCCAGCCGAAGTCCCTTGAGATACACCAGCAAATTATTGTAATCTGGAAGATTTTCTTTGATCACAGGAACTCGCTTGAAATTCTGAACCCATCTGTGCAAGCGAGGTAAATTGTTAGGTTCTATCAGCTTTATACCCACAATATCTTCCAAGGCTTCAAACCAATGACAAAGCCATCCGTATGATATGTCCACTAATCCAATTCTGTCCCCTCCGAAGAACTTCTTATCTCCAAGTCCATGCTCTTCAAGAGTTGCAGAGCTTCAAGTGTTTTGTTAGATGCCTTATCTTGATCAGCTTTCGAGGATAGGAAAAATGGCTTTGAAATTGAAATGTTCTATAGAAAACCAATGAAAAAACACCAAGAAAGAGAGAGGTTGATAAGATTATTCAAGATATATGGGATCAAAGTTCATACTCATTTTCTCAACCTTGTGTGAAGGTTCTTTTTTTTTCATTTGATTAAAAAGTTGTTTTTGATAAAGCCTCAACACTATGTCACGGAGTGCTAAGAAATTCGATCCCCACTGTCTCATATTTTTTTAATTTAAGCACAAGGGTTATTTGTGTCTGTGTTTTTGTACTGTCTACTCTTCATGTACAGAAAGTGTTTTGTGTTCGTCTACCCATTTTTTTAATTCAGGAATAATAGAATTGGTTGCAATAAAATGCGTTGGGAAAACCTTGTCCCACTTAAAGTGGATGACAAAAACTGAGTTGTTAAAAATGGACTCTTTGTTGTTTAAAAATTTTAACTTATTGAAAATAGATTTTTTTTTGTTGTTTAGAATTTATTTTCCGTAAATTTTTATAATTTTAAAAATAATAATCACAGTCGCTATTTATATTTGTGATGGAATATAATTTTTTTATTTATTTTTTAATCACTCATACTTTACCTTTATCCAAAATTATCCTTTGTTGTTGGAATCTAGTGAATTATTAAATTATTAGATTTATAATTTAATTTATAAATTTTAAAATATAATAATTTAAATTATTTTATGTAAAAATTTTTATAAATTTTAATTTTAAAAAAGGGAAGCTGAATACATAGAAAGGCAAATAACTAGAGCACTATTAAGTCAACTCTTCTAAAGAGTCTCATTTATTATTCCATCCTTCCTTTCTTCCTCTCTCTCTCCGTTTGCTTCTTCTTTTTTTTTTAGTACTACTGTTTTATTTCCAATTGCAGATTTGCAGTTCATTTATGGAATAGATAAAAGTGCCTATCAATTTAAAAAAAGGAAAACCAAATTGATACCATGATGAACCCTCTTCATCATCAAAACAGAGTTCTCATATATATATATATATATATATATATATATATATATAATTTTTCGTGAACCTTCCTTTTGCAAATGCTACAGTTTATGCCGAAAGAATGCCAAGCACTGAATAGTTATGAAATACTATGACCAATTACAATTTCAACAAAGATAAAAAGACATATAGTTTCCTGATCTTCCCCAAATTTAATCCAAAAGCGAGCTAAGGCTTTATCATAGGAATCTTTTGGTAGTAATGGATTCTCAGGCCTTGTTTCTTAAATGTATTCAAGGATCACAACCGACTCTGCAATGGGTTTGCCACCATGAAAGAGCACAGGCACTTCTTGTGAACTGGATTGGATTGCAGAAGTAGCTGACTTTTGTTATTTATGTCTTCTTCTATGTAGTCATAATTGCTACCCTTGAGCTTAAGAGCCCATATTACTCTGTGAGCAAAAGGGCTGGACCAGAACCCCATTAACTTGACCTGTCCCATTGTCAGTTTGCAATGAGATATGGATCAGAGGATACACCCTTTAAAGTACTTTTAAAACTGTGGGAGTATTTGTCTTATTTCTTTTTCAATACCATTGGCCATATAATTGAAAACTAGGGAAGACATTTATAGGAGAAAATCAACTTTTCTTTTTTTAAAAGAAAGATGGAGACAGAATGTTTCATCACCTCCAAGCGGGCGCAAGAAAATAATATTCCTGAAATCAACTTTTCTTAGTATACAATAAAATAACTAGAATAGATGGTGGTTTTGAGGTCAATAATTGATGCTAGTGGAGCCTAACTTTTGAATAAATGAATAAATGTGCCATGAACTTTGAAGGAAGTTTCCCCCAATGAAGATTAAACAATGAACTGTTAGAAAATCCCTTAAAACTAGCTCCTTTTTAAGGAAATACAAATTATCTAATTTTGGTGTCTAAAATTGTGAAACGTAATAAAAAATAAAATAAAATTACAAAAATAAAAAAATTAATGAAAAAAAAGTAACATACCAATAAAGAGTTGCATCTATTCATTTTATTTTGTTTAAAGTTATTTAAATAGGAGAATTTTTAAAGTTATTAAATCCAAGTCTCCTCTCAAGGGGATTTACTTTCAAGAATAATTGTGTATGGATATCTTTTTGAGTAAAAAATTATTGAGTTCTCTTTTTTTTATAAATTTAAATTCATAAAAATTTTTATTTAAAAAAATTTAAATTATTAAATTTTATAAATTAAATTATAAAATTTAATAAATATAAAAATTATCCGGCAATTATGTCTGTGGGAGACTCATTTAATAAGGTTTTCAAAGTTTGGTTGACATCATTTCATTCAATCTGAGTCACATTTCGTCTTGGTGTTGAAGTTTCGAAGCCTTGGTGACTTGTTACTGATTTTATGTTGCCTTGCATACAACCATTTATTATATGCTTGTGACATTGATACTTGGGCTATTAAGTCAAAAATAGTTTCTGTTTTCTGTTGAATTCATTTTCATTGAAAATGCTTTTTATTTTTATTTTAAATTATAGAAAATATATTTGATTGGTATAAATTAATTTTTATTTTTAAAAAATAAAAATAATAAAAATATGTTTTATTTGTCCAATGCTAATCTCATCTTTATAAGCATATTCTCAAAATATTTTCAGCATATACTATGGTCCAAAGCAACCTTCTTGTTAAACTTCAGCTGGCGTCCTTTAGCAACGAGTAAAGAACAAAGCCAGCAGGGAAAGGAAATTACGAGAAGGGAGAAGCACCTCGCCCATGTCCTGGAGATAAACCAGCAGTAGCAACAACGGCCCCACCTGCTCCAGCAGCCCAGCCAGCCCAAGCAACAAAGATTTTTGTATCTCTCTGTGCTTCTCATTCATCATCTTTCTTTTGTCCGTTGCCTTCTCCCATGGCTGCTAAAATTAGAGGTAGAGAAAACGCAAAGCAAAAACCCTTCAGCTCTTTCAAAATCCAGCCGAAGTTTCCTCCTTAACCTCCTCCCATAGCGATTCCAGACGCTACAGAAGCCGACAGACCCAAAAACCATCAATTCTTATTGATTACAACAATGCCACCGCGTTTTCAAAATGTGTTTCCGTTTCCAAAATTTTGTGAAGGAAAGACTGAAAATAATTTTTAGTTGTTTTCAAAATTTTCTTTCATTTAAAAAATAGTTTTTTAAAAAATATTTTTATTTTTTTAATCAAACATATTTTTATAATATTTTATATTTTTATCAAAGATAAAAACAGAAAATACCTAAAGTATACACCCACTAAAAATTTTATTTTCATTTTTTAAAGCAATAAAATTATATAAAAGAGGTACTGAGAAATATGTAAGACGAATTAAGACTCAAGAGTATTATGTAAAGCAATAAATTTTTAATTTACATCTCAAGATTCGGAGTAAGTTGTCACTTGTCAACCAAAAAATATATAAAAGAAAAAGGGTACTTTATTATTTTTGTCATTTATTTTAATTGATATCAATATGGGTCCTCAGCTCTTTGGATTGTATCTCAGAATTAATTTGTATCTCAAAATTAATTCTTACATCAAATTTAAATTTGTATATATCTCATTCTTCTTTTTTAAGAATATCTCTATGGTTCATTTAATCAAATTTACTATAAAAAATTTGAGTATTATAGTGGGATAACTTTTTATATAAAAATTATAAATTTATTGATAAAAATTTTTGATGAAAAATTTATTAAGAGAATTTATTTTTATTGCCTAATATCTTCGTTGATAATACTAAAATTTTTTATTTTTCCAATTTTGTGTTAGTATTCATTTGTGTTTTAAACATTAATGCTATTGAATCTATTAAAACAAGGATTGTGGTAGTTTCTGACTACGTTTTTAACGTTATTTTTTTTGTTTTTTCCCGTCCTTTTCGTTTCACCCTAGGTTGTGCTTTTAACAAATGGGGCTAGGACTTTCGTTAAATTGGTCTAGAATTTTCCTTATTTTTGTAACTCAGTTTCCTGATTTTGAATTCAGTTTAGTTTGCTCAGAGTGACTATTGCTTTTATAGCCCATTGAGTTGTGGTGCATCCGCAATGATGGGACTTTCGTTTGTGTTTTTCTCTCTCTATTCAGTCAATTTATCTTTTTGATCTGTTATTGGGGCTTTAATTTTGATACATTGCTGGTTAAAAGTTTTATATCTTTATTATATCAGTACTATATTAGGTTTCATTCTGTATGATCGATTTACTTAGTTTGGTTTTTTTCTTTTTTTTTACAATGATAAAAGCTATGTATTGTGTTACAAGTGTTTAAAATGGTTGACTTAAATGCACATAAGCTTTTTCACCGGAGATGGGAGCAGAATAATGATATCATTTTTGTTGAGTAATCATGATTGCTCTCACTCGTTACTTCCTAAAGTTTGGGCATGCAGGAGTGAGCGAACTGACTGTTTGAAGGCTTGTGTATGAATGGTTTGACAACCCAGCTAGGCAAGCAATACACGTGCAGGAAGGAGGCTGCTTGATGTTGGGGAGGCTGGAGCTATTCTCCATGAGCTTGTCCACTTCAATCTGCAGTCCTCATTCAAAGCATGCGAAGTAAAAGTATGCAGGTGACTGGTTGGGTGAGGAAGAGTGGATAACAACAGAATGATAATATTGTCAGCTGCTTATGCATGTGCATGTGATAATGTGATGTGATCCACTAAACCCGTACTTCTATTGCTTGTACTAAATATAAGGGAGGACTGGGGAGTGATCAGGATTGTCACAATCTTAATAACTAGGTGTGTGTTACTTCAGCCATGGTGGTAACTACTACTGAGATTTGATCCAAATTACTTGGGATCAGCCAAAACAACCTTTTACTGAGACAAACACATAAGGGAAACCTGCACGGGGATTAAGATGGAAGAGAGAAAGGAGAAAGAAAAAGAGAGATAAGCTGGACAGCCTTTCATTTTTTTAAGGGTAGAGAAACAAGCGCAGAAGAAGAGAGGGAAAGAAGTTAACATTGCCAGCTGTTGAAAAATGGACACAGGAGAAGGAGATGGTTGATGAACATATTTGTGTATGTGACAATACTTTACCTGTAGATAAAATTAAATGATTGAGATTTGAAGAAGTCACCCTAACTTGAAAAAAGGGGACTGCAGGTGATCTGCATCGGCTTGCAACCTTCAGCAACCAAAGCATATAAAAGAAAAACATAATCCAGACTTCACTTTTTCACATTTATTTAACAGATATAGAAGCTACATTACAACACATATAGGACAGGCAGAATTAAGACAACAAAAAGTTTAACATTGAAAGTAGGAGTCCCCAATCAAGTTGTCACCTCAGTTGCTTTCAGGCTTAAACTTTCGTTGAAGACGAGCCCAATTCACCATGATTACCACCAGAATCCTATCTTTTGCAGCATCAATAAAACGAAAATAGGCATGTCTCCAAGACTCCTTTATCACCAAGCTACCACAAACAACCCAGAATCCCAACATATAGCCAAGTGCTATGCTTAAATAGAACCATAGCTTGTCCAGATCCTTATCTTTGTCATCATTGTGTTTAGATTTGGATTCTTGACCAGTGGATCCTGTACACCTGGTGGGCAAAGGGGTTCCTCAAAGTTGTGGATTGCCTTCATAGATGGAGGGGTCGGCTACGAAGGTCTGGAACTGATTGGCTACTGGTATTTTACCAGACAAGTTGTTATAGGACATGTTCAAATGGCTCAAAAATGTCATTGAAGCCATGTCTGGCGGGATTGTACCTGAGAGATGGTTGCATGAAAGATCGAGGCTTTCTAATTGACGCATTGCTGAAATGTTTGCTGGTATGTTTCCTGTCAATTGATTCCAAGACAAGTTCAAGGAGCCTAGGCATGAAAGCTCAGTCAATGTCTGTGGAATTTCCCCAGACAGATTATTCTTTGAAAGATCAATGAGATTTACAAGATCCACTGTTTGTCCGCTGTATTCAAGTGTTCTTCCCTTGGTGGACAGATCCATGTTATCTAAGTACTGTATGAAGTGATTAGAGGGGATATTACGGCCATAATATGGACTTGAGGCTTTATAGTCAAAGCCTGGCATTTTGCCCAAGCATGGAGGGATATGACCTGAAAATTTATTATTTGCAAGGTCAAGAACATGGAGCATTGATAGGTGACACAAGCTTTCTGGGATGTTTCCTGTTAGCTCATTGCCTCGTAGCCGCAGCACACCCATCGAAGTAAGGTTTTGCCCAAGCCGCTCAGGTATGGTCCCAAAGAAGTAATTATCTCCAAGATTTATTGTTGCCACATAAATGCAATTTTGCAAGGTTGAAGACAGGTCCCCAGAAAGATTATTATCGCTCAATTGGATGAGTCGAAGTGATGGTGTTGAACACATCCAAGCTGGAATTTCACCTTGTAGATTGTTGCCAGATAGAACTAAGCTCATAAGGCTTGGATGATTTTCCTTGTCAAGAACTGGGATTTTTCCAGATAATTTATTTTTTGATAGGTCAAGCATAGACAAATCGGTTAGCTGTCCTATAGATGAAGGAATGGTACCATTTATTAAATTCCCGGATAGATCTAAGCCTTCCAACCTTGACATCCCTTGGCCAATTTTCGAAGGTATTGATCCTGAGAGGAAGTTGTTCTTTATAGAAAGCATGATGACACCAGACCAAATTGGGATTGAACCTTCGAAGCTATTAAAACCTAAATCGACTGTAGCATAGTTTTCTTTGAAGCGTAATGTCTTTGGAAGGATTCCCCTCAAATTGTTATGAGAGACATCCACATCTGTAATTTGTGCAGAGAAGTTCCAAAACCAACTGGTATTACGTCAGATAATCCAGTTTCTTGAAGGACAATGCTCTTTAGATTGCTTTGGGTACTAAGCCATGATGGAAACAAGGGGCCCAATTGGCAGTCATAAATTTCCAAAGACCCCAGTTTAAAAGATGGAACCCAGTTCTGTGTCAACTTGAAGGTCAAGGATTTCTGATTAGATGATATAGAGAATGAAGACAAACGGGTGAGATTCCGGAAATGGATATCTGACAGGTAACCTCTCCAGAAATTCCTATCAAGTTTTAATGACGATAATTCAGTGAGCTGACCAACATTTTCTGAAATTGTTCCATTCATAATGTTGTTAGAAAGGTCAAAATATGTTAGATGAGACAAATTTCCGATGGATGAAGGGATTGAACCTGATAATTTGTTACTCTGTAGCGTAAGCTTTCTTAATTTGTAGAGCAAACCCAATGAATTGGGTAATTTCCCTGTGAGTCTATTAAATCCAAGATCCAAAACCTCTAGGCTAATGTTAGTACATCCTGCTAAGGCCTCCACAAATTCTTCTAGTGGACCATTAAGCTGGCGGTTAAATGACATGTCTAAATTCTGTAAATTGCAAAGGTTCCCCCAAGCAAGCTCAGTAATAGGTCCTCTAAGACCAGCTCCTTCAAAGTTAAGGACTTTGAGGGAAGAGATATTAGAGAGCCATCTGGGTGTCTGAGAATCAAAGTTATTCTCAGAGAGATCAAGAGTTGAAAGTGATGTAAAATTTACAGATGGAAGAGTTGGAGGTAAATTAGAAAGTCCACAGTTGGATAAATCCACGAAGGAAAGAGATCGAATCTTGACAACTTGCTGCCAAATATTTGATGCCCTGCTAAGATTCACTTGACTGATATCTAAATATTGGAGAGAAGTGAGACCAGAAAGCCAACTTAAATCTGAAGCCCAGAGATCTAATGAATCTGAAGGAGAATCAAGTGAAAGATACTTCAAATTTGACAGGTTTCCAAGTTGGGGAGGAACCATTCCAGCAAAGGATGAAAACGACAGATTGAGGTAACTCAACTTACTAAGAGAACCTAGGAATGATGGGATTTCAGTATTGTCAAAGTCATTGTGACTTAGGTCCAGATAATTCAAATGTTTTAAGTCAAGCAGAGAAGGGTTCAACTTACCACTTAAAGGCCTTTTGATGTCTGTAGCTGATTTATTTTTTGCCTTGGAGCATATATCTGTGCCCCGAAGGTGAAGCCTGATCACTTTGCCTGTTTGTTTATGGCATCTAACACCCACCCAGTTGCAGCAATCTTTGCCAACCCAAGAAGATAGGCAATGGAAAGGATCATTTAGACTCTCTTTAATGTTAACGAGGGCTTCTCTCTCTATCCCATTACACCCTTTGCTGCTGTTCTTAACTGGAAAATGAGCCCACATGGCTCCCAGGAAAACAGATGGAGAGTGAGAATGCAGTAGCAAAAGAAGAACAAAAAGAGGGAAACTAGTTTCATGTTGGCCATCTTATTTCAAAGACCGTTTATATTCCAGCAAATATGATTATGTATGCACTCCTTTTATAGACAAATGCGTATATTGAAGATTGATCTTGCTGGATCGGAAGAGCAAAGGCCACACCCAACCGCACACGGATTTTCGTACGGAATTCCGCGTCTGGTTGGGTGTGAATATATGCACCCCAGCTGGATTGAACTGCTTTTTTTTTTTTTTCAAATTTTATTCGATTTTTTTACTAGGGATGTTGAGGCACTGGTCAAGTCCTACAGCAAGCTTGGAGAGAGTGTCCAGGTTTGTCGTGGGTGACTAAGTATTCGTAAATAAAGGTGAGTTGTGACTAATTTGTATAATTTAATATATAAAATTTAATAAATTTTTAAAAATTATATATGTAAATAATTTATATTATTTATATATATATATGAAAACACAATTTTAAAAAGAATAAAGAGACAAAAAATTTATATAAAGTACACATCTAATTATTATGTACATATATTATTATTATTATTATTATAAATTTAATAATTTAAAATTTTTAATAAAAAATTTAAGAAAATTATTTTGTAAGTTTAATAAAATTTAATGATATTATTAAAAATTTAATTTTAAATAAAATTTAATGATATCATTAAATTTATATAATTAATTTTATGTAATAAAATAATACTTTTCATTACTATTATTATTTATAAAAATAACAACACTACCGATTTTCCTTTGATTTTTTTGGCAAGAGAGGGAGAAGTTCATTGTTTTTGAGGCAATAAAAACAAAAAATTAATGAAGCTAAAATATACAAAGACATCCACAGAATTCGTAACTATATGAAACGTTTTGTTGCTTAATCAATTTATTTGGGTGAGCTGATATGGGGAAAAGCAAGAATGGGACAAATTTTAAACGTTGGTTTTCTTCCTCCCTTGTGGAAAGCTTCAGCATATGCGGAGGTTAAACTCAATTTGTATTTTAAATTGAGAAATGTATTTTATAAAATAAAATATAAAAAAATAATTATTGTTAAAAAAATTAATAATATAAATTATTTTAAATTTATAAATTATTATCTATTTATTCATATTTTAAAATAATTTTTTATTATTAATTTTTAATCAATAATTATTTACTTATATTTTACTCTATAAAATATATTACTTACTTTTAAAAAATTTCAAATCTTTTTCAAAACTTTCAAGGCTTCATTAAATTTTTTTTATTTACTCTTAAGAGATTTATTTTTTATTAAATTCATAATTAATTTTTATTTTTATTAATTTAATAACATTAAATTTTTATATTATCTTATGTAAATAATATTTCAAAAAGCTTTTTAAAAATTACAATTACTTAATTTTTTAATTCTTTTACATCTTCAATAATCATTTTAAAATAAAAGGAGTACCATCTTAATTTTAAAATTGTATGAGAAATTGAAATTGCACTAAATTTTGAAAGTTACTTTCACATAATCTTCAATACACGAAACCAACGCGGAAATAAACATTTTCGTGTTAGTTTTATAAATTTACATTTTTTATCATAAAAATAAGAGAGAGTAAAAAAAAAGAAAAAAATAAAAAATAAATTTTATTATTAAATTTTATAAAAAAATAAAATAAATTATTAAAATTAAAAATTAAAAAATAAAAAATTTAAATTCTGAGAAGTCATAAAAAATGACTGCAATCTGGAATTTTTCCCTTCTATGTTACTTTCTTCTATTTTCTTTTTGTTAAATCACTGGTGTATTCTACAAAATAAATATTTATGTCAGATCAGGCACTGGCCATCATTAATATTTACCACTCTCCTTAAATGGCCCTTGAGGAAAAATCTTTCAGGTGGTATAAATAAAAATAAGTCTTCATTTTTTTATTTAAAATGAAGACTTATATTGGTTCTAGTCATTTTCTTTCTTTTTTTTAATGATTTAAATGATAGTTGATGGGCATTAACTTTTTTTTATATATGATGTGGTTTAAATTTAAGAAAAAAAAAAGAAAGAATCAAATTACTTTGATTATTGTAATAATTATTTTTAATCTAATTATTTTTTATTTTTAATAAAAAATAAAAAATATATATATCATATTTTTAAATTAATGATTATTTATTAATTAAAAATTTGACAATTTAAACAATCAAAAAAATTTTTTAGCCGCTTAAAACGGGCTCAAATTGCCATACTTGCGAGTCGCGGCGTACAGGCAAATATGTTGCAATAATTAGGTTGAGTCTATATATTATAATAATTTAAAACTATGGGAGGTATTTGTTTTATTTCATTTCTGGATAGTAAATGCCATCTATTATATCATTGAAATCAAGGGGCAGGCATTTCCAGTGGAAAACCAACTTTTCTTAACATACTACAAAATGAAATAACTAGAACATATGGTGGTTTTGAGGTCAATAATTGATGCTAATGGGGCCTAGCTTTTGAATAAACGAATGGATGTGTCATGAACTTCAGAGGAAGTTTCCCCAATGGAGATTAAAGAATGAACTGTTAAAAATTCCCTCAAAGCTAGGTCCTTCTCAAGGAAATTCAGATTCTTTAATTTTTGGTATTTTATTTAGGAAATATATTACAAGAGAAATAAAATTAAAAATGAGCTAAAAAAACAAATATAGATTTATATTTATTAATTTTATTTTGTCTAAAGTCATTAAAATAAAAAAAATTCAAACTTTTAAGGATAATTGTACATAGATATTATTTTTACATAAAAATATTTCAAGTTTTGTATTTTTATAAATTTTAAATTTATAAAAATTTTCACTTAAAAAATTTATATTATTAAATTTTATAAATTAAATTATAAAAATTTAATAAATTATGAGATTTTTGTCTACCACGATTACGTGGGACACTCATTTGCCAAAGGTTCCACATTTGTGTTACAATTTCGATAAAATTGTCCGATGTTTTCAAAGTTTGTTTCGCATCATTTCAATCAATCGAGTGTCATTTTGTCTTGGTGTTGAAGTTTTGAATCTTTGGTGGCTTGGCACTAATTTTACGCTGAGTGTAAGTATTTGTATAAATTAAAATAATATGAATTATATATATATTTTGGGTGATATTATATATATATTTAAAAGATATCGCATATTATATTTTTGTTGTACATTAACAACTAGTGTTATTCTTTTATGTTGCCTTGCATATAACCATTTATTGTATGGTTGTGACGTTGATACTTGGGCTATTGAGTTAAAAAATATTTTTTAATGAACCTATAATTTTGAATATTTTTATATGAAAAGTTAAAATAATTTTAGGTTAAAAATATGTAACAAAATTATCTGATAAAATTATATACTTTTGACACAAAATAAATTTTAAATTTGATAACCTTTCATTTCGAGAACCTGTGGTAGCATCTTTTATCCTACTTTTAGAATAGATAAAATTATTTTTATATCTTTATACATACATTATTTTACATTTTTTTTAAAATTTAAAAGATGAACAGTGTATATATATTGTTTATTTTTTAATTTTAAAAAAATATAAAAAAATATAAATATAAAAACGTAAATATAACAATGCTCTTTAGAATTACTTACTATAAGATTCAAAATAAGTCTTGAATTCTAAAATTACTTTTTGGAATGGTATATAACACGCACTCAATCAGTTTAAGCAAAATCCAGAGTTACATATATTCCTTTTTAAATCAGTAAATAGAAAAACTCATTTTCAAAGCCCAAATGGATATGGTCATGCATGACCAAATACATGACCTGGCAACATTTCTTGCAGGTGAATTCTAAAGTGTCCAGTCCAAATATAGTTTGAAGTGTCATTTTGCTTCTAACACAGGTATATATGAAAAGTATCTACACAAATATAGCTCCTTTTGAAGTGTCCATAATTCAAATTCCTTGACAAATAGTGAAACAAATTGCCTCTAAAGTTTGATCCTTCTTGGCTTTTCTCTTGCCATAACTTCTTCTGGGGATTGTACGCCTTCTTCAATATTGAAAACACATCAAAATTACTGATTGTGGAAAGCTGGAATTCCCAAAGCAACCAAATAATGAGTCACGATAGGTGTTGACACTACATGGCACAGCTGTGACTCACATCATAATAGCGTATTCATATCCATTATTACTTTGAGACGATTTCTTTCAAAATTTTAACTTTGAACTTGAGACTTATATGTATTAAGTGACTTTATCTATATGAGTCTATTTATACATCAGACATTCAGCTTAATTCTCATGATAGTCAGCCAGTAAACTGTCACCCAATCGTTACATGAGCCAAAAATAAAATTTTTAAACCCAAAATACATCATGTCAACCAATGGAGCACTCACGTTCAGTTATATGGGGGCAAATGTCTCCATTACTTTTGTTAAATTTTAAAATTAAGCATATTTATTCCATATTATTATTTTTATTAATTTTATTATTGCCCTCGGTACCATTTACAATGAAAAACTCATTAGAAATTGTTGTGTAATATTTACTTTTTTTTATTTCATCACTTTTTTTTATATATATATATATTCAGTTATGCTTATTTATAAAAATAAATGTTATGATTAACTATAAACATATAATTTGCTTTAACCAAAATAAATAAGTAAAATTTAATGAAAAATAGATAAAATAATATAAATATTAATAATAAAATAAAACATAAAAAACTCAAGGAATGCAATAAGGTAAAAATACTAAAAACAAAATAGCAAATTATAACATAGAAAATCAAAGACATAGAACACAAAGAATAAAATGAGATGGCATAAAATAAAACAAAAATAAGCAAGATATGAAATGATAAAGAGAAGAGAGAAAGAGAGCATGGCAGAAGTAAGGAAATACCCAAAACCACAAAATAGCAATATACAAAATAGCTAGAAGAAAATGTGAGTCAATAAAATTGTTAGAAAAAAAAAAGAAATAAATAAAATAGGAGAAAAGAGTAACAAACCAATTGGATAATAGAATAAAAAACATGCAGAAAAAGAGAGGGATTTCGGTGGAAACAGGAAACAGAAGAAATAAAATGGAAAGAAAATAACTAAAAGGTGCTAGCTCTTCGAGAAATTCACTCACGTGGCTGTCATTTGGAATCTTGGGTGGGGTCCGATTGAAGAGGAAAGATGGGAAGCGGTTAGAAGCGAGAAGAGATTGGTAAGCAAAAGGAACCAGCACCTACTCTCCCTCATCTTCTCTCTTGCTCACTCATGGGTGAGGGGATTTTCTCCCGGATCCCCTCTTTCTCCCACACTCTGATTCACAAGGGGGTTACGCAGCGCATAGAAAGGAAGAGAGCTCAGCACAAGGCCTACACTTGAGTTGGAATCAATTCTTGAGGTAAAATAATTCTCCTCTAGATTTTTATGCCTTTAAAATTAGAGAAGAGTTAAACAATGCTTTGAGTTTTTGTTCATCTTGATGATTTACTAGCTTTGGCAATTAGAGGCTGATTGTGTTGGGTTAGAAATCATAGGGGAAGATCATATTTGCCATGTGTCTTGTATTGGTTGCTGTCTTTTGTTGTGATAGCATTAATTTCGTAGAATATGTTTAGTTATGTAGTAGATTTTGGACTTGGATGTTATTCTTATGCCATGATAGGTTGAGATCCATGATGTAGAGGCTGAGTGCATTTTGGATTTGGGATTGTTCGCTTTTCCTTATGATATGGAGTGTGTCCTTTCAAATAAGGATAAGAGGAGCCCATTGTTTGTTTGTTGTTTCTGCAGTGTTTTTACAGCTGTGATGCTTAGTCTGCTGTTCTTTTGTAGTTTTCTGCTGCTGTGATGCTTACATTTGTTATTCTGCTGTGTATTTTGATGCTGTAATATAGCTGTCATGCTGTGTTTTTTTTTTTTTGCTGCAGTAATGTTGTTGTCTTGCGGTTTCTGATTTCTGTTGCTGTAATGCTGTATTCTTGCTGTTTTGCTGTATTTTTGTTGCTGTAATTCTGTTCTATTTGCTGTATTAAAATTCTGCACCTCTGTTTCTGCTGTAATTCTATTCTGTATGCTGTTTTTGCAATTTCATTTGCTGTAATTCTATTTCTGCAACTTTGTTTCTGCTGTAAAAAAATTCTGCAACTCTGTTTCTGCTGCAAAAAATCTGCAACTTTGTTTCTGCTGTATTAAAATTCTGCAATTCTGATTTTGCTAAAATTAAATCATGTATTTTCATTTTCTACTGTATTTAATGGCTACTTTGTGTTTTCTATCATGATTGATTGTTATTATGCATTATGCCAACTCTCTTGTCACTTTTTCCTGTTTATCATGTATGCTGTCATACTTTCCATAATTTTGTTTCTATGGTTTCTTCACTTTTTATATGCTATTGAAAGTTTTCTTTAGGACACACCCCAATGCATTGAATCCATTGCACATTCTTAAGGAAAAGGATAGGATAGTAAATCTACCACACATAACCACGTGCATAATATTGCTTGATAGTTTTAATCTATTGGTTACTGGGGCAATGGGACAGTCGTTGCTAGCATGTGATTGAAGAAATGCTCCTTGTATTTGGTTGAGCAAATGGGATTAGGTACATACACCATACTTGACCTCTTGTTTGCTCGGTTTGCTTGGGTAAATGTGATAAGTAGATGAGATCCCTCCATTGTACCCCTATTTCTAGATTTCCTTTTTTGGAATGATGATATATAATTGTTGAGTGAGGAGCATCCCCAATGCAACTTTCCCTATTTCTGGATTTCCTATTCTGATAAGTGTTTGCATATACATTGAGATGTAACTGTTTCCAATACAGGTTTATCCTATTTCTGGACCTCCTTGTCTTGTGAAAAATTGTATACCCTTATGTGCTTAAGCGAAGTGTGTCTCCCAATGTAGACCCCATGCTTTGTTTCTTCTTCTGATGTGGGATGTGTGATGTGCTTATACCCTGATTTGATGGGTAATTGCATGTGATAATGATTTTGTTTGCGTGATTCATGCCTTGAGTATTTTGTGGGTGCATGTTCATAAAAGTTGTAGGATAGAGCATTGGGTGGGCCCATCTCAACTTTAAAAGTTTATTTTGAGCATGTCTTCACTTGAGAATCATTGTAATGAAAACGAGGAAAGGGCGTTTTGCTTGTGCTTCGTCCCATGTTTTTTTTTTTGCCCACCTTTCCCTCTAGGCTCCTGCAAATCCACTTCCTCCTTGAATGTTGAATTCTTTCCAATGATGGATGGGGAATGGTCATGTCTATAACCACTCTCTCAGTATCTTGAAGATAGTCGCATTATGAGTCGAGTCAAATGTTTGGCATGCTTCCTCTAACGTGATTATAAAGGATCACCACCTTCGCTCAAGATCCTTTAGTTTGGCTTAACTTCTACAAACCTTTTTTCTAAACCCCAAATTCTTCCCAACTATGGATAAGGTGAAGGGTCATGCGTATGACCACTTTTCAACTATTTTAAGGGTAATTGCATTATGAGCCTGGTCAAGCATTTGGCATAGTTCTACCAACGTGATTATAAAGAATCACCATCATCGCCTGAAATCTTTTGACCTTGAATTGGTCTCGCTTCTCTATTCTTAAACTTAGATTCTTCCTTATTACAGATATAGAAAGGGTTATGTGTATGGCCACTTTCTAATTATCTCAAGAGTTGTTGCGTCATGAACCTAGTCAAGTTTTGGTGTGGTTCCTCTTATGTGAATATAAATAATCATTTCCTTTAACCTTAGAAATCTTATTGAAGCTAGGTACTCTTCCAAGTCTTAGTCAACCTAGGCACAAGCTTTCAATGTAAGACCTGGACGAATCAGGTATTAAATCCTTCCTTTCCATTGGAATGGCTAAACACCATTTATTAATGATATTAATCATAGATCATGTTTGATTATGTACAAAACCAACGTTAAGACAAACAAAAATCCAAAAACAAGATAAATTTGTTTTGCAAAACAAAAAGCACAGTTCTGAAATTAAAAAGTAATAAAATATCAATGTAGTACTGAAAGAGCATTGTAGGGGTATTAATAACTTTCTTACACATAACCAAAACCCGAACCTGTTTTTTATTATGCAGACCATTTTCTGCTATATCCGACATCACCATTTCAATTTGGGTCAGTGGCGACGCTATTTTTTTTACTTCTCCCAAACCTGTTTTCCAGCTCCAACTCGTTTCATTTTTTTTTTTTTGTCGCTTTTTGTCGCATCTCGATATTAACTAGTTTGTGACTAAATATAAGAAAGATTAAATTATTCTACTGATCTCTATAGTTTGGTCAAATTTTTAAGTAAATCCTTACAATTTAAAGTCATTTTGGCAGGTCCCTATGCTTTCTACCGTTTATGGCTTAGGTCCTTGTCATCATAAAATGTTATAAAATTGCTACCTGTGTATATGTGCACTTTAAATGCCACCTAATCATTAGATTTGGACAAATATTGTTGACTTGGCTCTTCTCCCACTTCCTCTCTACACCACTCACCCTCCTTTCTCTCTCTCCCACCATGGTTTCTTTGTAAATTTCAATGATTTCCCACCCACCTGCAAGATTTTCATTGTTTCTTATCAGCACATGATTTTTTTTGTGCTTCATCTTCAGCACCGAAATCTCTCCCTCCCTCCCTCCCTTTTTGCCTAGCTCATCTTCCCCACTTCATACTCATGCATGAACCATGCACATGCTCCTCCTACTCCCTCTCTCTCCTCTCTTTCTTTCACTTTGATCCTTTCGTTCGCTTTTTGTACTTTCCAAATTCAACCCCAACGTTATCCTGTGTTTTTTAAGATTTGGAAGTGATAATATTTCCTTTGGAGGCAACTTCCTTCTCTTTAACTCTTCATCACTCAAAAATTTTTTAGGATCTAGAATTTCTTTTTCTGCCTTTGGTAAGGTTTTTCTTGTAACATCTTTAAATTCATTCTGGATTGCTTTGGGAATGATTTTTATCTTCCAAATTATCAAGGAAAAACAAAAACATCAAGCTATAAACCAATGATGAGATTCTCTTGCAATCACTTGCTTGGAAAAAATTACTTGTAAAATAGGGTTCTTCTTGTTTATCAGTAGGATATTTTTTGGGACCAAGGTTGCTGGTCTCTTCAAACGGAGTTAAGATATTTTTGGCAGCTTGCGGTATTTTGTAATGGTGGAGTAGATATTCACATGAATAACATTGTGAACTTTAGGTTCATTGTAGATCTTCATCTGAATAATTCTCTTTGAAGCTATTCAATTTTTTTTTTTTTAAATCTCCATAGCAATATACAAGGTTCTGTTTCAATCTATATTTTTGGACAAAAGTTAATCTGAGCATGTATATAGAGAACCAAAGTTCGGCTTCCATGTCTCCATATATGAACCCAATTCTTCGAATAATTTAAAGCTAGAGCCATAAGGTGATAGCACAAAATTACAAGAAGCAAGCTCACAGATGTCAAAGAAATTAAAGAGATTTTGGAATGCTAGTGAAAACCCTAGGGACAAAAAGCAAAACATAGCCATATGTGGAGGCAAATAGTTGGGAGACGAAAAGGGAAAATGAACAAGAAGGGCACCTAGTGTTGCAATTAGGGAGAGATCAAGAGAGAGATGATAGGTACCTGGTCAATTGAAGGGAGCAGCAGAGGCTTGCTTTGTGAGCTTCTTGTCCCTTCTTTCCATTGAAGAAGTACAAAAAATAATCATGTTCTAAAAAGAAACAAAGAAAATCTTGCGGGTGGTGGGAAATCATTGAAATTTGTAAAGAGGCCATGGTGGGAGAGAGAGAGAGAAGGGATAGTGAGTGGTGTAGAGAGGAAGGGGCGAGAAGGGCCAGATCAACAAGATTGTCCAAGTCTAATGGCAACTGTTTGGCTGGCATTTAACATGCCACATATGCACATAGACAACAGTATTATAACATTTTGTTATGGCTAAGACCTACAGCATAAATGATAGAAATTATAAGGACCTATCAAGATTATTTTAAGTTGTAAGAACTTACTTGAAAATTTGATTAAACTATAGGGACCAATGAAATAATTTAATCTATAAAAAATGTTATGTTAAAAATCGAATAGTAAAATAAGAATTCTCTAGCATAATTTTTTTTAGCATTTCCTTTTTAATATATTATATATTTCTTGCCTCCACTATTCAAAATTTCTAAGTCTGCCATAAATGATAGAAACTATAAGGACCTATCAAAATTATTTTAAGTTGTAAGAACTTACTCTAAAATTTGACTAAACTATAGGGACTAGTGGAATAATTTATAAAAAATGTTCTGTTAAAAATGGAATAGGGAAATAAGGATTCTCTAGCATAATTTTTTTTTAGCATTTCTTATTTAATATATTATATATTTCTTGCCTCCACTATTCAAAATTTCTAAGTCTGCCCCTGATGTCAACCTTGATACCTTAGAACCTTTGACTTTCCGACAATGAGAATGGAGGGATGCAGTCAAAGTGGATTATAGTGCTTTCTTGGCCGATGACACGTGGTCCGTGGTACCTTAGCCTTTAGCCATTTAACAGGTCTAAAAGGGTTTTCAAACTAAAAAGGACCTTGATGGCATAAATGCTAGGTATAAAGCATGCTTCATTGCTAAAGGATATCTTCCACAAGCAGCACTTGACTTTGCAGAAACCTTTATTCCTGCGGTAAAGCAAGGGTGATACTAACCTTATAGCAATCTCAGGAGGGTGGTGTCTTAGACAGGTGGACATGAACAATGCATTTTAATGGACACCTCCAAGAAGAAGTGTATATGCGACACACCTCGGGTTTGAGGAGAAATTAGACTATAGGTAGCTAGTGTTTAACCTTGAAAAGGCCCTCTATGGCTGAAACAAGCCCAATGGCATATTATGATAAGTTGCAAGGCTTTCTCATTTCCATAGGCTTTTAGGCCTCTTGAGCTGCTCAGTCCCTCTTTCTAAAGTTCACTTCTAATGATAGCATTTGCATGCTCATTTATGCAGATGATATTGTAATAACAAACAGTTCCTTCACTGAAGTTAACACCCTCATCCAAGCACTACACACTGAGTTCTCTCTTAAAGATCTGGGCAGTCTACATTTCTTCCTAGGTGTTGAGACCAAGCACACTCTCCAAGGTCTCCATCTTAGCCAAACAAAATACATCAAATATATTCTCAAGAAGTTTGACATGGCAAAGGCCAAGCCACTACTAACTCCAATGGTAAGTGGACTTAAGCTGTCTGAAAAGTCAAGCTCCACGTTCGAGGATCCTCAAAAGTATAGAAGTGTAGTTGAAGCCCTCTAGTATATTAAAATCACCAGACTTGACTTTTCTTACAGTGTGAGCAAGGTACAGTTTATGCATAATTCTATGGACTCTCATTATATCTAAATCGCACATCTGATAAAGGCATGCTGTTACAACCATCACCAGTTCTCAGTGTCACAGGCTTCACAAATGCCGATTAAGCATCTAATCCAGACGACAGGAGATCAATCTCTGGCCATTGTGTCCTTTTTGGCAAGAACTTAGTTTCATGGAGTCCTAAGAAATAAGCCACAATATCTTGCACCAATACTAAAGCAAAGCACAAGAGGCTAACTAGTTTCACAGCTAAGATCCTTTGGCTACAATCGTTGTTAAGAGAAATTGGTTTGGAATTGCCCCATCATCCTCAACTATGGTGTGACAATCTGTCCATAGCTGCTTTATCTACAACTATCTGTACCCACTGAGAGAGTTATCTGTCTTAGGAGGTACTTGAAAAGTTAATGTGTACTTGCTTATACAAAAACTCTAATAAAGTTGAGTTGAAATGTGGTGCTAGGTACACCCCTATTGTTATTGGAGTTCTTTTTTTGGGGCCTTTCTATTTTGGAGCCATTTTATCATATATATATATATATTTCTTTTTATGTTTTCTATATGTAGAATGTCCAACCCTTTTCGTGTTATTGTTATATCGAGTATTAGAGTTTGATTAGTAATTGGTTGCTGTAAACAGAAAATTGCATCAATACTTCGTTGTCCATTGTTGTAGAATATTATAAAATATTACATGTTGAAACTTCTTATTGCTAGAATTAGTCTCATGTGTCCCACATATCCACAAGAAGTTTGCTTAGTTATTAGCCCGTGCATAGCAGGAGTCCACTCACTAATATTGACAACAACAACAACAAACCGAGTCTTTTCTCACTAGGTGAGGTCGGCTACATGGATCAAACGACGCCATACACTTCTATCCAAAACTAAATTTTCGGATATACCATTTAATCAAAGATCTCTTTTAATCACCTCTTCAAGTGTCTTTTTTGGTCTTCCTCTACATCTTCTCATAGGACTAAACACCATTTGGTCAACCTTTCTCACTAGTGCCTCTCGCAGTCTTCTTTGTACATGCCCAAACCACCGCAACCGGGTTTCTGTTATTTTCTCTTCAATAGGCGGTACTCCAACTCTCTCCCGAAATGGTGATAAGGTGGCATGACAGAGCACAATTCAGCACGAAATGGTGCAATGTCATCATTTAACCAAACACACCATCAATCCATTAAACTTGGTCATGGTAGAGGGACTAAAATAGGGAAATGGTTGATCTATGGAGCACCAAAATTCAAAACAATCAAGGATCAATTTATTTTCAAATCCTATTTCCGAGGGATGAAAGTAGGATTTTTGTCATTTTAAAGATTTAGTTTTTCTATTTTAATGAATTAAAATTTTAAATATATTATTTAAAATAATTTAAATTATTAAATTTATTAGATTTAATAGATTAAATGGCACATAGTTATTCTTAATTTTGTGAGAGTTTTGTTTCAAAATTTTAGATGGGACAAAATTTCTGGTTAAAAATATACATAAATTTTCTTTGAATTTAAATATTTGTAATTTTTTAAGATTAGTAAATTTTCTACTATTGACAAATAATATTGAGACATCAAAAATTTTATGATCATTTTGTATAAATTATTAGTAGAATTTTTCTCATCAATTTAAAAATCTAATATTCATGTATCAAAAAATTAATAGAAATCTTAAACACATTTATATTAAAATCTGTTCTATTAAACTTAAGACATTTTTTTTTTTTTATAAATCAAGAGACTTAATTTCATTGACTTAGACTTAAAAAATTTCAATTATTAACTTTATTAAATTTTACTGTTTAACAGTAAGATTTAATGTTAAATGTTGTAAAATATTTATAAAATTATTATGTGGGAAATTTACTTACCAAAAAAAGTGGGACTCTTTCGTAGTGACTAAAAGAACATCGTCCAAGGAGGGCGATTTGAGTATGCCAGATTTATGCTTTGGTAAATTTTCACGACATCCATATGTATTTGTGCGTTTCCTATACTTGAGCCGCAGAATTGGAGCAAAAGCCTCACAAGAATTGCCCAAGATGGGGAAAGACAATGTATAAAAGACATAATATAAAAAAGAGAAAATTTAGGATCTGACAGAAACATTTAAGATTGTGTACTTTTTTAATTTAAAATTTTTATTAAAAATGTTTTTTAATTAAAAAATATGAATGAATACTGATAAAATTGCATACATATATTTATTTGAATAAGATATACAAGTACTATAGTTATATCAAAAAACAATTTCCATGAAAAGTTACCTATTCAATTTATTCCCTATTAGCCCCACAAAGCGCTGCTATTTCTTGATCCTCACAAACTGAGATTCTTGATGTAAAAAATTGAGTACAACCTTGCTTCACTTGCAGTATTTCTTGAAGGAACATTTGTTGAGACTTCTTGCCATTTGATATTGCTCCCTCGATTGAATTTTCTATCTCAAAATTTGAAATATTTTTGTTTAGAGGTCTCGACTTTCCTTTTATTTTATTTTTTCAATTTTTGGTACCGTACTTTTATGTTACCTTCACTATTCTTGGTGAAACCTTTAATTCATGCCCAGTGCGAACTGCAAACCCACTAAAGTATAATATGCTGGAATCAGTAGAGGGATAGCTTTGAGTATTAATTTTACTATCATCTAATAATTGTTTTAAGAGCAATGCTATTTTTATAAAGTTGTTAGATATAACAACGTTATTTATTTGTTGGGCATGACAACATTATGGAAGTATATTTTTACTTATTTTAAACAATTTTTTACTCATAAATTTGTGCCATGCGATTGGTTTCTATTCCAAACCTACATAATTTATGCCAACACACGCATTACAAGAAATTGACAAATTACTGATGACTTAAAATCTTTTGGTAATATGCATTTTTTTCAATAGATAGACCATTAGTAAAAAGCTATTTTTGTTGATAATTTTATTGAAAAATTTTAGTTTTCGTAGATAAATCTATTGGAATGTTTCCCATGCATAGGTGGGAAGCTTTGGCCATTGGATTTACCCATGGCTAGCCTAATATCCCCCTAACTAGTCAAATGTATTTTACTAAAAGATGAATTTGTTGATAAATTAAAAATATTTTTTCTAAATCCTAAATCAAAATCTTCTTTATCATTCAAACGTATTTTACCGAAAAATAAAGTTATTAATAATTAAAAATATTTTCTCTAAACTTTAAATTTAAAAGTCTTTTTATCAATCAAATATATTTTAATAAAGGATTCCTGAGTAATGTGTCAAATTTCAAAAAAAAGTTATGATTGTATCAAACTCCTGTGAATGGGTGTCTTTTCCAAAAAAAAAGCCTTTTATCAACGAATGCAATCCATCAATAAAAGGCAAGTAACTTTTTTTAGTTAAATGTGTCATTGTATTTCATGTTTCACAAACAAATTATTGATGAATAAATCTCTTGGAATAAAAACTTTTCTTCACTAAAATAATTCTTTTTTATCAAAAAGGTTGTAAATTATTTATGAATGCAATTTTATTAATAGATATATATTGATAAATTTTTGAGAACTTAAATTTTAGCAGATAAAAATTTTTGACAAACAAATTATTAAAGAATTTTACCTATTGATAAATTTATCAATAAAAATAATTATCGATAAATTTTCTTTTTAATGAGGAGAAATTCATCTATAATGGCAAAATTATTTGTGAAGACAGTTGCAACCTTCAGCAATGAAAGCACATCGGAGAAAAACATAATTAAGACCTCATTTTTGCACATTTATTTAACAGATATAGAAGCTACATTAGAACACACACAGGACAGACAGAATTAAGACTAAAAAAAAAAAAGATTTTACATTAAAAGTAGGAGTCCCCAATTAAGTGTTCACCTTAGTTGCTTTCGGGCTTAAACTTTCTTTGAAGACGAGCCCAATTCACAATGAGTACCACCAAAATCCTATCTTTTGCAGCATCAATAAAACGAAAATAGGCATATCTCCAAGACGCCTTTATCACCAAGCTACCACAAACAACCCAGAATCCCAACATATAGCCAAGTGCTATACTTAAGTAGAACCATAACTTGTCCAGATCCTTATCTTTGTCATCATTGTGTTTAGATTTTGATTCTTGACCAGTGGATCCTGTACACATGGTGGGCAAAGGGGTTCCACAAAGTTGTGGATTGCCTTCATAGATGGAGGGGTCGGCTGCGAAGGTCTGGAACTGATTGGCTACTGGTATTTCACCAGACAAGTTGTTATAGGACAAGTTCAAATGGCTCAAAAATGTCATTGAAGCCATGTCTGGCGGGATTTTACCAGAGAGATGGTTGCATGAAAGATCGAGGCTTTCTAACTGATGCATTGCTGAAATGTTTGCTGGTATGTTTCCTGTCAATTGATTCCAAGACAAGTTCAAGGAGCCCAGGTATGAAAGCTCTGTCAGTGTTTGTGGAATTTCCCCAGACAGATTATTCTTTGAAAGATCAATGAGATTTACAAGATACCATGTTCGTTTGCTGTATTCAAGTGTTCTTCCCTTGGTGAACAGATCCAAGTTCTCTACGTACTTTCCGAAGTTATCAGAGGGTATATTACCGCCATAATATGGACTTGAGGCTTTATTGTCAAAGCCTGGCATTTTGCCCAAGCATGGAGGGATATGACCTGAAAATTTATTATTTGCAAGGTCAAGAACATGGAGCATTGATAGGTGACACAAGCTTTCTGGGATGTTTCCTGTTAGCTCATTGCCTCGGAGCCGCAGCGCACCCATCCAAGTAAGGTTTTGCCCAAGCCACTCAGGTATGGTCCCAAAGAAGTTATTATCTCCGAGATTTACTATTTCCAAATAAATGCAATTTTGCAAGGTTGAAGACAAGTCCCCAGAAAGATTATTATCGCTCAATTGGATGATTCGAAGTGATGGTGTTGAACACATCCAAGCTGGAATTTCACCTTGTAGATTGTTGCCAGATAGAACTAAGCTCATAAGGCTTGGATGATGTTCCTTGTCAAGAACTGGGATTTTTCCAGATAATTTATTGTTTGATAGGTCAAGCAAAGACAAATCGGTTAGCTGTCCTATAGATGAAGGAATGGTACCATTTATTAAATTCCCAGATAGATCTAAGCCTTCCAACGATGACATCCCTTGGCCAATTTTCGAAGGTATTGATCCTGAGAGGAGGTTGTTCTTTATAGAAAGCATGATGACACCAGACCAAATTGGGATTGAACCTTCGAAGCTATTAAAACCTAAATCGACTAAAGCATAGTTCTCTTTGAAGCGTAATGTCTTTGGAAGGATTCCCCTCAAATTGTTATGAGAGACATCCACATCTGTAATTTGTGCAGAGAAGTTCCAAAACCAATCTGGTATTACGTCAGATAATCCAGTGTCTTGAAGAACAATGTCCTTTAGATTGCTTTGGGTACTAAGCCATGATGGAAACAAGGGACCCAATTGGCAGTCATAAATTTCCAAAGACACCAGATTAAAAGATGGAACCCAGTTCTGGGTCAACTTGAAGGTCAAAGATTTCCGATTAGATGATATAGAGAATGAAGACAAACGGGTGAGATTCTGGAAATGGATACCTGAGAGGTCACCTCTCCAGAAATTCCTATCAAATTTTAATGATGACAATTCAGTGAGCTGACCAATATTTTCAGAAATTGATCCATTCATAGTGTTGTTAGAAAGGTCAAAATATGTTAAATGAGACAAATTTCCGATGGATGAAGGGATTGAACCTGATAATTTGTTACTCTGTAGCGTAATCTTTCTTAATTTGTAGAGCAAACCCAATGAATTGGGTAATTTCCCTGTGAGTTCATTAAATCCAAGATCCAAAACCTCTAGGCTAATGTTAGTACATCCTGCTAAGGCCTCCACAAATTCTTCTACTGGACCATTAAGCTGGCGGTTAAAGGACATATCTAAATTCTGTAAATTGCAAAGGTTCCCCCAAGCAAGCTCAGTAATAGGTCCTCTAAGACCAGCTCCTCCAAAGTTAAGGACTTTGAGGGAAGTGACATTAGAGAGCCATCTGGGTATCTGAGAATCAAAGTTATTCTGAGAGAGATCAAGAGTTGAAAGTGATGTAAAATTTACAGATGGAAGAGTTGGAGGTAAATTAGAAAGTCCACAGTTGGATAAATCCAAGAAGGAAAGAGATCGAATCTTGACAACTTGCTGCCAAATATTTGATGCCCTGCTAAGATTCACTTGACTCATATCTAAATATTGGAGAGAAGTGAGACCAGAAAGCCAACTTAAATCTGAAGCCCAGAGATCCAATGAATCTGAAGGAGAATCAAGTGAAAGATACTTCAAATTTGACAGGTTTCCAAGTTGGGGGGGAACCATTCCAGCAAAGGATGAAAATGATAGATTGAGGTAACTCAACTTACTAAGAGAACCTAGGAATGATGGTATTTCAGTATTGTCAAAGTCATTGTGACTTAGGTCCAGATAATTCAAATGTTTCAAGTCAAGCAGAGAAGGATTCAACTTACCACTTAAAGGCCTTTTGATGTCTGTAGCTGATATATTTTTTGCCTTGGAGCATATATCTGTGCCCCGAAGGTGAAGCCTGATCACTTTTCCTGTTTGTTTATGGCATCTAACACCCACCCAGTTGCAGCAGTCTTTGCCAACCCAAGAAGATAGGCAATGGAAAGGATCATTTAGACTCTCTTTAATGTTAAAGAGGGCTTCTCTCTCTATCCCATTACACCCTTTGCTGCTATTCTTAACTGGAAAATGAGCCCACATGGCTCCCAGGAAAACAGACGGAGAGTGAGAATGCAGTAGCAAAAGAAGGAAGAAAAGAGGGAAACTAGCTTTCATATTGGCCATCCTATTTCAAAGACCGTTTATATTCCAGCAAGTATGATTATGTATGCATTCCTTTTATAGACATATGCGTATATTGGGGATTGATATTGCTGGATCAGAAGAGCTCAGGCCGCACCCAACCACACACGGATTTTCGTACGGAATTCCGTGTATGGTTGGGCGTGAATATAAGCACTCCAGCTGGATTCCACTGCATTTCTTTTTTTTTTTTTTCAATTTTGTTAGATTTTTTTACAGGGATGTTGAGGCATTGGTCAAGTCCTTTTTTCAATTCAGAGCGACTGAAAACTTTGTGACCACAAATTTACTCATGAAAATTGACCCCTATTTTTTCTTGAAAAATGAGTGCCAGGTTGGTCGTGGCTGACTAAATATTCATAAATAAAGAAATAAAGGTGAGTTGTGAGGTGTGACGAGTTGTATAATTTAATATATAAAATTTAAGAAATTTTAAAAAATTATATATATGTAAATAATTTATATTATTTATATATATAAAAATATTATTTAAAAAAAATAAAGAGACACAAAATTTATATAAAGTATATATATTAAATTATTATGTATATATATTATTATTATAAATTTAATAATTTAATGATATTTTTAAAAATTTAATTTTAAATAAAATTTAATGATATTATTAAATTTATATAATTAATTTTTTTAATAAAATAAAATTTTATTTATTCTTATTATTATTATTTATAAAAATAACAACACCACCATTTTTCTTTTGAGTCTCCTAGGCCTTGCTAATTTTTTTTTTTTTTTGCAGGAAAGGGAGAAGTTCATTGCGTTTAAGGCAATAAAAAAAAAATTAATGAAGTTAAAATATACAAAGACATCCAGAGAATTCTTAACTATATGAAACGTTTTGTTGCTTAATTATTTATTTGGATTAGCTGATATGGAGAAAAGGAAGAGTGGGACAAATTTTAAACGTTGGTTTTCTTCCTCCCTTGTGGAAAGCTTCAGCATATGCAGAGGTTATATTCAATTTGTTTTTAAGCTAATAAGTGTATTTTATAGAATAAAATATAAATAAGTAATTATTAATAAAAAATTAATAATATAAATTATTTTAAATTTATAAATTTTTATTTATTTATATTTTATAATAATTTTCATCATTAATTTTTAATTAATAATTATTTATTTATATTTTATTCTATAAAATATACTATTTACTTTAAAAAATCCAAATCTTTTTTCAAAACTTTCAAGGCTTCATTAATATTTTTTTTCTAACTTTACTTTTAAGTCTTTTATTTTTTATCAAATTCATATTTAATTTTTACTTTTTATTAATTTAATAACATTAAATTTTTATATTATTTTATGTAAGTAATATTTTTAAAAACTTTTTTAAAATTAAAATTACTTAATTTTTTAAATTCTTTTACATCTTTAATAATCATTTTAAAATAAAAGGAGTACCATCTTAGCTTTAAAATTGTATGGAAAATTGAAATTGCACTAAATTTGGAAAGTTAGTTTTACATAATCTTCCATGAAATTAACGTGGAAATAACATTTACTTGTTGGTTTTATAGATTTAGATTTTTTGTTGTAAAGACAAAAAAAAAAAAGGTGAAAAAGAGAAAAAAAATTTATATATTAAATTTTGAAAAAAGATAAAAAATTATTAAAATTTAAAAAAAATAAAAATATTAAAAAATTCAAATTCTGGTTTCATGTATTAGAAGTCATGAAAAATGACTGCAATCTTCAATTTTTCGCTTCCATATTACTTTCTTTTATTTTCTTTTTGTTAATTCACTGGTGTATTCGACAAAATAAATATTTATGTCAGATCAGGCGCTGGCCATCATTAATATTTACCACTCTCCTTGAATGGCCGTTGAGGAAAAATCATTCAGGTGGTATAAATAAAAAATAAGTCTTCATTTTTTTTTTTATTTAAAAGGGAGACTTGTATGTCCGCACAAGTTGGTTCTAGTGATTTTCCTTTTTCTTTTTCTTTTTTTATGATTCAAGTGGACCGTTGATGGGCATTAACTTTGAATAAGGCTCTTGGCTCTCCAGTATAAAGGTTAAGTAGTGGCGTATTTACGTTTTTAAAATATGTAATATTTTTTCTAACCTAATTATCTTTTATTTTTAATAAAAAAAATATATCGTATTTTTAAATTAATGATTATTTATTAATTAAAAATTTGACAATTTAAACAATCAAAAAATTTTTTAGCCGCTTAAAACGGGCTCAAACTGCCATACTTGCGAGTCGCGGCGTACAGGCAAATATGATGCAATAACTAGGTTGAGTCTATATATTATAATAATTTAAAACTAAGGGAGGTATTTGTCTTATTTCATTTCTGGATAGTAAATGCCATCTATTATATCATTGAAATCAAGGGGCAGGCATTTCCAGTGGAAAACCAACTTTTCTTAACATGCTACAGAATGAAATAACTAGAACATATGGTGGTTTTGAGGTCAATAATTGATGCTAATGGGCCCTAGCTTTTGAATAAACGAATGGATATGTCATGACTTCAGAGGAAGTTTCCACAATTGCGATAAAATTGTCTGGTGTTTTCAAAGTTTGTTATACATCAATTCAATCAATCGAGTGTCATTTTGACTTGGTGTTGAGGTTTTGAATCTTTGCTGGCTTGTTACTAATTTTATGCTGGGTGTAAGTATTTGTATAAATTAAAATAATATGAATTTTATATATATCTTTTTTGGGTGATATTATATATATATATATATATATATATTTATAAGATATGACATATTGTATTTTTGTTGTACATTAACAACAAGTATTATTCTTTTTTGTATTTGGTACATAAGTATTTTTCTTTTATGTTGCCTTGCATACAACCATTTATTGTATGGTTGTGACATTGATACTTGGGCTACCAAGTCAAAAATAATTTTTAATGAACCCATAATTTTGAATATTTTTATATGAAAAGCTAAAATAATTTTAGGTTAAAAGTATGTAACAAGATTATCTGATAAAATTACCTACTTTTGACACAAAATTTATTTGATGCCCTGCTAAGATTCACTTGACTCATATCTAAATATTGGAGAGATGTGAGACCAGAAAGCCAACTTAAATCTGAAGCCCAGAGTTGTAACGAAACTGAAGGAGAAGCAAGTGAAAGGTACTTCAAATTTGTCAGGTTTCCAAGATGAGGAGGAACCACTCCAGCAAAGGATGAAAATGATAGATTGAGAGAACCTAGGAATGATGGGATTTCATTATTGTCAAAGTCATTGTGGCTTAGGTCCAGATAATTCAAATGTTTCAAGTCAAGCACAGAAGGATTCAACTTTCCACTTAAAGGCCTTTTGACGTCTGTAGCTGATTTATTTTTTGCCTTGGAGCATATATCTGTGCCCCGAAGGTGCAGCCTGATCACTTTTCCTGTTTGTTTATGGCATCTGACTTTATTAAATATTAATTAATTCTCATGTTTCCATGATCTTATTAAATTTTAATATTTGAATTATTTTATATAAAGAGTATTTTGATAAAAAATAAGTTTTTTAAAATAAAATATTTAATTATTTTCTTAATTTTTATATATGTTAAATAATCATTTTTAAACAAAAGGAATACTATCTTAGTCTTAAATTTGTATTAAAATTTGAAAATTACTTTCCACAACTTTTAATACACGAAACCAACACGAAATAAAGCACCCACCGTTTCCGTGTTTGTGTGTAAACCACGTCTATATTTGTGGTTCACCGTTTCCGTGTTTGTTTCATGTATTCGAAGCCATAAAAATATCTGCACTCATAGCCTTTTCATATTGCTTTCTTTTTCTTGGATATTTTTAAATATTATTTTTAAAATTTTATTAAATACAAAATTATTCTATAGTGGAGACAGGCGCTTTATTCTACGCGCAAGTCTTTCTTCTCGTTTCTTTTTGTTAAATCACTGCTATATTCCACAAAATCAATCATTATGCCAGATCGGGCGCGATCTGATTTGGATTTTGTAATTTTTTATTATTTTCATACTTTTTTTATAATTTAATAGATAAATTTTATTTTTTACAAAATTTTTTTCTTTTATTAATAATTTTTTTAACATTTAAATGGCCCAAATTGTTATATTTTGGGACTGAGATTTTTTAATAAAAATAAAAAATAATTAAAATATAATATTTAAAATTAAAAAAAATTTATAAATTAAATTATATAAAATTAAAAAATTAAAAAAAATCCAAATTCACTATACTTTTGAGTTGTGGTATACAGTTGAATATACATGTTATAATAATTCTCGGCACAAAAGTCTTTTTTGTAACTGGAAACTTCTTTTTTGGTACAATTTTTACTTGAAACTTAGATACATGAATAATTGTTTAATGCAGAGTTAGAGCCCCAATGTCACTGGATCGGGATTTAGATTTTTTTGGGTTTTTTCTTTTAATTTTAAAATTTTTTTTATATTTTTTTAAAATTTAAAAATAAAGCTATTTTTTAATTATTTTTTTTCTTACTACCCTATACAATTACTACAAGAGATTCATATAGCACTGGCTGGTCACTTTCATGTACTAATATTTGTAAAAAAAAAATAATATATAATTTCTTATATTTTTTTTACTAAAAAATTTCTCTTTTCAACATTTCTCCTCCCAGCAGAGGGATAATTCTATACATATGGCGATAAATACGTTTGCTAATATTTTTTATTTTTTTTAAAATTAAATAATAAATAATACATATGTATTCACTGGCTGGTCACTTTCATGTACTAATATTTAAAAAAAATAAAATAATATATCATTTCTTATATTTATTTTACATTCTTTTTACTAAAAAATTTTTCTTTGCCATATTTCTCCTCCCAACAGAGGGATAATTTTATGCATATGTGAATAAATATATGTTTGTTAATATATTTTATTTTTTTTAAAATTAAAATATAAACAATACATATATATTTACTAACGTAAGTCCAGCAGGTAACAGTTACCTATTTGCTCGTTGAGACCAAGTACGGATTTCAGTGCCGGCGGTACAGCCTCACAGAGAGAGAGAGAGAGAGAGAGAGAGAGAGAGAGAGAGAGAGAGAGAGAGAGAGAGAGAGAGAGAGAGTGAGGGAGGGAGCTGAGAAGATTAATTTTTTGGGTATGATGAGAAGAATTGTTTTGCTTAGAGAAAAGGTGAATAAATCGCCTCACGATTTTCACTTGGTATAAGCACACGATTCTGTCTCCTGAATATATATATATATACACACATATAAAATATTCTTCTAAAGATATAGTTATATTTATTTTAATTATTCACATATTTATTTAATTTAATTTAATTAATTTTTAAAAAAAATATAAAATGATCCTTTAAAGATGGGATCATGTCTACTTTAATTTCTCGTAGACTAATTTTATTAATTGGCCCTATAAAAATAACAATTACCTTCAATTAAATTTTTAAATTTTAAAAGTTTTAATTTCTAAGCCATAAATTTTAAATAATTTCAGAAATTTAAAATCTTAAATTTTTAAATTTAAAATTTTACATCTTAATCTCAAATCCTTAAATCTAAAAAATTAAATATTAAAAATGTAAACTTTTAAATCATAAACTCTAACTCTCAAACCATAAAATTTTAAAATCTTAAAATTATAAATTTTAAATTCTTACATTAGGGTATAGGTACTTGTTTAGGGTTTAGAGATTTTATTTAGGGGTCATAGTTTAGGTTTATGATTGTAGGATCTAGAATTTTATGATTTTAATATTTAAGAGTTTCGAATTTTATGTTTTGTGTTTAAGAATTATGATTTAGAAGTTTAAAATTTAAAAATTTTAAGTTTATATTTTTAGTATTTTAGCTTTATGAGAGATCAAATTATAATAGATTTCTATTTTTTAAAGGCTAATTGATATAATTAAATTTATAATAAACTAATTCATATACGACTCTATTTTTTAAAAATTATTTTATATATTTTATCTATTTTTATGATCAATTAATTAAATTAAATACATAAAAATTAAAATGAATGCCGCTGTATCTTTAAAGACCATTTTTTAAAGCTTATCTCAATTTTTAGATAATGATAGCCTTGCCTATTATGAAAGCGGCTATTCCTCCCATTGAGTCGGATGGTCAGGATCTCTATGGCTGAAATGGTACAAATGAGACCTACTCTGTCAAGGAACCCTATTATGTCCTCAAAGGCTCTCAGACAACTAGTACTTCTGGAGTGTGGGGATCTTTATGGTCTTGACAAGGTCCTCAACATGTAAAATATTTTGCCTGGAAATTATTACGTATAGCAAATTGCTTACTCGACAGAAAATCAGCAAATGGAGTAATGCTTCTCCATACCGCCCAATTTGTCTATATGAGGTTAAGACTAGTAGTCATGCATTAAGGGACTGCAAAATTATTAAATTCATATGGGGAGTATTGGGTGACACATGATTAGGTGCAGTTGCATTTTAGCCCAGACTTTGATGATTGGCTAGCTAAAAATCTTTTCGGCAGTTTTGCTTCAGTCACAAATGTTGAATGGCGAGATATCTTTCTAACCACATGTTGGTTCATTTGGACATGGAGAAACCGCCAAATTCATGATCTTCACTTCCAACGACCTCCATTTCCAATCACAAAAATTCAACAACTAATTGTGGAAAAGAGGAAAGCTTTCCAAACTGTTAGTGTGCATGGTATCTATAGTAACAAAATGCAAAAGCAGAGTCGATGGCAACCTCCTCACGGTGATTGGTTCGAGATACACACTGATGAGGCAGTCAGACAGATGGATCTTAGGGCAGGGTGTAGAGGCCTTGTGGGAAATTCAAATGGCCACTGGCTTGGCGGTTTCATGTATCACTAATAGGGTTGTTAAGGTAGGAAGGAGACTCATAAAGGATGATATTCAGAAGAAGAGAAGAAAGAATAAAAGGAGAATGATTAGAGCTGATATTTCATTTCTGATTTCCCCTTTCAACTACATCCATAATTGTATGAGAAAGACTTTACGTACAAAGTACAAAGACTTAAAGGGAGAGAGCATCTCCCTGCCTAATGCCTCTGGAAGGTGTAAAAATATTAGTGGCTTCTCCATTCCATAGAATGCTCATCTCCCTGTCTAATGCCTCTGGAAGGTGTAAAAATATTAGTAGCTTCTCCATCCCATAGAATGATCATTCAGGATGTGGTGATGCAGTTCATAATAAGATTGATGAGATTAGTAGGCAAGTGAAGGTCTTTTAACATTTCCTCAATAAATTCCCAATTTAACCTGTTACAGGTCTTTTCAAAATCAATCTTGATGGCCATCAAACCTTTCCTTGTCTCTTTTGCTTCATGGTATCAATTAATTCACTGGCAAGGATTTTATTGTCTTGGATCACTTTCCCCAAGACAAAACTTGCTTGGTAGGGGAGACAACATAATGCAAAAAATTTGTAGTCTATTTGCATTTACCTTGGGCACACATTTGTATAAGACATTGCACAAAGAGATGGGTCTAAATTGGTTGACAAACTCTAGCTTGGAGATCTTTGGCACCAAGACAATGAGGGTCTTATTGACCTCCTGAATTGATTTTGAACCATTGAAAACATTATAAACAAATTGATACGCTCGATCACCCACAGTGGCCCAATTATGTAGGAATAAAATAGCCGAATATCCATCTTCCCCCGGAGCTTTAGTTGGCCCCGTATTAAATATGGCTTTAATGATCTCTTGTTTGGAGAGATGTTTCCTTAAGCATATCATGTCCCTTTCCAAAATTAAAGGGAACCCATGTTGGCCTTGAACCTTTGATGCAGCCTTAGTTTCCTGTGTAAAAAGCTGCTGAAAAAATTTAGCACCATTTCCTTTATCTCATTTTGATTCTCTACCCACTCCCCATTGGATTTCCTGAGCACAAGGATTTTATTCCTCCTTCTTCTAATTATGGCTTTTGGATGGTAGTACTTTGTATTTCTATTACCATCAACAATCCATTGGGTTCTAGATTTTTGGTGCCACAAAATTTCTCCAATCAGTATTAGCCAGACCTCTATCAAGTAACATCATGGAATCTAGTTCTCCAATCACTACTGGCCAGACCTTTATCAAGCCTCTTAAAGATTCTCCCATAATTTTCCTTCAAGGGACCCCTCTAAGTGTATTTAGAACCATGGCATTCAATGTCTATAATCCACAATCGTGAATCCATTCTTTGAAGCTTTGACACCATTGCAAATTCACTGGAGGCCGTCCCTTTTTATCAGAAGGGTGGAGGATTTCATTTAAGTTTCCCATAACGAGCCATGGCCCTCTTCAAGAGTTAGCAAGAATGTTGAGTTGTTCCAGCCCTTGATGTCTGTGTTCAGGGTGTGGGCTTGCATACACTCTAGTAAGCCCGCACTTCCTTTGGTTTTTCTCCCACCCGTATAATATCAAATCTAGTCCGATTGGTTGTCACTTCATATTTTTCCCCTTCTTTTGGTTTAGGTGTCCGCACTCTTCTCTGGCGCTCGACAGTCATCCATGGACCGCACTCTGGTGGTGGTGCTGTTGTATTTTCTACTTGATTGTTCCCCTCTATTTCTGTCTCCGGTCTCTCTACTGGAATTAAGTTCGCAGGCTTATCCTTGATACAGGATTCAAATGTATGGCCGTACATCCCCCATTTAAAACAAATAAAATGGACTCCTTCATATTCAAAGGGATATTCTCTCTGAGACCTGTCTTTCCCCTGAACACGAAAGGAAGAAAGGAGAGGTTTGTTCAGATGAACTAACATGCATATACAAGCATTTTTCCCTCTAAGCTGTTTAACTGATGTGGGATCAATTTTAACAGTCTTCCCAATTCTGTTCCCTATCACCTTCAGTACTTTTTCATCATAATATTCCATTGGGAGGTGGGGAATTCTAACCCACACGGCTGCAGAACTCACATTAGCAGTAGATGGATCAATGGTTCCCATTCTATAACTACCAAGTAATGATAAAAAAACAACCATGGTACTTGAGTAAGAACATACTAAATTCCACTAGAGCTATAGAAATTAACCATGAAAAGTGATTACCAAGGTCCAAAAGATCAAACATACTTGCCTTGGGCCTCAGTTTTCTCAGTCTCTTTTCCAGCATCTTGAATTCAATGTGTTTTCCCAATAGATGCACTATCAATGATTTCTTCCATGGTTTCCCTATTCTTCTGAACTGAGAAACAGTCAGTTTTAACACTGGACTAATGTATTTACCATGTATGAGCTCATCTACTAACTGGATTCCTTTTTTTGCTCCATTGTCTTCATCCTACTCCTCCTCATCTTCTTCATCTTCTGAATGGCTCGCGTCAGACTCTAGTTCCTCTTCTCTTCCCCTAAGGATTGTTCGATAAATAGCCCTTGGTTGTTCCTCCTCTATCGGCCCAATTTCGTCATGGTTGTAAACTTTCAAACCCGAGGTTGAACCTTCAAAACCCTTATCACCTCACTTAACCTTCTCAGTGCTTCTTCTAAGTTTATATGCTTCTTGTTCGACAGAAATCCTACCAGCGTTTTCTTTTGGTTTCATAATGATGATCCGTTCTAGGAGCTTTTGATTCTCTTTAGCAAAGCAACCATTTCTATGAGAGAAATATTGTCTTCTCATATGTAACTCAAGCCTAATGCAAACTGCAAACCTTCTAAAGCATTATATGCCGAAATCAATCCCTGCGGAGATAGCTTTGTCTAAAAGGTGCTGTAAAATTGTTGCCAGAGTATAATTAATATTGTTGTCATCGAGTAGTAATAGATGATAATATATGTATAAATAAATTTTATATATAATTTATACATGCTTTTATTTTTTTATAAAAAATTTATTGTGTCTGTTTATACTATGAGTGTGGGACTCTTGTAAATGTAACATTTCCGTATCAGTAGGGACTATGCCAGCACTGAGTTGCAACCTTTAGTAACGAAGAGTACAAGTAACCGGATTGTAATCTTTTAAATTTTATAATTTAATTTATGAAACTTAGTATTAAAGGTTTAAATTTTTTGAAATAAAATGTAATAAAATTCTGCTTCTGACAATAACAATGCCAACAACGAAAGCATATAAGAGAAAAACATAATCCTGTCCTGTCCCCATCTTTTCACATTTATTTAGCAGATATAGAAGCTACACAAGAACACACACTGGACAGAATCAAGATCCTAAAAAAAAAAGGTTTGACATTCAAACCTCAGTGGCTTTCAGGCTTAATTTCTTGGATACGAGCCCGATTCACCATGCTTGCCACCAAAATCCTATTTTTTGAAGCATCAATAAAACGGAAGTAGGCATGTCTCCAAGACTCTTTTATCACCTAGCTATCACAAACAACCCAGAATCCCTGCATATAGCCATGTGCTATGCTTAAATAGAACAATAACTTGTCCAGATCCTTATCTTTGTCATCATTGCGTTTAGATTTGGATTCTTGACCTGTAGGTCCTGTACACTTGGTGAGCAAAGGGGTTCCACAAAGTTGTGGATTGCCTTCATAGATGGAGGGGTCGGCTGCGAAGGTCTGGAACTGATTGGCTACTGGTATTTCACAAGACAAGTTGTTATAGGACAAGTTCAAATGGCTCAAAATGTCATTGAAGCCATGTCTGGTGGGATTGTACCTGAGAGATGGTTGCATGAAAGATCGAGGGTTTCTAATTGATGCATTGTTGAAATATTTGCTGGTATGTTTCCTGTCAATTGATTTCAAGACAAGTTCAAGGAGCCCAGGTATGAAAGTTCTGTCAATGTTTGTGGAATTTCCCCAGACAGATGATTCCTTGAAAGATCAATGACATTTGCAAGATGCATTGTTTGTTTGCTGTATTCAAGTGCTCTTCCCTTGGTGGACAGATCAATGTGCTCTAAGTACAATATGGCGTGATCAAAGGGGACATTACCAACAAAATACGGACTTGAGGCTTTACAGTCAAAGCCTGGCATTTTCCCCATGCATGGAGGTATATGACCTGAAAATTTACTATATGCAAGGTCAAGAACATGGAGCCTTGATAGACGACACAAGCTTTCTGGGATGTTTCCAGTTAATTCATTGCCTCGTAGCCGCAACTCACCCATCCAAGTAGGATCTTGCCCAAGCCACTCAGGTATGGTCCCAAAGAGGTAATTATCTCCGAGATCAATTGTGTACAAATGAATGCAATTTTGTATGGTTGAAGACAAGTCCCCAGACAGATTATTATTACTCAATTGGATGGTTCGAAGTGATGGTGTTGAACACATCCAAGCCGGAATTTCACCTTGTAGATTGTCGCCAGATAGATCTATACTAAAAAGGCTTGGACGATATTGGGATTGAACCTTCCAAGTTATTAAAACCCAAATTGACTCTAGGAAAGTTATATTTTTTGAAGCCTATGTCTTTGGAAGGATTCCCCTCAAACTGTTATAAGAGACATCCAAATTTATAATTTGTACAGATAAGTTTCAAAACCAAACTGGAATTACGTCGGATAATCCTGTGTCCTCAAGGACAATTTTCTCTAGATTGATTTGGGTTCTAAGCCAGGGCCTAATTGGCAGTTGTGGATTTCCAAAGACTCCAGATTAAAATATGGAACCCAGTTCTGTGTCGACTGGAAGGTCAAAGATTTCTGCTTAGATGATATAGAGAATGAAGACAAACAGGTGAGATTCTGGAAATGGATATCTGACGGGTAACCTCTCCAGAAATTCCTATCAAGTTTCAATGACGATAATTCAGTGAGCTGACCAACATTTTCCGAAATTGTTCCATTCATAATGTTGGTAGAAAGGTCAGAATATGTTACATCAGACAAATTTCGGATGGATGAAGGGATTGAACCTGATAATTTGTTTCCCTGTAGAATAATCCTTTTTAATTTGTAGAGCAAACCCAATGAATTGGGCAATTTCCCTATAAGTTCATTAAAACCCAGATCCAAAACCTCTAGGCTTCTATTAGTACATCTTGCTAAGGCCTCCACAAATTCTTCTACTGGACCATTAAGCTGCCCGTTAAATGACATATCTAAACTCCGTAGATTGCAGAGGTTCCCCCAAGCAAGCTCAGTAATAGCTCCTCCAAGACTAGCTCCTTCAAAGTTAAGGACTTTGAGGGTAGTGATATTAGAGAGCCATCTGGGTGTCTGAGAATCAAATGGACTCCGAGAGAGATCAAGAGTTGAAAGTGATGTAAAATTTACAGATGGAAGAGTTGGAGGTAAATTAGAAAGTCCACGATAGGATAAATCCAAGAAGGAAAGAGATCGAATCTTGACAACTTAATGCCAAACATTTGATGCATTGCTAAGATTCACTGGACTCATATTGGAGAGAAGTGAGACCAGAAAGCCAACTTAAATCTGAAGCCCAGAGTTGTAATGAAACTGAAGGAGAAGCAAGCGAAAGGTAATTCAAATTTGACAGGTTTCCAAGTTGAGGAACCATTCCAGCGAAGAATGAAAATGATAGATTGAGGTAACTCAACTTAGTAAGAGAACCTAGGAATGAGGGAATTTCAATATTGTCAAAGTCATTGTGACTTAGGTCCAAATAATTCCAATGTTTCAAGTTAAGCAGAGAAGGATTCAACTCCCCACTTAATGGCCGTTTGATGTCTGCAGCTGATTTATTTGTTACCTTCGAACATATATCTGTGCCCCAAAGGTGAAGCCTTATCACCGTTCCTGTTTGTTTATTGCATCTAACGCCCACCCAATTGCGGCAATCTTTGCCAACCCAAGAAGAGAGGCTATGGAAAGGATCATGTAGACTTTCCTTAATCTTAAACAGGGTTTCTCTTTCCATCCCATTACACCCTATGCTGCTATTCTTAACTGGTAAATCAGCCCACATTGCTCCTAGGAAAACAGATGGAGAGTGAGAGTGCAGTAGCAGAAGAAGAAAAAAGGGACGGAGCTGGCTTTCATGCTGGCCATCTTGTTTCCAAGCCGCTTATATTTCAGCAAATATGATTGTGCGAGTATTAGAGACATGCATGTATTGAGGATTGATACTGCTACATTCAACTAACTCCATCTTTTTTTTTTTTCAATTTAATTTGATTTTCTTACGCGGGATGTTGAGTTATTGGTCAAGTCTTACAACAGGAAGCTTGAAAGAAAAGACCTAGAAAATGACATTATAATTTACATATATTAATTGATTGACACATATTTAGTGCATTCAGAACGACTGAATACTTTGTGAGCACAAATATAGGAAGTAGTAGTAGATAATGACAATTGATTGCTCCCTATTCCCCTAGGCCTAGCTAATATATTTTTCAAGGGAGGGAGAAGTTCATTTCTCTCTTTAAGCAGTATAAAAAGTGTATGAAGTTACGATGAACCGTCTTGTTGCTTAATCAACTTATTTGGGTGAGCTGATTTAGAAAAAGGAAGAATGAAACGATTTTAAACGTTTTACCGTATAACGCGTGAAAAGCTCCAGCGTAATTTATACTATTTAGTTTTAAAATGGCACGGAAAGTAGAGATTGCTATAGAGTTTTCCCTCCTACCTTGCATTGTTCTATTTTTTTCAATGTATTGTTGTATTCTACAAAATATCTAATATATACTTGTGTCAGATGAGGCACTGGTCAGTGGTCTTCCTTAATAGTTTCCCATTCTCCTTGTATGGCTGGCCATACATCCAAATATATTGATTACAAAGGTATCGCTATCATAATAATAAAAAAAAAACTTAAAATTCATAAATGTATCGGATTCTTATTTAATATAATGAGTCTTACACATTTTAAGATATACCACTATTCTAGTACTCAATGATGATAAATTCTGTGAAGTTTAAATAAGAAACTTTTTTATTAATTTTTTAACTCAATTTGTTTTATGTCTATATGCTGTCTTTAATTTTGGATATTACTGTCAAAGCATCTAATCCCTGTTTGTCTAGGGACATATTTTCTGGTTTTAAGTGCCAAAATGGGCAAAGTTTCAATTGGGTGAAAGGCAAAACAGTTATAAGTGTTAATTGCAATAGATTGTTATTGAATAGGGTAAATTACTTTTATAGACATGCATGCATATATTGAGGATTGATACTGCTGCATTCAACTCACTCCATTTTTTTTTGTCATTTTAATTTGAATTTCTTACAGGAAGCTTGGAGAAAAAGACTTTGAAGATGACATTTATACTATATATATTGACACATATGCTGTGCATTCAGAACTGTTGAATACTTTTGGAGCACAAATATAGAAGTAGTAGACTCATGAAAATTGTCACCTATCATGTTTAAAATTAAGATTTTGAATTTAAAATAATAAATTTTAGTATTTTATATTTTAGATTTTAAAGTGTATAAAAGTTTTCTTTAAATTAATTAAGTAATTAATTAATTAAACTTATTAAATTGACAGTCATTGAATTGATGCTTTATAATAAAAATTTTTAAGATCTTCAAGTATAAATATTAGTTATACTGTATTTTTTATAATTAATTTTTTTATTTTTTTATTTCAATTTTTAAAAATATATGTAAAAATTATATCAAATTATTTAAAATAAAATATTTTGTTAAAATTTTTAATTGAAAGTTAATCAACAAGGTTAAATTGAAATAAAATATAAGTTTTGAATAAAAATAAAATTTAGTATCATTTAAAAAAATCTTAAGAGATAGAGCGTAATTTATTCAAAAAATTTATAAATATATTGATTATAAAAGTATCATTTGATGTAATGAATTTTACACATTTATGGATGAGTAATGATATATATATATATATATATATACACACACACACACACACAATGACATTGCACACTCTCTCACACTCTTCCCTCTTTTTTCTTTTTATTTTTTATCTCTATCTTAATATACACATCTATTATTTCTTTTTATAGATATACCCTATTCTACTCAATGATGATAAATTCTGTGAAGTTTAAATAAGAAAAATTTTTAGCTCTTAATATTATTTATGTCTCTATGCTCTCTTTAAATGCTGGATATTAAAGTCAAAAGCATCTAATGGGACTTGTTTTCCGGTTTTAGGTGCCAAAATGGGCATAGTTTCAATTGGGTGAAACGCAAAACACTAATAATTGTTAATTGCAATAGATTGTTATTGATTAAAGTAAATTACTTGGATCTTTCTAAAGTTTTATTTTTAGCATGTAAACTTTCCAACTATTTTATAAAAAAAAAAATGCATAAATTTTCATTGAATTAAAAAGATTTGTAATTTATCTTTGACAATTAAGTTTTTAATTAAAAAAAATCATATTAAGGCACCAAAGATTTCATGATCATTCTATATAAAATATTAGTAGTTTTTTTTCTAAAAATTCATGTGTCAAAAAATTAAAAGAGAGCTCCAAGACCTATTATTTATGTATATATAACTAAAATATCTGCTATTACACTTAAAAGAGACTTAACTAACTTAGAGTGGGACAAATCTCTTAACTTAGTAGTAATTAATTTGAATTAAGAGAGATTTATAAGAATTTTCAAAATGATTTACGAGTTGTTTGTATATTTTTTTAATAACTTAAAAATTTTTAAAATTAACAATTATATAATAAAGGCAAAAGGCATAAAGAATATGAGAGCAATTTACTCTGACGAATACAGACAGATTGAAACTTATTTTTTTTTGGTTACAAAGACAGATTAAAACTTTAAATCAACACATATATTTGGTTTGTTTTGTTACATAGAAAATAAAATGTGACAAAACTTGATATGTGTCATCAATTGCAGATATCTCGAGAAATCTACCTCGGAGTCAGGCTTATTCACATTATTATACTTTTTAAATCTTCATCTCTGTTATTTGGAGTAATTAAAATTTTTCATAGATTAGCTAGGCAATTTCCCTGGCTTAACTTTGCTACACCCATTCCTTACATATTCTTGCTTTTTTCCCTCAATTGTTTGATTTCCCCGTAAACTTACAGATAACATAAATTTGATAAGTAACCCATTCTAGTTCCAAAAACACAATCATATTTCTAAATATATAATGCTAACATGTCTTCAACAAAGTCATCATTACATAAAAACTAAGGGGTATTTGAAAATGGTTGCAATGTGGAACCCAGCCATTTGATGATCGCTGTAAAGATGAGGGTGATGACTGATGATGGCATGAATTGCAGCTTCTACCTCCTCACGGAAAAGTGCATGTTCAGTTAACCATAACTTATTGCCATAACACTTATTCTTAAGCAACATACAAAAAGGATAAAGCAATGACGGAATTGTTATAACGGAATAAATCAGGATCTATTTTTTAATCCAAATGTAAGCTGACTCAAAAGTGAGAATCTATCGTAGTGACTAAAACTAAAAGAACATCAATTTATATAATAATAAGCAGTATATGTGTGTATGTGCTTTTTATACTTGAACCACTGAATTAGAGCACAAGACTGTCAAGAATTGCCAAAGAAAAGGAAAAACAATGTACAAAGTCATAACAGGAAAAACTACCTTTTTATTCCCTATCAGCCCCTACAGAGCACTGCTTTTTCTTGATCCTCACAAACTGAGATTCTTGATGTGGAAATTGAGTACAATCTTGCTTCACTTGCATTATTTCTGGAAGGGAACATTTGTGGAGACTACTTGCCATGTAATATTGCTTCATACTATTTGTTTGAAGATGAACCAGAGAGAGATGCTTTTGACCTACTAGCACATCCAAACAAATTAAGTAAACTGCACTAATTCAGCAGGGGAACCAGTAAGCTAGTATCTAAAGAGAGAATATAGTTGTTAATAACGAATAACATATTTATAATGTTTGGGGTCATTGCATCAGAATGTATTATATTACAAATTACGCACCGCTATTTGAACAATAATATAATTATATCATATACATAAATAAATATATATTTTTTTATACATATTATATAATTTCAAATAATAATAATATATAAAAAAATAACTTTAAAAAAATTTGATAAAAGCAATGAAGGAAGAGAGGGAAAAAAAGCAAAATAAGAAAGATATCATAGGCAGAGAAAGGTTAGGAGTGAAAAACTTAGGCCAAATATCAATAGCGCAAATAGCACCCACTATGTAAATTGTGCTACACTATGGCTTGTAGTGTTGCACAGTACTGTATGCCATAGCAATCGATATAGCATATTATTTATAACTATGAAAGAGGGTAACGTAAATCTAGAATACTACCACAAAAAGTCCCACATCTTATCAGGTTGCATAGGATTTAATCTCACCGAAATCAAAATTGGACAAATGTTAGAGAGAGAATTACATTTGGAAAACAAAAAACCAACTCAAGAAATAGAGATGCTTGCATTTTTATCCCTGACCATATAATTGAAAAAAGGGGGAACTCATGGATTCAAATTTTAGCTAACATACCTTGCAATATATGGCTACAACGTATCTCTAGGCACACGAGACCTAAAAGAAAGGCACAAAAGTTGCAGATTCACTGAATCTTTAAAGATTGTAAATATACAACTCTAATAACCGAAAGAGAAAAAGGGTTCCCCAGTCGTCTGTGAATTATTTGCTCGCTGACATAGCAATTGAATTTCAGATCCTTGGGATGATAACTAAGCAACACCACTCAAAATATGAAGATGCTTACAATAGACAGCAAGGAAGGACAAAATCAAACATAGCAGAATCCGTGTGCCTATTCCCACAAAAAGTGAGACATGAATTCCACATGTAATCCCAATACCACCGTCAAATGGTGGGATTCAGTGTGGAATCCATGTCCCACTTTTTGTGGACAAACATTTCCCTAGCAGAATACCGATTGGCCAAAACAGCCTAGATCACCAAATAAACACCTCCACAGTATACTACAGCTTGTAACCAAACAAAAAATGCTACAGATAACCCAAATGATAGCAACTCAAGATTAGTTATTAAACAATGCCCTACTAATTAAGCAAAAGAGAGGCGATTGCGCACTTATCAAGGAAAACGCAGACCAAGGAAAATGCAGATACGGATCCCAAATCAAGGAATTATGAAGAAAGGGCAGAGATAAGAACCAGCCCTCTACTCCAATGTATGAGCCAAACACAGCCTGAAAACAAAGAGACCCAAAACCAAACTAATATTATATGAACTAAGGTATGTATACCAATTAGAAAATGCCTTGCACACATATTTTATATACACCTGTTCATTGTTGACACTTAAAAGCAAAATAAACAGGACAACTTATTCTCATCAAAAACGGAATTTTCATTTAGAGAGCCCAAACCCCAAAAGCAAAGCTCACTTACTATGGGCTTTGTAGTCATTAAACATTGACCAAATGAATCACCATTATGCCCACTTTATAGGAGACCAGATTCCCCAAACTAAGCATAGTTAAATTAGTTGGCCAGTACCATATAAGCCAATGTAAGCATTATCAAAGGTGAAGAGGGAGTTTAGTATCCAACATTCAATCTTTCAAGCTAAAAATAATTGTGATTCCAAAACAAAATCAGTCAAGCATCTACCAAAATTTCCAGAAGAACAACAAACCCACTCAATATTCAGAAAATAAATTATCAGGAGTTACAACTAAAGGACCCAAATTGATTATCAATGACCAATGGAAAACAAATGAGCCACAATTTTTGAAATCTGATACAGAAAGCCATTCAGCTACTCAACGAGATGCCCTTTATTGTGCTATGCTATCAAATTTGTCTACCAGCTGCGTCGGCAACAAAAGGCAAGTGAGGGGTACGCCCCAAAACACAAGAGGCCACGCTGTAAATGAAGCAGAGAACGCTAAAGACAAAAAGTACATTGTGACCCCAAACCATAACCCGAAACCCGAGGCCACCGCGACCCGGCGCGAAGATCCTTTGAAGCAAAAGGGGTACCACCAGGAGCACGTCGAGAGTGACAGCTTGCATGGAATTGAACCTGACATAGTGGCTAAAGCTGGGGTTTCTGACAACGCCTAAGTAGAGGGCGAAGAAGGCGACGAAGCTGGAGTAAGGGATTGATCTGTAGAGGGTAACAAGAGGAAGAATGGGATCGAAGACAAGGCCTAAATTGGGGAATTTTAGAAAGAGGTAGCGGCCATACTGCAGGGAATTGAAGAACGGGAGAGTGTAAGCGACGACTGAGATTACGCGGTCGGTGGCGGGGGTTGGATTGTAGGACATGCGAGGCTGAACAACGGTGGTTTTGGATTTGGATTTAGGGTTTATCCGAAGAAGATGAGGGGAGAAGGGAGTCCTGGGTGCGAAGGCTGAGGTGGGTTTGGTTAAGGGCTTCAGAGTTGGATTGGGAAGAAGGAGGCTGCAGCGGACGACAGGAAGTGAGGCCATCTCTTTGCACTTGCCCTGCTTCTGCTTTTGCTCTCCGATTAAAATGAAGGCAACACTTTTGATGAATAGTGCGACGCCATCATATGCCCGCACGCCAAATGGAAGGCCCGTCCTTCTATATATTAAAATAAAAAAGTCTTGCCAATGAGCCACTCGCTTAACTAGGATTGTAAAAATGGGTTGAGTTTGTCGGACTAACCCAACCTGCTTTACATAAAAGGTTGATTGGGTTGTTACATATTAAATTTATTAATTTGTGGGTTAAATAACTCGTCCCGCATAATCTATAGGTCAACGCGAGTTCGAGGCGGGTTAAGCCGCAGGTTATTGACCTGCACAAAACGATATCGTTTTATAGTAAGGTGAGATTTGACTTTTGAGAAACCTAAATGGACACATCATGGCACGGGCGCTAAGTACTTCTTCCACCTTTCAGAATCCTCCTCAGCTCTCCTCCCGATTCGAGCCTCCTCCTACGTTACCTTACTTGCTTCGGTGCTTCCGTGAATCTGTGTTTCGGTAAATTGGTATTCGGTGCTTCCAAAATCCTTCACTCTCGGCTCTTGAGCGATCAAGCCTCGTCTCTGCTGGCAGCTGCTATTAGTTAGACTTAGTCTTGATGGGCACGGGCGCACATGGCTTTGCCTCTTACTTGCTTTCATGAATCTGTGCTTCGGTGCTTCCAGAATCCTCCCTTCTCGAGCCTCATCTCTGTTGCTGTTAGTCGCGGACTTGCATCGCTAGATTGCTTCTATCGTCGCTAGCCTCGTCTATAGGTTAAAGCCCTAATTTGATCTACTGAATGCTTTTATACTCTAATTTAGTTTTGGGGGTTTGAATGATTCTAGAAGACTGGTACTATACCTTTTTTCCTTCCCTTGCCAGTTGCCATTTAAATTTGATCCTACAACAGTCCGGTGAGGTAATGCACAAACGATTGTAGTCATATAGATTCATACAGTTGTATGTCGGGTACCCTGAAATGATTGCGTGAGCATTTCTAACACATCCTTTTAAGCTTCATCTAGCAAGCTTGATAGAGATCTTACTTTATCGCATTGCAGGACACTCCTAGAAAAATCTTGTCATTTGCCCAGAAAGGTCCAAGAGGAATATGTGTTCTTTCTACCAATGGATCCATCTCTAATGTTACTATTCACCAACCTGGTTCGTCTAGTGGCCTATTGACTTACGAGGGATGATCTCTCAAATCCATACACTCACTCAATATACATTTTCTGTCTTTTTTGTTTTTTTTTGTAAAAAATTTTTGTTTAACGTGGATTATCATTGTAAATTAACCACCATCATTCTAAAAGCAAATCTTTGTTGCTTATGTCAATGTCTTAATGATGCATGCAATGATATTTACTTGTTATTTTGGGATTTCTTCTTTCATATTCTTGGATCCAACCAAGATTTTGTGCATGTTTACTAAGTAATTTACCCCCCTTTCTGTCAAAAAAAAGTCTTTCTTACTTATGTCTTATGGTTAGTATAAAGTTATATGTACATATATACACACATATATATGTCATATATGATAGCCATAGGCAGCTTTGGGCAAGATTGTTTCTCTGTTTGTCTCTCTCCCTTAAGGGTTGGATCAAGTTTCTCCTCAATTCATTGATTGGATGTTCATTGTTGGTTTATCTATCCATGGCAGCAACTGAAGTAGTCTGTTGAGATCTAACCTTGTGTAAGCCAAGATTTTTTATTATGTTTATATGTTGTATGAGTACGTATGAGTAGCATCATTCATTATCAACCTCCTTTGTCTTATCTATCTATGCCAATTTATTTCATGAATATGTAGAGTAAGATGAATTAGAGTGGAATTGTAGAAAATGGCAGTGGCACGATGATCCACCAAAATTCAAACTTGGCCGGCCCTTCTCATTTGATAAAAAATGGTAGCTATAGAAATGCATACTCAAGTTGGAATATTCCCATACTTTCTATATATCACTTGCTCTTTTTAGTCTGCCATAAAAGATAGTAGATGCCCAATTGCCAATTTATTACCTTTTTTCCTTATACATTTGCATTTGACCCCTCTTGCAGCAACACTTAGAGCCTAAAGGTGATCATGGAGGTGCAGGCAGAATAGCATTTAGTTGGCTTACTTTCCTGTTCTTGTCTTGGGCTGCTAAGCTATTTTATTGGAAAGGTAGCAGTTTACACTTTACACTCCACAAACTACCTCTTGTATCCAAGTTAGTAGTCCCTCTTTAATTCCTTATGTTGGCTACCTACTTTTTGTTGTTTACCTTTCTTACTTCCTTTTTTTGTTAAAAAACTTTTGTTTATAATTTTGGAAACATCTTATTCATTGGGGTACAAACTTTGTTTTTGATTGTAGCAACACCAATGATATTAACTTGTTTAGCTTCACTTGATGTTGCTGGTTGAGTGGGTTTTAGACTTTGTAATTTCTGAATCATTCAGTTTACATCTGTTGCAAATGGCGAACTGTGGGAAATAGATTTAAGAAGTCACATACATCATCACACCTCCATTTGACTGTAATTCAGTTAATCTTTATTTTTACATCAATTTTTTCACACATTATTTTTTATGTCATAATAATTGTATAAGGATCTTGATCAATCACTACACCATTTTTTATGTCATAATAATTTGGTGGCCCTATATTGTTGCATGACCCCACCACCAAGTACAAGCATCATAATAAGTCTTTATTTTTAATCTAGATGTTAGAACATCTGCTCTTTCTAATTTGACTTCTGTGTAGATACCAAATTTTGGGAGTATTTCTACTGATTCAAGTTTGTATAATTACTGTTGAAGGGTTGTGTGGAAGTAATTATTTATGTCCTTTGAAAATTCCCTCATTTGTGTCCTTTGAAAATTCCCTTATCTTTTGTTTATTTATTGTTCATTTTGTTTCTAACACATTATAGGAGAGTTAGAAGTGTATTTCTTTATTACTTAAGTTTTACTTTTTATATTGTTCTTATTAGGTAAGAAGACCATTGGGCTTTGGTAGGCTGGTAGCTAAATTTGATTTGATTGAGTCATGGAATCTATTAATTTGGATGATGATGCCTTAATTGAAGATTCCATGTTAGATAAATCTGAAAGTGAAACAAAGAAAAGGAGTAGACAACAAACCTCTGAAGTGTGGAATTTCTTCACAAGATTAGGGAGTGGGAAAGATGGAATTGAAAGGGCACAATGTAATGCATGAAAAGCTGAGTATAAGATTGGTGGTCCCAAATATGGGACTTCCACATTGAAACATCATTTCCCAAAATGTAAGATGCTTAAGTTTCATGATGTAGGACAAATGATTTTAGATGGTGATATGAAATTAAGGTGTAGGAAAATAAATCAAAGAATTCAACGTGAATTATGTGCTACTGCCATCGTGCAACATGATTTGCTCTTTTCATTTGTTGAATATGCTAGAATTAGAGCTTGGGTGAACTATATAAATCCCGATGTCAATTTTGTTTTTAGAAATACTATACTTGCTAATATTAATAAAATTTATAGGAGGGGGAAAGAGCATCTTAAGCAAATTTTGGCTAAGATTCCTAATAGAATTTGTTTAACTTTAGATGTATGGACTGCTTGCACTAGTGAGGGCTACATTTGCTTAACTGCTCATTTTGTTAATGATAATTGGAAATTGAATAGCAAAATACTTAATTTTGCTCATATGCCTCCTCCACACACTGGAGAAGAATTGGCTACTAAGCTATATGATTTTTTAAAGGAATGGGGAATTAAGAAAAAAGTTTTTTCTCTCACTTTGGATAATGCCTCAAATAATAATAGTATGAAGGATATTTTGAAGGAACAATTGTGTTTACATAATAGCTTATTATGTGATGGTGAATTTTTTCATGTTCGTTGTTCTGCTCATATATTGAATCTTATTGTTCAAGAAGGATTGAAAATAGCTAGTGAGGCCTTGAAAAGAATTAGAGAACCTGTGAAATATGTGAAAGGTTCTGAGAGTAAGATTTTAAAATTTGAGGAATGTGAGCAACAAGTTGGTAATATTGACACTAGTGTTGGCTTACGTTTGGATGTGTCCACTCGTTAGAATTCAACATATATGATGTTAGATAGTGCCATCAAGTATAAAAAGGCTTTTGCTTCTATTAAATTAGTTGCTAGGAATTATAAAGATTGTCCTTCATCTGAGGAGTGGAAAAGAGGAGAGAAGATATGTGAATTCTTAGAGCCATTTTATGAGATTACCAACTTGATTTCTAGTTCTTCTTATCCTACTTCTAATTTGTATTTTATGCAGGTTTGGAAGATTGAATGTTTGTTGTTGGAAAACTTGGAAAATGAAGATTTGGTAATCAATGACATGTGTCAAAAGAGGAAAGAAAAGATTGATAAATATTGGAATAATTATAGCATTGTTCTTGCATTTGGGGCTATTCTTGACCTATGCATAAAGCTTGCGATGCTAGAGTATTTTTGCTCAAAAGTTGATGCCTTTACTTGTCAAGAGAAGATTAAAAATGTGAGGACAATGTTATACAAGCTTTTTGAGCAATATGCCAACTCTTCTAGTGCACCAAGTTCTTCTCAATCTCAATCTTTAATTTCATTTACACCTAGACCAAGTGAGGGAGGAAGGTTGAATAAAGGCAAGAAAATTCTTGATGTAAGTTTGTAGTTTTTTTTCTTTAATTAATCTCTTTACTATTTTTTGCACATATTAGTTATATATTTATATATCTAATTTGTTTATTATTTGTCTTGAACTTTATTTAATGTAGGAAATTTATATGTTTGAGAGTCAAACTATAACAAATGCTAGAAAATCACAATTGGATCTTTATTTGGAGGAGCCAAAGCTTGAATTTCATTATTTTGAAGATTTAGATGTATTAGAATATTGGAAGATGAATAAGCATCATTTTCCAATCTTATCAGTAATGGCTTGTGATGTCTTGGCTATTCCTATTACTACAGTTGCATTTGAATAAGCTTTTTCTATTGGTGCTCATGTGCTTAATAAATATAGAAGCCGTTCCCTTCCTGACAAAGTTGAAGTTCTTATTTGTACCTGTAACTGGCTACGTGGTTTTTCCTTCAATGGTAATATTGTTTTGTTTATAACTTGTTCATTATTTAATTCAAGACTTACATTCATAATGACAATATTATAATTACTTTAATTATTTATTTGGTTGTAGATGGTGATGAAGATGCAACGAAGGTTAAAACAACATTGTCCAAAGAAGGTTCAAATACTCCTTATGAGCTACTTGATGAAAATGAAGAACAAGACAATGAAGATGATGTGGGTTATTAATTTTACTTATTTGTGATAGTTATTATATTGATACTACATTTTACTTACTATGTTAATGTGTATGTAATTTGGTGGTGCAGGTAAATTTAATTGGTGAGAGGGAGAATTAGAAGCCAATTAAGCTCTGATGATAAATTGACAACTCAGGTTTTAAGTCTCTTGACTTTATATTATTCTGTTCATTAGTGCAGTTAAAGAGTGTTGAGAGTGCTAATTTATGATAGTGATAATGTATAATCCTTTGTTGGTGAGTTAGTCACTTTGTTGATTACTCCTCAATATAATGCAGAAAGTAGTGGGCATGCAGTATGAAGTTTTTTTTCCAAGATGAACTAATGTTGAAGAATAGATAAATTTAATTTTATTGTTTTTACCCAAGAGATTACTTGATGTATTTTCGTAAGTATTGCCTTTAGAGGTTGAAGATTTGATTGGGACTGAAATACAAATATCATATGAGAATAGAAAAAAGTTAGGTTGTAATTGTTGTTTTTCTTTTCTTTGACTGGACATTAATGAGTTGCATTTCCTCTTTCTGGAATTTCACCTCCCCAAGGCATCTATGCAGAATTATGGCATTATGTCCATGAAATTACCTAATTATGTGTAACTTAGGCAAATTAACTTTGCTGAAAGTCACCAAAATTCAATGCGTGTTTTGCTTAGCCTATAGATTAGACTTGCCAAACTTTTACATCCAAAGGGAGCAAGCTATTCCATATATTAGATTAGATTACAAAGGACTTAAATATGTCAACCTTGTTTCTTTTTGTAATTTGTTCATGTGCCTCTACAATCAAAACTACTTTGTTTGATTCTGTATGTAACTACTAACTAAGCATAAGCTGGTAAGTTATTTTAGTCAACTGAATATGGAAGATATACTTCATTGTGAATATGTGGAACTTGTATTAACTCTTGTATTAGTTATAGCTTCATAAATGTCAAATTTTAATAATTTTTTTTAATTATTAGTGGGCTAGCCTACATAACCTGTAACTCGCTATAGGAGCGGGTTGGGTTAGGATTATTGAGCCTGCCAATTATGCGGGTCAGCTCGCCCTGCCCTGCCTAATTGTGGGCTTATGCGGGCCAGGGTGTACCAGGGCGGGCTACCCGTTTTGACAACTCTACGCTTAACTAACGTCACTATCCTTTTCTCAGATATAGGTTTATTACTAAAAAAAAAATTTATTATCAACTATTTTAATTCTTATAATTTATAAATTAATTAAATTTTATTGTATATTTAATTCCTGTCATTTCTAATTTGAAGTAATCTTTTAATTTAAGTAATTGGGTCCCAAATCCTTGTAAATCCAAGCAATTGGGCATAATAACTAGTAGGCTAATATTGAAGCAAACGAAAGTTGTTCACGCGACAATCCAATTGTTAGACAGAACTTAGTAATGCTGAGTTGGCATATCACATAAGAAGCACATGACCTCACCCAAAATTTCCAAAACATTTACGTCAATCTAGTGCCCTAATATCCTTATCCATGAACAAGGACAACTGAAGGCACTAAGGAAGAGAAAGACAAGGAGGAAGAATCAAAGATGAAGATGAGAAACACAATGGGGGGTGAGATTGAATCATCTGGAATGTTTGTCCAAAGAGATTTGCAAGTGTGGAAAGAATGCAAAATTGGTTACTTCATGGACCAATGATAATTCAATACGTCAATTCTTTGTTTGTCTTACACCTAATCCTAAAAGTTGCAATTATTTTGAGTGGCCCTGCATTCTATGATAGAGGCAAAAATATTATTAGAGAATTCCTAATAAGTTTAGATAAGGTGCAATTGAGGAAGAAATTGTACATTGAGGCTTTTAGTTATCTAGGCTTGTCATGGTTGTGTTGTTATGTGTGATTTGGAAACTTATGTACTGAAGTAATAAATATGGGGATTGCCTATGCATTTTTTAGTGGCTGTTGTAGTTGTAGGGTGATCAATACTCACCATGTAATTGATCATGGTTTTAGGTATGTAAAGCCCTCAGTTTGTAATCTAAAGCTTATGAATATATAAAGGTTGTTTTGTGATAAATATTCCATATTGGAGATGCACAATGCACTCGAATATGCATGTCATTTTCTTACTCTTATAGGCAATTAATGTTTGCAACTTGGTTCCGTAGGTTTTAAGAAAAAGGAAGCAAATAGGTTCCTATTATTTATATTAAAGTAGTAATAGGGTCTAGATGGGTCAAATTTAAAGGAGCAAATTAGTCCCTATGATTTATAAAGATGAGATAATTAGGTTCCTTTGATTTACAAATCAAAAGCAATCTAGTCCTATAATTTAATAATTGAAGCAATTATGTCCCTATAATTTTGAAATCGAAGCATTTGTGTCACAATTCTGCATGACTTGAATGTGGCCAAATTTGTGCCAATATCAAAACAAATTGAACCTAAATAATACAAAGCAACCAAATTTAATCCAACTTTTGCTTATTTATTCCAAGTAGTAGCAAATGCAAGCCACAAATTTTAAATACTACTATAAATCCAATATAATAATATGTTCAAGATAACAACAATACCCAAACCAAATGAACTTGCATAATACCAAACAAACAAACAAGCCATAATATGTTAATTGCACAACCAAAATCTAGGGATAATCTTCATTAAACCAACCTTTACACATTGTCATTCCAAATACATTGTCATGGTTGTTAAAGGCAAATAACAAAACAACCTTCATCAAATTGTTTACCAAAAAAAAAATCCACCCTTGTCATGATTGTTTACAAAAGGAACCAACTTTACAACACCTTTATAGCCTATTTACAGCTAAAAAACAAAAGACTTTACAACATAAAACCTTTGTCATGATCATCCCCTAAATGCATATACAATTCCATAATAGGTAAGATTTAATACATAGAGCTCTCAAAGGCCTTGACCAGCCACTGACTCTTAAGTGCTAACAACCCCTTTTTCCTTCCTGCTTTTATCCTTACTAATAGAAGCTTGACATTTGCCACTTGGCCCCTTCATGTTTCCACCACTAGGAATTAATTAGCTTGTGTTTTTACCTTTGCAGCTTCTCCTATTGTGCTTGTCACTCCACATTTGGAGCACTTAACAAACGCAACTTGGCATGGCAGTCTATGTGGATCTCTAGCTCATCATTTGCTTTAAACCTAAGTTTTTTAATCCTACTAGAAGCTCTTCTCATCTTTGGAGGTTTTAGAGGATTTGCAAAACTTGTAAGCCACAAATTAGAACCATTTGTGGATTGGATTATATTTGTATATGCGACACTGTAGTTATCCTTCTTGAAACAATGAAAAAAAGAAACATTAGCAATAACAATCTAACACTAAAATACTAATTCAAATAATGCTTCAATTCACTTGTAGTATTCGTGTACAATCCTTGGGCTTATAATTGTTGTCTTTCATAGCTATAATAGCATTGTAGCAGGGAATGCCTCTTAATTCCCATTGCCTACATGAGCATGTCTTCTCTTTTAGATTTATAACATAGTGGTCAGGGAACAAAGCAATCTTATATATAGCCCTATCTGGATCTCTAACCCATATAGTTTCCAATCATGATTGTCCATCTTTAACTTCTCTAATGTTCTTTGAATCTATAGGCATACCTTGCCCAGATATCTAGATACCTTGTTTCTCACTTCAAAAATTGATTCATGAGATACAACCTAATGTACTCCAATAGTGTGATGATAGGCTTGTTTCTAAACTCTAAGATAACCCTATTGAACACCTCACACATGTTGTTCACTATTGAAACATGCATATATAGATTTAGTCCATCTTCGAGGAGGAATGCTTTAAGGTGTTCCTAGGACTTGGATTAAAGATGTTTGACACATAGTTTATGCTCAACTCCAGGGCAAAACACCTTCACTATATTAAGTAATCTCACAAAGAAATTGAAACAGTCATCAAACAATTGAAAACACAATTTATAGGCAGATAAATTTGAGGACAAGTGATAGGCCTTCTGTTGATCAGATATAAATGTGCATCTGTGATCTTGACCTAAATCAACCATCAACAACTCAAAAAACCATATCCAAGAATCTTTAATCTCAACCTCTAAAATGACAAAAGCAATGGGCAACATCTGTTTATTCTCATTCTTACCTATAACAGCAAGTACTTGACCTACAACTTGCCCCTTCAATAAACACCCATCCAAGCCAATGAAAGGCCTATAATGATTGAGGAAGCCTTTTTTTCGTGAAATCAAAGCATATATAAATCCTTTAAGAACACCCTTGGTAAGTTTTGATATATGTTGAAGTCCTTTTCTTACTTCTCCTCAACTCTTAATGTAATCTTGCAACCCTTCTATATTGTTCTGCAATACTCCCCTCAACCACATCTATGGCCTTTCGTTTTGCCCTACATGCTGGCCATTTGGAGAGGTTCAACCTCTATCTACTATATACATTAGCTTGAATAGTGGTTGTTGTGCAATTTAGATCATCCCCACCCCCTACATAAATTTCTTAGCAAGAAAATTGATGGTGACTTATTTATATTTTTCTTATTTAGCACTTGTGTGAGTGTCATTGAAAGTCTTGATTTGATAATAGATGGCTCCACTAACTACACTAATTCTCAGAATCCAAGGACATCTATCTCTACATTTAACCACCAATCTTGCTTTGTCATTTATTTTTCCAACCAGACATTATATCTCTTGGTAATTGCATACTCTTTTACATTAATCCTAGCTTGTTTTTGTGATGTGAACTTCATCCCAAGCTCAAACTTCATACCATCACTACTATTAGCCTTTGGCATCTTGAACATAGAAAATCTTTGCCTGGCTTATTACTCATCATTAGATTCATCCATCAATGAGAGTTCATTTGATGAACCATTTTCATCTGTCTAATCCTCAGCAATAGTAAGCTCTTGCCTAGGCAATGTTAGAAAGTTTACCATGATTTAGACTTGGAATGGTTTGCCTTAGCAATACATCCTCCTGATCAAATTTCTCTTCATAATCATTATCAGCAAACTCCAAATCTTGGTCAGATTATTCCTTCTTGGTAGCAATAAATGAGGGATCTGATGGGCCCTCACTGTATTTGTCATAATGGTCATGTATCCCTTCATTAGCACCTTCAGGTTCATGATGATCTACAAATCAATGGGATGGTCAACATATCATTTGTTGTTTTACAAAACATAAACAATATGTTGCCAAAATTATTGTTAATTGGTTAAAAAAAATATAATTATGTCCTTGCCATTTATAAAATAGAGCAATTGGGTTCCAATGATTAAACTAATCTTGTCATTGGTCCTTATAGTTAAATTAATACAACAATTGGGTCCCTATGATTAAATGAATACAACAATTGGGTCCCTATTACACTTTCAACTCATCTTAAGGGCGATATACTTTTGGCTAATGATAATCAAATGTGATACAATGGGTCAAGGCAATACACATGCATCACTTGAAAAAATAGCAGAATGAGAGCAAACAAATGAGTATAAATTTTGTTCAACCATGAACCAAACAAACCAAAATAAAAACCCACTTGTTAGTGGTTTCTATAGCCTACACAACAAGTAAACAACACTATAAACAAATGAGAGCAAACAATATCTACTAAACTTTTAACCAAACAAACCAAAATGAAAAATCACTTGCTAATGGTTGCCATGGCATACATAACAAGTAGACAACCTGTAAATAGAAGAGAACAACAATTTTTGCTAAATTTTTAACCAAACAAACCAAAATGAAAAGTATTACATGAACAAAAGTTGAATTTTTCCTTAAATAAACTGATATAATACACATATTTTGAATTTCAACTAAACTAATACAAGTGTATAGATAGAAAAAATTTATAAATAATCAAACCAAACTTAAAGCAATATACATATATAAAAGAAAAGCTTACATATATGTTCAGTTTCTTTAGGATCTCCATGGTCATGTGCCTCTTTAGTGCCAGCAAGATCTTTACTTTCATTGGCATTCTCATTCGTCTTAGCATTCTTAGTAGCAACACCTCCGACTTCATTAGCATCCTCACTCACACATACCTTAACTACGTCATCATTGGGTAAGTTAACACTTGCATCTATACCTTCAATTTTGACATCTACATCAACTAGTGTTGGTGTATCAATTGTATGCTCTACATATACATAAATGTCATTATGTCCTTTCAAAGCATCCAGAAAGAAAAAATGTCATTATCATAGACCAACAACCTTATGCCAACATTTAAAGGCAAATTAAGAAAACAAAACTACAACAATTATCACTAATGAAACTAATTTTCTTTGAATATGATTGTATTATAACAATAGAGATTTTATCTATATCAATTGGCTTAAAGACTTTGACTTCACAAAAACATACTATAGATCTGGGTTTTTCTTGAATTGGCTAGCATAGTGGACATGAAGATGAAACCAAAAATTTTTAATAGGCATAGAAGTTATTAAGGCAATAAATTAATCACTAATTGACATAATTAATCCCTAAATGAACCTATTAGTTAGGAAAAGCATATTACAAAATGAAGACAAAACCTAACCCATCACAAAACCTACTCAAACCTAGAAATCCAAATGTATCACTTTAATAATATGGGGATGACTCACTTTGCCCCACCATACCACCAAACAAAGGCAAGGTCACCATACACCCACCATTCGAACCATAATTCCAAGAAAGTTTTGGGACCATAATAGAGTTGTCAATTTTACCTCAGCTTGATGAACTAGCCCAAAATTGCCCAAAAAATTAAGGGTTAGGTTTATAGAATTTCAGCCTAAAAATAACCAAGCCATTTTTGGCCCAAAACCAAATCAGGCTGACCTATCTTATTGCAGGCTAACCTGATTTTTTTAACTATTTTTTTTTTACTTCCAAATTTAACCCACCCTTGAATCTTGACCTAACTCCTTATCTATTTATTTATGGGCCATGATTCAAATCATTTTCTACCTACCCTTGAATTATGTCATATAGTTAAATTTTTATAAATAATTTAAAAGTAGTTTGATATTTGAGATTTACATATTAAACTATTAAATTAAAAAAATTAATAATATAATTTTTTTTAAAATGAATATTTATTAAGATAAAATTTATAAAATATTTATGTTAATTTATAATTTAAGTTTAGGTTCAGATGTAAGATTAAATTTAGGTTTAGATTCAAATTTATGTTCAAATTCAGAACCTGCCCGTTTAACTACTAATCTTATAAGGTTAGGGTTAGGTTTAATTTTTTTGACCTAATAAAAGAGACCATTTTATACTTTGACCAAATTGGCCCAAGCCCGATTTGGGCTAGGCCAACCTATTTAATAGCTCTAGACTACAATAAGTAAACAAATAACCTACCAACTCCATTACTAATACGACACTAAATGCCTCCCATGGACCACAACCAAACAAGACAAAAAGTAGTAATTTTGTAAAGTGAGAATCTTACATGAATCGATAAAAAAAGTGAGAATTTATTCTTTAAGTATTCATCTATCTCACTAACAAATGCTGCCCAATTTACTTCTTCCACTTCCATGCAATATGGACAACTTAATAGAACCCTAGGGATGTGGCTTTAGAACAAAGATTATGCAATAAAGGTGGGGAACTTTGATGGGCATGCCTATAATAGAACGACACTGAATTAGGGCAAATTTGGGAGATTTCAAGGAATTTAGACTTTTATAAGGGTGGGTCATGTGCTTTTAACGTGACACGCCTACTCAACATTAGTAATCTTTGTTCAATGCCACATTCCACATGGTTTGACACATGAGCAACTTCTATCTACTTCAATAATGAGCCAGGACCCAATTGCTTCAATTTGGAAAGTTTTGTAACCCAATTACTTAAACTAAAAAAGGGAGCACCTATTTGTTTCAAATTAGAAATTAACTACATGGACCATGTGCACTAAAGTTTTCAAATTATTAAATTTATTAAATCTCATATACTAAATTGTGATATACAAAAGATCTAATGGTATAAGCCTTTTGTGCAAAAAAGTTGTGGATATAACATGATTCAATGAAAAATTGAAACACTTATTATCGAAAAGTTTCAAATAAATTACACGTATTTAAATATAACACTTCAACCTCCCTCCCCCCCAAATAACTCAACTAATAGAATTTACCTAAATGCTAGCAGAATATTCAATCAACAACATATTAAAATGAGTCTTGTTATCTTACCTCCTATTTATTCCCACTTGATATCTTTATATTGTAAGAAAAGATTGTTAAACACATTATTCACTTCTAATGTGGCTAAATACATGGAGTAGTAATAGAAAAAAATAGAGAATAAGATAGTAATTCCCTTATAACATAGTATCAAGGAGGGTATGAAATAAGGAGGTGGGATAGCAAATCCCTTAAATTATAATTTATACAAATATAAGATTAAATTGCGTCTAAAATTTTATTGTAATAATATGAAAACAAAATTTATTATTCGTGTGCTTAGTTCAAGCAAAGCTGTTGATTATTTAACACAAATATTAGCAAATTTTCCTTGTTAAATACAATTTTAACTGTTAAAATAAAACTTCAAATGGACATTAAACAAAAGAGATTTTGAACATTTTACAATTAGATACCTTATTAAACTCACTTTCAAGATGCTTTTATATACACTAATTTTTTTCTCATAATCACATACATTATAAAACTTATACCTTTCAATAAATATAATTATTTGAAAAAAATATAACACCATATTAATATTTTAGTTAATCCAAATAGTTAACTAAATGAAAGTAAAAAATTTTTGCAAGATTAAAGTAAGATGTTTACTAAATTTTCTTCTTACCAATATTCTATCAGCATTTACATGATTAGAGTTTGAAATTTTGTGTTTAAAATTTTAAAATTTAACACCCCATGCCAAAAGAGCAATGCAAATAGATAATTTGGAAAAATTAGTTACAAGCATATCATAAAGTCAATATTTATGCCAAACGATGGTTACAAACTTTGGCTACTATGGGTATAATTCTTACCAATATTAATGGCTTGGCTACTGTGGCTATAATTCTTTATAACCTTTGCTCTCTTTTATTTTTTTTCTTTGGTACAAATGTGATAGAGATAGTTAAACTTAAATCCTCCTAAAACACTACCCAAAAACTTAAACAAAAATCGTTACTATTTAAGATTTGTATGCATATCATGGATGCAATTTCCTGAGAATAACTAAATCTTTGATTAATGTTTGAACCCAAATGAATGCACCCTCCTAATTAAGAAAAACATAGAAATGAGAAGAATTGGAGAGTAAGTAGCAATAGATTGCATCATCTATGGTCATATTAGCCACACATTTCGCTTCATCTTAGCCACGTTTCTATTTCCTTTAGAGGGGCGATGGCATTTGCAAACATGAGAGCTATCTTTCCAGTTTCCCTTCTACTCTTACTATATATTTACATTTTTTGGGAGCTACAGGGTCAAATCCTGCTATTGTTGTGCTATGGGGTGAGAGAGAAGCTCTTCTCAAGTACAAAGAAAATCTGAATCGCCCCCTCATTGCCCCTGTTCATGGGTTGGCAAACAAAAGTGTATGCAAGGGCACATTTTTCACTATTCTGCACCAGTCAATGTGTATCTGGCCTAAATAAGACAGGTGGATAGAGGGGATGACAACATGAAATACGAAGAAACAAACATTGATGTTTCAGAAGCATTCTGCAAAGCAATAATAATGGTTGATACATCTTTATTTCATAGGGACAAAGTACCATTAGAAGAAAACAGCAGTCTGGCAATAAACCAGTTTTCTATATTGATGGCCGGAACTGTCACCAGACCTCAGGACGCAGCTCACCGCTTGCAGGGGGCACCCATTTACCAGAGTGATAGACACTTTCACCGACTTTCCAACCAGGCACATCCTTCATTACTTCTGCCTCATACTCCAGATATTTTTTCCACTCCTTGACAAATCTATTGAAACAAAACAGACAAATTGCAGATATTCAACCATTAGAAAAACAAAATTTATAATTGATGTATGATACCACAGCCACAGATAAAGTGTTTTGATACCTCTCATCCTCTTCAGCTTGGAGCACAGGCAGTATGGCTCGGCGGGCAGCATATTTTTCTTCTTTCAGCGCCCTATATAGCGAAATGTTTTGATACGTCATTGTTTAGGTAAAACTAGAGAAAATCAAGGATCATAGCCTTCCCCTAAACCACTAAAAACTGTTGTCTCCGTAGAACAGATGTTAGGACATACACCAAAGATACCAAATCAAATATCATCATTATCAGCACCATAACAATGCCCCTCGGCCCCAAAGAAAAAACCCCAAACAAAATGAAAAGGAAGAATCTGTAGTTATAACAGGGAAAACACTGACAAGGTTAAAATGGAAAGCAGAGCAGTTAACAAAGAAGATGGACTTCATCAAGAAGTGCACTATAAATCACATGATAATGATTATATGTATATGTTATAACATACAAACAATGATCATACCCACAAATTCAACTCCCAAATGCAAACATTCCCAATCAAAACTAACAGCAAAAATTAATGGCGGTTATAAGGTGCAATTGGTCACCCTTGACCATTACTTCTATGACTTTTTTGTTTTTTTCTCCTAAATAACTTTTCAGTTTGTTCATGCTGGTATGGTTTGGTTCTGGTCAAATTCATATTTGATCCAATCTAGTTTCACTCTGCTATAAGGTAAATACAAGTAAGCACTGCACTAAACAATGAGTTGCACCATGTAACACTTCTAACATCAATATCTTATCTTTTTTCTAGTTACCCTGCACGTAAAGCAATCACACTGGAGAAGACTTGAAAATGTAAAGAAAATATGAAGTGGAAAAATCAAACCTGAATCAAAACTCATTGTTTACCACTATAATAGAACTGCAGATTTGTGTAAACTGATTCCAAACTAAATATCCAAATCAGAAAGCTCAGTTATTCACTAAGTAATCTAGGAAACAACCTAGTCACAAAGCGTGTAAATAAAACCAAATTGTTCTGGGTTCGAATCATCAGGAGAAGGTTCACCCCAAAATCCAAAATTTATTTTCACAGAATATTTGCGAAAAATTCTTTAAAAAATATAATAAAGTGAATGTTAAACAGTAAGGAAGCCTTAGATATCCAAGTAAGGATCATTAAAATTATACACCAACATTAATCCACATTATTGTACTTCAAATTTGAAAATAATATGCATGTGTATATGTTTTAAGCGCATAAATGTCCAGATTTCAAATAATTGTTCAATTCAAGAATTGGAAAAAGCTAAACTTTTACAAGGAAGCAAACACAGGGAGAAGGTCTCAATCTCAAACATATGTTCCTTGCTAAACTTTATGATAGTGTTAGAATGTATCTTCTCTGTCGCATAGAAAAGCATCCAATCCTTCATATCTTAAATGTTTAAAATTCCACAATGAGTAGCTAGGGAGAGATGGAGAAAAGAAATTATGGACGGGCAAATACAAGTTTTCTGACAAAGCACCAACGAAAGGGAAGGAAAGAATTTGAAGAATAAAATTCTTCTCACCAGGAGATTGAAGAGAATTTTTGCACATTCAAAAAGAGTTCATTTGAAGGAATAATACAGTACAGATTCTAATATTTTTTATTTCCCAAAAACTTAGAGATTCGTTAGATTATAATGGCTAAAAAATGAAAACAAAAATTAACATTATTTCTTTCCATTCTCTTTCTGTTCAGTTATATCACTTGATTTAAGGCAACAAATATTCATCCGTAACTTGAATACACAACAAGCCCTTAAGAACCGGTCAGCCAAAACATAAAATAACATAATATAAAGGCACACCAGAAATAATACAAGTCGGTTGTTTGGCCAGCAGGTCATTTTTTACCATTCACAATCATTCAAAAAAGATTTTTCATTAATATTACTGCATGTTCAAGCAAGGGTATTTAGTATATTATCATATCTTGTCTTTGTACCAGGCAGTTTGATTCTCTGGATTATAGTTTTTTCAGCATGAGACATTTTGCTCACTTGGCTGGAGAAATATTTTGCACGGGTAGCACAGCCTGATGGTTTAAAGCACTCAAATCAACTCCATGGACTTAAAAACCAACTTTCTAAGACCTTTTTGGATACTCTTAAATCTTTTAGACTCACTCCTTGTTTAACCAGGCCTCTTGTCTACAATCCATGCATTATCCAATATAATGTTATAATTCATTGATGTTTAATATCTTAATGAAAAAGAAACAAGAAAACACAGCAAAAGAAGATCTAGACACAAACAAAACTGTCAAATTGATTATCTACCTGAGTGACCAATTGAAATGCAACATTTGAGGAGGTGGCAACACAAAAAGAGAAGATTATAAACTGCAATAGGGTAGACAATAAAACCCAATAACTTTGAGTATGAAAAACTTTTTTACTTCTATGCCAATGACTGCACTGCTTCGGAACAGATGGACAAGCTCTCTGGCAAGCCCTTCCTTTCCCTTTGATTAAAAGTCCAAAACAACTTATTACAATCTTCAACCTCACTCTTGTTGCAGTTTGTACTTAAAAAAGCAAAATTGCACATATATGACACTTAAGCACCAATTTCATCAATATTCTAGACCCTAACTTGTCATCATTCAGAGAAAGGGAGAAAAAGTAATCGTCAATGATCAATGAAGTAGTCTTTAATCAACATAGGTAGACAATATTTGATGAACCAAACCTAGTTTCCCTTCTTTAAACCATTACATCACAAGCATTGGCCCTTAAATCCATGATACATCCTCCTTAAAGGCTTAAACTATAGTCCATACGCTCAAACGTCATGAATCCAACACCCAATAATACCAAAAAAAAAAAAAAATCCAACTGGCATGGATATCAAAATTAAAGTGCAGTACTTAGGATTTAAATGTAAGAGTTTTCATCCGTCCAAAAATCGACGATGGAGCTGGTGATGGAGTGGGCAACTTCAAGTTTGTAATCAATCATATAGTTTTATTCTATATATCAACAGTTTCTGATTGGATGCCATTCTGACATTTAAACAACAAGACAAGCAATCTAAAACAATTAATTCTGCACAAAAAAACAAGGCAATAATTTCCTTGTTCAGCCATTCACTCCAGTAGAAAATCTAGAAATTACTTTCACATCTCAGAACTCAATTTTTATATCAAATCACATTGTACCACAAATCAATGACTACGATTAAACATAACCAATATAAAAATCTAAAAACATTTACCCTGTCTTATGTCTAATAATCATGAGAACACCATTTGATACGCACAAGGTTGCCATCAAAATAAATTTAACCAGGTATCTATTAATACTAACACAAAAACATTTGAGTTGTCATTTGTGTAAAAAGATGGACTCCACCACTGGTTATTTAAAAAAACGTAATTAGTACAGTTAAGATAAATTTCAATTGAAACCAATGCCCAAAATTTAGACACGATATCAAGGTACCAAAGCAAGAATCCAGAGTTTAAACCTTGCCACATCTCTTTTGTAAGCTTTTTTAAACGAAAAATGCACATACTTACTTCTACAAGATATAAATATATTCCCATACTGGTAAATTATCTTTTCATGATAAGATTAATATCTATATCATATATACAAATAATTGATCATCTCTATACATGTCCAAACTCCAAAGTGTTGTTGATGTCTAGTAAGCATTCAAATACAGCTTAAGAATGTTCAAGAAATGCCAATAATGAAGTTATAATACTTTTCCTCATAATACTGGAAGTATAGATCTCATCCTAAACACGAGGGCATAATATATATCTAATTGATATTAAATCCTCTTAACATGCCAATATTTAATAGTCTTTGCACGAAGCCAAGGTTTTTTGTTGTTTCCAACTTCCATTTTCAACATTATTCTTTCTTCCTTTCATCCTGACAGTGTTGCCTAATTTCTGCCTACTTTACCCAGTAAAACCAAACCAGCTTATCTAAGATTATGTATGAGAAAAGCCTTTCACACATTAAACCAAACCTGACATATACACTTCGTCAATAGGATTGCAGATAGATGCCGAGTAACCTCATCTTTGTCCTATGTCTTTGTAATGCAGCTAAGCTTTGGGCCATTTTGGATCAGATATCTATTACAGTGCACTTATTATATTCTAAAAGGCATAGAAAATTTTCAATTTCGCTTTATCTTTCTCTTGTATAATTTTCCTCCTCGTCTCAAAACGATTTTACTGATAATAACAACTTCCTAAACACATCTGCCCCTCTTACCCGAATTTTTCTTCCAAGTTAAAAAAGTAAGCAGTTTGTATCCAAATAACCTAAATGTGCAAATTATAGTCATTACTAGAAGATAAGATATAAGACGAGCTTTTGAATCAGCAGACATAGTCTACCTTCCAAACCAACAAACTAGCAGTTTCTATAAAATTCAAGATGAAATCTAGCGTCAAAATGGTAAAACTTCGTGCTTTCCACAAACCAAATTACGGACAACAACAATTACAAAGACCATACAGAATTCATTTCTCTAATTTTATCATCAGAAAGAGAGAACACATGCTGTCTTAAAGATTGCATGAAACGCTCTAGAGACAACCACATTCCAGGAATCCATTTTCCGGAAGCAAACAGAAAAACAATCGATTATCACCGCAAATGATCAAACAACTCTTAACACAAACGAGTTCGTACATTTCAAGGATCAGACAACAAGAAATCACTGATGCCAATAAAAATCAACGGAACGTTGGAACCCTAACAAAGATCATCATCACAACAGAACAATCCAAAATTTTGCAACTCAATTCATAGAACCAAATTTAAAATTCATACCAATAAGAAAAACAAAAAAAAATCCAAAACTAAAAACTGTAAAAGGAATCGATTATGACGAGAATTGCGATCGAGAACTGGCCTTCGGATCTGGTTGCCCTGTCCCACCTGGTACATTCCCCAAGAGAAAGCACCAAATGCAGCGAGAAAAATGGCCATGGCGCTAGGACCTTTGTTTGGGATGCGTCGAGCGTATCGGACCGGCGGGAACCCTCCAGGAGGTGGGCCGTCTTGAAGCACAGGCATGTCCTTGACGCTGGCCATGCCAGGCTTCTTCCTTATCATTGCCTCCGTCATCTTGGAATCCCAGCAATGGAATCAGTGACTGTTTATGGGGTTGTGAGCTTCGAAACAGAGAACAACGCCAACAGTAATAAGCCAGTGCAACTGTGGCCGCAGTGGAGAGGTCTCGTGTATCTAGAGACTAGAGTTTGCAAGTGAGAGGTGGCAGTTTTTCTCTTTTTTTAAAGAAAACTTTCAATATTTAGCAAAAAAAATCTCAATGATTTGTTTATATATATTGAAAAGGTATTTATTAAATTAATATTTTTGTACTAAAATTAAATTTTTTTTGAAATATTTTAATATATATATATATATATATATATATACACCCGTCTCTTTGTACTAAAATTTAAAATAAAAAATTATAATAATCAAATAATCAAAATATATTCAGAAAAATCGATTATGAATGGACAATTAAATAATTAATTACATAAAATTAACTTTCTAAATAATTTCAATAATTTCATATGAGACAAAATTAAAATATTATTATTAAATGCATTAAATTAAATGAAAAGCAAAAAACCAATCAACTAAAAATTTAAACATGGTGACCAATATTTTTCAATTAACTTTATTTACCATTTAATTTCTTACAATCAGTAAAAAATAAAAAAAAATTATTCACTAAAATTATAGAACTAGTGTGGGAATATAAACTAATTAGAAGTTTGAATTTAAATTTTTCTAGTTAATGTTAGTCCAGATATTATATATGCCCAAATAATGAAGAATAGTATGTTTGAGTATATTTTAAATTAATTAGCAGTTGGCAGTTTATCTTCGATAGAAAAACCCCCGGATTTATCTTCATCACATAATGAAATTCTTTTAACAAAACTGGAACACTTCAGCTTCTTTGAACACCCTGTAGAAAGTTCAACCCATCTTGTCATTCAACCAGAATAGTTGTCCTCCTTATCGGAAAACCACTGTATTTTGAAGTAGAAATCCCCGACCCAAATAAAGCATGAATGTGGCAGTTCAATTTTAATGACTAACCTAATGGAACCCGCCACTCATTAGGATGTTGCTTGAGAAGGGTGATCATAGAGTCTAATTCTAGCCTTAACACTGAGGGAAAAAGGGTTTTGTTGGTGATTGGGATGGCAGGCTTGATGGATGGTCCAGACTCCATTGGAAGAAGGTGCCCAAGTCAAGAGAGTTCTGCAACTTGGTGGAGAGAAAGTAAGGAGTGTGGGGAAGAGAGATCTGCAGCTTGGTGGAGAGAAAGTGGTGCCTGCGGGGGAACAGAGTTCTAACGTGCCAGCCATGAGGGAACGTGATGAGGAGCCTCAAGTCGCTGCAAAAGGAGGCCACGAAAACGCCACCGGTGGAAACATTCTCCAATTAAAGATCTAATAATGGGGAATCCCACAGTTCTCATGTAGCTACTAAAGTGAACATACAAAGTGTGCTGTCCACCAGACAAGAAATTTCTGCGTTTGTTGTTAGTGGGCTTAAAGAAAACCTCAACGTTGACGGCAAGGCTCAAACTGTCTAAGTGTTGCCAATTAGCTATGTATGCTAGGGTCTTTGAAAGGAGAAATCCTGCCATGGAAGGAAGGTTCACCTTTTAGACATCTAGTTTAGGAGGGGAAGCTGAAGGAAAAAAGCAACATCCATTACTCATGCAGAAGTTTAAACCCCTAGAGTTGAAACGGAGAAAGGAAAAGGGGTTGTGCTACCACGTACTGTGATGAGAGGTACACCCCTGACCATGCATGTAAGCGTCTATTTAGGATTGAAATGATAGAAATCGAGGAAGATGAAGTGACATAAGGGGATACCAGCAATCTCAAGTACAAACTTTGAGGACAAGGTTTTCAGGGGAAGGGGAGCACTGTTAGTGCTAGGAGGAAGAGAAGCTATGACAGAATCCATGTGGCAGCCAAAGTGGCAGTAACAGTCACACTAAGAGAGCAACTACTACACTTACGACAAGTGGACGCGAATTATGGATTTTGACATGGGAGGTTTAGTTAGGAAAGTCGGTAGCTATTAAACCGACTTGCTCTTGTATATAATCATATATGTACTCACAATTCTTAGTAAAGTGGAATAAACTCCAGAATCTTCCTTTTTCTCTCTAATTTCACTTTTTTAACTTGATATTAGAGCTTAGCCATGGCGGATCTGGGGAACCTGAAAACTCCAATTTCTTTCAATCATCTAGTATCAGCAAAACTTGACAGTGATAATCACCTTCTTTGGAAGTAGCAAGTGGTGTACGCTATCAAAGGACATCGGTTGTACCATTACATTGTGTTCTTGCTCCTTTTCTCATAGAATAGGATCAAATTGATGGAATTTTGAATCAAGATTACATCGATTGGGAGCAACAGGACCAATTCATGATGTCCTGGCTACTTTCATCAATGTCTAACTCTGTTTTGACCAGAATGGTTGGATGCAGTGCATCTAGGGAAGTTTGGGAATGAATTGAGGCTCATTTTGCCTCTCAGACTAAGGCCCAAATTCGCCATTACCGAAGTGAATTCTAGGACACTAAGAAAGGTTCTCAATCTGTAAGTGAATACTTGATGAAAATTAAACATTCAGTAGATAGACTTGCATCAGTAGGTAGTCCAATTAGTCTTGACGACCACATAGGAGCTATTTTGGATGGCCTCCCTGCAGAACATGATCCTTTGGTACTATCTTTAATGTCTAAATCAGAAAGTTTATCCTTAGATGAGTTGAAGCCTTACTACTGGCTCAAGAAACAAGGCTGGAGAGACATGAAAGAACTTGATTTGATTAATGTGAATCTAAGTACTTCAATGAATCTGAATTCTCAAATAACCAAGGAAAATAATACGAGTTCTCAGCACACAAAAGATCGCATCAGCCTTTGCATGGTTATTCACCCATATATACACAGCATAATGATCATTTTCATGAATCACAGTATAGACAGAATCATTTTTAAAGAGGTGCATATAGAGGCCATTTCTCTAGAAGGAGAATGAGAGGTAAACAGACTGGTGGTTATGGTCATGGAGGAGGAAGAGTTTCTTGTTAGGTCTATGGAAAGCTTTCATATTGCTCTTGATTGTTACTACAGATATGATGAACTGTATCAAAAACCAAGGTATCAGGGGTTTAATACCTTGAATTATTCCATGCACCCTGCGGGTTTTAAGCAGTTTCAATACAGTGCTCCTGGAGGTAATAGAAATGCAATACATGCTATGCTTTCCCCGACAACTAGAGTTCATGAAGACAGTTGGTAACCTGACTCTAGAGCCACTAATCACCTCACTCCAAACGGTGATAACTTGACTGAGAGGACTCCTTATACTGGCACAAAGAAGGCCACAGTTGGAAATGGAACAGGTTTGTGTATAAAAAAGTTAGGCTCTTCTCAAGTGTTGACCTCATCTAATACTCTTCTTTCTCTTAACAAACTATTGCATGTCCCTGATATTACCAAAAATTTACTCAGTGTATCACAATTTGCTAAAGATAATTCTGTTTACTTTGAATTCCATCCTAATTTTTGTTTGGTGAAATCTCAAGGGTCACACAAAGTGTTGTTGACAGGGAAAGTGAGCCAAGGTCTATACATCATTGACAGCTTTAATCTCACAGCACTTCATAGTCCTCAATATCAAAACCTTCTCCCATGATGACTGCTGTAGCTACTGTATCCCAACCCCATGATGTTCCCCCTGTCTTTTTCAACTCCAACTAATGTGCCTACTACTTTAGATCTTAGGCATTATCGTTTAGGACATGCTTCAAAGGATATTGTTAATCATGTCGTTAACTCTTGTAATATATGGCAAATGAATCAAGGTGCCATTTCTTTCTGTTCTTCTTGTTGTATGGGGAAGCATCATAAATTCCCATCTTATTCTTCAGACACAGTGCATACCACTTCTTTAAAACTTGTTTTTACTGATATTTGGGGGCCTTCCCCTTCTCTTTCTTCCAATGGCAACCATTATTATATAATCTTCATAAATGCTTTTAGCCATTACACCTACTTCTGTCCTATTAAACAAAAATCCCAAGCTATGCAAACCTTTATTTTGTTTAAAACCCATGCAAAATTACGGTTAAATTGTAAGATCAAGGCCTTGCAATCTGATGGAGGTGGTGAATTTAAACCCCTGTCCTAGTTCCTTTACTAGCAAGGCATCCTTCACAGGATCACTTATTCATACACTCATGACTAGAATGGTGTATCTGAAAGGATACACAGACATAATCACTGAAATAGGGCTCACCTTGTTACATAAAGTTTCTATGCCTACCTTGTTTTGAGAGGAAGCTTTCTTCACTACAACGTACGTTATGAACAGGCTTCCTACTCTAATACTAAATCATTCCTTTCCCTTGAAAACTCTTTTTCACATTCAACCAGACTATCATTTTCTCAAGACCTTGGTTGTCTTTGCTTCCCAAACCTTCGACCATACAATTCTCCTAAATTTCAACACAAATTTATTCCCTGTACTTTCATTGGTCACAATAGTTACGATAAGGGATAGAAGTAGAGATGTCAAAATGGGTTGGGCCCGCCGGGCCAGCCCGCCCCGCCCCTTATGCGGGGCGGGTTGGGTTACTATATAGGTGGCCCATTTATTCGCGGGTAAATTAGCCCGCACCCGCATAACCCGCGGGTCAATGCGGGTTGGGGCGGGTTGAACCCGCGGGTTTGAACCCGCATAATTTTAATTTTTTTTTTAAAATGATATATAATTTAAAATGATTTCAACTTTTAAGAAATTACTGTAAGTTATACTATTATGACAACAAGATTAATGGATATGCATTGGAAGAGGAGGGCAATTCAAATGATTGTCATTTGGTTCCAATTTGGATTATGCAATTTAGGCAGGATCCTCATGCAGTTTAGATATAATTTTCTTATGTTTTGAATATCTTATGTATAACGTGTGATTTTATAGGTGACCGTAAAGACAAAAGAATTTTTAAAAGTTTCGAGTTAAAAGGTAAGTAAAAATTGATGAGTTTAAAGAGAAGACAAATTATTATACTATGCAACAACTCATTTTGAATCATTTAGAAAGTAGTATAAAACTTGTGTTGTTACATAGCTATCATCAATATCACATTTATATATTATTTTTTGAAACAGAAAATATTATCTTTATATTTGTATTGAGTTGTTCAGCTTTTATGTTATTATAATTTAAGGTGTAAAACTCAAGCGTTGCATATATAGAAATAATGTTATAAATGTATAATAGCATAACTTTATTTTCAATTAGCATGTAGTTTATTTTAAACAACATCAATGGTAGACTTTGTCACATATAGAAACATGACCTTTATGTCTTTGTAGGCACATGTTTTGTTGTGCATGTATGTTAGTAATATTATTGAAGCCTTGCCTAGAAAATGATGTTGTATATTAGCAATTTTATGAGTAGAATCAAGGTTTTTATAATTCATTACAAGCAAAATCTAAGTTATGCTTTTAGGTATATTATTAAAAGGCAAATTTGATTGTATTCATTTGTAATTATTTTAAAATTAGTGTATTAAATTTAACTGCTCATTTATTATCATTCATAAAATTAAATTTTTAATAAATTTTTTATTTTTTTTAATTATTGGCGGGCTAGCCCGCCTAACCCGCAACCCGCCGCGGGGCGGGTTGGGTTAGGTAAACTCCAGCCCGCCAATTATGCGGGCCGGCCCGCCCCGCCCCGCATAATTGCGGGCCTTCGCGGGTCGGGTGGGCCGGGGCGGGCCGGCCCGTTTTGACAATCCTAGATATAAGTGCCTTAGTCCTTCTGGCAAAGTTAACTTGTCCAAAGATGCTATTTTTAATGAGTTTTCATTTCCTTTTGCCACAATCACTTCTTCCTCAAATGTTGTTCCACCTTGTTTTCCTTCAGCTTCCATCCCTCTGGCTCGTTCTCAATCCTCAACTGGTATACACCCACCACCACAACTATTACCTCAAACACTTGAGCACTGCCTGCATCTTAATGACACATCTTTGTCTCCTAACTCTTCTGTGAGTCTGAACAGATCTGCAGGTATGAGGTCTCTTCATCAGCAAGCTGCTCCTACTACTAGTTCCAGTAGCCATAACCTTAATGTTCATCCCATGGAAACTCGCAGCAAATTGGCATTTTCAAGCCTAAGATCTTCTCTGCTTCTGCTGAACCCACAACTGTCAAACAAGCTCTTTCTGACCCAGCATGGAAAGCAACAATGTTAGAAGAATACCAAGCATTATTGAGAAATAACACGTAGGATTTAGTTCAACTGCCCCATGGTCGTACCCCTATTGGCTGAAAATGGGTTTTTAAGTTGAAAACCAACTCTGATGGAAGCATCTTAAAGCACAAAGCTTGATTGGTGGCTAAAGGTTTCCGCCAGAGGGAAGGCATTGATTTTTTGGAAATCTTTAGTCCTGCAGTAAAGCCTGTAACCGTCGGGACAGTGTTGACACTTGCTCTCTCCAATGGATGGCCAATTCATTAGGTGGACATCAATAACGCTTTTTTGAATGGTGACTTGTCCAAGAAAGTTTACATGTCTCAGCCTCCAACACGGAGGCCGAATATCGAAGCTTAGCTAGTGTTGTTACTGAAATTTGTTGGCTTAAGTCTCTCCTCATTGAGCTTCATGTTGATTTGTCCCAATCTCCAGCTGTGTATTGCGATAATCTGAGTGCAGTGCAGCTTTCGGCCAACCCTGTGCTCCATGCTCGCACTAAGCATGTTGAGCTTGACTTGTTCTTCGTCCGAGACAACGTCCTTCAAAAGGAAATTCAAGTCTTTCATTTACCCTTTCTCATACAGACAGCTAACATCTTGACCAAGCCTCTCCCCAGCAGGCGTTTCACTCTTCTTGTAGGCAAACTCAAGGTGCTCTCTCCATCCACCTTGAACTTGAGGGGGCATGTTAGGAGAATTCTGTAGATAAACCGAATGCGACAAGGGGAGGAAATTATCTTCTACGTTGTAGATGCATAAAATAAGGAAATGGCTTTCCATCTAGGGTGAGCATTACATGCATTGTTATTTTATTTTTTGGGCAGAACTATTTTGCCATTTGATTTCGACCTTTATTAGTTTGCTCCACTTTTGTTACAAAGTCTTGATAATACTTTATGAAATTTATTTTCTTTTTATTTTTTTTGTATCGTATTTTTATATTACTATTAAATGTGAAATTAATTTATATTATAAGTACAACTTCAAATTTTAAATTTAAATTTTTGACTTCAAATCTCTTAACTTAAAAAATAAGTAATGATTATTACATCAATACTTTATTAGTTTATAAAATTTCTAATAATAATTTTATAATTTAATAATGTAAGCTTTTATGTTCTTATACATTTCTATACTATCCCTTAAATAGTTCGTATGAATTATATTACTTTGCACAAAAGAAAACCCTGATTGATGTTAAATTGGAGGCTCCTTTGCGCTCAAAGTACTTTAGTTCTTTGTAATGGCCATCATGAATTTATAGCCCGTGAATTGTTTTTATTTCAAATATCGTTCTTCAATAAAAAAAAATACAAATAATTCACAAGTATTAATTTGATAAAATCTGTTATCAGTTCTTAATAATGCAATAATAACACATGTCAAATTGAGACATTAAATTGCACTTAATTGGTGGATCATAAACTTCAATGCTAACCATGTGTGAGGGTAGAATATAGTGACTCACTGACTCTAAAATTACTTTATTATTATTTTAGTTAGCACATTAAAAAATCATATTACTCATTTAAAATTATTTATAATGGTGGCATCATTTTAGTTAATTATTATGTCAAACCAAGTAATATTGTTTTAATGATAGTATTACCTGTCACATGATCAACCTATATTCCATATAATGACCCTATTGGTTAAAATAGGAACTTTATACTGAATGATATCAATTATGTGCATGAGTGATTCAAATATGACTATTGCTATACAGAGTTGATTTGGAATGTATCTTAAACTACTCTTCAACTAATAAAATAAAATCCGTCTACTTTGGAAGACATTAATTTTAATATTAATTAAAATTACAATAAAGTCTAATTATACAATCAAGTAAAGGCAATTGTGGCTAATTTCAATTAAATTTATATAGAAAATAACGTAATTTAGTTAATATTTTAATGACTTTTTATTTCAAATCATAAAATAGCATTAATGACTAAATAATAATGGACCTATTTCAAGTTAATTACTTAAGGGATATTGCACCTGAGTGCATTTGTCACCAATTCTTGGGGATTGATTAGGACATGAAATAACATTTTCATGCTATACACGTTTTGATTATATCGCACTATAAGAAATTTTATTGTAGTCTAAGAAATTTTAATATTATCGAAGGATAAATATTTTGATAATAATAAATTTTCTTTATAAATCTCACATTAAAAATTTTTATTGAAGAATTTATAATTTTTATATAAGAATTTATTCTTTAATAATGTCAAAATTTCTTGTAGTGTTAATTATGATTTAGTTAAGACAATAATATTAATTGCAAATGTTATAATTGTATATATGTTTAATTTCAATTAAATTTACAAAAATGATCAACGTTATTATGGCTAATTATTTGTAGATTTCTGAGCCAAGGAAAATATGGATAATTTCAATAAAATTTATTATGATTTGTGCAATTTGAGGGTTCCTTAATTAGTTAAATAGTTGCATGCAAGTATGCAAAAATCATGCTAAAAAATGTCAAATTTTGTTCAATATACATAGATTTTGTGAAATTATACATATGATCCTCTTTCACTGCAATCAAGTGTCGTGATTTCTTCATTGAAACCAGACCCACCACAAGGGCAGAGCAAACTGTCTTCATCCTCAATTTGAACTCTAACAAATTGATTGAATTTGTAGCACCGATTTAAAGATCCCACCGCAGTTATGCACTAAATCGAGCAAGAATTCAGCCAAACCTAGCAGAAACAGATTCAAGGAGAAATCCAAAGTCCCTCTTCCTATACTGCGATTCAAATCAAAGACAATAAATTTTCCTAGAAAATTCTAAGAAATTGGATTTCAGAAAGAAATTCCAAGACGCACTGAAGCAAGAAAGGGCAAGGACGGAAGAGTGAGAGCGAGAAAGAGAACAAATAGAAGAGTGTATAAGATAATTAAAGGACGAAAGCTTCCCCTACATAGATTTCTTCTCATGGTCTCGGCCATTACAACCCAAAAAACTATTTTTTTGCCCCCACACAAGAGTGGCCTAGCGACAATTCTTGGAATCGTTAGAGCTTGTTGTTGGGCAAGTTTGTTGTTCTGGCTCATAGTCTTGATGGTGGAGGTGGTGGCCATAGTATGTTTCGGATTTACCAGCAATTTTCACCCTAAATCTTTGAATATGTCCAATTTTGATGACTTTGATGCCACATAGGACATTATATGGAATTAAATTGTCTTATATAATTTAGGGTCGATTTTTTCATTCATTTTTTATGGTTCAATAAATTGATAATGGTTTATAATTTTGAGGACCCAATTGAAAAAAATTAAATTTATAAAAATTCAATTAAAAAGTGATACAAATTTCAGATATTAAAAGTGTGTTTTTACCTTTTTTTTAAGACAATATGTAAAAATCAGATTTTTTATGTGACCGAAGTAAAAATAAAAAAAAAATACAGTATAATATTGCATTAGTATTAGTTAGAAGTAACTAAATGTTAATTTGCTAGTAGTTTAATAAGCATGTATAGGTAAAATGTGTTGATCAAATTATTTATAGTTTGTAAACAAAGTCCTATATTGGTTGAGAGGGTTTTAAGGGGCATAGAGAGTGAACAAACCGATGATGACCAATTAGTTGTTTGTATTTGACCTTGTGTCATGACAAATCTTCAATTGGTCATCATAGTCAATAAAGTGAAATGGCTGAAGGGCTTGTTCTCAGTTTTTAGTTCTAGGTTGGAAAAGAATGTCTAGCTCAAAAGTAAAAGTTGAAAGGCAATTCCTATTTTTAACTTTTTAACTATTGTTGACAAATGAATGTTTAACCCAAGACAAGTTGAAAGCATTTTCTTGCATTCCACCTTTCTATTTATAAACTCAAAATTGGCTTAAGAATAGGAGATGACACACAATAAAAGTTTAAATGGTTTCTTCATTTCAACTAATGTTTAAAATGACATATGTATCAAAAAAATAATTGTCAAAACATATGTTTTAAATAAACAAATATGTCCTTTCATAAACACAATGGTCTATAAATGTGATCAAACATAAAATCAAATTGGAAATGTTATGCTTATGTCCGTAATCATATATTTCTACTACAACAATAATAGAATGAATGAAAAATAAAAGTAAAAAATATAAAAAAAGATTTAAACTTACAAAATTGAAGGAAAATTAAAAAGAGCATAAAATATTTATACGTTTAAAAACGTGATTCTATCACTACTCAAACCAAATACAATCAATTAATTTCTCTCCCTCTCTCTCTGATTTTCAGAATCTTCAATATAATTCATTTAGGGAGATGTCTAATACTTGTTGGCCGTGGATCTCCAAAAGTCCTAGGTGCTTAGAGAAATTATGAGGATTAGTTTGTTTAAGACCCTACAATTACTAGTAGGGACAAATAATCATCTTTAAAACAAAGCGTAATAAGTGTTCTAAGCAGACATCCATTATTTTTAATTTTTTCTTTGTAGGCAGTTTCCCAACAAAATGACCATTGTAAAAACTGATGTATAAAAATCTGTAACATAAGCTATGAGAAGCAGTCAATCAGAATTCCTATTCACAACCAATTCTGTGCTCTCAATTTCTTTAAACTCTTCGATTCTTAGACCCTGGGGAAAAAGCAAGGGGAGGGGGACTGGGATAGCTGAATATGCTAATAAACTGGTTTCAAGTCTTCTTCTTTTTTTTTTGGTCAATTACATTTTCTGTCATAATTTTTGTTACTAATTATATTTTTCATTTTATTGATTAATGATTTATCAGAATTTATTGCATCTGACACGTTTACCATCTAAATTGAATGTTACTTCTAACAAATGGATAATTTCATCTAAACTATCATGTTTTCTTATCGTATAAAGGGTTAGAATTACTTATCAATGTAAATTAGTTTGAATAGAAGGAGCTAAGTTAATCTTAAGTAAATTATCATAAACTTAATTTAATGTATAGAAAAGACTCACTTAAAAAAAGTTTTTACTTAAGCATCTGTTAATAACTCAAAAATATTAGTTTTTATTTATTAAATAAAGAATATTCTAAATTAAATTAAAAAATATTAAAACATTTAGATTACACATTAAATTAAGATTACTCTTTACTAAAAAATTTAATAATTTATTCTTCATTTTTTATTTTTATAAATACACATATTTTGATTTGAGAATCAATTTTATGAAGATAGTATCTAATTTAAAATTCGGATTCCATGTTGTTTGATAAAGAAAATAAAAAAGAAAAAAAATAATTAAAAATCATATTAAATTTAAAAAAATAAATAAAATTATCAAAGTCTCCATCTAATTTGAATGAGAAAGATAAAGTAGCCTAGATGGTAACAATTAAAGGAAAAATATTAGGTCACAAAAGTACTAATTGGCCTTTTTTTGCTTAAATTTTAATAATTATTTTATTTTAAATTTTAAATAAATAAAACTCTGTGGCTCAGTGTCCCGTTAGTAGATTACTCGGTGTTCGTTAAACCCTAAACCCTAGAATCTGCTTCTTCTAGAGCCTTCCCTTCTCTTCAAAAGGCAAGCTCTCTTCAGCCCGTGCACCGTCGCTCCTTCTCCTTCTTAACCATTCTTTCTCCTTCTTCTGTCTGTTTTTCAGTCTCTGCAATTCTTCAGTTGTTTCCAATACCCCATTTGTTGATCAAGTTTCTTCATTGAGATATCATGTACCGCTTTGCTTCAAGCCTCGCCTCCAAAGCTAGGTACGTCCCATTTATCTCTCTCTCTCTCTCTCTCTCTCTCTCTCTTTGACAAAGGTTATTTGGAGTTTTGGACTGCTATTTTATGTCCTCTTTTTATCGTAATTTTCTGTTGTGTGAATTGTTCTGCTGGGTCACTGAGGACAATTTGGATTTTTTTTTTTTTTTGAGTATTGGGTCTTGGCTCCTGCAATATTGCTTGCTTATTAGTGGACCAATTGAGCTGAATAATGCCCATTATTAGTGAGCCATACAAGCTTAGGAACAATGGGATGTTCTGACTGTACTTTTTTTTTCCGTGCAGGATTGCTAGGAGCAGCAGTCAACAGGTGAAATACTGTTCGATAAATTGCACGTTAACTAATCTAAAATTTTTAAGATCAACTTTTCATCCTTAACATCCATTTCAACTCTATTGTGTTTGTTACTGCTATAGATTGGTAGTAGGTTGAGTTGGAGCAGAAATTATGCGGCCAAAGACATTAAATTTGGTGTCGAGGCTCGAGCTCTGATGCTTAAGGGTGTTGAAGAGCTTGCAGATGCAGTTAGAGTAACAATGGGTCCTAAGGTAACCAAGCCGATCATGTATTTACGTGTTATGTTTGCGATTATATACACATTATTTTTTTTAGTGTTGAACGGGGGTAGTTGTCTTTGATAAACCTTGGTAAAGTGAGGAGGAAGCGTTGGCAATTTGATTGTTGATCAGATTATTTTCAGATAATTTCATGATTCATTTGGGAAAAGTAATGAAAATAACATTGCTGGACATTTTTTTTTTGAGACATTATTTTCTATATTCTGACAGTTACATCCCCAAATTGGTATTGTTCATTAAATCTGATATTAAATTTCCATGGCTGAAGGGGTGTAATGTGGTGATTGAGCAAAGTTTTGGTGCTCCTAAAGTGACCAAAGATGGAGTAACTGTTGCTAAGAGCATTGAGTTTAAGGATAAAGTCAAGAATATTGGGGCAAGTCTTGTGAAGCAAGTTGCAAATGCCACCAATGATGTGGCTGGTGATGGTAAGCTGTTATACCCATAGGAATTTCATTCATAATTAATAATCATATTTTCTCCATAGGCTACTTTGTTATGTATACATGCTAGGAGATCAAGTACGTCGACATTTGGCATGTGTATGTTGTCCAATTATTTTGGGGATATTGTTACTGTGACAGAATGATGAGGAAGCAGTTTATGTTTGGCAGGTACAACATGTGCTACAGTACTTACAAGAGCAATATTTACGGAAGGGTGCAAGTCAGTGGCAGCTGGAATGAATGCAATGGACCTGAGGCGTGGTATAACTATGGCTGTTGATGCTGTGGTGACAAACTTGAAAAGTAGAGCACGGATGATTAGCACATCTGAAGAAATAGCACAGGTTTGTGAATCAAAATTGAAAAAATTACCAAGCCAACACAAGATGTTGGACTCAGGAAAATAACCGCTCAAAGAATGGTCATTCAAGCTTTGTATTATGCCTAAGTAATCACTCATTTGTGGTTATTACCCTTTGGGTCCAACATTTCGTCATGGCGATCCGGTTTGGTCATTCGCCCTCTCCTGACTTGTTATAGGAGAAGCCATTATGGGCTCTTATTTTTTTTAATAAGCTTCGATGTTTAAATGTACAATGATAGGTCGGCACAATTTCAGCAAATGGAGAGAGAGAGATTGGCGAGTTAATTGCAAAGGCTATGGAGAAAGTTGGTAAAGAGGGAGTAATCACGATCTCAGTAAGTTATCATGTGGTCATCTAATAATTATTTCATCTTATTTTTTCCTTATCTTTTTTGAAAGGGGGCGGGATTATGATATTCGGTATATTGTTACTGCAATGCCCTCCACTTGAAGTGTTCATCGTCTGTTATATTTTTTCCCTGGTTTTTCGTGGAACCCCACCTTGCACAATGAAATGAGGCTGTACAAACATCGTGTTTCCTTAATTCCACATGATTTCTCAATTTTCATTTGGGACCTGATTTCCATCATACTGTTTCAGGATGGCAAGACTTTGTATAATGAGTTGGAAGTTGTTGAAGGAATGAAGCTAGACAGGGGCTACATATCGCCTTATTTCATTACAAACCAGAAAAATCAGAAATGTGTATGTCTCTCTTTATCCGTACTGTATGAGAATTCCTTGGAAATATGCCAAAGGAAAGGCTTGTATGAGATACCTTTGTTATGACCCTCCTTCTTGTTTATGTGATAGTTCATGATTAACCTTTTTATGTCTTAATTCCTCTAGGAACTTGAAGATCCCCTCATTCTAATCCATGAGAAGAAAATCTCTAGCATAAATGCTGTAGTTAAAGTACTGGAGTTGGCTTTGAAGGTGAGCAGCATCAGTCATTTTCATTTGCATTTTATTTTTTTTAAAATATTGAATACTGACTGACTGACACTTATCTTCAGAGACAAAGACCTTTATTGATTGTCGCTGAGGATGTGGAAAGTGATGCTCTGGCTACTCTAATCTTAAATAAGCTTCGCGCTGGAATCAAGGTTTGGTTTTGCAACTTCTTTAGCTTTTCTTTCTGAGGTCTTAGTTTTCCTAAAATTTGGATTCTTGGTTGTGCTGATATGATGTGATGTCTGATGTATTGCACAGGTATGTGCCATTAAAGCCCCTGGTTTCGGTGAAAATAGGAAAGCGGGTCTTCAGGATCTTGCAGTTCTTACAGGAGGTGATGTAAGTTCACTGTTCTTTATAAGGTTATGTCTACTTGAGACTCTTAGCTTATGGACCTATCAATGATATATTCTTGTCTATACTATTAGCTTATCACTGAAGAGCTTGGCTTGAATCTTGATAAAGTGGATCTGGATATGCTTGGCACGTGCAAAAAGGTAAGATTTAAGCTTCAATTGTGAAAAATATTGTTGCAATTTTACACTTTTAGTATCTTTTTTTGGGTATTGTTCAATGATTATTTGGTTCTGTTAGAGGATACTGATAACTTGCCCTAGAAGCAACTCACTTTTAAGCTTGAGGTAAGATTTAACCTAATGTGGGGTCCTATGTTGATAACTAATTAAGCTTCTTAATGTTTTAGGTAACAATTTCGAAGGATGACACTGTCATTCTTGATGGAGATGGTGACAAGAAAATAATTGAGGAAAGATGTGAGCAGGTTTGTGTTTAATCTCCTTTTAGATCTGTTTCTTTGTACCTTTGGGTGGTATTCTGTATTCATACAACGATCTGTTAGTTTGTACAATCATGTTGCTGACTGGATTCTTGGGGTCAATTTTAACAACCAGATTAGGTCTGCAATTGAAAACAGCACCTCAGATTATGACAAGGAAAAGTTACAGGAAAGATTGGCCAAACTATCTGGGGGTGTTGCCGTGCTAAAGGTATACTTCTTAACGCTACCTTGCTTGCTGGCCTAGGTTTTTTCTCCTTGTGAACATACTAAGGAGGCGATTATCTGACAGAAGTAGAATTAAATGCTGTTATTTTTGCAGATTGGAGGAGCCAGTGAAGCTGAAGTTGGTGAAAAGAAGGATAGAGTTACGGATGCTTTAAATGCAACTAAGGCGGCTGTGGAAGAGGGTATAGTACCAGGTAAATTAAATTATCATGACTGCAGCTGTCTGTTTGATTTTATATCATTCAGTCAGATCTGACTGACATTGCTTTTACAGGTGGTGGTGTTGCTCTTCTATATGCATCAAAAGAGTTAGACAAGCTTCAAACTGCCAACTTCGATCAGAAGATTGGTGTCCAGATTATTCAAAATGCTTTAAAGGTAAGTCTTTTTCAGTCCGTTTGTTTTATTGGGTGATCCATAACATTTTGCTTCAGGGGTACTACGTATTTTTTGCAAGGAAGAGATGCACTAAATTGTTTTCTCCTCTTCTCTCATACTAACGACTTTTTCAGGTTACATGCTGGTATAACATGAACTGAACATTCCTTTAAGATCTAGTATACTTTCAATCTTGATTTGCAAGCTTAATTGCTGATTCTTTTGTTTTCCTTTTTTAACAAACAATGCAGACACCTGTGCACACAATTGCATCGAATGCAGGAGTTGAGGGTGCAGTTGTTGTTGGCAAGCTCTTGGAACAAGATAACCCTGATCTTGGTTATGATGCAGCCAAAGGTCAGTGTTCTTTGTTTGTAAATTTCCCGACCGATGTTTGCTTGATGTATATATAGATGTTAAATTGCCCTTGTATATTTTAGCTGATTCTGCCTCTATCCTTTCTTTTTGCCGTTTCAAAACTAGGTGAATATGTTGATATGGTCAAATCTGGAATCATAGACCCATTGAAGGTGATTAGGACCGCCTTGGTTGATGCAGCCAGGTAGGATGGGGAGAATTTGCTATAGATATACAATTATGTTATATGTCTGTTATGTAACTGGTTTATCACATGTTTCATGCAGTGTGTCATCTTTGATGACAACTACTGAAGCTATTGTAGCTGAACTGCCAAAGGAAGATAAAGAGGCTCCAGCTATGGGCGGCATGGGGGGTGGCATGGATTATTAAAGGGTTACTCCTGTGCCTCATAATCTGAGTCTAGCCTATGTTTGATTGGACCTGGAGCAATGAATGTTGCTTGGCCGACAAATAGCTTTTTTTTCGTTTGTTGTGAGAAGGCATCCATGTAATCAGTGAGCGATCAAAGATGTAGGTAGGATAGCTAATTGCCTATTGTTGCCAATGATATTGGCACTTAACTTCCAAATAAGACATTGTTCTCCTGTGAAATCAGCAATTTTTACTCGGTTCAAGATTTAAATGGTTGGCCATAAACTTTTGGTATATTTCTGAATAGTCTTATGTTTGATCACCAAATTATCATGTTTCTTTAAGATCATCTAGCAGGGTTCAATGTTCGACTTTGAGAAATGATTCAGCTATGCATTTTGTCTCATGTTTCTTTTATAACTGTAACGTGGTGTAAATAGAAGAAACCAATAGATGAAATGTGAAAAAAGAAACTAATCGATGCAATGTATAAAAGAAAGAATTAATAGATGATTTTAAGTTATATCTTAAATTATAAGTAAGATGTAAGCGTAAAAATGTAAGTTTAAAAGTATTTTCAACTTTTGACAAGTATAATTTTGGATAATTATAGTTTTAGGTGCAGTATATTTGATAGGGTTAAGAGTGTTTTTATCTTCTTATTTATATAAGAGTAATTTAATTTTTTAATTTTTAAGTTAGTTAATTATTTTATAAATAGAATTTAAATAATTTAATTTAATTTTTAAATAATTTTTTTTATTAATACAATATCAATAATAATATAAATTTTATTTTATTTTAAAAGTTTTATATATTATTCTTTTGATATAAAATTACTTTTTATTTTATTAAGTTTTAAATTTTAATTTAATATTTTTAATAATTTTTAAACAGATAAATTTATTTAATAGTGGTGTTAACTTTTTGTACAACAATTAACTCATTCTGTTTGCATTATGTCAAAACTGATAACGTTCACTTTTTTTTTTCAAAAAAAAAAAAAACAAAAGTTTTCGTTTGCACACAACTCCCCATGTTTCTCACTATAACAAAAACCCAAGTTAAAACAAATTTAACAAACCTTGTGATTTCGATCGGAGTATACGCTTTGGATGTTGGGTTGCGATGGAGAGGGGAAATCGAAGGAGTGCTTGAGGGGCTCTGTTTCAGTGTTAATTGTGATGGGCTTTTAAGTGCGGTGGGAACGGGGTGTTTGGGTGAGCTTCAATGCGCGTTAATGGCTTTGTTTCTGAGCGTGGGTACGGCTGAGTCTATGAAGCTTTCTGGTTGTGATAATAGCAAAGGAGTTTTTGTTGTGTCATTGGAATTTCTAGATCTACAATGCACTGGATTCAAGTGGATGTAGCGGATAGAGTATCTCAAAAGGATGGGTGAAAGGCCGAACTAATGTGGGTGGTGTTGGTTGCCATAGCAATTAAGGTTGGATCCATGGAGGGGATGAAAGCGATGGTGGCGCAACCAGAGGTAAGTGTCTTAACCTAGCTAATGATGGGATTGGGGCCAATCGAACCATTAAAATAACCCCTCCGTACATTCACTTAGAATGTGGAATTCACCTGTGGTTTCTCATTGACTTCATATTTTAATAAAATATAATAAAAGTCCTAAAATGCCTTAAATGGATTTTGAGGCGAGACGTGCATAGGTTAATATGTAAAACAAAAAAATGCAACATTATTAATATAGACAAAGTATTAATTACTGTAACATCAAAGTATATAAAGGTCGGTTAATGCAATTAAAATGCAGAAAAGTAAATAGAAAAATAAAGTCTACACTCACAAATCATATAAAAGGGTGGCTAAACAGGCAATGGAAGGTGAATCTCGACTTTATTCCTAGACAAGGTTACCAAATTGTAGATGGGCTAGCAAAAAAATTTGGTCTTTCTGCATATATTTAATGCTCCCCCCGGGATATCCAGCATGAGTTAGATCAGGACAAAATGGGTCAATTGACTAGTAGGGAGGATTGTAATTAGTTTTTTCCCTCTTTTTTGTATTCCATTGTACCCAAAAAACAAACTTAGATTGATTATTCATTCAACATTTTAGTAATTAATGAGGTTTATGGTTTAATCAAAACAAGGATTTGTTTTTTGGGTGCAAAAACATGGATGTTATTGATATAAGAACATTTAGTAAAAAATTAATTAAAAAATAAAAAGTCAACATAACCAAAAAATAAAATATAAAAATTTAAGGATTAAATTAAAAGTAAGTACTTTTATTTATATAGCCTTTTTTTTCGTTGATGTCTGTACAATTATACACAAGGCGATCAAAGGATTACATTTGGCATTGGACATAAGGGATGCCACCAAATGCCTTAGGAACCATTAGCCTATTTTAAGTTCAATATTCATGTCATGAATTGACGTTACTTTTAATAGCTTTCAAACTATGAATCTTTACATTCCGCATTGAGATTCTTTTTATTGCCAACTAAACAGGTGTACTGGTGTTAACCCCCCCAAATAAAAAAGGGGGTACTGGAAACAAGAGCATAGAAAATTCTCTATTCTGTGACTCTGTTAGGACACGACACTGCATAAAGGAGATACAATGTACTGTTTACCTTAAAGATCAGTAACCACATCAGATGAGGAAAACTTAGAATTTTTACAGCTTATTAACCAAAGTTTCATAACAAATCTATTTACTGACCTAAGAGGGAAAAAATTGCACCAAGCTCACAACAAGAGTCAGTCTCCCATAATTCTTAGTGAACAGGTGACAAACTCGGCGTCTTTGTCTTTTCCTCACTCTACACTTTAGCGTATTCCCTCGCTCCATCAATCTCTGAGTAGGACTTTGCTATTTTCCCATTACTATACCAATGGGCTTTCTAGTTCTCGTTTTACTATTGCTGTTTTACACATGTACAGCTTTGTTCCCGTCTCATCTCAAAGAGTTAAGGTAGGCTAAGCCAGTGGACCTCAGAGAAGCCCAGTAAAACACATAAAACAGTAATTCACTGGAAATCTGTAACTTCCAAGTTTTTTGATTCAATCTACACTATAGGAACTAAGTTTCAAAGCAGTGAAGCATAAACAGAATTACACTTCCTCTTAAAAGATATTAAGAATCTCAACCTTAAAGAGATCTGTCAGTCAGAAATCTGATATCCTCATTTGCCCTTACGCCGATTTTTTGTTGCTGCACAATCTGAACAATACCATTTTCCTTTTGGTTGTTCTTTCAGGCCAACACAACCAAAATGGAACCACTCAATTTTGCACTGTTAAAACAAAGAGATCATCAACATATGCTACGAAAGTAAGTAATGGATGCAAATGTAAGAAAAAAAAACCAATACATACATCAGGATTATCGCAGGCAACCATCTCCCCATAGCTAACTTGGTTACAAAAGCAATATTTGGGTTCATTTGGATCAATTGGTAAATCTAAATCCATGCCAGCTGGGTTTGCAGCAGTTTGTGCTGCTGCTGCTGCAGTGACTGATGTTTGGCGTGATCTGAAGCAGTCATATATCAAAAAATATGTGAAAGATGCTAATTATTTCTTATCTTTCTTTTCTTAAAATGTTTACCATATTATATGTATAGTTAACTCAAAATTTTAAGATCAAGACTCCTTGTTATTATCAACAGTCAAGTGTAAGAGCATCAAAAGATTTCAAGAAAGCAATTCTCTTAGAAGAGTCAATGTCTTCTGGCAAATGAAACAGTACAAGGACTTATGTGACTGCAAGATGGGAAAATAGATGTGTACAAGCAAGTTTGTACAATGAAGCATGCATGTGATTATCTCAAGAGTTCACTATATATAGGGATAATGTCAATTCTGGAAGAGAATTACTTCGAACTTGAACCAAATGCATCTTGCTTCACCTCCATATCTAAAAGAAGCATTCATTGAAGATTCAAAAGTGCACAGTAGCATATGAGAATGCAGATATTTGTTACTTATTTTTCAATGCACCACCTAATGACAGTTTCCTGCTCACTCACCGTACCATTCCTCCCTCTGAATGCCTTCTCAACAAATAACCAAAATAAAAACTACACTGAATTTTTAATTTCCCTGCCATCTAAATGTTCTGTTAAACTCAGTTATATCATATCAATGTTTTGTTAAACTCAGTTATATATTATTAGATCAGTAGTTCATACAAGAAGACGTGGTATGACAAATTAATACTTGAAATGTTATTGAGATAGAAAGCAATATTTGCAGAGATCACAGTTGAAAATAGTAAAGCAAGAGCCCCATACAAGTGATAATCTATCAGTCAATAAGAAGTCCCAGGCGAGTTACATACTTTTTACGTCTTCCTCTACCAGTTTCACCCTTTCCAGATTTTGCACTACCATCAAGACCTGAAGCAGGCACTCCAGTTACAGCAGCGTTTTCTCTTTCTGCCAGAAATCATTAAAGATCAGGGTTTGTTATCGCAAAAAAGAGATACAGTTGTCATCATTCACAATATGCTTCAAAACTTTCAAACAACTCCAGGAATGCTTATATGCTAAACATAATGCAAAAAGGCAGAAAGTGCAATACCACGTCGAAGCTCTTCATCAAACTTTTTCAGATATTGATCAAGTTGTTGTATGTGTGTATCCACCTGCAGCAGAAGAATCATGAATAGGAAACTACAAAATCATTGAACAGCAAACACACCATACTGTTTGGACTATATATGCAGAAAATATAAGCCAGAGTAGTATGTGCCTTAATGAGATATGTACAAGAATTTGTTCGTGTACATATCTTTTTATTTTGATTTTTCTTAATATTTTTTAACCCTTTACACATAAAAATTGAATAAGAAATAAAATGGCTATGTAGACTGTCACATTTCCTTTAAATATGGATAGATGAGTTATAGGAAATTACAAGTTATAATTATTATTTTTATTTTCTTTAATATACTTTATTTATGGTGACACCAAGAAGCAGTTATCAATCGGGAGTTGGCTTTATAATAGTATAGTTATTATACTCCTTTATCCTGATTTTCCAAACGAAAGGCACATGAGATGCAACAAAGTGACTACAAGATTAGAAATAATATGTTCACCAAGTTTAGAATAATATTTCATGAAAAAGCGATCCCTAAGTGAAAAACAAAGCACTGATGACACAATCATAAATCATCAAGTATTAGTTGAAAAACAAGATGCAAATCTCAGAGTGCTGAAAAATATGAAGTAGATATAGTAAAGAAGATATTAATCACAGCATCATAGTCCAGGAAAATCTTTTCCAAACAAAGCTATTACAGCAGCATACAAAATACATGTACCAAGAGATTTTGAATACCAAATCATATGCTTGGACAGCCAAGGCAACTTTTTCATCAGCAATTCTGATGCTGTGCTTTTGCTCATCTAGTGCTTCATCAGAGAATCTGATAAGCGAGGTATCAGGTGTGATGTTTCCAGATCTAACTCCTCGTCCAATATCTTCTATTTCTTGTTCACAACGCTGTTCATTTTGCCTTTGAATATCTGTCCATATACATCGAATTTATCAAGTAAGATTTAGATCAATGTTATATCCTGAAAGATTTTATCCATAAGCCAGAATCAAGGCCTGCAAAATATCTGCACAGCCTTAACATATGGCACCCAAATCACTATTACATATATTACAAAGCTCTGGCTTAACAAATGTAAATAACAGTAGTTAGCAGATAAGTGCAAACATGCATTTTTATAGTATGTTCTGTTGTATAATATAAACTGAAACTTTCTAGTGGTCTAAATTCTGTGCCCACTTATAATATCAATTCACTAAGACAATCCACTATCCAGCCATCTTTCTTATTCACTCAAATATAGAATCGTATCTGCAAAATTGGTCCTCCTAAATGCTTTTGGAATCCGGCAGGCTTCTACCCACATGTTATCCAAACTAATTGGCGTTCAGAGGAAAAACCTTGGTTCAATGAAAAGTAGAATTTCATTGGGAGCTAAATCACATCATAATTTGGGAAAAACATGTTGGTCTGTGTAGTCCATTTGTCCCTGATGGCAGCTACCCATAACGTTGTCAGTGAAGGAGAAAGGGAAAACAAAGTTCAGCAAAAGGGCCTCTTTTCTATAATGTGCTTCCCCACTTTAGGAGTTTCGTTATTTTCACTGGCTAATACTTACAGTTAGCATTCTTAAAATCTTATTTTTTGGTATTTCTCAATTAGATTTTAATCTAAACCCCGAAAAGGATAAAAATCACGAAGTTCACAGAAGAAATAGACATAAATCCACAAAAAATGACAATGCTTTAATTCATATAAGGAGCAAAAGTGAGGAAGTTGAAGAAAGGGTTCTTCAAATATATCACTCTCACCTTGTAAACTCTTATCAAGGTCACGTAACAACGCATACTTCTTTTGAAGAATGTTAGGTAGTGAATCCAAATCTGCTAAAAGAGCACAAATTAATTTGTTAATGCAAAATTGAAATCAAAATACACAAGCGAGTTCCCAAAATAATTAATAAAACAAATAGAAAATCGCAGCAGCGAAGCGGCTTAGACAGAAGAAAGAAGGGGAAGATTACTGGCTTGAAATTCTTCAAGGAACGACATAAGGAAATTCTAGGGTTTCGGGGTAGAATGCTCGTTATTGATTTCCTACGACATTTTTGCAGCCTTTCGAGTTTCGAGGGTGAGGTTGAATGCAGCAGACGACAACCGGAAAATTCAATTCAATTTTAAGTGAAACGACAGTGTTTTGTATGAGGGAATATTAGTGTACAGAAGGACCAACAAGGGGGGATATATTCTTTTCGGATACAGAACAAAAAAAATATTCTTTTCAGATTTTATTTTAAATAGAAAGTAATGATTAAACAATACTTCTAAACTGAAATAATTATTTACTGATATCAATGTACAAAATGATAAATATTAAATTCATATTTTTAATGATAAAAATAAAATAATAGATAATAGATATCGAGTTTGTAAAAATTTTAAATAAGTTTAAATTATAGAAATTATTTTTGGTTCATATAATGTTAGCTCATAATTTGTGTCAAAAAAATAAAAGAATATTAAATACACAACTAAAAAAAATATTATCTTTGTAATTAGTAATTTCTTTCTTATATAAATCATTTAAATTTTGTCTAAACTGAGAAATTTATATCCTGTCATAACTTTTTCTTGGAATAATTGTTTTTTACCACTCAATCAAATATTTGAAACTTCTTTTTTTCAATTGTAAATGAAGTCAACATAATTTAAAAAATTTTCATAAAGTTTAATAATAGAGAAGTGACTCCAAGTTTTTGGCAAATATCCACATCTTTATGTCATACATTTTCTTTTGCATTAAACATTAATTTAGCTTTGTAAGACTAAAAAATTAGTACAGTAATATTAATTTGGTTCAAATATTTTTTATTTGTGAGTACTAATTGAATTTACATTTGGCAACAGGACAATCCATGTCCACTTTTGAAGGGGTAAAATATTGGATTTGGATCTTCTAATTTTTTTTATTTTGCTAATTTTTTTTATTTTTTTCTATAGTTTATTGTGTATCCTTTTTTTTTTTAATTTTTCTTTTTTTCATTTATAGTCCTCTACCTCAATGGCCTGTATCCCCCTCTACCTCAATGGCCTGTATCCCCGTACCATTGGGTTAAATATGCGAAATACGTTGGTTTCATTTTTAGGGTTAGGCCAAATCCTGAAAACTAAATTTTACAAATTGTGGGTTTTTTTTTTTTTTTTTCCAACTGAATCCAAGTACAAACTTCAATTAAGTATATACAAATTACCTTGAGAAAGGGCTAATCGGTTGGTGGTGTTTAATGGCAGCACATTAAAAATGTTGTAGCCTCATCTCATTGGGACTTAAAAAAGAAGTAAAATTTGTGAAAGGTAAGGCACACCTTACTTGACTTGTTTTTCTTTAAAATTCAGATTAAATCATTCTTACAAGTTTATGAATGGAAACATTGTAAGGATTGGTGCAAGTTTCATTCAAAGCACAATTTAAGTTTGATATTAAATACAATCAAATAAAATTTAGTATTATGCACATTTTTTGTAAATCAAAGTTGACATTGGACTGCATAATGTACAGTATAATAAATAAAAATTGAGGATTATTTTATAGTTTATATGAATTGAAATCTCTTAACTTCCAAAATTAAAAATTAAAGTGACTTAAGTGAGAGAGAGATAAAATTAAGATAAAAAATGTTAGTAAGAAAAAAAAAAAAAGACTCACAACTTAAATATTTGTGTAAAATAAAAAAAATAATGAGAATATTAATAAAAAATGATAACATTGTCAAGATGTATGAGTTGGGTGCAACAAGCATACAGCACAATTAGTTTAAAAATTTGTTGTTAAAGGAGGTCTTCAGTTTGAATATCCATTTGAACTAATTTGCTAATGTTAATTTAATAATTGAAATAGGTAGACAAGCTTGCTTAGTTTGACGTTTCCATGTTAAAATTGAGCATAGGAAGAAAAGGTGGAAAGTATCTTAAAAAAAATGCATAAATCAGGGGCCTGTAATTGGGTTTCAAACAGGAAAAGGATAATCTAATATTTGAAAACACTCCTTTTTTCTATCCTGCACTTTCCCCAAATTTGAGATTTAGGAGTCAATTTTTCTGTTGTCCTAAAAAGAGTCTGGCTTAGTTGCACCCACCCCCCGAAGCCAGAAACTTCCTTCTCCTGCCATCACTATCGTAACAGTTCGGGTGTAACCAATGCATTTAGGAATTAAGTGATTGTGATGGAGAAATCTCTTCCCAGAACGAGAAATTCACATAAATATGAGTTTATAAGTTTGTTAAATTTTATAATTTAATTAATAATATTTAATAAATTTAATATTTTAAATTTTATATTTTGAAAAATTAAATAAAAAATTATAAAAATAATGATAATAATTTTGATATAATGTACTATCAGTTCTTCGCATGGATTTCCCACACAACTTATTTCACAACTCTAGACCATTTAATCTCAAAAATTCTACTGACAGAATTACTAGCCATCAAAATTGTACTAAGGCATAATGGGTCTACCTTCCTTTCTTTTATTGTCAACAACTTCACTTCCAACCATGTCTGACAACAACTCGAGAATTACTTCCTATATATGGACCAAGATTTGCATTCCATTGTATCTCATCCGAACAACATTCCTTCTTACAAAATAGAATATCTAACCTCTTCAATTGACATAGAAGCACTAGGCATACAATATGTCCATGGGATCATTAGCTTCAGCTTCCCTTGCAATGCTACTTGCTTTTGCACATTTAGCAATGACCATAGCAGCAGTTGACCCTGTTGCAGCCACTGGGAAAGAACCTATGATTGAGTTATACATGCATGACATTCTTGGGGGTAGTAACCCAACAGCTCGCGCAGTAACCGGTTTGCTTGGCAGCATATACAGTGGTCAAGTGCCTTTTGCATCGCCGGTAGGATTCAAACCCCCGCAAGGTGGAATTCCCATCCCAAATGCCAATGGTGCCCTCCCTCTAGGAGCTGGCTTGGGCGGTATTGCCATCGCGGGAAAGTCAGGTAACAACAGCCCAACTTCTGCCCAGTCACAGTTAGGACCTGATGGGCTGGGACTAGTATTTGGTACTATCACTGTAAATGATGATGTCCTGACCTCTCAACCTGAGCTGGGATCACAAACAGTTGGAAAAGTTCAAGGAGTGTATGTGGCAAGTTCTGCAGATGAGAATAGACAGATGATGGCATTTACAGCCCTGTTTGAAGGAGGAGAATATGGTGATAGCTGAAGTTTCTATGGCCTGTACAAGATAGGAAGCACCATGTCACATTTGTCTGTGACGGGGAACTGGCATGTTCAAGAATGCAAGGGGTTTTGCAGAACTGCGAGCTCTTATACCACCAGGGCAGATTGCTATTGATGGTGCAGAGACATTGCTGAGGATCGCTGTCCATTTGCACTACTGAAACAGTGATGTGGAAATCTAAAAGAAACCAGGAACTTTTTGATTAAGATGAAGGTGCGATTGGTCTTGTGTTTCCTCAGTTTGATAGCAGAATGTATTTGAAATCTGAGCTGTAATTCCCAACAAAAAAGTACAAAGAAAATGGCGAGTGTTCTATTCATATTTCCTAACAGATGACATTTGGAGTTTTGGTGTTTTGTAATCCTAAATCATGCACTAATAGTCTAATACTGAGAGAATAGCTAAAAGATGTCAAATATCTGTTTTATTCTAAAAACAAGCAGATATTCCAAATACCTCCTATTATGACAGGTTACAATCTAAAATAAGAGTTTCAGCCGTGAGCTATCATGAAGGTTCAAAGCATTACTGGTGGTTATATAATCCAGTAGTTAAACATAAAAATGGAAAAATAACAAAAAACAAACTAACAACTACGAACCAAAGATGGACAGAGTGATAGTTTACTGCAAGTTCAAGCAGGGATCTACTGCCATACTCGCCAACCGAGTATTGATTTATTTTCATGTTCAACATATGGATACAATAGACAACTATGAAAGATCTAAAACTAACGATAATATTAATTTAGCACTTTGCAGCATACAGATCTATACATTTCATGAGAAATTGCTGATGTTAACATGAGATAGCACAGCAGCTTCATCAAGCCCATAAAGTGAATCTATCATGTGCATTCGCAATGAAGCAGGACCCTTAGCCATCTTCATTCCTAGTTCACCACTAACACCAAATATAGATAATGCTGCTACTGCTGCGTCTAAAGCATGGAATTTGTCAACAGCAACAAACGCTGCAATCAGGGCAGTGACAGAACATCCAGTAGCAGTTATTTTTTGCATCATTGCTACGCCATTGTGAGCACCAACAACTTGCTTCCCATCTGTTACAATGTCAATGGCTCCAGATACTGCAACTATGGCACCACTTGTTTGAGCCAATAATTTTGCTGCTTCAACTGCATCCAACGACTCACAGATACTGTCTACCCCCTTGACAATACAGAATGCAATAACAAAGCTTCTAAGATTTAGAGAGAGAAAGAGAGAGAGTGAAATTGGTTGAAGTATAAGTTCGTCTTCAATGTCTATTATTGTTTTGTGATAGAAAATTCATAAAAATATTGAAGGCAAGTCATTCACATGCATACAGAGGCTTGCTGCAAGAGCATTACTGTACAAATCAGATAAGAATCATAAAACTTGAAATTCCTCTCATAATCTGCAATGCTCAGATAAAGAAAAAAAATCTTGCATTTGATAAAAAAATCAGCCTAATGACTTGAAGAATGTAACAGTTCAAAAAGTTCAAGTAAAGCTAGATGTCCACACATACGTTCTATAAAGGTTATGAGATCCTCAGGACACCCTTGGTCTAATACACGATAATTTTAAATAATTTATCATACTAGGCATACTTGGCATGCCTCAGCTCACTCACAAGTCAATTAATTATTTCCCTGAATGCAAACCACCCAATGTTCTATTCAGTGCGTGACTAATTGAGGATAGAGAAGGGGGGCACGAAAAGCAGTTGATGACAACACAAAAGAGGATTTCTCCCAAATAAATTGAAAAATTATGAATCCACTCTAGGCGGAATTTGAATTTGGGTAAAAAGCATATCCATCCTTCCAGTAGGAACCCTTTGAGAAATAAGTGATTCCTTGTGTTAGAACTTAAGAACAATTAGCAACTAGGTCCCCTTATGCAAGAACATTAGTTTCTGCTTATTTAGTTCTTCTTCAAAACAGCATGTCACTGTCATTGCAGTTGATATTTTAGGTATTAATCTTGATTAAAATCTCAAAGAACCTGTGATACTAAAGCAACCATAACCTATCTAATTCAAACATTTCCTAATTGTAGTACCATTATTTACCAAATGGGAATTCTCCAAACACTTCAAGGATAGCCATAAGCCCACTATTTTTACCAGTATAATAGCCTAAGACAACTCCGCCTGTGTTTTTCATAGCCGGTCCCAAGCCCGGATAAAGGAGGAGGGTTGTGTTAGGTAGTCGACAGCCAACGTAAAACTACGTCGAATCTTTATGACATGGACAAACGAAACTATATTGCTAATGCTAGGTCGTTACCCAGAAGTAACGCGCTGTATGGCTCGAGTACAGTGTCAAATGAGCTAGAGCCGCTGCATCGGCGCCCGGATGCAGTGTTAAATAAGCAAGGGTTCTCACATCTTACTGGACGGGTGTGGGTAAAGAAGTTAGTTCAGGGGAACAAGATCCGTTTTGGCACTTGGAATATTGGAACTTTGACTGGGAAGTCTATGGAGGTTGTGGATACTATGATTAGAAGGAGAGTTAACATTATGTGTTTGCAGGAAACCAAATGGGTTGGAGCAAAGGTTAAGGAATTGGATACTTCAGGATTCAAGCTTTGGTATACAGGAAAGACTAGAGCAAAGAATGGAGTTGGTATTATTGTGGATAAGACTTGGAAGAGTAATGTGGTGGATGTTAAAAGGATAGGGGATAGGATTTTATCCCTTAAGATGGTAGTGGAACAGGAGACTTTTAGCATCATAAGTGCTTACGCACCACAAGTGGGGCTAGAAGAACAAGAAAAGGTAAAGTTTTGGGAAGATTTGGAGGGTTTAGTCCAAGGAACTCCCCACAATGAAAAGATTGTCTTAGGTGGAGATCTTAACGGTCATGTTGGAAAGGATGCAGGGCAATATGCAGGATTTCATGGGGGTTTTGGTATAGGAGAACTAAATGAAGAAGGTAGATCAATTTTGGACTTCGCAATGGCTTATGACTTTAAGATTGCGAATACTTGTTTTAAGAAGCGGGAGGAGCACCTAATCACTTATAGGAGTGGGGCCGCAAGTTCACAAATAGATTTCTTTTTGGTACGGAATACGGATAAAAGGATCTATAAGGACTGTAAAGTTATACCAGGGGAGAGTTTGACCACACAACATAGGATTTTGGTTCTTGACATGCAAGTAAAGAGTCGGAAAAAGCGAAATAGAAGAGTTATAAACCCAAGAATCAGGTGGTGGCAACTAAAGGGTGAAAAACAGTTGATTTTTCAGAGAAAGCTAATAGAAGAGAGAGTTTGGGAGACACAAGATTGTGCTAACCTTATGTGGGAAGAGATGGCAAATGGGATCCGAAAGGTAGCTAAAGAAGTCTTAGGGGAATCAAAAGGATTTGGCCCTAAAGATAAAGAATCTTGGTGGTGGGATGAGAATATTCAAGCGAAGATTAAATATAAGAGGGAGTGTTTCAAAGCTTTACATCTTGATAACAAGGAAGAAAATTGGAAGAAGTATCGGTCAGCTAGAAATGAGACAAAGAAAGCAGTTAGTGAGGCAAGATCTAAAGCGTTGGATGGATTTTACCAAGCTTTGGGAACAAAGAATGGAGAACGGCAAATATACAAGCTTGCTAAGGGAAGGGAAAGGAAAACAAGAGACTTGGATCAAGTGAAATGCATTAAGGATGAAGAAGAAAAAGTCTTGGTAACAGAGGGAGATATCAGAGAAAGGTGGAGAAGTTATTTTCACAAGCTTTTCAATGAGGGGCAGCCAACAAATATAGACATGGAAAGTTTAAGTACTCGAGAGGAGGATCAAAATTTTGCTTTTTATCGTAGAATTCGAGAAGTGGAGGTGAAGGAGGCACTTAAGAAAATGGGTAATGGTAAGGCTTTGGGAACAAAAGAGGGGTTGAATTGTAAAGTGGAATTATGGAGAGAAGCCTTGGAATCAAAGGGTTTTCGTTTAAGTCGGAATAAAACAGAGTATATGGAGTGTAAATTCAGCAAGAGGCGAGAAAACAGAGATTTGGAGATAAAAATTGGGGAGCAGAGAATACCGCAGGTGTCCAAGTTTCGGTACCTTGGGTCCATTTTACAAAGTAATGGAGAGATTGACGGGGATGTCTCCCACAGGATCCAAGCTGGATGGATGAAATAGAGAAACGCATCGGGGGTTATTTGTGATCGCAAAATATCTACCAAGCTTAAAGGGAAGTTTTATCGAACTGCTATTAGACCAGCTATGCTTTATGGAAGTGAGTGTTGGGCTTTGAAAGGTCAACAAGAGCAAAAAATGGGGGTGGCAGAAATGAGAATGTTGAGATGGATGAGTGGACATACAAGAAAAGACAAAATTCGAAATGATTATATTCGGGAGAGAGTTGGGGTGGCACCTATTGAGGAGAAAATGACAGAAACCCGGTTACGGTGGTTTGGGCATGTACAAAGAAGACCGCGAGAGGCACCAGTAAGAAAGGTTGACCAAATGGTGTTTAGTCCTGTGAGGAGATGTAGAGGAAGACCAAAAAGGACACTTGGAGAGGTGATTAAAAGAGATCTTTGGTTAAATGGTATATCCGAAAATTTGGTTTTGGATAGAAGTTTATGGCGTCGTTTGATCCATGTAACCGACCCCACCTAGTGGGAAAAGGCTTGGTTTGTTGTTGTTGTAATAGCCTAAGACAGAAAACCTGTCAATGACGCTCTTGCTCACTTTGTGCAAGGTGCGAATGGGAAAGAGCATTTAACAGGAGAAAAGTAATTCCTTTTCCATCTTCCAAAGCAAGACTCTTAATACCAGGATTAACATTTTATGCTTAATGCATTCTCCCTGTAAACAGACGAATCAAAACCACCATGAAGAACAGAGGAAACGGCCTATTGATACTAAAATACCTACAATCTACCGAATACATAGCAGTGATTCTGAGTACTTTCCCAAACAAAGGACACGACACCGTCCTTATTTTAACAAATATAAGTTCACGAACCACTTGATGGACGGTATGTTAATTATCAATCAAAAAAAGCTGCTACTGGATTCCTTCAATCTATGATTGTTCTACTTTCCACAAAGTTTGAGATACAGTAATATATAGGTGACAATATTCAGGAAATTACCTTGGACGGTTCAGTTGAAGCCTTGGAAAGAGCAATGATTTCAGACCCATTTCCTCTGATGACAGTGGGTTTCATCTCCACAAGTTCCAAACAAGCCTTCAAGCGAAAACTAGTGGCGCCAGCAGCAACTGGGTCAAGAACCCAGGGCTTACCCAACCTAGAGGACAATGCAGCGGCGGCTTTCATGGCAGGTAACCACGAACTGGATAGCGTGCCAACATTAATGCAAAGGGCGTGAGCGTGAGGGGTGAAGTCTGGAATCTCCTCAATGGTGTGTAGCATGGCTGGGGAGGCACCCGCAGATAAAAGCGTATTGGCCATCAAATCCATGGAAACGAAGTTGGTGATGCACTGAATCAACGGCGATTGGCGTCGGACTTCCGCCAGCAACATCCATGCCTTCCGTGCCCACTCGGCTGTGCTTGAAGCTTCCATCGAGCTAGATTCCATAAGGCTGCTACTAAGCTGACTTGCAATTTGTCAATGGATGGTTCATAGGCGATGGGCGCTTTAGTTCTCAATTTTTTTTTTTAAAATATTTAATTATTTAATTTTAAAATAAGATAAATTTAACACTTTTATAATTATAGTTAAAATAATTTAATTTTTTATTTATTAATTTTTTTAATATAATAATACTTATTAATAATAACTTAAATTTAATTTTTTGTCATAGCATAATTATTATATAAAAATTAAAAGAATTATAAAAATAAAATTTAATAAAAAATAAATATTTTTACATAAAAGAGTAAGCATTAAAATTTTTACATTAAAAATAAAATTTAAATTATTATTTATTAATAATATGATATTAAAAGAAATTTAATAAATAAAAAATTAAATTATTTTATCTATATTTATAAAAAATTATATTATTTTAATTATAATTATAAAAATAATAAATTTATTTTACTTAAAAGTTTAAATTATTTTTATAAAATAATTAAAAAACCAAAAATATCCTTCTTCTCTTAATCATGTAACATAACGTCCCCTCTCACGATATTGCCTTTTCACTCCGGCTCCTAGTACTATTCCATGAAAGTACCGATAGTACAATTTTTTTTTGGGCTATATTTAGAATACAATTTCTTAATTTTTTTTGGGTGTTACGTAACATAACTTCTCTCGTACTTTGATATTATCTTTTCACCCCGGCTTCTTGTACTATTCCATGAAAGTACCGCTAGTACAATTTTTTTGGCTATATTTAAAATACAATTTTTTAATTTTTTATGCTGGCAATAGTTCTTTAATTTTTTTTTACCAAAAATTTATTTTATATATTTTTAATATCCAACTACAATAAATTTGTATTTAACTACTAATTTTTGAAAAATATATCTTTTTTTATCAATCTCAAAATAAGAAGGTAAGAGAATTATTATCTCATCCTTTCATTCTCTTATAATTATAAATATAAAACATAAATAATATGAATAATAATTTTTTTGTAACATGAAAATTTTAAAATTGAATAAAAAAGAAAAGAAGGGTTGAACAGAAAGGCTCTCTATATAAAGTTATCCTGAACTATGTTATAAAAAAATTTATCTTGGAACTTGAAAAATATTTATTTTTAATAAGTTTTCGTTTTTTTAATTCAGTTTCAACGGAAGAAAAAACTCACACGTTTTTACGATTAAAAAAATAAGACAACAAAACATATCAAGATATAATAAACGATTAAAACTAAACTGAATAAATTGCTTAATTTTAAAAATAATGGAATTTACAAAATAATATCGATAAAAAATATTTTATTGATTTAAGATAATGGAATTTGCTAAATAATATAGATAACGCCGAACTGGATAAATTGATAAAACAATTAAAGTTTTTTTTTTTTTGAGGATTCTAGAATTTATTCAACTTCCTATATTTATAAACTTACTAAATATTAAAAAATGTAAATTTTAAATGTAAACAAAATTAAAATTCATAAATAACCTTAATTATAATTCCTAAAACGTACTTAAAATAATAAAAAAAATAATAACATATATGTGAGCAAAATTAAAAGTCATAAATACCTCTAATTACAATTCACATAATTTATTTAAAATTCAAAAAGGGAATTAAAAATTTAAGGAATTGAAATTAATAGATGTTCTTACAAAGTCTATTATGTTGAATTCACATGAACCAAATAAATTTTACAATAAACTTAAATAAATTCAGAATACAATAATACTTTGTAAAATTTGAAGATTTTCTTTAAAAATGAAATAAATTAATAACAAATAAACATATTTAAAGATTATCATTCGTTGAAAGGTGTTTTCAAAACCAATCCCTAATTTAAACTAATGGTACAGTATAAAAATTACATAAAAATTAAATATTTTAAATATATTAAAAATTATAATTTACAAATTAAGAAATTTTATAACTAATAAAAAATATTTTATATCATTTGTGAACAATTACAAATCCCTTTATCCCATGTGATATATTAGATTCTAAACATTGTTCCACTCTTATCAATAAGCAGAAAAAAATGATTCATTTACGTAAAAAGTTACAACCATTAAGATAAAATGATTTATTTTATCAATTTTTAAAAAAATATATAAAAAATACCAATGCAAGAACGTAATCCTAACACTGCACTCTACTTTGTTCGTTAGCTTAGATCAATCCTTCCCCTATGTTTTCGTGGAGACAAAGATGAGGAATTGTAGCCACTCGTATATTTAGCTTTACTTTTAAAACAATTTATTTTAATTTTTTTTGTTAGTGATGGAAAACAAAAAAAACAAGAAACTACGTGTTGATGCTGCGGGGGTAAGCAACTCCCATGGCGCCCCTTAGCATAAGTGTGCCACAGCCATTAGGCAGATGAGTGAAGACAGTTACTCCATGTGGAACTGAATAGGCATGAGATGCAAGCCGGTCTGATACTGCATTGGCTTCCCAATAGACATGAACCACCTTGATCGCCCCCAGTTTCTGTTTATATTGCTTCCAGTAAAATTTATCAGGCCAGTAAAAGTATATAAGCTCAAGGTCCCCTCTTGTAGAAGGTTAACGGCCATCAAAGAGTCTCCTTCTAGTATCACTTGCTTCCAACCATGATGCCAAGCAAAGGCCAAGCCAAGAGTGAAGCCCCATAACTCAGCTTCTAGGGTGTTTGCTGCGCTGATATTTTTGTTGAACCCCATTAACCACCTGCCAGAACAGTCTCTAAAAAACCCACCACACCCTGCTGCATTTCCACCATGAATGGAAGACCCATCAACATTAACTTTCACCCAGTTTGGAGGAGGGAAACTCCAAGCTACCAAAAGATCTCTTCGTATTGAGTGGGGAAGCTTGTTGATGGAGGATGGTTTTGGACATAGTCACATTGGTTGCCATGCAGTGGGTCTTACGCAGGACTTCCTTATCTCGACTTGTTTGGTTGCCAAATACCGTGTCGTTCCTCATGAGCCATATATTCCAGCATAACAGACCAAGCAGTAGGTTTCAGTCTTGACCATGCGCAAACCCACAGGTCTTTGAGAGGTTCTGCCTCAGGGAGGTTTCTGGATCCATGGTACAGAATGTTTGCCATTTGCTGGGTTCTACAAGGTTCGCCCAGAGTCTCTTGGAATGATGGCAATCGCGAAAGATTTACCCATTGTAGACACCAATTTCTGGTCTACCAAAAATAAAAAAAATAAAAAAAAACAAAGAATTAATTGCATTAAAAATGGGATTAGGAAGAATCAAGAAGCAGAGAAAATGGACGGGATTTTCTCCCCGAATCCAGATCCTCCCTGATTCACTCACATTGAACAAAAGGGGAGACATTTCCTCCACCGAGTGAATTCTGTGGCACATTCTTTCTTGCTCACACGCACTTCAAGAGATTGACACACAGAATCCTCAGACATTCACTCAGCACATTCTCTACGATTCGCTTGGATTCACATGTGCATAAGATAGAAGAGAAATTCTCTCAGGCTCATACAGACACACACTCAGACCGTCTTATATTGCTCCACATTTAAGTTTTTTTTTTTTCTTTTTAACTCCTTTTTGATTTGTTTTAGAAGTTGAAACCGGTCCGGTCTCGTTTTGGGCTGACCCAAACGGAGACCAGCCCTTTCATTGGACCCCTTAACTTGTGTCATTTCTCAAAAAGGAGAGAAATTACGGCATTTTGTTGTAATTCTACAATTCTGTTTTCTGCATTTTGTTTTTGTTTTCTGCTGTAATTGGTTCAGCAATTTTGTTTTTGCTGTAATACATTCTTTAAATTTTGTTTTCGCTATTTTTGCTTTTTGGCATTCTGTAAATTCTACTTTTACTGTTTTCATTGCAATTAATTTTTGCAGAACTCTGTTGTCGTTGTTTCTTTTTACCATGTATATTGTCCTATTTTCTGCAATTTTTATCTCTCAGGTTGTTACTCTTTTTGCACAAACATTTTGAAAAAAGAATAAAAAAAAGAGGAATATAATAGCCAATCCTTTACTGGTAATTTTTTGCACTTTACACCTAGTCATATGCATGACATTGCTTGAACGCTTTGATCAACTAGCTACCTTGGCAACAAGTCAGTTGTTGCTAGCATGTGAGTGAGACAATGCTCCCAGTATTTAGTTGAGCACGTGAACCAAGTACACGCACTACACATGACTTTTTGGTTGCTTGGTCTGTTTGAGTGAATGTGCCGTGTAAATATAAACCTTCCATTATGTTTCTTACTTCTAAATTTCCTTTTCTTGAGTGATGACTTAACTGATAAGTGATAGGAGTACCCAATGCAAGTTTTGTCTAATTTTTTATCTCTATTCTGACGAGAGTTTGCATACTTATTGAAAAATGATTGTTCTTGATACATATTCCTTTCATTTTTTGAATTTCCTTTCTATTAGCTATGAATTTGTGACTATGTATGCTTATGAGGAAATTGTGTGCCGTTATTGTTGAATAAGGTCACACTTCATAAGATTTTACTTGAATTGAAATTCAAGGGAATGAACCAACTCATAGAATTTCTTAACTTGTTTGATATTTTGCCTTGCGAACCTCACCTAAAACTTTTGGATTTCCTAAATAAATGATAATAGAGAGATTGCTAATTAACTAGCCACTCTCCCATCATCTTGAGAATAATTGCATTATAAGATTAGTCAGTTAGCTAACAGGGTCCCTCTGGTGTAATTATAAAGAATCTTGCCACCTCATACTCCCTCTAGCTTACTTTTTCCAAATCACTCACTTAAACTTAAATTCTCCCCAACTGAAGGGTGATAGGATGGTTGTCAGTAACTGGCCACTTTCCTATCAACTTCAAGGAAATTACATTACAGACTTAGTTAATTAACTGACATAGTTCCTTTGACATGACTATAAAGAATCAGAGTCTCCCCTAAAATTCTTAACCATGTCCAAATTATTCCTTTAAACTTATATTCTTCTCAGCGACAGATAAAGGAAGGGTTACTAATCAACTAGTTACTGTCTAATTATTCTAAGGAAAACTATGTTATAAACTTAATCAATCAACTGGCAAAATTCTTTTGATACAATTAATAAGAATCATTCCCAACCAAAAAAAAAAAAAAAAAAAACCAAAAACTGAATAAATTTTGCAAAATGAAAAGTATAGTTTTCAAATCAAAAAGTAATAATACACCAAAATCGTACGGAAAAGACGTTATAAGAGTGCTAATACATTTTCTGCACGTAACAAACCTACAACCCATTTCTTGTTACGCAAATCATTTTTTTCAGTGTTCGACTTCACCATTTTAATCTAAGTTAATGACGACTTCATATTTTTTTCCTTTCCCAAACCTGTTTTTTAGTTCGTCGCTTTATGTTGCATGTCAACACCTATCTATTGAGTGGAAGAAATTTTTGACATTAAATAGACGATTGTAGCAAAGAAAGGAACATACATGACTACTGCTTTGATGCGGGGAGGTTCCCTCCTCTCCACCCCTCTATCTTTCTCTCTTTTTATCTCTCCATCTTCTCATTTCCCCTTCCATATGCCAACCCTCACCCCTTCCCCTTCCTCCATCTCCATTTTCTTCCTTCCTTGTCCCTTTTGCCGCTAAAAATAAGTTTGAGTTTGTTTTGACTTCTTCTGCACCCATCTTTCCTTTTTTAATGTATTGCTTTCTTTATTTACGGGTTTATTGGGATGGATCTTCTTCCTCTTCATTTGCCATGCTTTTACAATTTCTTCATCAAATGGGGTCAAAATTCTATCTAGTTCATAGTTGTTTTTACTATTTTTGACTAAGTTGATTGCATATCCAATTTAATAGCAAATTCAAACCAGATATGGATGTGGTTTTCAGTCAAACCAATCAGACATGTCAATCGGGTCTTAGTTTAAAAACACTAGTTAGAACCTAAACCAATTATCATGAAATTAGATTTAAATAGAGCTTAATCTGATCTAGCCTAAGGAAACATTTAAACAAAAAGGAACAAAATGAATGTGTGGGCCTAAACTAAGGGCAGGGTTTGGGTTGCACAGTAGCCTAATCCCAAGTAATCACCCAAAAAATTTAACTTCTTTTTCTTTTTAAAAGAAAATTTTAAATTTGAAAAAAAATTGAAAAAAGGGAATAATCTTCTTCTTGAATATGAGCAAGGACAATTCTCTGTCTTGTACCAGTGTGGCCAATGCTGGCCATGCTGCAGGGTGCCCCTTTGACAGTGAATTACAGCTTGCTGTGCAGAGCCAGAGCGCCTTGGCAACTAGATGGAGAGAGATCCTCTCTAGGACCTGTCTCTCTGAAATTACACCTCTCTCTCTATAAAACAAAACAGAACCCTTCTCTTAAATTTGTAGCACCATGGGTGGATTATATAGGCAAAGCATGCAAGATTTTACTTTTTTCTTAGGTGTTGTACCGCACAAAACAGGTTCAACCAAATTCACACATTCAAACTTATGCCTAAGCCTAGAACCTCATCAGAACATAGAAGAAATAGTAAACTTGAAATACTTTAAATCATCCTAAAGACAAACACAGCTAGAGCAAATTCATAATCTTGTCACAAACAAATATTTCTTACCTTAGTCACAATTTGACCTCAAAATTGGGCCCAAAGAAGTCCAAAGTTCTAGTCGAGTTCTCTGAGTCCAATGGCACAATCAAAATGGAGACAAGCTTCTTCTTTAAGACACAAACATAGCCTCACAGATTGATTAAGGAGGCCTACGGGATGCTCACAGAACGTGTTGATTATAACTGATGAAGTCTTGAATGGGTTGTTTCATTGTGTTAGTTTGCAAGTGCAAAATGGAGTTAGGAATATCTGGCACAACACGAGTTGTGCCTAAAAGAGAAGATGGAAGTGGAGAGGGAAGACGAAGATGAAGGCGGCTAAAACTTTTGTGGGAAATCACCATGAATGAATTTTTCAAGTGAGATGAGAAGTCTCTGTGGTATTCCTATGAGAAGTCTCTCCTTCTCAACCTCTTCTCTCTCCCCTCTCTTCAATTTCCCAGGATACTGTAAGGTCCTCTTTCTTTCTCAATTCTCAAACTCGCACTGCTTTCCTTCTCGCAAACCCACACGGCCACACTCCTTTAACTCACACTAGCACTGCTCTCTTTCTCTCAGCACTGATCACTCTCCTCTCTTCCAAATTCGAAAAGTCGAAGACGCGAACGCTAAGGGCCCAAGACATAACTATCCTCAAAGTCCCAAAACTCCCCTCCATGTGGACCACGCAATAACAAATCCAAATCGATCGACGCTCTCCCACCCTCCTCTGCCCATCAACATCAACGATTTTGATGGAGCTGAAGGAAGGGCGGCCATTGGTGATAGCCTTGTAAGCTTTCCTGAGCTTCTTCTATCGGACTTTCATGGCTTCTTTGAAAATGGTTTTCGTCAGGTAATTTGGACCTTGCATTGTTCGTGATTTAAAAGAATGATGGGGATTTGGAGGTGAAATATGTGCTCAAACTCACTTGTTTTGGGATTGGGGTGCTGGTTTAGGTTGTTCTGGGATCTTCTGGAGTTTTAGTCAAGCACTCAAGGGGAAATCGGTTGGACTGGGCGTTCTTCATTCGATCGAAACCAACCCAAAAATGTTTGTCCCAGACCAACCCATTGCACATTGATTTCGTCTCAACTCCGGTTGGTGGTGGTTTGCAGATTTTGCTGTGTTTGGATCATTCATTCTTAGGAATCAAGACTCAAACCCGACTTTGATCACCCCTACTACCCAACATGTCTTGGGTTAATAGGGGCAAATCGCCCCAACACCCCATTTAATCTTTTTTTTTTTTTTAAATTAACTATTATTTTAATGTTTTTTATTTATTTTTAATTATTATTTTCTTAAAATTATGATTGCATTAATTTTATTTTTTAAATTTATCTTATTATTTCTATCAAACGCTCAGTTAAAAAACACTTGTTCGTTCTCATATACAACATGCATTTTAGTAAGAAAATTAAAATCCTTTCAATTATAAAATTATTTAATAACTTTTTTAATTTTTATACATATTTTTTTAAAAAACAGATATTTTAAAATTAAATAATAAAAAATTATTCTGCCAACAAATATGTGCAAATAACAATTTATTAAATGTGAAGTATATCACCTAATCTATGCCCGCAATATACCGAAACAGCGAAATAATTTCTACCCTCAATGACCTATCTGCCACTGGCCTAGAGAACGCACTGAAACAGAATATAAAGACAATAAGAAAAAAAAAATCTTGATAGTCAATTGTCATTTGTCCCAGAAATTATCAGAATGTATCAATGTAAACTCGTAGCACTTGGGACAGTGATCCAAACACAATATTGCAGACACTGAATAAAATATACATTTTCTGGTTAGTAGACTCTTGTTCACGGGGAGAAGATAAAAAGCAAAACAAAGATCATCTTCGAAAGTGAATATTTACAACTGATGACTGCAAGAATAGTGTCTGTTGGACGGAGAGTGCGAGGGGCAAAAATGGATGGAAAAGAAATGAAGAGATCTTTTTCGCTCGGCCATCCATACTACCAGCTTCAGGACCTAGTTACAAATTTTCAAGCAGGGAAAAAGAATCTACTAAGTTGAAGCTCAACATGCAGATTTAAAATTCAACAGATCACGGGGTCAGCACAAAATTTAAAATCAAAGGCCATGAAAAGACATATTTATATAAAATCCTATAATTCTCACAACATTATTCTCATTTGATTTTCACAACATAAAATTTAAATCATTAAATTTATTAAATTTCATAGGTTAAATTGGATCCTGATCAATCTAACCATTCAGTTTACATTTTGTATGAATTGTGTAAGAATTGTGTTGGGGGAGGATCATTTCCCTTTCCATAGATTAATGTAGCGTCAGTAGGCTTGTTTAGGTCATTAGATTGGCTAGAAGCTATGTAAGAGAGAAATGCATACCTGGTTTGATCTTAAATTTGAGAGAATATGGATGCCTTCTCAAAATGAACTTGATTGGATGGTCTGTCGACTGCCTATGCCGATCAGTGGCAGAAATCAGCTGCAATAACGGGAACAATTAAAAAGTGATAAAAAGCTACTATCGTCGTAAAGCGGTAATAAATTATCTACACTAGGTAAGAATTCCTTCTTCTGTATAATAAGAACATAGATGAGGATATGGCACAGTAAATAAAATCCTCAACAACTATCATCCACTTTTCAGAAGATCTCCCAGATTTCTCATTTCACACAAACACTTCTAACGTATAACGGGAGACCAGAAACCTACAAACATCCTCTTTCGCTTACTAAAAATTGGAACATGTAGTCTTAGACTCTCAATTGCAATACTGCCAATATTTTAGGAACGTGCGCCACCAAACCTAACCCATCCGCAGTACTACTCAAACTAGAGCAGACTAGTTATATATCTGCGTTGTGGTACCCTTTACTTTGTATCAGCATCAGCGAGTTAGCCAATTTGGCTAGTATTTACGGCAATCATCAGGCTGTGAGTAATCAAATAACTTACTCCTCAATCATCCAGATCAATTCTAACGAGAAGAAAAATCAAGAATTAGTGTCGGAAACCTTTGAAAACCTTTTTCCAACCCAAGCTCAATAGACCCCACATTTAATGACAACAGAATTCACTCAGCCCTTTAAATTTTGGCCCACATAAGCAGATCCTTTTAATTTAACCAGTGGACAGTGGTTAATTTTGGTGATCAAAGTTGCCAAAACCTCCACTGAATAAAATTCCCCCCCAACTTTCTTGCCTAATTTTGAATAAACATACCTCCGATCAAATGGGTCATCAAATGAGATGCACCTTCTCATAGGATCTAAGACCCAATAAAATGATAAAACAGATGTTAAGCATGAATGAATAGTGCATATTTAACCAATCAACAGTAGTCATTGCTCAAGGAACAAAATGATTCCCATTTCTCCTTCAAGAACATCCAATGTGTCCCTAGGAGTCTTGCAAGTGCAAGCCAGAAAAAGCACCATATACAGCACATATTATGTAGTTGATTTCCACCAGCATAAAAATCAGAGAAAACCATAAATTTGTCAAGCAAACCTTATCATCAAACCGAAAGAGAGTTTGGTCAAAATAAGGAGAAGGACTCTGTGACTGACAACTGAAAGGCAACGAGGCAAGCATCTTCTTCACAAACTGCAAAAGCAGACATAAATTTTCAAACAAAACACATTAGTATGCCCTGCAAATTGATTTTTTTTTTATGTAGTGGATAGAGTAGGGTTACAAGCAGCAACAATGCTACACCTGCAAAGAGCTGCTCGCCTTATCTTTTATACCCCGTAGTTGCTCCAGAGCATGAATGTTATTTGAATGAGATGATATAAAATTCATATGCACTGAATTTCTTGATGTTGCGTGGAAATGGTCACAAAACTGCTCAAATAACAGATAAAGCTCGTCTGCTGAATTCTAACAGAATGTAGAGATAAGTCAGGAGACACTCCCAGAAACTGCTATATAACTTGCAGAGGAAATTCAAAAAAATAAAACACAGCACTTAGTAACAGTAAAATACCTGATAAAATGATACAATTTCAGTTGTCTCCATGTTATATACAGAAAAAAAGGCTGGGTGGTGATCAGCATTCCGTGACATCTGAGGTTTCAAAAGACAAAAGATCAACACATTTGTTATATTATATTACTTCAATATACGAGGACATAATGTTGATTCTAATCAACGTTAAAATTGTTCACAAGAATCAATCAAATAAAGGACTAATTCCCATAACCTAAATTTCTCTGAAAAGACAGGAGGAACCTGGTTCCACCAATAGATAGGAAGGATCTCTAGACAATTCCTAAAATACTCAATCCATAGCAAGATATAACTTTATCTCATTTTCATTTCACCATTGGCTCTCTGAGGGATGGGGACTGAATCACAAAAACCAAACATGTACAAAGAAGAAAACTCACCGCTCCATCTACACTACCAAACTTGATTAGCAGGTGGTGCCGGTCCAAGAACTGCACCTGTCCAAGAGTTGAAAGGAAGCTACTTGTTACATGCCCTATAGAATGCTAGAAGCAAGATGACAAAATTATAAAAAAAAAAAAATATTATCAAATCATTCACAAGAGTGCATGCTTCTTAGATGATAAAGGCATGATAAAGAGTCATCAAAGTTGTATAAAATGTCTGGAAGACCATACCTTCAAGATAATCAAATCGACATAATCTTGAAAGTGGAAGTAAAACTTCTTCTTCAGACTTTGGATTCTCTGGTGGTCCAGAAAAAACCCAGCATAATTAAAGCAATGTATTCATATATATATCAAAAAAGACTTAGTTGCTTAGAATTAATATGCAAAGCTCCAATTCTAAAGCTCATCAAAACCAAAAGTATCATAGATCTATAATCATCACAAGAATTTATGCTATCAAATAATTGCAAATGATGTTTATATAAAAGAATGGCCATGGAAGACAACAAGCTCATGCATTACCCAGTACTATAGTACCCATGCCTATACACACACAAATTTGCATGTACAGCAAACAGTAGAGTAGAAGAACTAGGATGTTAAAATGTATACTCCAAACAGCAAAAAATTCAAAAATGAAAATTCAAAACAGGCTGCCATCTCCCAAATTAATATGGACAGCCTGAAACATGATAAGCATTTGAAAACCACATGAAATATGCAAAGAGTAAATTGTGGAATAAGAATTGAAGTCAGAAGACCAACCAAGGCATCTTCTCTTTCTTCATTCCAGATTCCCCGGAATATGAATGAAAGCAGACGCTGTTTGATACCACTTAAAAAAGAATTCTCCAAATTTGGCTGTTCTTGATGTGTTCCATTTCCAATGTGGTTCACGGGCAACTGATGATGTTTATTTTTAACAGAAAATGAAATGTCAGTCAGTAAATGATTTTGTCACAAGTTAGTTGCATTAGAATAGAAGAGAAAAAACCTTGAGTGGTCATGTAAAAGCTTCAACAAATGTTCTAGACCAAGTCAAAATAGTATCAATTTCAATTTCCACCAACAAAAGGGATACCGAGCTTTTCCAACTTTATTTAAAAAATTTCAAATGCTGTTCCATGTACACATCTGTGCATACACTGTTTAGCAAACAATCATGTAAAACTGCTATGAGCATGTACATAAAGGGTATGGCAGTGCTAAGCTACAAGGCTTTGAATTGGTAAAGGATGATTGATACGTAATAACAATCAAAGATTCAAAAGTGACTAAGAAATTATAAATATTGAACAGCAACAACAGCTTTGGAAAGGGTACTCCAAGGTGTTTCTGGAAAACACCTGTGATTTTCAAAAAGTACCTATAGAAGCACTATTTAAAACATAATTAGATGCAAATAGAAAATTTCTCCATTAAAAAGCTACATTACCTTTTCTAACAACACGCTTAGCAAAATAGTTGTATACTTAATTCAAAACAAAAACTTGAAAGAAGTGGCACTAACTTGAGAGCTTGAATTAAGAAAAAGTTCATCATCTTCACAACAGAATGCCCCAATAACTCGTACATCAACAAGGTTCCCAGACTCACGTATTTGGAGAATGTGTATTCTTTGATAGCGAAGTGAAACAATCGCCAATAGGTCATCATATAAGAAGACACCCATATTATGGGTCAAATTAACATAATCATTAGAGAAAACCTTCTCATCCAAGATATCTCCATCTTCCAACCTAGATATAATAGATGGAAAAAATCCAGAAAAATATAGAGTAGTCAAAATTGTTTAACTTATGAAAGAAATTAAAATCCATTAAAAGAAACATAAGCAAGTACCTCAAGAGGTGAAAAGTTATCTTTTCTATTGAGGGAACACCCTGGACAGCGCCTCCAATAGCTGGTGCATCATGACTTTGTGCCGTAGAAGTAGCAAACAGTCCAAATTGATTACTCTCTATGTAAAGGAAGAAATCTTTACATATAAGTTCATTGCAGGAAGCAAGCGGTACACAATATAATTGGGTGAAAAAACTCTCAAATCTCTTTGCTCTTGAGGGCAAGTCATGTTTATCGCAGTCTTCATCTTTGCATGAAAAAGAAAGCCATCTAGGTCTATAAACTATCAAATCTTGATGATTTCTGCTGAAACTTATAAGATATTGACCATCATCTGTGAATTTACGAAATGAATGATCTGGGCATTCAACCTCATACGCTGTGTAACTTGGTACCAAATTTTCATAAAATCGCCTAGCATAATGAACCTGCAAGAATTAAATTACACCTGCAAAAATTAAATTCGATTCAGGTTCCTTCAACCGAGGAACAGGACAACAGAGTATGAAAATATTTCATATTTCCAGATATTTGCACTACTTGATATATCTAAAACAAGGCCTTCCAGAAGAATTGCAAGTAGAATTCCATTCTTTTATTTAAAACTCTACAAAGGAAACATTTTTAGGACAAGAATCAAGTATTCATGAGGAAAAAGTAAATCAATAGCATCAAGAAGTGTTATCAAGTACACACTCCAAAGGTAGAATAGAACAGATTCCAAATATCAAAATTTGCAGAAGATTGAATTGCTGAAAAGCCGAAGAAAGAACTTGTCCTCAATTGATCAACCAAAGAGTCATCCAAACATCAGATGATAATGTCCAAAAGACAAATTCCAAATCTTTACCAAGAGAAGGAATATTATAAAAAATCCTAGATATTTTGGAATATTCAAGATTTGGCCAAATCACTTGAACATTCAATTGATTAAGCAAATCACCTGAAGATGCAAGTGTGGTGGATGCTGGTCACTCAAATCATGGAGAAAAAATCAGAAAAGAATTTCAAGACTCTCAAATATTCCAGATGCCTCTTTATAAAAGCTATCAAGATCAACTTCACAACTCAAGAATGAATTTCCTTTGCAAGAAGAAGGGAATTAATGTAAGGCAGCAAGGGAGGTGAATTGAAATTAGATTTATATCTTTTCTATCATATTATGGTAATTTTTGTAGGAGATAATTATAGGACTCGATCAATTACTCTAACAAATAATGATACAAGTTAGGCGTATTCTTGAAGGGAATCTAATTGCGTGTCAAGCTTTATTATGCCTATAAGAAGGTTTGCTACATGTAAAATGAGATAAAATTCTTCTCATCAATTACAAATGATATTTCAAGGACTTTTCCTTATTTTGGGTGGAATCCAGACTTATTTGCCCAGTGAATTCTAGGTCATCTGCTATAACAATGCCTAGCCTATATTTCAAGCTTCCATCTAGCATCAGGAAATCAAGAGACCAAACACATTAAAAGATCACATTTGATGTAGAAAGCTGTTTGACATTTTAAATGTTAAATCAAATTCAATCACTTGATTTGCTAATGGACCATTAACATTAGGGGATTAAGTCTCTATAAATAATATATTTTATCATTTATTCGCTAGAACTACAACAGCTAGGCAAAATTAGCTTCCCATGAGATAGGCAGCCACATAATCTCTTGATTTTCAATTCTTATTTCTTTTGTGTAGTAATGACAATGAAAATAAATAAAGGACATAACATGAGGAGCTAAAATTAAAGAGGGCAATACAACTAGATATCAAAATCCAAACAATAATTTAACAGACACCAGTTGTGAAGTAAGAGCGATTTAAAGGAACTAGAGTGAAATTCAAGAGCATGCCAAACGCTAAAATCACTTCCTCACAATTGTAACTATTACCCCCATAGCCCAACACGGACATAATCTGACCTCTAAAGAAACTCCAGCCAATATCATGTCCCACAGCAATAAATTAAGATGATTTTCCAAATAACCCAAGAACAGAAGGCTGAACAGGAAAATCAGTTGAAAAATTATTTTGCTGATAAATTATAAAGCATACCATATAACCAAAAGAGGCCACTAGCCATCTTCTATAACATAGTCTGTGAAGCCAAAGAGTGGCTTCAGTGAATGCAATGCACTTATTTAGAGAACGGCACCAAAGCACAGGGGTCAATTTTAAAAATAAACATTCGCCATGTTTCTGTACGAATGAATATGCAGATGGTGATAAAGCCCACTTACTGAAGTACTATAAGCTAAACTACAAGAGTATCAACAATAATTTAAACAACTAAACAACCAACTTGTGGTGTAACCACATTGATTGCTAACCAACTTCGCCATCCTTGTTAAATTTGGCAGGTATTTCATAAAAATTCTTAGTTTGTATACACTAATCCACACCTAGGCTTTTATTAAAAAATATAAAAAGTTTTGCCCTAAGATGGAAAGGAAATTAGAAAGAGGCTAGAAAAAGAACAAACTTCTAAAGATTCATAAAACAAACTATCTAAAATAACAATTGGTAGTTACAAGGACTTACACTAGTGCCAGGAGCAGGAGTTGAAATTTGACGCTCAAAAATCCTAGCCACAATATTGCTGCGTCTATACATTAAACCTAGTCCAAAAGCTTGAGTAATTCCTGGAAACAAGCAGAATGACATTTGCATACTAGACAAGGTACAAGCATTGATGAAAGTAATATATTTTTACAACTCCTGTAACTAATAAATGCATCCTGTCCAAGTCATGGACTAAAATTATACACCACAAAAAGAACTACAACAGCGCTGACTGCATAATTGGGAAAAAAATACTCAGTATCAACTGGAAAATAATTTCAGCATAAAACAAAAGGTAAAAATTAGGTCTCCATTGAATTACTTGAATATAAATGAACTGCAAATATATTTAATTGGGAAAAACACTGACTATCAACTGGAAAACAATCTCGACATAAAATAAATGGCAGAAACCAGATTTCAAAGACATCACTTAGAAAATAGATGAAATTTAGATAACGTTTATCTGATAAAAGAAAAAACAGGAAAAAGAAACTAAAAAATAAGGGAGAGAAAAGAAAGAAACAATTTTTTCATGAACTTGGAAATGAAAACACATTTAGTAAGTAAATGAAAATTTTGTGATGTTCTTTATATAAACAATATTGACAAGACTGATTACTTCCAACACTCAACACACACATAGTACATCAACAAGCTAAAAAAGAAAAACCCATAAATCCACAGAACACGTGAAATGAAAAATTCCAAGAGTGACCTTATAAAAATAAGGGTAAATTTTATATGAGAAAGCAAGGAAAAAACCCATCAACTAATCCATAGTTTGCAAGTACTACAACAATAAATGTGTTAGGAGTGATAGGGAGGCCCGTTAGGATTTTGTATTCTGGGGTGTTTCCTCATTAGCCTTAGGTATGTGAGTCGTAGGAATGAAAGAAAGCTGGTGACAACTGTAGAGCAACTAGGTGTAAGTGTGTGATTGTGACAGATGGAGCCTTATGGGTGGGTTTGTTATTCTCAGGGTCGATATATCTCTGTATTTAAGGGTGTACTGTGCTAAGCATTAGTAAGAAAGAAAGTATCTTAATAGAAGAAGAGTAAAATCATGCGTTAGAGCTCCCTTTGATCCAAATCACACTCACCTACTATTTTCACTCCTAACATTTGGTATTAGAGCCTAGTTAGGAAGGGGATTGTCAATGGTGATAAATTGTGAAATGGAGCAACTTTTGGAAGTGAGTGAGCAGAGATTGGACAAAACGTTTTCGCTGATCCAGAACTTGACAGAGCATATCAAGCTACCTCAACAGACAACGGAGAGTAGATTTGAACAATTAATGGGGCAGATCAATTCATTACAACAATTGGTGAAGCACCTGGGTCAGAGAACAGTGGATGCTAAGCTAATTGGTGGGGAAGAAGAAGAACCCGTGAATCGGATGGAAAAGGAGAGAGAGGAAATGAAGAACATGGTGAGTCAACTGGAGCCTCCCAAATTTGATGAGAGTGGGGTTTGTGTGTAGGAAGGCCAAGGTAGAATTTCACAATCGGTATCCTTATCATCTTTGCTCACTTTGCCTTTTGTCACTTCACTTGTGCGAGAAGCAAAAATGGTTAGTGCAACTATGGCAAGAGTCAGGGTCAGTTTGGGGTTTTCAACCTCAAAGATGTGTTCTCTAACTCAATCCTCTTGTTGATCGTCTTGTCCTTCTCACACTTTGCAAGTCCAAAGAAGCTTTCACTGCTGACAAAGAATTGATGCCTGGAGGTGCCAATTCTCCTGTTCGTGCCTTTAAATCTATTGGTGGATAATCCATTGTGATTGATTCAGTCAAGGGACCTCACTGTGGGACACAGATGGCTATGAGTACATTGACTACGTGGGCTCTTGGGGACCCACAATAACTAGTCATGCAGATGATGAGGTGCTTGCAGCTCTAGCTGCACAGATGGTCATATCTGCAGTTCCAAGCATCAAAATGGTTAGATTTGTTAATTCAGGCACAGAAGCATGCAGGGGTGTGCTCCACTTGGCCCGTGCTTTTATTGGAAAGGAGAAGCCGATCAAGTTTAAGGGCTGTTACCATGGCCATGATGATCTTTTCTTGTTAAGGCAGGTAGTCGAGTTGCCACCTTAGGGCTTCCTGATTCACCTAGTATCCCTAAAGCTGCCACTTATGAAAACCTTACAGCCAGTTTAAATGACTACTCAGCCGTTCAGAGGTTCTTTAAGGCTAACAAATCAGAGATAGCAGCAGCAATTCTTGAACCAGTTGTTGGAAACTCTGGTTTTATTGCTCCTAAACCTGATTTTCTTAATTTCTTATGAAAAATCACCAAGAGGAACAATGCCCTCCTCATCTTTACTGAAGCCATGACTACATTCCGTTTGTCATATGATGGAGCTTAGGAGTATTTTGGCATTATTCTTGATTTAACAACTCTAGGAAAAATCATTGGTGGGGGGTCTTCCTATAGGTGCATACGGAGGGAAGAGGAATATTATGGAGATGGTGGCACCTGAAGCGTATTATGGAGCCATGAACTTATGAATACTTGAATAAAATTGCATCTGAGCTTATTCAAGGCATCATTGATGCTAGGAAGAAGAACGAGGTCATATTTAAAAATGTCTAGCAATCTTGGATCTCATGCTTTGCTAGTGCTAAGTTGCTTTACATCCTTGCCCTGCTTAAGCTGGAGTTGGTCCAATAGAAAGTTCTGATATTTACTAATACCATAAACATGAGTTTTAGATAAAAACCAATTTTGGAAAAAGTTTGGGATCAAGTTTGATCATAATTGTTAATAGCAAATAGCACACTTATAGCGCTTGGGGTCATAGCAACATAGCGCATTGTTATTTGAACTATAACGCATTTATATTGCATATATAAATATATATGTAATATAATCCCAAATAACAAGAATATACAAAAAATAGCCTTAAAAATATGACAAACATTAAATAAAACACTTAGCATAACAAGTTTAAAATTCATCCTTACCATCAAAAACAACATCGTCATCATAATATGGAGCATCATCATGGAGGAATAGAGTGACAGCTAATTGGGAGACAGTAAGTGGGGAGAAAGGAATATTAGCAGAAGTTGACAGGGGTATGGGAAAGACAAAGTGACAAGTAGTGGGGGGATAGTTAGCAAGGAGAAGGGAATGTTAGCAGTTGACAAGGGTGTGTGCATTGTGGGAAAGACAGAGTGGCAATTAGTGGAGTGACAGTTAGTGGGAAAAAGGAAATGTTAATAACTAATAGTGGGGGGTGCATTAGGAAGGGGAAAGTCAAGATGTTGAGCATTGGGTATTGGGAACTGAGGGAATGAGAGCCAAGACTTGGGGCTGGGATTTTCTCAGCTAGGGGCGATAGGCCTGTAGAGTTCTAATTTCTAGTCTTCTATTTTTTGGTGTAACTCTCATTGAATCTTAAATAAATTTCCTTTTATATACTGTGTGCATCTTAATTCTAACAAATATAGTTAAGAGTTGTTATTAAACAGGATTTTGAAAAGAAGAAATCATTAATAGAAGTTGTCATTCAAAAATATAATGAAATAGGAGCACTAAATAGAAAACTAAAAACATGTTGTAACTAGGTTAGGCCTTATAATACTTCACATTTTACTAGAGTCCCATGGTTGCTAAATAAAAAATGTCCCATGACTGCCAAAACAAAAAAAATCCCATAGTTGCGCTATAGCGTGCGCTATAGTGTGCCATAGCACATCAATAGCGTAGCATAGGGACTGTGCTACGCTATGGCCCATAGTGTAATGCTATACGCTATAGCAAGCACTATTTTGCGCTATTGATAACTATGAGTTTGATGTCTTGAATGCTAAGCTACGCTATTGGGGCTGGCCCATAGTGCAGCACTACGCGCTATGCTATGGCCCGTAGCGTAGCACTATGTGTTATAGCGAGCACTATTTTGCGCTATTGATAACTGAGTCTGATGTCTTGAATGATCAATTGCCACAGCATTTTCAGTCCCATACTCTTGAGAAATTCAATGTTGATCTCTTTGATTATCCGATCGCAACGGACGACAGCGAGACAAAGGAAAAGGATGAAGCAATTAAGTTGGTTTATGAGACTATTAAGAATTCTGATGGAGTTTTTTTTATGGTTAGTGAAAAGAATTTGAAGAGACTATTAAGAATTCTGATGGAGTTTCTTTTATGGTTAGTGAAAAGAATTTGAAAAGAATTATTATGCTGCTGAAGACTGCCATTACAAAAGCAGGATATACTGGAAAGGTTGTAATTGGGCTGGATGTTGCTGCTACAGGAAGGAAGATCCTAACTTTGTGGAACCAACGCCAACAACAACTCAACGACCTTGAGGGCAAGGTCGCTTCACCAGGGGCGTATTGTTAGGAGTGACCGGATGAGGGCCGTTAGGATTTTGTATTCCGGGGTGTTTCCTTAATAGCCGTTAGGTATGTGAGTCGTAGGAATGAAAGAAAGCAGGTGATAGCTGTAGAGCAGCTAGGTGTTAGTGTGTGATTGTGCCAGATGTGAGCCTTACGGGTGGGTGGGTTTGTTATTCTTAGGGTCGGCGTATCTCTGTATTTAAGGATGAATTGCGCTGAGCATCAGTAAGAAAGAATCTTAATAGAAGAAGAGTAAAATTATGCATTTGAGCTCCCTTTGATCCAAATCACACTCACCCACAATTTTCACTCCTAAGAAAATGTGGCAAGTTTATGGTTTGATGCCTCCAAATTGTTCAAAAGTCATGAGACGAGTTAGACACTGTTAGCAGAAAATATAAATCGTAAGCTAATTCCACAGTCATTGGATCCCCACCTGAAAATGCTCGTCTCCGAACAGAACTCTGGAGTCTCAATTTCTCTCCGATTCTCTTTCTAAGCCATGGGAGGTCAGTGCGCCTCTTGCCTGTTAAAATGAAAGGACGAAAGGGTTGGAGCTTTCTCTATGTGTGAACCCTCTGTGGGTTTGAAAGTGTGAGTTCCAGAGCAAATCGTAGAGGCTGTCTTGGTTCTGTGCTTCTTCCTATCTCCCTAAAAGCCGCCGCTTGTGAACCACAGGCTTCCTCTCTTTCCCGCAAGACAGCGTGTGCCGCGTGGTCAAGCAAAAGGCTCGTGAGAACTAGCTAGATATATATATATAGTTTTTTTCTGTGAGAGGTGCAAGGTCTTGCTTTAGCTTGGGCTTCTTGTTCTTTTGGGTGCCGAGGAAAGTGGGCAAATTTTGGCTCCTTTTCAATGCCGTAGATTTTAATGCGGAACTGGGCATATGTGACCACTTCAGAGTTATTAAAAAGACTGATTTTAAATATTTATAAAAAATTAATTTTAAATAATATTAAATTTTATAATTTATTTAAAATTAATTTTTTATTAATATTTATATAAAATATATAAATATAAAAATATAAACTTACATTTTCTCCTGTTTTAAATATGTGTGATTTCCTAATTCAATGCACATGAGTGTAAGATGTTTGTTTGGTTATTTTTCTTTCCCTGTGGCATCCGGAACTAAGTGTTTTCTTTTTTTTTTTTTTTCCTTCTAATTGGTATCCTATTTTTTCAGATTACTTTGTTTATTCGACTTTACGTGGGTGTGTGGTGGTTGTTGAACTTCTAATTTTTGGCATATAAAAAAAAATAATACAATATAAATAGTATATAATGTTTGTACAAAAAATCTCTATGTAATAGCATTACTTTATGAAAAAAAGTCAAAAAATTAAGAATTTAATTAATGTTTTAGTCCCATGTTAAAAAAAAAGACACAAATTTTGAGAAAAACGGTGCGTTTAAAGATGGGTGCTTTCCCATTATTTTTCATCTTTCTCTGCCTTCTCTTTCCTGCTTGTTTCTCTAAAACATTCGGCTGATTTCGCCATCGTCAGGTTGCAGTTGTAGGCGGCGCCACACTCCAGGGAGGCAAAAGCGATCTTCCCGAGCTTAGCTTCCCTTCAGGTTGACTTTCTTTTGTGTTTCTTGATGTTTCCTCTATAACTGAACCGGCCATCACGCACGGCAGCACCGCTTTGCTTTACCCTGTGTCAATTCTGCGTGCTACAGGTGCGTGTTTAAAATTTCTGTCCCTTATAATCTTTGACATGTGTAGCCCCAATGGGATTTCTCCTTCTTCTTGATGCCCAAAGTGGCAGAAATGAAGATGTTAACTAGCTGACAGTTTGGGTTGGCGCTGATCGGCATTACCTCCTTAATGTCTCATTTGTATACTAAATTTTACTTGGCGATATTCTGTTGCATTTTCCATGAATATTTTGATGAATTTAAATGCTATGGTCTGATTTGTAATCCGTTTGTTTCAGTTTTGTCGGTGTGAAGTCTGAACTGTGTTGGAATCTGGTAGTTGTGGGTTAGAATGTCAACAGGACAAGTAATTAAGCGTGCCAAATACAAAGCTTCTGTGAAAGACCCTGGCACTCCTGGTGTGCTGAAATTGGTACGATCCCTTTATACCCCATATTTTGTTTATTCTATGGTGTTTCTGTGGTTGTGTTTGATGCCTTTGATCCCCAATGATATTGTCTTTCAATTTTTTTTCCTACTTCTTGTGTTGATATTTTCTATATATTTGGTAGAAAAAGAAAGCTCGTTAGAGAGCAAAGTGGGAAAGTACGACTTGGGGGAGTATAAGATATCCTCCAAATTAGAGGAAGTAAAAGAAAACAGGAACAAGAGAAAACGAAGAATATAGCATCCAGTAGAAGACACCTAAATGGGAGCATTCTAGGTTGTCCAAACACACATGAGAATTGGGTAAACTACACACTGTCACGATAGTTTGTATTGGCTTCTGTAGATCATAAGATATGCTTAGCAATATGAATGCTAACCTGCTAATCCTATCAATCCAAGCATGTGCATAAGCAAAGCGAAGATGACTTAAAGTAATGTATTTAATCTGCACTTATTGTTTTGTAAGAATATGTTGATGAAGTTCAGATTTTGTATGATCATGACTTTGTTGATGCCTTTTAAATTATATCTTTGAGTTTTGAAGGCAAAAAATGAAATTATTATTTTGTATATAAAGAGGTATATATGTAACTAGTTGTTGATGTATTGTTTTTGCCAATTATCTTTCCTCTTCTTTGCAGACTGAGGACAAGTTTGTTTTCAGCCCTAATGATCCTACATCAAACCAAAAGCTTGAAGTGGAGTTCAGATTTATAAAGAGTACTTCTGATCTGTTGTTTGTGTTATTGTTAGTGATCAAAATTGCCTTAGCCATATTGTTGGTAAATTGCTTATGAAGTCTAATATGTTGGTTTTATGCTATCTATGAGTGGCTTCTCAATTTTCTTTGAAAACCATTGGGGGCTAACCAGTTGCTGCAGATCTTTGTTTTTCGAAGTTCTTATGTAGATTTGTTCCTATATTTTTAGATTTTGACTCCATTTTGATATCATGTATGCATATGCTTGTCTGTGCAAAGTTCTTGATGCCTTTTATTTTATTATGCTTGCAAAATTTTAGATCACAAAGTCACCAAAGAGGGATCAGACAGACCACCATGGCTTAATCTTGTCAATTCTCAGGTTTTTCTTTAGTTATTTTTACTTTGGTAATCCTGTCTTCTTTAATTGCATAATTACCACTGCCTGAGCATTTTGCATGTTGCTTTTCATGCTTTACAGTGGAATACTGCTCATGAAAGTATTGATTTCATGGTTCCATTTACTAGGATCCTCACAGTAGTACACTTTGTTTTGCTTTGTTTCTCTTCTTTCTTTTAGATAAATTTATATGATACTACTATGTAATGTTCCAGGGTCAAAGCTATATCTTTGAGTTAGGAAGCTTTCCAGATCTTCATGTATGCCGAGAATTAGTGGGTAAGTTTCTCTCTAGTAAGAAATTTGATTTTGTACTTTTTGTTGAGTAATGTTCTATCACTCATCCAATTGTGATTGGAACCCAGCACTCTTGCTCAAGTTATTCATTCCTTTATTTTTTTATTTATTCTTTGCAATATATTGGATTTTTATATGATAATTGTGTTATCACTAGCCATAAAAGAACCCCTTTTATTTCTTGCTCAATGCAGTTATGTGCTCAGCATTAATTTCATCATTATGCATTGCATTATTGCCCTGGTGGCATAATTGCTTTTCCTGTTAAGGCTTAAGTTTCTCTTAATGACCAGGTTTTTAGTTCTTCCATTAGCTTTCAGATAATCTTAAATTCTAATTTAAAGGCACTTGAGCTAATGTGGTGAGCAAAGCTTTTGGGAAGGAAAGAAATGATTTTAGGAAAATATAGATAGTTTGTAATAGGATTGGGTTTTATAAATTTTAAGAGTAGTCTGTAATTTTAATTGAAAGGTACTTTTGGAAATAAAACTTTCAAGAAGGGTTTCTTTTAGGGAAACAGTTTTTGCAATTTGTGCGTATTTATGGTATTGATATAACACAACGCATAAAACCTTATCTCGTTAGGCAAGTGGGTTACATGGATCAAGCAAAATCATTGGGTTTTATCAAAAATCAAATTTTTAAAAATACTATTTAGTAAAAGATGCTTTTTAACAATATCTCTGAGTGTCCTTTTTGGTTGTTCTCTACCCCTCTTTATTGGACTAAAAGCTATTTGATCAATTGTTTTCATTAGAGCCTCTCTAGCATCTTTTTTGTATATGCCCAAACTACCATAACCAATTATTCGTCATTTTCACCTCAATAGGTGTAACACCAGCATTCTTTTGAATAAAATCATTCCGAATCTTATCTTTTCTTATATGTCCAATCATCCATCTCAACAATCTCATTTCTGCTATCGCCATTTCTTACTCTTGTTGGCACTTCAAAGCCCCATATTCACTATCATAGAGCATAGTTAATTTTATAACAATTTGGTAAAACTTTCTATTATGCTTATTAGCTATTTTGCGATCTCAGATGACTTTTCAAGTGTTTCTCCATTTCAATCTCCCAGCTTACATTCTATGTATACCATACCCATCAATCTCTCCATCACTTTGTAAAATTGATCTGAGCTATTGAAACCTTTACACTTATGGTATGATGTGCTCCCCAGTTTTTATCTCTAAATCATTAATAGCTTGCCTCTTGCTGACATTGCACTTCATGTACTTTGCCTTGCTCTTGTTTAAATGGAAACCCTTTGATTTTAAAGCCTCTCTTCACACCTATAATTTATAATTAACGTCCTCTCTTGATTCCTCTATTAGGACTATATCATTTGCAAAAAGCATACATTACTATATCATTTGCAAAAAGCATACATTTTAAAATTGCTTCTTAGATGTGTCCAGTAAGTACGTCCAAAACTAAAGTAAAAAAGTATGGACTTAAGGATGATCTTTTATGCAGTTGATCTTTATGGGAAAGTCTTCTTATATATTGTTCTCTTTTCTTAATCTGTGCTCAATCACTCTTTCCCTAATTGTTATAGTATAACTCATGAATTTAATCACCTACTGCTTTCCACAACTTTGAATATCTCCCATGTTCTTGTAAATAAGTAACAAAGTGTTATTTTTTCATTTATCTAGCGTCATCTTAGACCTCAATATTTCATTGAACAGTTTGGTGAGCCAAAAAATACCTCTCCCAAACACTTCAAAACCTTAATAGGTATATTATCAAGACTAATAGCCGTACTATTGCCCATCTTCTTAAATGCTCCTTTCGCGTCAACGTCCTGAATTCTATGATAAAAAGTAAAGTTTTGATCCTCCTCTTAAGTAGTTAAACCTTTTATGTCTATATCGTTGTCTGCACATCATTGAAAAGCTTGTAAAAATAATCCCTCTATCTTTCCTTGATATCTCCTTCTACTACAAACACTTTTCGTTCTTCATCCTTAATGCATTTCACTCAACCCCAATCTCTTGTTTTCCTTTCCCTTCTCTTAGCAAGTTTGTATATTTGTTGTTCTCCATTCGTTGTTCCTAAAGCTTGGTAAAACTCTCAAAAGTGTTAGATCTCGTCCCACTAACTACTTTCTTTGTTTTAGTTTTAGCTTTCCCATACTTCTCTCAATTTTTCGCATTGTTCCTAAGCTGTAATGCTTTGAAACACTCTTTTATATTTAATCTTCTCTTGCACACTCTCATTCCACTCCCATGATTTTTTACTTTTAGGGCTAAATCCTTTTGATTCGCATAAAACTACTTTATCTGCCTTCCAAATCCTATTGGCCGTCTCTTCCCACATACGCTTGGTACACCCTTGTGTCTTTCAAATTCTTTCCTCCATTAGCTTTATTCAAAATACCAACTGCTTTTCACCCTTTAGTTGCCACCACTTGGTCCTCAAGTTTATAGCTTGTCAAATTCTCTATTTCTAACTCTTGACATACACATCAAGGACTAAAACCCTAAGTTGTATGGTTAAGCTCTTACCTAATGTAACTTTGTAATCCTTATAGATTTTTTTATCTAAATTCCTTTAACCAAAAAAAAAAAAAAAAATCTATTTGCGAACTTAAAATCTCACTCTTGTATGAATTAGATGCTCCTCCCGCTTTTTAAAACAAGTATTTACAATCTTAAAGTCATAAGCCATTGAAAAGTCAAGATTAAGGAAAATCCCATTTTTTATATAGATGAAGGAAAACCTCCCAAAGGTGTTTGTTGTTGTTCATTTTAATAATGGTTGTTGTGCATATGAATTCTACATTGCTCTCATTCATAACCAAGTCAGGTCTATTGGGTGAAGGCTTATTGACCCATTAGTTTGGTCTTAAGTCCTTACAAGCTCATTACAGTAGTTCTTTCTATTAAGTGTTTTCATATTGTATTTCGTGGGTTGACAGTAATTTGATGCAACTTGTGAATGAGATGGAGATGTTAGAAGAAGTAAAAGATCATGGCTAATCCTTTAGTTGGATTTTGAGATAGGTTACAATCACGTGAGTTGGCATTTCTTGGAGAAGGTTCAAGATGGAAATGGGTTTTGTTCAAGATAGAGATTATTAATTTTTGACTATCTCTGCTGCTGCTTCGTATTGATTGTTAATGGCGAGCCTATATCTTGATTTCAAGGTCAGAGAGGAGTTAGCTAAGGGGAACCCTTATTAGCCTTTTTTATTTACTTAGTGGCTAATGTGCTTAGTTGAATGTTCTCTGAGGCTGTTGATAGAGGTCTTCTTATGGGTTTTATAAGAGGTTCAAAGGAGATTATGTTTACTCATCTTCAGTTTGCTTGTAATACCTTTTCTTTTTCCTCTCATGGAACAGGATGTTTGCACTTTCACTGCTGTTCTTTACATTCTTAAGTTGTTGGAAGCTGTGTTTTGGTTTGAAGATTTATTTGGCAAAGAGTGCTTTGCCAAGCTTGAATATAGATAATCAGATCCATAGTTACTTTGCTTCTCTAGCTGTTAGTCAAGTTTCAAAGAGGCCTTGTAGTTGTTGGGGTGTTCGTTTGGATGGTAACTGTTAACCCATTGGTTAATTCTTTATGGCAGCCTAAGGTTCAAACATCTCCAAGCCTTTGGATAGATTGGAAAGCGTCTCTTAAGCATTTGTTTATTTTTTTTTTTAGTTTGTATTCCTTAATTGCGTCTATTTTCTTTTACTTTTATTAGGGTTTGGATTTTGTTTTTGGCTTTATTTCTTTTTAGTTGTTTTACATATACTTTCCTATTGCTTTAGTTTTGAACATCTTTTATCAAAACATATGCTCTTTGATTGTTTTGGAACAGCTACTGCCCTTAAAAAGTCTGAAAATGCTGCACCAACTATTTCTAAGGAGCAGCTGAGTACTGCTGAAATGGAGCTCCGAATAAAGCTATTGCAAGAGGATAGGTATTTCATATTTGGCCTTTTGATGCTTTGGATTCTTTGAAGTTTGAAGTGAAAAGTTTATTAGATAACCTTATAATGTGGATCAGTTTCTTTGGCAGGGTTAAGCAATGCATCTTGTCCTTATTTTTTATCTTTAGACAGCTATATAGTAACTAAAATAATAGTTTTTGGAATCACTGATTGCAGTATACTTTTCTTTGGTAAAGAAGCTTGAGAGCAAGTCTTACCTTATGCTACTTTGTGTGCTGATATGACTTACATTTGAGGTATCCAGAGAAGAAATAACCAGGTCTGGTTGCAATATAAATATAGTATGATAATTGAGGGAAGGCTAGTGATGCCTAATTGTCCTTTTGTTAAGAGGTTAGATTGGTTGGAGTGAATTGATTGTCCATCGTTTAATGCAATGAACAAGAGTAGTGCGGTGGAATTAATAATTGCTAACTAGGATAGAAAATTGATTAAAATCACACCTGGATTGCACCAAGAAAACCAGACAATCTTTCTGTGCAATACAAATTTTTTTGTGCAAAGAAAGAGAATAAAGCAAAGCATGTTTTGATCAAACCTGAAGGGAACAGTTGGGTGATGATAGTAAGATGTTTGGCACTGGATAAACTTAATGAACAAAGCCCATCAACTCCAGATGTGAATTACTCTTCATCAAAGAGAATTTCGTCCTCAAGTTTGGGCTTACAAAATTACATGACTCCCTTGAGTTGATTCATCAACAATAGCTATGTGAGAGGAGAAAATTTGGATTTGATAGTTGAAACTCTTGAATTTCTTGTCTTTGGTGTTCAAGAATGGATGCTTGTATGTTTGGGAAACCAATGACTCAGATCATCATTGGAGGTGAAATATAGCCATTGGGAGTGTTAGAATTTGCAGTATAACCATTTGATAATGTCCTTGCTTCCTTGCAAAAGGTGCTCCTTTGTCTATCATACAAATTAGCTGGTTTCTTTGTAAGCTGATGTATTTCTTGTTTTGTTTCTCCATTTATGCTTTGGGAGGTCCTAAATGTTTTGTTTTTATAAAGTTATCTTAGTTTAGAATACTTTATTGATATTGTCGAAGTACTTTTTGCAGCAAGTTGCAAAAGCTTCATAAGGAACTTGTGATAGGCGGTAAGCTGACAGAATCAGAGTTTTGGGCTACAAGGAAGGTATTAATATATTCTAAATGCCATGTTCTTGTTAGTTCTCTCCATAGTTATTAATTGCGAGCGCAATGGGTTGCAATTGCGCATTGCACTTTGCAAGGGAACACAGTGCAACAAATCCCTAATTGCATTGTGCAGTCCTCTTTGCAACGCAATTGTTTGCTCAACTTGTGCAGTTGTGCACAATTTCCTTGCTTATTGCGAGTGTAATCAGAACAAGGTGAACCAACTCAATGAGAAAATAATTTTGAACCCCAAACTTGGTCACTTCTTAACTTTTGCAGCCCTTTCTACCTCTCGATCTCTTGGGCTCAAGTGTCTCAGAGCCATTGCGGCCTTCATCTATGGTGCACCCATCGAAGCTCTCTGCCTTTGTTTGCAATGCACCCATCAGAGCTCTCTTTCTCCATCTGTAGTTAACCTATCAAAGCTCTCTGCCTCTTTTTACAATACACCCATCGAAGCTCTTTGCCTCCGATGGGCATGTTTTAGGTTGGCATTTTGGTTGTCTCTATTTTGTTTCTTGAGTCAATCTCTCTGTTTTCTGTTTTTCGTTTCTTGTCTCGGATGTCTTTGTTTGGCGTTTCTTAGGTAGGTCTCTCCGTTTTTGCTTCTGGACATATAACTTTTTTGAATAAACAAATTAGTTAAATGCTATTTTGCTATTGACAACTATGATTTGATATTATGTTACTTAGTGTTTGTTATTTGGAATTTTAAATCTTGATTGTAAATGAAGTTGTAATATTTTAAGACTATTTTTTTATATATTGTTATTTGGGATTACATTAAATATATAAAAATATATAATTTATATATTTAATATAATTGTGCAATTGTTCAAATTGCAATGTGTAATGCACAGTGTTGTAATGGCTCAAGCGCAATGATTGTGTAATTCGCAATTGATAACTATGGTTCTCTTCTGTTTTAGACATGGCATTTGAATTTTAATTTTCATAGAGTTAGACCAATATGTGTTCACTTTGCTAGTGAGAGAATTTTTTTTTTTTTTTTTTGTGGTAATACAATAGTAAAAGGGAAAGTACTTTGCGAAGTTTCTATCAATCATGTTGCAGAAATTGCTGGCTAGAGATGAAAGCAAGATGCCAAAACAACGAGTTGGCTTTAAAAATTCAATGATCTTTGACACAAAGCCTATGAGTGATGGCCGGGTATGATACTGCCTCTCTTTCCTTTTCTGCATGATTCTGTGTCTCTATTGATGACACCTGGATTTGTTGCTGCATACTTGAAGTCAACATGAGAACCTTGTAGATGTAATTGCCTGCTTGTTGCAGCTGAGAGAGTAGGTTCAAAATGTTTGACATATGGATCCTTTTTTCAAGTGTCTGTATCTCATAGTTCGCATCATTTAGCAGTTCCTAATTACTTTTCATTTGTATTTTGTTTTTGCTTCGGGTAGAATTTGTCATATAAATTTTTTACATTTTATTCTTTTTTTTCAGACAAACCAGGTCACATTTAGTTTGACTCCAGAGATCAAATACCAGGCATGTTTCTTGACCAAACTCTGTCTGTTATTAGTCAATGGGACTTCAAGTTAAATTTAAATTTTTTAACTTTTTAGTGTCAGTAATATTGATACTAGCTTGATTTATGCTTGTATGCAGTTATGCACTCTGCAGAAATAATTGCAATTGTTATGAACCAACAATACCAAAAGCTTAATCTGTGTTAGGTTGAGGCCTGGGAATACTTTTTACCAACACACACCTTCACATGAAATCCCTATTGGCATGAAGGTTGGACAAAGCATAGGCGTAACTAACTCTTGTACTAAAATGTTTAATTTAATCATGAAGAGTAAGGGCAGTACGGATTGAAGTCTTGATCTATGGTCAGAGGCCTTGGTACATGTCAAGGAATCATATGTTTCAAAAGTTTAAGATTCTAGGTTGTTAATTTCTGGAGAGAGAAAAGAAATTTTTGAGAGAGACAACAAATGGAAATGGAATCAGCCCATCCAAAAGTTTAATTTTCACATATACCGACAGGAATGCTTCTCTTGCTGTATTTCCTTATTACAATTATCATGGTGGTGGCAAATTGACAGTATAACATGCTTCCACTGCAACCATCTTTACAAGAGAAAGTCCATCTGCTTTTGATTCCTGAATTCTCTTTAGTGTTGGTTTTGCTTGCATGCCTTAAATAGTAAAATCTTGGTGTTACTCAATAAAGCCAGTAATACGATATTGCTCCTTTACTATTTAAAAAGTGCATATTCTGCTTGATTATTAATTCTCTAAGCTGATATATGTTAGCACCTGTACTATTGTTATTTAGATATTTCTTTGAGTGTTTATATGACGGATGGACTTCCATATTTCTTACTTTCTTTTCATGTTGCCTTTCCAGATCTTTGCTTTGAAACCAGCTGTACATCAGGCATTCCTCAATTTTGTGCCTAGTAAGGTACGATTAATAATATTTCCACTATAAATGTGTTTGTGCTAAGCACATCTCAGATGATCATTGATAGAAAACCAAATTCCACTTTGCCTACTTTAAGTTTTCTTTTTTGTGTTTGTCTTCAAATTATAGATGACAGAGAAGGATTTCTGGACTAAATATTTCAGAGCTGAATACCTCCATAGCACAAAAAATGCTGTTGCAGCAGCTGCTGAGGCTGCTGAAGATGAGGAGCTTGCTGTTTTTCTGAAAGATGATGAGATATTGGAAAGTGAAGCTCGAAAGAAGGTCTACCCTTGTTTCTAATTTTTTTCAATGGGATCTTTCTTTGGGTCACCGTCTCCCTTACTGCAAAGTTTTCTGAGAATACTTTTGCCCTTTTTGTATTTATGTTTGCAGGTTCGACGGGTTGATCCAACTTTAGACATGGAAGCAGACCAAGGAGATGATTACACTCATCTTCCTGTATGGTGAATGAAACCATTCCTCAATCTCATTTAGGAGGTCCCCGATTTCTAATATGAACATTCGTGTCTAGATACTTGTTCTCACTTTTCATTTAGTGCAAACCTTTTCTTGTTCTAGTAAAAATTTGAGTTACAATGTTAAATGGTTCTTTGAATTAAATAGAACATCTTATTTGATTATTCTATTAATCTTTTGGTAGGAATAATTGGAAGCCAACTCTGGTAGGATGACTAGGCTTATGTATTTTTTTTAATTTAATATTTTAAGGATTAAAACCAAGTTTGGTGTAGCTTTTTCAAGAAGTTTTGAAGCCAAGAAGTATAAGAAAAATTAAGAAATAGGATAAATTGATATTTGAAAAAAGCCATCTTGGAGATCAATATAATCTGAGCACTAGTAGAAAGCGTTTCTGCTCATAATTTTATCAACAGAGGGTACTTGAATTATCTAACAAGGTAAGCTTTTTCAAAAATAAGATCTTAATGTGTCATTTAGAAATCTGGAGGACTATTTTGGAAGCATTTTAAACTAGATATATTTTTCAATGGTAGAATTTGCTCGTAAAGTTCCCAATATGGGTTGAGCTTTTATGTTCCAATTCCATTAAGACTAAGAAACTTCAGTGAATCCTATGTGTTATGTGTGTTAACTGAGTGACAATAGTTGCCAGAAGCTGTTATAACCATATAAGATTTAGCAAGCCTCTGATTTATCCTGGCCCACCTGTTTAGAAATGGCGTAGAGGGAGAGGAATACTGTTCATATCATGATAACTAATTTTTTATTCTGTACTCATACCATCTGCTGTTGTTATAAAATGTTTAATATTATACACGTAAATATCTGCTCTATTGATTAAGAAGTGCAGCAAGTGCTAGGTCTGAACTTAATTTCTGTATCTGAAGTTTTTCCTTCTTTCAATGAGAAGGATCATGGGATCTTCCGTGATGGTAGCAAGGAAATATCTGAAGCACAACATCAGTTGTATCGGAGAACTTTGTTGCAAGATCTTAATCGGCAAGGTGCAGTTGTTCTTGAAGGAAGAACTTTAGGTAATGTTCTCTCTTCAATTTGCTGTATTTTCCATGTATTCATTAGATTGTGATCATTTTATTTCATTCTTTGATTTTATATTCATAATGGCTCTTGTTTCATCCCTTCCTGTATCATATCAGCGAAGCAAATATATTATGTATACTTATAGTCTTGAAACTTAATATGCAAATTCCATGAGGTAGACAAAACTAGTTCTTGATTGTTGATTTTGCGTATACTGGCAACTACTGAGTATCACAATTAGATTGTTACCTGATATATAACATGCTTCACTCCTACAGCCAATAGTTAGTTTCTCATTGTTAAGAAATACTAGGTTAGTCTCAAGGGTTAAGAAGGTGGTTTCTTGTAGTGAAGTCAAAAATAGTGGGTATGAGTATCTTTTGTTAGTCATAGTTTTGGTATAAGTAAAGTTCAAGTTGGTGTATTAAATAGATATTCAAGAACATTCTTTAATTGAATAGAATTCTGATTTTCCCAAGTTTTCTCTCTCAGCCTTTCACTCCCTAATTCTTTCAACACTAGTTTTATTTTTTCCAGAGGGATGGTTTTGTTCAGATGGGATGTGAATCGAGATAAACTTGTTTCTCACATACTCTCACTGCTATTGCATTTTGTTTTAGCTTTCAGCAAATTCACTTTTCACGTTGGATATAAAATACTCGAACATACCTTTCCATATTTTAAATAAACTACCGTTTGTAAATATTTATTTTATCATTTTATATGTAAAAATAAAAATTCAAAAATCAAGTAGACTAGAAGTTAAAAAGAGTAGGCATGCACAGACTTTATTATACAAAAATACAAACACCAAAACTAAATAAGTCATAAGCATTAAAAATTGAGAGTAGTAAATGGCAGGGGGTGTTTAAATCAGTGTCTTCAAAATTATAACTTAAATAATTGTGACTCACAGGATCGTTGAAATATAACATTCAGTTACATAATCATAAGTACATTACAACTCTGAGAAAACTGGATCTTTAAACTTCAACTTTCTTGATGGTACTATGACCTGCGCAAGAAAGTTTATTTTATTTTGTTAGGGGCCCTGCGCCGGGTTGGGGGGGGGGGAGGTGTTCTGTCTGCATGGTGTATCCTACTTAGAAGGAAAATAAAGAAGCTGACTTTTTTCGTAATTTCTTAACCATCTAATGGGCTGATGAGTTTGATTCTAAATAAAAATGTAGATATGGAGCTGGAACACCCAATAACAGTAGCAGAAGCACTTGCCAGGACAAAACAGGGTTAGTGTGGCTTAAATTGTTTTGTTTTCTTTCATCTTGCATTCATTGTTGAGTGAGCTCTTAAAGACAACTTCTTTGCAGAATCAGATGGGGATATGGAACAGGAGAGACGTAAAAGAATTTCTCAGATGACTCAGATTGAGGATCTTCAGGCACAGCATGATCATCATTTTGCTTCACTTTCTATAAAGGTTCATTTTTTTCAAATTGTTAAAGACTTATAATTATTACAAAGTATTTATATCATGTTTTTTATATTGCTAGTTAATCACTGAATTCATAAAATAATATTTACAATTATCTGACATGCATACATTTTATGTTTGTTTCTTTCTTGAGAACAGGATCCTCGTGATTATTTTGATTTCCAACAAGCTAATGCAGTTAAAACAACGGATGATTCACAAGTGGGGATGGAGCAAATAACATGCAGTTTGAGTTCTGAGGAAGCATATGGCTCTTTGAGATCATCCATATCTAGGATAAAGGCCATGGGGTTAGATGATCCCATAATTAGCCCTGCAATTTCTCACACGGTAATGACATTTTTGTGTACAAAAAATTCTATTCTAGAAATATTTTTTTTTAATAATTGACAAATGTGTGTTGATTAAATGCTCAATATGCTAGGATGATATCTTTCCTCTTTTTTCCTCCATTATCCGCTTTTCTATTAAAAAATTTTCTAATAGTTCAGAGTTGGATTCTGTTTATTGTTTTACAGGTTCTAAATACATTGACCAAGAATATCTCAAGCACCAAAAATCATCTTGGGAAAAATTCCCAGGAGAGTGTCCTTAGCATATTGCCTAACACAACGAAGGAGCAATTGCTGGAAGTGAGTCAAGATCAATTGTTTTTTTTTTTTTTTTTTTGTTCTTTTTCAAAAATCTTGGTATTGTTTGTAGATTGGAATATTCTTATGCATTTAACACATACTTTCTTCTTTCTAGCACTGGGTGTTAAGTCAAGAACTGCTGAGGCATTTTTGGTCTTCTTATCCAATTACAACATCAAACCTTAATACTAAGGTAATAGCTTTATGATTTTATTAACATCTTTACAGGCTGAAAACTAGAATATATGCTCTGAAACACCATCCATCAAATATAGCATTCAAAAGTCTAGAATTTGGGCCTGCTTGCAGTTATATGTGAATTCACCACCTGCTATGTTGTTGTCATGAAAATAGTCTTTACCACTCTTCACATCCCCCTACAACCCTGGTATTTCTTTTCTTACCTATACCAATAGTTCATTTTAATGTGTAGCATATTTTGAAGCCTGATGAGTATTGTTATTGGTAAAATTATATGGTCTAACTTGTAAGGATTAGTCCATCCGATGATGGAGAGTTAATAAGCCAAGAGTTTGATGTTATATCATGTGTACATTCAGATGCCTCTTTTATGCTAAAGTAAGTGTTGAAGAATCATTTACTCTAAGTTGATTTAGCTTATAAGCAAGGGCCCAATCCATATTTAGAAATTATGTTTTGTAAATTATTTTAAAAGATGCTTCTTCTGGTGCTTTTAAAAAGCCACAGCAGCTTTTATGAAGCGCCTAAGGGGATGCTTATCAAAGTTGCTGCGGCTGTCAAAAATATGAAATACCTAGAATAACTACACCTTCTGTTAACTGCTATCGTTATCCTTTCCAAATTCAAACTTGTATTTATTTATAATATCTAATTTTGTAATTTGTTATACTAACGGCAGCATTGTAATACTTTAACTGAACAATTTTATTTATTAATGTGAAACTCAGCAGCTTTTACTTACTTATGCATACTTTATCTGAGCAATATTTTGATAACCTTTGACAGCAGAATTTTCGTAACATTCACAGTACAGCAGCTTTTGCAAACCAACCAAAGGGAGCCTAACTGTTCTGAAGTGATTCACTATTTAGGTTTTTCAAGAATTGAGTTGGATTTTCTTTATATGCCATTTGTAGAAATGTGATGCGTCATGCATTGTGTCACAGATATATCAATACACTGATTATCCATGGTATGCTTTTTCAATTGCTTGCAGTATACCAATTGTATTGTTCCTTTGGTGATTGGATGCAGGTGAGCAAACTAAAGGATTCGATATCACAAATATATTCCAAACTTGAGGTATTTACTAAGCAAGAGTGTATATTACTCCACTGATATATTAGCCTTAGTTCTTTGCCATTACTCCCAAACTTGCAAAGGTTTTTTGGTTGTAACAATAACCCAAAATCTTTCTGTATTTCTTTTTGATTTACAGGAAATAAAGGTATCTGCACGGTCAGACTTGCGGCACCATGTATCCCTTATGGTCTATCCTATGCAGCAGGTAAACACTTCAAACAGATTTTACCATGTTTCATTTATTTATATGTGATCTTCTTAAACCGCTTCATATACTGTCTCTTTATTGGAAATTATTGTCATTTTATAAAATGAATGCATTGAATCAAAGGAAAGAGATGTTACTTATTCAGCTCGCATTTACTCAATATTATTACTTAAACAACACCTTTGTTTGACCTGGCAACTTCAATTCCAAGGAAGTAACTCAATTTTCCCTAATCCTTAATGTCAAATTTCTCAACCAATTAGGTCTTGAGATTACTAATTTCTTCTGTGTCATTTTCAATTGCCACAATGTCATCAACATAAACAATAAGAATTGTAATTTTCTCTCCACATCTCCTGAAAAATAAAGGTATGATCAACATTACTCTGGCTATACCCAAGAGTTATAATCACAATGCGCAATCTATTAAACCATGTTCTGGGGGATTGTTTTAACTCATACAATGCCTTCTTCAACTTATAGACGTTCCCTTGGATTTTATGACATGTAAAACCAAGAAAAATATCTATAAAGACCTCTTCCTCTAGTCTCTCCATGCTGAAAAATAAGCTTCATCCTCCTAGAATTTTACATCCATGCTAACAAATGTTTTTCGGATAGGGGGATGATAATACTTGTAACCTTTCTAAGTTTGAGTGTTGTCTAAGAATTCACATTGTAGGGCCCGGAACTGTAGGTTTGTGATCATGAACAAAATATACACGACCAAATACCTTTGGTGGAACTAAGTAAGAGACAGATTGTTAAAGAAGCTCTAATGGGGATTTAAAACTCAATGTTTTCCATGGTATTTGATTAATCAGTTAAGCTGCTGATAGAACAAGAACTCCCCACAGATATTTAGGAACCAGCAAGGAAAAAAGTAAAGCTCTTGCCACTTCTAACAAATATTTGTTCTTGTGCTCGGCAACTCCATTTTGAGCTAGAGTATTTATACAACTAGTCTAGTGTACAATCCCATGATCATCCAGATATTGTTGAAATTCATTATTCATATAGTTTAGCCCATTATCACTTTTGAAAATTTTTATCTTTGCATCAAATTGGGTGCAAATCAAAGCATGAAATCTTTTAAAGAAAGAAAACACTTCCTCCTTAAAGTGCATCAAGTAAACCCTAGTGCAACAACTAATGCAGTCAATAAAAGTAAGAAGCCATTTATATCCAAACAAAGAAGTCATACGACAAGGTCTCCATACATTAGAGTGAACAATCATAAAAGGAACTGGACTTCTATTATCATTACTGGAATAAGAGTTTCTGACATGTTTGGCAAGTTCACAAACATCACATACTTGCTTTGTTTTGTTTCATTTTGGGTACAGATTTGGCAAGAGTTTTTTCATAACCACAAAAGAGGGATGTCTAAGTCTCGTAGGCCATCTCAATAGGTTGGAAGTATTTGAGTTTCTGTACTCCGTTTGGGATGTCAAGCCGGTGCTGACCCTCGGACTATCCTCCAAAAAATATATGCTATTACAAATTCTACCATAACTAATTGTCCTCTCTGTCTCTAGTTCCTGAAAGACACAATGGTAAAGGGAAAATGTGACCTTACAATTTAAGTCTCTAGTAATAGCACTTATGGGGAACAAGTTATTTGAAAAGCTTGGAACATATAGGGCAGACAAATTTAATAGAGGAGTACACTTTATATATCCTTTGCCAACTACAAGGGATAAGGAACCATCTGCAATATAGAAAGTGCCTTGCTGTCTAAAGGTGAAAGCGGGGAAAAAATTGATGAATGACCAGTAATGTGATTAGGGGCCCCAGAATTAATGATCCAAGAAGCTGTACTATTAAAAGTGTAGGCACTCAAGGCTATAATAGATTTACCTGCATGGGCTAAGTGTGTAGAGGTAGTGGTGGAGGAAGAGGACATATTCCCTTTTGTTTCCTACAGGTTGTTTAACCTTGTCATCATAAGTATCTTCTTAAGAGACTTCATTTCCTCCCTAGAGAAGTTATCCTCATCCTAATGTATCCTATCTGAGATTGGATCAGTTGCCACTGATAAATGGACTTGGGTCCTAGAATAACCTCCCCTTCTTTCGTTGAGCTTCCAGCACTACTCCCTTGTGTGCCTCATCTTGCCACAGAAGTCACATCACAATGTGTCCTTGTCAACTTGAATAGTGGCATCTGAAGAATTACTAGCTTTCTAACCTATATTGACATTCAAAGCAGATCTATCAACTTGAGTAGGTAAAAGCATAAATGATTGCATTACGACTGACCCAAGAGTATGCCTCTTTTATAGCATTCCAAATTTTTTTGGCTGTATCTAAGAACATATAAGTCTTACTAATCTCATACTCCATTAAGTAACCAAGACATGACAAGGCTGTTCTCTAATTCCCACTTGATCAATTGAAGGGTTGGTCTCAACTGGTTTTTTTCTTTCTGCCACAGACATACCCATAAAGTCCTCTAGCCTTCAAAGACAGTGTACAAGTGGTTGACCATGTAAGATAGTTGGTACCATCAAATTTCTTTTGGCTAATTTGAAGAGTGGGATTGTCATTGAGAGTCACCACACAACCCATAAGCTCCCCTAAATTAGATGGATGGAGATGATTCAAAGAGAGAAAGATGATTTAGAGAGAAAGATGGAGAAGAAGAGAAGGAAAAAATGTTTGGGTGTCGTTGTCTTCGTTTCCCCGACTCCCACAAACTGATATTTCATCCAGCAAATAAAACTATGAAATTTCAAAAATGCCCCTGTAACATAGGTAAAATACTACCGTGCGCAACAGTAATGAACCATACATCTTATAACAATCTATCACCACTCCTAGCAGTACATTTTGTTTATCTGCTGTTAAGTGGCAACTTAATTTTGTGCATAAAAAACGGATTTGCAGTAGTTGACTGCTGTTTAAACAAAGGGCTTCTGGATTGGGAGGATGCCATTTTTAGCTGGCATCTAAACTTATATACAGTTCAAGTAACATCAACCAAACAATGGTTAAAAATGTTCAATGAGTAGTTTAATGTGTTAACCTTATATTGAATTTATTAACCGTTGTTTGGTTAATATGACCTAAAATGGAAATGTTTAACAAGGTGACTAAAACTGTCATACCCTAAATTTTTTTGACAGACACCACCAATTACTTGTGTCACTGGCTTGACTGAAGAGTTTGTGTGTAGTGAAGCCACTGCCCTGACTAGACATTATATTTGAATGGCTTCATAAGCAGGGATGCCATAGATGTCTCTCCATGTCTTTCATTCATTTTTTACGTAGTTATCAACCATTGCACCTCCTGAACTTTTACTGTGGGTAAGATTTTAGGTGTGTACAAGTGTTTACTGTTTGTCTTCAACTGGCCAAATTTTACTCTGGATGGATTATAACTTTGTTACTGAGTGTCTTGATTATGTGATGACCTTAGTATTTGTGTATCGTACTTGTGTGTTAGAAATTTGCAATCCTTGTGCAGGCTCTGGATGCTGCTTTATTACATTATGAGGCTGACATGCGGAAAAGAACTGCTAGAGGACCAAAGCCTAATGGTTATGTCTGAGAATATTTCGGCACTAACAACAATAGCAGCAGCAGGCTGTAACATTAAATTTGTAGATTGCATCAATTTTTGCTGTGCGTCGTCCTATATCACCAATATCTGTTGTGTAGTGTAATGTTATCTGTTAGTACTTTCAAGAAGATTCATCCAGAATAGTAAAACTACAGCAAAAATATACTTCTTAGCGGTCGCCTGGCAGTTTAAAATAATACATGCATAGTAAAAGAGCCAAAAATACGATAACAGCTCTCAACAAATTTAGGTTTGTTTGTTTGCTGTATGAAAAATAAACTGAGCTTTCGTTTATGATTCTGCAATGGCTCCTCTAACAGGTGTACAAATTGAAGGCAATGTGTGTCAAGATATGGCACAATCTTATTAATGCACAAAAGAAGGATAATAATCAATGTCTCCTGCCAAGTGGTAAGTAATGGTGAAGTCGTTATCCTCCAAAAGTAACATTACTGCAATTAGAAGGCAGAGTGAATTCGGGGTTCACTCATGCTTATAAAGTCTGTTTAGGGGTAAACGCTGACTAGAAATTGAGTTGGTTGCATTCGATACTATTTTTTTTTAATGAGATATCATACAAAAAAAAAAAAAAAAAAAACGAAGCCACTAAATCTTTAGTATGGGCAATTGGCAATGTGAGGTGAAGTCTTGCAAACTCCTCTCCATGGAATTTTGATAAAATTAATGAAAAATATAAAATTTATTAAATCTCAGTATGAATTATAAAGTTTAATAAATTTTATTATTTAAAATTTTTTAAATGAATTTAATGTTGTGAGATAAAAACAATAGGGAATATGAGGCTTCCAAAAGAAATTATATATCAAAGTATAGAGGTTTAGTTTTGTAATTTTTTTGAAAGAGTAATTTAATTCTTTAATCTTTAAATAGGACAAATTTAGTTATTTTATAATTACAATTGAGATAATTTAGTTTTTTATTTACTAAATTTTTTAATATAATATAACTCATCAATTATGATTTAAATTTAATTTTTTTATTATAATGTGAGGTAATTATTATGTAAATTTTTTTATTTAAAAAAGTTATAAAAATGCATAAAATTAGGATGTAGGACTTAAAAAAAGTAAATAATTTCACATAAAAGGATAAGTGTTTAAATTTGTATAACAAAAATAAAGTTTAAGTTAACATAGATTAATTATATCGTACTAGAAAAGAAAAATTCAATAAATGAGAAATTAAATTGTTTTAATTACATTTATAGTGAGATTAAATTGTTCTAATTATAATTGTGAAAAGATTAGACTTAAAAAAAGTAAATAATTTCACATAAAAGGATAAGTGTCTAAATTTGTATAGCAAAAATAAAGTTTAAGTTAACAGATTAATTATATCGTACTAGAAAAGAAAAATTTAATAAATGAGAGATTAAATTGTTTTAATTATATTTATAGTGAGACTAAATTGTTTTAATTATAATTATGAAAAGATTAAATTTATCTTATTTTAAAATTAAAGAATTAAATTATTTTTTTAAAAAGTTGAGGAACTAAAAGTTGAGATTAAATTGCTTTTCTAACATCATCCTCTTTATGAGAACTCCATTACTTACTAATGTCCATGCTTTGAAGATCACCACGCCTTGGAAGTTTTAGTCTCTTAAGCATCGCTATAGTTGAGGCAAACCTTGTTTTAGCTACAACCAACAATTTCAAAAGCACAAAATCATTAAATATAGCCAACCTCATTGAGTTGTTAATACTGAAGTTTCCAATGAATACAACATCATTACTAACTTGTGTGATCTAGTGGTACTCATCTTAAACAATTTCATTTCTCTTTATGTTCCTAGCAGCACAAATATTTTTAGTACAAGATTTAATGTATGCACTACTCATGGGGTTCATAGTATAGAGGGATATTCAACTTCAATCAATGAACCAATAACCCTACAAACAGGGGCATTATCATTGATAATTTATACTACATTTTTTGGGGCAACGTCTTATTATTAATTTCATCGGCTAAGCTAAATATCTTTGTCTTTATATTCTTTGGAACCATCAATAGCTTTCAAAAACATAGGACTACCATTAGAAGTAATTATTAGATTAATTAAAGGTTTTGGTTGAACATTCATCCAACCATCAATCACTATACTCACTTCCTTTTGCCTTCAAGTATCTTTAATTGGGTGAAATATCTCCACATTTGCCTTCTCCCATTGCGATAAAGTATTTCTCAAGGAATATTAGGTCGATGGTGTAAAACCAAAAAATTGCTAGTTTGAACACAATTGAAATGTGTTTATTAATGTAATGAGGATAATGAGCAAGATTAAAAGACAAACTAACTGAATAAAATAATAATAATAATACACAAAATTTTATTTTATTAAATAAGATTGACTATATAAATCAAATTACGTCATTAAATTTTATTTAAGTATTTTTTTTATCTTTTTTTATTTATCTTTATTAAATTAAAAATTATTTAATTAAAAACTATTTGTCCGAACATCCTATCAATATCAATTGTAACTTTCTCTCTAATACTTTAATTAAATGTTTTTTCAAGAGGGTTGACAGCCCTTCTTTTATTTCATTCGAATATTTTACCACCATTGTATTGACTGGTGTAGGCCAAGTAATTTGTTTGGATTTTCTACTTGCCTCAGTAGTCTCAACCACTGATTCAGTTTAACTACTTAAGAGTCACCTCGAAACACATCATAATACTCATCCCTTGATTACTTGACCGGTGATTTCTAACTTTAGAATATGTCGCATTAAAGACACATGGACAATAATTACATTGCCATGTTTTAGTCCCATCTCTCTTTTAATTTCCATGGCATAAGACAGTACGATAACCCCAAAGAGGAGTTTCCTCCTTTTGTACACCGGATGGAATAGCAAATTCACTAATAAAATTCTTAGGAGTTGAGGTTCTAGTATTAAGGTTTAATTTTGAAGTCATCTCAATTTGAACTTGCAAACACCTTCAAAGTAATTGTGTAATCTTGTATTAAAGTATTTGTGACCATGAAACTAAACTTTATGTCCGCAAAATTTAAATTAACAAAGTCCATTTACAATAAGAAAAAATAATTATAAGTGACAATCATATTAACCAAAGTGAAATATAACAAGAGGGAAAAATAATATGAATAAAGAATTACGTGAAAATAAATTTGAGGGCCACAAAAATAGAATCTCAATTACATCAAGTGCATCAAACTAAATCGAAGTAATATGAAAAAGAAATTGAATCATGCATCAAACCGAACCAACAACAAAATGACATAAGAGGGCTAAAAAAAACAAACTTTGGGCCATTGGATGTACACTGCGATCTGCAGCACTAATAGGTTGAATAATTATAAAATTTTCATTTTTGTAAAATATATTTAACCTAATTAAAATTCACTTTAATTAGAAAAAAAATTAATGAACACTGTAATAACAATTTTTTAAGTATTTTAATAATTAAATAATATTATATATACAAAAATTATATTTATGATATTATCTTATTTAAACATTAATATTTGACTGTTCTCACCATATCTCACAAAATGAATTATTTGATTTTAATAATTTTTTTATTTTAATAACCCTTATATTTTAAAGTATATAAATTTTATTTTTTCTATTATTCCTTACCTTTCTAAAACAAAGACAGAGGATCCGGATACACCCTCCAAAGTGGCTTACCTATGGTCCGCTGTTCCGGTTTTTAAAATATTGAACCAAACCTTTTTCCTTGCACATCTCACATTCCTAGCGAGTGGCGACGGAGATAAACCCAAAATCTGATAAGTGTAAACAAAAACAGACTCCAAAAGGAGCAAAGCTCGGAGGGGAAACCAAAAGTTGAACCATTGTCCCAAGCACCCAAAATGCAAAACTCACCGTCAGCAGCGGCGCCACCACCACCACCATCCCTCTCAGCTTCATTTTCCTCTTCTACAGTAACTTTTCCCACCTTCAATATCAGAGACCCAAAAACCATCCTTTACATCTTATCTGCCATATCTATCATATCTCTTCTCTTCATCCTCTCCCTCTTTTCGTCTTCCTCCTCTCAACGTTCTGGACCCGATCCATTTCTCTTCCCAACCCACTACGAAACCCATCGTTTCATGTATGACGAGAACACTTCTCCTGATCCCACCCCTCCCTCCATAGCATACCTCATTTCCGGATCCCGGGGTGATTCGGGTCGGGTACTCCGCTTGCTCTTGGCCACCTTTCATCCCTGGAATCATTACCTCCTACACCTCGACCCTTCTGCTCCTCAGGCTGATCGTGAGAGTCTAGCCCTCACTGTGCAGTCCAACCCCATTTTTAAGGCTGCCCAGAACGTCGATGTTATGGGTAAAGCTGATTTCGCGTACTACAAAGGGTCGTCTCCGGTTTCTTTCACGCTTCACGGTGCATCGATACTGCTTCGGTTGTCGCTGAGTTGGGATTGGTTTATCAGTCTGAGTGCTGATGATTATCCACTAGTTACACAAGATGGTATGGTACGACGAATTTAGCTTGCAATGCGTTTTTAACTTTTCTTGATATATATGTTTCCTCTATTGGTTTCCTGATCTTGGGTTTTGTGTTGGTTACAGATCTTCTCCACATCTTGTCATTTTTGCCTAGAGATATCAATTTCGTGAATCATTCAAGTTATATTGGCTGGAAAGAGTAAGCTAATTTACTGCTTCTTCGATAGTTATTGATGTTCATAATAGGGTATTATAATAGTTAAATGTTCAGTGTTGTATAGTGATACTTATGTCTGTAGTTTATAATGCTATAGGTCAAGTAAGCTGAAACCCATTATTGTTGATCCAGGCCTGTACCTCTCAGAGGGTACTGAAATGTTTTTTGCTACTCAGAAGAGAGAGTTTCCCAATGCTTACCGCTTGTTTACAGGTATGGATTTTGTGGCGATGTCTCTGAGCCTTAACATTATTTTAGTTTATCATTCTCATTGGATTGTGATTAATATTACATATCACACCAAATGTCATATTGTGTTAAGCCAAATTGAGTTACAATTTCTTTTTCTGGAAGTAATGGTTAGGAGGTGTTTGGTGCACTAGCATCTTAGATTCCTAGTTATCTCAGAAGCCAGCGTATAAAATGCTGAAGATGTAATGCATGGGTGTTCAAGAACCCTATGTTTCACATCACAGTTGAAAATCACTTTGGATTCATAGGCCTAAGTAATGAATGGATAAAATGGGCAACCTATAAAAGGTTTGCTGGTCTTCTCATGTGGGAATGTAAGATTTCCGCTTGTTTTGGTAATCATAGCACACCTGCATATTTGGGCATGAGATGCCAGAAGCTTCTTGAGGTGATTTCATGCCAATATACCAAACATGGGCATCTTGCTTAGCTGTCCAAAGTGCCTGATAATGTTAGATGCTCACATGAGGATGCCTATGTATCAAACACCTACTTAGACATTATTGCACCTCTTCGTTGAACAAAGAGGCCCTATTTTGTTTCATTTAGTATTAAATATACTTTGGCTGAATTTCAGAGTTGTTGTTTGGCTATTCCATTGGCTTTTTAACAACCAACTAGAACTGGTGTGAGTAGTTAATTTTGCTGCAAGTTTTGATTGTGAAAATACCGTTGTTTTTGGGCACATAGTGAACTCAACTTAGTTACATGTCCTATTCCAGTTCTTCTTGGGACTTCTAGCTTTCTCATGAAAGCTGACGAGTCAGCGCTGGGATAAGTTTGCGGTTCTTCTCGTTGAAAATAGATTACAAGGGTTAAATATGTTGGAAACTCTCTATTATATGTTCCTCAGTGTTCTTTCATTTTATGCATTTCTGATATATATTTATTTGTATAGTGCATTGTTGTTAATGGCATAAGGCGGCCAGCTCCAGGCCACCATGTCGAAGCATGGCAGATTTAATAACAAAAACTAATTTCAAAATTGCTTGAAATTACAAACACCAAGTCATAACACCATTAATAAAAGTACTAGAATGCATCCAAAGGAGAAAACAACGGAAAACAGAGGAAACAGGGAGAGAAAACAGAGGAAATCACTCCTAAGTATAATTTGGCCTGGTCAGTAATGTCCTTCAGTCTGTTCTGTGATGTCTTTTGGCAGCAACAGCCTTTGTTCTCAAACCCTCGCAGCATTGTGTGAGGTGAGGCGTGAGGGAGAGCACGGACATGATGAAGAAGAGTAATTTGGGAGTGGAAATACCTATATAAAGTTGACACTTTTACTCTTAAAAATAGGCAGCCCATTGGCTAGCAGTGAGAAAAGATGGGGATAGTTGTGTCATTGTACTGAAAACCTGCCAGCCTTCTGCCATACTAGCCATGCCCATGGTGCCCTCCATGTTGAAGGTGCCAGGCTATGGGAGCTCCATGGTGGGCCGCCTTGAATCTGCCACCTCATGGCTGCCATGGCAGAGCCGTTGACAACACTGGTTTAGTGAATTCAAAAGAAACTAATAGCCTGAAACAATGACAATAAGACCAAGTTAAGTTCCTGTGACGGTGATGTATTCTCTTTCTCTAGTTGGTGGATTAGGTATATGATGGTTTTTGGAACTGGTTTCAAACTATGAATGCACGAACTTGTTTCAGTGTCCCAAATTGTGGAAACAATTGCAATTTTCAAGCGGATTTTAACAAAACAACTATGAAGATTTAGAAAGCCTAGAAGTTAATTAAATTAGGGGCTGTTAGTCCCAGAAAAGAAAGGGCCAACTGATCTGTGCTAGTGACTAGTATGGTCAGCTGGTTAATTAAGCCTTTTGTAAAACAGAATGTTCTTTTTCAGAAAGTACTTAACAGAACTTCTTAATTATAGACCATGAGATCCTTTGCTTTCTTTATACTTGTTTTTTTAAATTGTCTCATGTGTGTGAAATGGTTGTGAATCATCCTACCCATCCGTTCTCTTAGGTTGCTGTTTGATATAGTGCCAAAACATTGGACTAAATTGGAATCATTTCCTCCTCCACAAAAAATGGATGCAAATGATAATTCATGAAGTTTTTTTTTTTTTTTTTCTAAAGTAGGTGGTAGTGAGCATGTGCTTTAGTTGAGGTAATTTGGGTTACATAAAGCATCAATTTTCCTCAAACTTCTGTTATTGGATATACTTCTATGTGGTTTTTACAGAACTGTATATCCAGTGATTCTGATGCTATGCTTGTTTTCTTAACACATAAAGAATGCTTTTTTAATGCTTCACTGCATTTAATTATCATGCTGGCTTTCTTTCCACTGCATTGACACATCAATATTTTAATTTATGATCATGTATCAAGATTATCAACTGATTGAATGTATATCAAAAGGCATTGTCTTTTAAGTCTCAATTTTTTGTCTTGACAATGGACAACTCTATCCATGGTTCTGCATCTTTTGAGTAATGATATACCCAAGTCAATCCTCAAATATGGGCTTTAACCACTGTTGAAATTTTTGGTAGGACAGAGCTAAGGCTGAAACAGAATACTTGATGGCTGACCCAAAGCTCTGTGCTATATTTTTGCTGTTAGAATTTTAGAGAGGGAATATTGGAAGAGAGAAAGAGAGGAGGAGAGAGTGCAGAGAACACAAACTTAGAGTTTGATTATGACTCCTTGCTTGCATTACATAACCCATAAGCCTCTATTTATAGATGGACTAAACTAATAAAATGACATAAATACCCACACACTACAAGCACATGTTTCTCACACTACGAGCACACGTTTCATATTTAAACACTCTTCCTCAAGCTGAAACTTATTCAGCTTGTTACATATATGAACTAAAAAATCCATAAATAGAACAACAACTTGATAGTGGTTCAGTTCAAGAATGAGAATCAGGAGAGGTGGTGGCTGGAAGAGGTCATTGGAGCTCTGGTGATGATGGACGGTGTCTGAAACACTGGGATTGGAACGACTTGAAGAAGATGAACCCAACGATGTTGATGACATCTCGATTGGAGCACTGGAGAAGGAGATCAAGATGGAAAACCAAAAAGGTAGCGATTTTCTAGTAAAGCTCTCCCGCAATGGCGATTGGCTGCAAACAGCATCTGGAAACACCAGGATTGGAATAGCCTGAAGGAGATGAACTCAACAGTACTGACAGCGTCTCAATTGAAGCACCAAAGGGGGAGATCAAGACGGAAAACCAAAAGAGTGGTGATTTTCCAGCGATGGTGTGTGGTAGCTCTAGTGGTGGCAAAACTCCCAAGTTTGGCCGTTAATGGTGTCTTGAGCACGGTTGCGGGGTTAGTTTCCCGAAAAGACACCAAAAAAAAGGGACACTCAGACATAGCAGCCACAGGAGGAGAAAGGAACTACAAATAGGGAGAAACAAAAATCCAAGAATCAAAGTCCATTATAAAGCAAGCAAAGTGACGAACAAGAGAGAGAGAGCTACATATGCAGACAGACAGGGTATGAGATAAGTGGAAAATATGGAGAAGCAAACAAGAGATAACAAAGACAACAAAGGAGAGATACACACTCTCTATTGACCTTCGAGAATACGATTCAAGGTGGATGATATCTAGGCTCTGATACCATGTTAGAATTTAAGAGGGAATATTGGAAGAGAGAAAGAGAGGAGGATAGAGTGCATAAAACACAAACTTAGAGTTTGATTATGACTCCTTACTTGCATTACATAACTCGTAAGCCTTTATTTATAGAGGGACTAAACTAACATAATGAGATAAATATCCCCACACTACCAGCGCATGTTTCACACACTACAACATGTTTCATATTTCAACATATACTGTGATTACAAGAGATAGAAACTGAGTTGTAGGGGTGGGCATAACCCGCCCATTCGTCATAACCCAATCAAATCTAGATAAAAAATGGGTATAAATTTCGGTCAGGTTAGTTGATGGGTTAATATGGGTGAAGAAAGGGGTATGCATGGGTTTATTCGGTCGGGTGCAGGTTTGAGTTTTTTAACCCATGGTAACCCGAACCTGACCAAATACATTCATTCCTAATTAATTTTTCCTAAACCCTATCACTAGTCTTCAAACTTCTTCCATCCAAACTCGATTTCAGACAAGATGAAGAAAGGCATTGGTTTTGGAAGGATTAAAAAGAGTTTAGGAAAAGAGGAATTGGGTTCTAATGATTCTTTACCATTAGAATCCAAGACTAAAACTAAAACCTCTTTTCACCCTTCCAAGATCAACCTTTGTGGCATGAATTCTTAACACAACACAATCATCTGGACTTGATTGAAATTTTTGGCAGCTCAATACATAGTAAAGAAAAGCTCATTTCACTCATTCTCCAATGTTATCATTCACTATCAGAAACAATACAAAATAAAATTGCGGATGGGGAGAGAGAGAGAGAGGGGGGGAGGGAGGGAGTCATTGTGGCACCCATACCCATTTCTCACAACACAAAATGAAATTGCAGAGAAAGAAAGTATTAGAGAGAGAGAGATAGAGTTGTTGAAAACCCCTACCCATTTCTCTCCTTTCTTATCATTCTTAATTTCTCTAAGAGTCTGGTGCCTCAAAAGATTTAGAAAATTTCCCTTTCATAATATTTATATTCTTGAAACTAGTGTAAAGTAATTTTGAAAGAAACTTATTTGAAAATAGTAAAAGCTGCCTTAATGATCCTTTAGGCAGTAACAGCGATATGAAGAATGGTTGGATCTTGTGATTCGATGTGAGTTGGGTGTTCACCCAAAGCCTAGTTATGACGCTTGCGCACTCTCCCTTTAACTAGTCTGATCCCTATCTTGAAGGCAAAAAAATAAAGCCTGTGTCACTTCTAAGCTACAAGTTATTGCTAAAAAGGATTGATTTATTTTATTATTACAGTTATAATATAGTCAAATAGTCAATCTGCTCATGTGAATCATCTTTAGTTGGTAACAAAGCTTTAAATGAGAGGTGATAAAGATATGATAAAGTACATGTAACAATTTTTTAAATATTTTATAAAAAGTAAGGATAATTATATACTTATTTTACACACACTTTACACACTCTTATATTTTTTTTATACTTTTAAATTTTTTTAGGTTAAAGTATTCTATCAGTCCTTATAGTTATACTCAATTTTTGAGTAAATTCTTACAATTTAAAACCATCTAGGCGAGTCCTTATAGTTTTTACCGTTTATGTCTTAACTTCCTACCGCACAAAATGTTATAATATCGTTACTTATATGCATATGTGACATGTTAAATGCCACCCAAGTTGCCATGTGAAAAAATTTTGTTGATGTGGCCTTTCTTTTGTCTCTAACCCTCTCCCTCTCCCTCTCCATGGCCGCTTCTTCTTTCTTCACCCAAGCTTTCAACCACGTTCTTCTGCTCCTTCCTTCACGAAAATTGACAAAACCACCATCAGAATCAAAATCCCCAAAAGCTTCTGACCCGTGTTCTTCCCCAAATCCACCCACCCTTCCATGTCTATGTGGTCCAAACATTCCATGGCCTCAGTTGTATATGCAAAATTGGAGCTGGGCCATATAGGTGATAGTGTGGACCATCTTAGCCAATTACTTAGGGAGTTGGGGCGTATGGGTTAGGCCACGATGAATAGTGTGGCTCTCACCAACCAAAGCACTTGTCTTGATGGCTTTGCTAGTGCTTGCATGGGTGGAAACGTGATGGCTACCATTAGACACTAGGTTGTTGATGTTTCTCAAGCCACTAGTAATGCACTTGCTCTAGTTAATTGCTTTGCTTCAAGGCACTAAGCTGGTGAAAAAGGAAGAGGCAGCCATGGAAAGGAAGAGGGTTAGAGACAAAGGGGAGATCACGTTAGCAAGATTTTTTCACATGATAGCTTATGTGGCATTTAACATATTACACATGCATATAAGTAATGGTGTTATAATATTTTGTAACAGTGGAGATTTAAGGAAAAAAAGGCAAAAACTATAAGGATTTGTCGAGATGATTTTAAACTGTAAAAACCTACTTAAAAATTGAGTATAATTATAAAGACTAGTAAAATAATTTAACATTTTTTATTTTGTTTCCATTTATGTATGTAAAATGTGTGAAGTGTGTGCAAGTAATATCATTTTTCTTTATTAAATACATTTTATAGGCGTTAAAGCTCTTTGATTGACGTAGCAATCATATTGGAAATCCCAAAAATAAATAAAGTTTAAAGTGAGTTCCTTTAATATAACAAACTAACCGTCCCTACTTCTCTTCGCTTTCTTTCTCAAATGACCAGTGCTCTTTCTCTGCCAAACATTATTTGCCTCTCTTTATTTCTCCCTTCTCTCTTATTCTTTTGTGAACATGTTCTGTGTTTTCTCTCTTGCTTCCAGCAATATTAGTATTCCTCTTCCACCTCTCTTCTCTCTTCCTCATTTTCAGCTCCTCCTTCCAGCATGCCCAAAAATTTTGATATATTTGTTCTTTCACTTGAAACTACACGAACTAACATGAAGCCAACCTGATTCAACCCAACCTGAATTACCCAAATCCATTTCAATCCAAACACGTCGAGTCTAGAGCTACAATGGGCGAAATTGGTTTAGGGTTTTACTTACATTGGTTTGATTCAATTTTGCAATTTTTTTACATGAACTTGACCCAAACTGACCCGTGTCCACCCCCTATGTTTGTGTATGCACGCCTGCAGTTATGTAGTTTGAGCTATATGCTATCTCTGTTGACAGCTGCTGGTAGGAAGACTAGTTTAAGTGTTGTTATTAGAACACTTGAAGGTTGAGAAGTCAGAGTCCTATGTAGTTTAGAGTCTAGACATAAGAGGTTTATTCCTACTTAGTAGGTGTAGACACCCAATTTTGTCCGAACTTTGAAAAATTGAGATAAACCTATGCATGATTCTTTTAAAAAATAATAATAATCATAATTTAAAATAAAAAAAAGAATAAAATAAAAAAAACAAAAAAACAAAAAATTAAAAAATAATCAAAATTTTGGGAAAAAGGGGCACCAGCTTACGTGACTCCATAAATCAAACAAGAGGCTAGGAATCACATGCTAGCAATGGCAAGCAACTCTGCATAATTTCACGTGACTCTTAGATTTTCGTGGAAAGAAGGGGTCCAAAATGGCTAAGCAGAGAAGAAACCAACAAGGGAGTCAGAACTCATTCACCCACTCTCGGCTCTTTCTCACTAGAAGGAAGCTGATGGGAGCCACGGGAGGGATTCTAAGCCAACTCATTCACCCACTCCTGGCTTTTTCTCACTGGAAGAAAGCTTATGGGAGTCACGGGAGGCATATTGGCTCAGGAGATTCGTCGATGCTTGGACACTTCCTATTGGAAGGAAGGTAGCAGAGGTGAATATAGAGGGAGAGAACGCTGAGAAAAAAGGGAGGACGGATTCAGAAAGAGGTCCGAGAGAGCAAGAGTTAGAGAGAATGGATTCAGAGAGAGCAAGCGCGAGTGTGGAGTTAGAGAGAACCCCAAGAAAAAAAGAAATCCGAGAGACTGAAAGGAGAAAAAAGAGCACAATAGAAGGCAGTAAAGGAACTCACAAAATGGAGACGTGTGAAGGGTTAGAGAGAAAATCTGGAAAGCCATTAAGAGTAGAAAACAGAGAGGAAACTTTCTTTCCCTTGGTTCCAGTTTCAAGAGCTAACGACTGGAAGTTGGTGACCCACGTATAAGAGGCTCGAGAGACCCAAACCGTGTGCAGAAAGGAGAGTCCCGGCCGAAGGAGAATTGAAGCAGAGACTTTGGTAACATATCTCCTCTGTTCTTGGACTGTTTGAATTTTTGTCCTTCATTGATTCGTGTCTCTGTTTGGAATATTATTGTGCTACTATTGTGAGCTTCAAGTGAACACTGACTGAGGTTCTTGAGACTCAAAATATGAAATAGTTTCGATGAGGTCCAGATTGCATGACTCAAAAACTGGAGCCATGCACTGAAAGAATTCTCGAAACTGCGCCTGCGGGTGCAGTTTCTAAAGGGAAGGGTTGGGTGCGGTGCACCCAATAATTGCCTTTTAAAAATAATTCAAAAATAAAAAATATTTTAGAAAAATAAAAGAAAATATGCAGTTAAAACAAGCATTTTTTAAAAAAAATTTTATACTAGTTGCAAAAATTTTGGATAAAGAATGTAACGGTTAATTGTATTATTTTTGTCTTTTTATTTTGTTTCAAAAAAATGTAAAAAAAAATTGATTTTGCAAAAAATTATTTTAATCATGTCATTTAGTCTAACAAAATTGATATTATTTTTCAAAAAATGTTGGAAGCTAAATAGAGGAAGTATCTTAAATTTATCAAGATTTTAGAGTCATAATTTTATTAAAAAATGATATAAAGGGTTTTAGGGAGATTATTCACATTTCAAAATGTCCTTAAACTTCAAATCCCTGATTAACCCAATGATGGTCGTTGGTACAGTTGACGAAAGTGACTGTAACTGACTATCCAGAGGGAATTACGTTATGAATTATATTGAAGAAATTGATGTAATTCGTATAACGTGATTAGCATCCTCATTGTAAAGCCCAATACCTCTCTCTAAAATCTAACCTGATTTTTAAAATTCTATTCCTACAAGTGCCATAATACAGGCGGTTGACGAAAGTAGTCGCTATTGTATTTCTCAAGATACTTACGTTATGGATTGCGTTGAAGAAATTGGCGAAATCCTTCCAACGTAAATATCGCAACATTTTTCTTTCTTTCTAAAAAATCTCACCAAAATAAAAGAATAAAAAAATGTGAATAAATATGTTTTAGGCAAAATAAAGCACAAATTTAAAATTAAAAGTAATAAATCTAATGTGGTACTGAAAGGGCGCTGTAGGGGTGCTAATACCTTCCCTACACGTAACCAACCCCCGAATCTAATTTCTGTGACGTAGATCATAATCTCGGTGTTCGATCTCACCATTTAAAATTAGATCGGTGGCGACTCCAAAAGTTTTCATAACTTTCTCCAAAAAACCCATCCCCCAAAATCATTGCCATTTCATTCCTCACCCATTCTCGGCCGCCGCAACCTTGCGTCGCGATGTATGACATCTTGTTTTCTAAGATTGTCCCCAGTGGAGTCGCCAAGCTGTCGTACATCGCGACGCGGGGTTGCGGTGACCGAGATAGGTTAGGAATGGAATGGCAATGATTTTGGGGGATGGATTTTTTGGAGAAATATATGAAAATTTTTGGAGTCGCCACCGATCTATTTTAAATGGTGAGATCGGACACCGAGATTATGGTATACGTCACAGAAATCAGGTTCGAGGGTTGGTTACGTGTAGGGAAGGTATTAGCACCCCTACAGCGCCCTTTTGGTACCACATTAAATTTTTATTGCTTTTAATTTTAAACTTGTGCTTTATTTTGCCTAAAACATTTATTCACATTTATTTTTATTTTGGTGGGATTTTTTAGAAAAAATGAAAAAGGTTGCGATATTTACGTTAGAAGGATTTTGCCAATTTCTTCAACGCAATCCATAACGTAAGTATTTTGAGAAATATAACAGTGGCTACTTTCGTCAGCCGCCTGTATTATGGCACTTGGAGGGATAGAATTTTAAAACCAGGTTGAATTTCAGAGAGAGGTATTGGGCTTTACAATGAGGATGCTAATCACATTATGTAAATTATATCAATTTTTTCAATATAATTCATAACGTAATCCCCTCAGGATAGTCAGTTACAATCACTTTCGTCAACTGCACCAACAACCGTCATTGGATTAATCAGGGATTTGAAGTTTAAGGATATTTTAGAATGTGAATAATCTCCCTAAAACTCTTTATATCATTTTTTTAGTAAAATTATGACTCTAAAATCTTGTATCTTTTTTTAGTATTTTTTTTAATTTATTATTTTTATTTATTTTTTATTATTATATTTTTTATTTTTTTTTAAAAAAGGAGATATCACGGCATGGGCCAGAGCCCATGTCGTGATTGTTGAATTCACGGCCCTTTCAACCTTTTTTACTTTTTTTTTCTTTTTTTTAATACACTTATAATATATTTAAATAGTGATCCTGATAAATTTATGATATTTTTTCTGTTCAGCTTTCAATATTTTTTGAAAAATAATATCAAGTTTGTTAGACTAAATGACATGACTAAAATAATTTTTTGCAAAATCAATTTTTTTCTACATTTTTTTGAAACAAAATAAAAAGACAGAAATAATACAGTTAAACTTTACATTCTTTATCTAAAATTTTTGTAATTAGTACCAAAAATTTTCTTAAAAAAAGCTTGTTTCAACTGCATATTTTCTTTTATTTTTCTAAAATATTTTTTTTTATTTTTGAATTATTTTTAAAAGGTAATTATTGGGTGCACCGCACCCTATGAAGGGTGCGGTGCACCCTTCTTCTTTCAGAAACTGCGCCTGTAGGCGCAGTTTCAAAAAATTGCAGAGTGCATGGCTCTAGTGGAGCCATGCAGTCTGGATCTTGCTGAAGTTAATGTTCACTTAAAACTCACAATAATACCACAATATTATTCCAACTAGAGACACAAATCAATGAAGGACAAAAATTCAAATAGTCCAAGAACAGAGGAGATATGTTACCGAAGTCTTCGTTTGAATTCTCCTTCGGCCGGGACTCTCCTTTCTGCACATGGTTTGGGGTCTCTTGAGCCTCTTATACGTGGGTCACCAACTTTCAGTCGTTAACTCTTGAAAATGGAACCAAGGGAAAGAAAGTTTCCTCTCTCTTTTTTGCTCTTAATGGCTTTCTAAATTTTCTCTCTAACCCTTCACTCCTCTCTATTTTGTGAGTTCCTTTACTGCTCTCTATCGTGCTCTCTTCTTTTTTTCTTTCAGTCTCTCGGATTTCTTGTTGGGGTTCTTTCTAACTCCGCACTCGCACTTGCTCTCTCTGAATCCGTCCCCCCCTATTTTCTCAGCGTTCTCTCCCTCTATATTCACCTCTGCTACCTTTCTTCCAATAGGAAGTGTCCAAGCATCGACGAATCTCCTGAGCGCAGATGCTTCCCGTGACTCCCATCAGCTTCTTTCCAGTGAGAAAAGGCCGGGAGTGAGTGAATGAGTTGGCTTAGGATCCCTCCCGTGGCTCCCATTAGCTTCCTTCTAGTGAGAAAGAGCCGGGAGTGGGTGAATGAGTTCTGACTCCTTTGTTAGCTTCTTCTCTGCTTAGCCATTCTGGACCCCTTCTTTCCACGAAAATCCAAGAGCCATGTGAAATTCTGCAGAGTTGCTTGCCATTGCCAGCATGTGATTCCTAGCCTCTTGTTTGATTCATGGAGTCACGTACGCTGGTGCCACTTTTCTAAAATTTTGATTATTTTTAATATTCTTCTTCTCTTTTTTTTACTTTTTAATTAATTTTGATTTATTATTATTATTATTTCAAAAAAATTATGCATGGGTCTATCACAATTTTTCTAAATCTGGACAAAATTGGGTGTCTACAGATTGTCCCTCTCTGCTTGGTAGCATCTCATTTTGGAGGTCAAGCCTCCTTACGTGCCAAGCCCTATCAAGCAGGTTCGCACGCCAAATCCTGCCAAGCAGGTCACATGCCAAGCCCTGTCAAGCAAGTACACATGTTAGCGATCTCATTTTGGAGGTCAAGCCTCCTTATGTGCCAAGCCCTGCCAAGCAGGTTCGCACGCTAAATCCTGCCAAGCAGGTTGGCATGCCAAGCCCTGTCAAGCAGGTACGCATGTTAGTAATCTCATTTTGGAGGTCAAGCCTCCTTACGTGCCAAGCCCTGTCAAGCAGGTTCGCACGCCAAATCCTGCCAAGCAGGTCACATGCCAAGCCCTGTCAAGTAAGTACACATGTTAGCGATCTCATTTTGGAGGTCAAGCCTCCTTATGTGCCAAGCCCTGCCAAGCAGGTTCGCACGCTATTAAATGTATTTAATAAAAAAAGTTGATATTACTTGCACACATTTTACGTATGTACAACAACAAACCGAGCCTTCTCCCACTAGGTGGGGTCGGCTACATGGATCAAACGACGCCATAAACTTCTATCCGAAATTAACTTTTCGGATATACCATTTAACCAAAGGTCTCTTTTAATCACCTCTCCAAGTGTCCTTTTTGGTCTTCCTCTACATCTCTTCATAGGACTAAACACCATTTGGTCAACCTTTCTTACTGGTGCCTCTCGCGGTCTTCTTTGTACATGCCCAAATCACCATAACTGGGTTTCTGTCATTTTTTCCTCAATAGGCGCCACCCTAACTCTCTCCCGCGTACAATCATTTCGAATTTTGTCTCTTCTTGTATGTCCATTCATCGATCTCAATATTCTCATTTTTGCCACTCCTATTTTTTGCTCCTGTTGACCTTGTAGAGCCTAGCACTCACTACCATTGAGCATAGCTGGTCTAATAACAGTTCGATAAAACTTTCCTTTAAGTTTGGTAGATGAAAAAAAATTAAAAGTGTAAAAAAAAAAATGAGTGTGTAAAATAAGTATATAATTATCATTAATTTTTTATAAAATATTTTTAAAAAAATGTTATACGTATTGTATCATATCTTTATCACCTCTCATTTCAAGCTCTTCTTACCATCTACTCATTTTTTACTTTACCAACACTCAACCTCATTTAAAGCTCGGCTACCAATTAAAGATGGGTCACATGAGCATATTGACTATTTGACTAGTTAAAGGGAGAATGCCTAGGCATCATAACCAGGCTTTGGGTTGGACACTCAACTTGCATCGAATCATGAGATCCAGCCACTTCTGATATCCTTGTTACTATTTGAAGGATCAGTAAGGCAGCTTTTAATATTTTTATATAAGTTTCTTTTAAAATTACTTTACATTAGTTTCAAGAATATAAATATTATGAAAGGAAGATCTTTTAAATCTTTTGAAGCACCAGACTCTTAGAGAAATTAACAATGATCAAAAAGGAGAGAAATGGGCATGGGTTTTCAATGACTTTTTCTCTCTCTCTATCTCTCTGGTACTCTCTTTGCAATTTCATTCTGTGTTGTGAGAAATGAGTATGTGGCACTCTCTCTCTTCCTGTCTGCAATTTCATTTTGTGTTGTTTTTGATAGTGAATGATAACATTAGATAATGAGTGAAATGAGATTTTCTCTACCATATATTAAGCTGCCAAAAATTTCAGTCAGGTCCAAATGATTGTGTTGTATTCAAAGTTCACACCACAAAGGTTGGTCTTGGAAGGGTGAAAAGAGGTTTTAGTTTTAGTCTCAGCTTCTAATGGTAAAGAATCATCAAAACCCAGTTCCTCTTTTCCTAAAACTCCTTTCAATCCTTCCAAAACCAATGCCTTTCATCATCAAGTTTGGGTCGGAAGAAGAGTGATAGGGTTTAGGAAAAATTAATTAGGAATGAATGTATTCGGTTGAGTTCAGGTTATTGTGGTTTGAAAAACTTAAAGCCGCACCTGATCAAATGAACCTGTGCATACTCATTTCTTCACCTGTATTAACCAATCAACTGACCCGATCCAAATTTATACCCATTTTTTTATCCAGGTGTGATCGGGTTATGACAAATGGGTGGGTTATACCCACCCCTACACACTACACGCACGTTAAAACATTCACTCTAACAATCTATGAACCACCACTCTTTCTTCCCTCAAAATATTACAGTAAAAATGGAGAAAGAGAAGTAGAGTACTGTGTAATATCACATCAATATTTTGGAACTGTTAAATCCAGTACAATTTTTTCATAATACTTGTTAGGAGTAGAGATAAATTTTTCTGTATAGCCTTGTATGTTCTATTAGTTACCTAGGCTGTGTTTTATTTACTACAAGGGCAATATTGTATTTTTCCTTTGATATAATGTTAATATCAGCTGTGGGTGGGAACTCTCAGGTGTGTAGAACTCCTAAAATAGAATTCCCGCTGGTTTTGTGTTCTCTGTTCACTGTCTCTGATTTCCTTCTTCTTCTTCCCTAAATTCATCTTGGTATCAGAGCTTGATCCTGCTGACCTAACTCTTGCCTTCAGCTTTCTTTCTTCCTTTCCCTTTCTTCTCCCTTTTACCTTCTCTGTAAACAGCAAGGGCTGACGTCAGCAATCTGAGATGCTGACGTCAGCACCGGTCGCCTGAACTCCGAAGACCCGCTGACCGGAGCGATTTTTCCGGGCGACCAAAACCCCCAAACAGCCTGTCCCGAACTCCAACCTCTAGCTGCAGAATCGGGACTCTCTTCATAAAAGGCGAAAACCCTAAAATTGCTGCAATCTCTCGTTTGATTGAGGATGGACAAAATGGTCAAGAGTACTATCACCAGAGGGTTCGAACCTAGCCCTTGAAGGTCGATTTCGGTGGCTTTAGAGTGCCGAATGGTTCTGTTCTGGACATAGGGGCGTAGTGAGTTTGGCTTAGCTGTTGGAGGACGATTTCTGTGGCTTTAGAGGGCTGAATGGTTCTGTTCTGGACATAGGGGCGTAGTGATTTCTGTTTAGCTGTTGGAGGACGATTCCTATGGCTTTCTAGTGGGCTTGCCAACATTTCCCATCTCTGATTGACCTTGGGAACATTGTTGAAGAGGAAGGATGTCTGGAAGCATCAATGAGGGTGAAGGGTTTAGTCAAGACCTAAGGCATATTCCCACTCAGAGTGTGACTGAAAATGTGCTCAACTCAAGGGAATCTATAGGTCGTGTAGTTACTTTAAATGACAACCCTACGCTTCAAATTAGCCCAAAGAAGCTTGATGGCTCCAACTATCTTACATGGGTCACTGCTTGTACCCTTTCCTTGAAGGCTAGAGGGCTATATGGGTATGTTTGTGGCCGGAAGAAAAAGCCCGAGGAAACCAGCCCTTTAATAGATCAATGGGAATCTGAGAATAGCCTTGTCATGTCTTGGCTATTGAATTCGATGGAGTATGAAATAAGCAAGACGTATATGCTCTTGGGCACAGCTGAAAAAATTTGGAATGCAGTGAGGCAAGCTTATTCTCGAGTTGGCCACTATGCAATTATCTATGAGTTGAAGCAAAAAATTCATGGGATAAAACAAGGTGAAAAATCTGTATCCCAATATTACAATGAACTTAGCAGTATTTGGCAGGAGCTTGATTATTATCAAACATATCAACCTAAGTGCTCAGAAGATGCTGTTGAGTTTCAAAAGATGCAGGATAATGAAAGAGTCTTTGAATTTCTAGCTGGTCTCAATGTTGAATATGATCAAATGAGAGCACATCTTCTTGGAAGAGAACCCCTTCCATCATTGGGACAAGCTCATGTTTTTATTCAACAAGAAGAGAGCCGAAGACAATCTATGCTCTTATCCTCTCCTGTTGAGAGATCTGCTTTGAATGTCAATACCGTACAGAAGGTCATTGACTCATCTAGTGCCATCACTCAATGTGACAAGGACAAGCTGAGGTGTGATTATTGTGGAAAAATGAGGCATACAAGAGAGCAATGTTGGAAGCTTAAGGGAAGGCCATCAAGAGGTCGTGGAGGAAGAAGGGGAGGATTATCTAGGAATCAAGCTCATTTGTCAGAAGCAATGGAATCTATGACAGAAAAGAACAATCAGAGTGAAGATAGTTTCTCTAAAGAGGAAATACAATCTCTTAAAAAAATTCTCATGATGACAAGATTGAACTCCTCTTCGGAAGCAAAGGGGAACACATCCTCACCCTCTACTTCCTCTACTCACCTAGCTCATACAGGTAAACCCATTATTGCCTTGAATGCATGCACTAGCACCAGTTCTAATTCTTGGATCATTGATTCTGGGGCTTCTGATCACATTACTGGTGATTCTTCAATATTTTCCACATATTCACCTTGTACACATCAGGACACTGTTCGTATTGCAGATGGTTCCTTGTCCCCTATACTAGGCAAAGGATCTATAAAGTGTACACCTCTATTAAATTTGTCTGCTCTATATGTTCCAAATTTCTCAAGTAATTTGCTCTCCATAAGTGCTATTACCAGAGATTTAAATTGTAAAGTTACCTTTTTTCCTTCTTATTGTGTTTTTCAGGAACTGGAGACGGAGAAAACGATTGGTTATGGTAGAGTTAGTAATGGCATATATTTTTTGGAGGATAGTCCGAGTGTCATCACTAGCTTAACAATCCAAAGAAGGTCCAGAAACCAGAATACTCAAGATTTTTTGAGATGGCATAGGAGGCTTGGGCATCCCTCTTTTGTAGTTATGAAAAAGGTTTTGCCAGATTTGTACTCAAAGTGTAATGAAAAAGAGTTAGTCTGTGATGCCTGTGAATATGCAAAACATGTACGAAACTCTTATCCCATCAATGATAATAAAAGTCCAGTTCCTTTTATGACTATTCACTCTGATGTATGGGGACCTAGTCGTATTGCTTCTTTATCTGGTTATAGGTGGTTTGTTACATTCATTGATTGTTTTAGCCGTACTACTTGGGTTTACTTGATGCACTCCAAGGATGAAGTTTTTTCTTGTTTTAAAAGGTTTCATGCAATGATTTGTACCCAATTTGATGCAAAAGTCAAATTTCTCAGAAGCGACAATGGTTTAGAATATATGAGTAATGAATTTCGGTTGTACTTAGATAATCATGGCATTATACATCTGACTAGCTGTGTGAATACTCCTGCTCAAAATGGGGTTGCAGAACGTAAAAACAGACATTTGTTAGAAGTGGCAAGAGCCTTGCTCTTTTCCATGCAGGTGCCCCGCTATTTATGGGGAGATGCTGTTCTGTCAGCAGCTTATCTCATCAATCGGATGCCATTGAGGACATTGAGTTTTAAATCTCCATTAGAGCTTCTTCAAGGATTTGTATCTTACCTAATTCCACCAAAAGTATTTGGGTGTGTTTGCTTTGTTCATGACCATAGGCCTACAATTGGGAAGTTAGACCCTCGAGCCTTAAAATGTGTCTTCATAGGCTATTCTCCAACCCAGAAAGGGTATAAGTGTTATCATCCCCCTACACGGAAAGTAATTGTTAGTATGGATGTAACATTTCGAGAGGATGAAGCTTATTTTTTGTCAAATCAAACATCTCTTCAGGGGGAGAAAATGAAAGATAATGATGAAGAGTTGTTTTCTTATCTTCAGTGTCTTCCAAATATGTGTCAGGGGGAGGAAGTGCTACAAAAGGATCAAAATGAAGGGGAGAACTCTATTGAGGGAGAGTCAGAAGAGCTGTCTCCAGATCAACAATCTAATGAGTTTGCCAGGCTAGATGAAGGAAAAAAACAAGAAGAACCAGAATTGTTGACCTACACTCGGAGGAAATGGAAATCAAAGAATAATGCCATTATGCCTACTCTACCAAATCAAGCGCAACCTCCGGATTCAGTTCGATCTTCTTTCCCTTCACTAGATGGTACGTCAGTTTCTCAATCCCTTGATCCTATTGTAAATGATATTGATCTTCCTATTGCTATTAGGAAAGGCATAAGGAAATGTTCTCACTATCCTATCTCCAACTTTGTTTCATATGACTCCTTATCTTCCAACTATAGATCCTTTGTTTCTGCAGTTTCCTCCTCTATTGTTCCACAGGATTGGAGAGATGCGATTGAAGATCCGAAGTGGAAGGAGGCTATGATGGAAGAAATGATGGCCCTTAAAAGAAATGATACATGGGAGCTTACCACACTTCCCCCACAAAAGAAAACAGTGGGATGTAAATGGGTCTTTACCATCAAATACAAGGCAGATGGGTCGGTTGAGAGATATAAGGCTAGATTGGTAGCAAAGGGATTCACTCAAACCTATGGAATTGACTATCAAGAAACCTTTGCACCAGTAGCAAAAATGAATTCCATTCGGATACTCCTCTCATGTGCAGTTAACTTCGGATGGGAGTTACAACAATTGGATGTTAAAAATGCATTTTTGCATGGAGATCTAGAGGAAGAAGTATTTATGGATATCCCTCCAGGTTTCATGTGTCATAAAACTGATGGAAAAGTCTGTAAACTAAAGAAAGCATTGTATGGGCTAAAACAATCACCCAGAGCATGGTTTGATAGATTTCGTAATGTGATCATAACCCTTGGGTATAGCCAAAGTAATGCTGATCATACCCTATTTTTCAGGAGATGTGCCAACAAAATTACAATTCTCATTGTTTATGTTGATGATATTGTGGTGACAGGGAATGACACGAAGGAAATTAGCCATCTCAAGACTTGTCTAGCTGAGAGATTTGACATTAAGCAGCTAGGAAAACTGAGTTACTTTCTTGGAATTGAGGTTGCCAGGTCCAACAAAGGCATTTTCATTTGTCAAAGGAAGTATGTTCTAGATCTCCTCCAAGAAACCGGTATGCTAGGGTGCAAACTAGCTGAATCTCCTATTGTTCAGAATCATCATCTTAGAAATGGTGTTGGAGAAACTGTAGATGTTGGGAGATATCAAAGACTGGTGGGCAAACTCATTTATTTATCTCATACTCGCCCTGATATTGCATATGCTGTCAATATTGTCAGCCAGTTTATGCATGATCCTCGATCTTCACACCTAGATGCTGTTTTTCGCATTTTGAGGTATCTAAAGTCCACTCCTGGGAAGGGATTATTGTTCTCAAAACATGGGCATTCTAAGATTGAAGTTTTCACTGATGCTGATTGGGCAGGATCCATAGATGATAGAAGGTCCACCTCTGGCTATTGCTCATTCTTTGGAGGAAATCTAGTTACATGGAGATGCAAAAAGCAAGTAGTTGTCTCTAGATCAAGTGCTGAAGCTGAATATAGAGCTATGGCTCAAGGAGTGTGTGAGGCCCTATGGTTGAAGAAACTTGTTCAAGAGTTGGGATTATATGATGAAGCGTCACTCAATCTTTATTGTGATAACAAGGCAGCAATTAACATTGCTCATAATCCTGTTCAACATGATCGAACAAAACACATTGAGATTGATAGACACTTCATTAAAGAAAAAATCATAGATGGACAGTTGAAGATACCTTTTGTGAAGTCCGAAGACCAACTTGCTGATGTTTTCACAAAGGCCTTACCTAGTAAAATTTTCCACTCCATTGTATGCAAGATAGGCATGAGAGATATCTATGCCCCATCTTGAGGGGGAGTGTTAGGAGTAGAGATAAATTTTTCTGTATAGCCTTGTATGTTCTATTAGTTACCTAGGCTGTGTTTTATTTACTACAAGGGCAATATTGTATTTTTCCTTTGATATAATGTTAATATCAGCTGTGGGTGGGAACTCTCAGGTGTGTAGAACTCCTGAAATAGAATTCCCGCTGGTTTTGTGTTCTCTGTTCACTGTCTCTGATTTCCTTCTTCTTCTTCCCTAAATTCATCTATACTAAATTAACTTTTGCATATAAAATTTTTTTTATGGAATTACCTAATGACTTTTAAATGATAGAAATAGGTTTTACAAGAAAAAAGTATATATTATGGTTAAAAAATATAATGTTCTAATTGAACAAAGTACAAAATAAAATTATTGTGTTTTTTTATTTTTGATAGTTTCATTGAAATTCATTGTTGTGTATTAGAGATACTTAAGAGTACAAGTTGCTACCAATTTTTCATATTAAAAGCGAAGTGGCTGCACAAACTATTAAACATTTACCGCATAACATTGGAGAATATATAGTAATCGTACTTACATTTCATGAGTATAGGTACACTCATTGCTTCCTGCTTGTTGATTTGACGCCATATATAATTTACAGATGAAATGTTTTAGACACCAATAATCTCTATAATGTTTGCATATCATATTGACTTTCGATTATTTTTTGTTGTTTATTTAATTTCTTGGTTTCCTCATTTGACAGAAAACTTAAACATTTATAGCCACTGTTTTGGTACATGATATTAAAATGAATCTCTTTCTCTCTCTGATATAAGTGGTCAACATGTAATTAGCGTTATTAATAATTTATGACTTTCTCTAATTCTTGAGATTACGCTGTAAGTGAGAGAGTAATATAGTTAATACACTTTGTGAAGAACAATAACAGTTATTAAAGTTTCCATTGATTAAGTTATGTATGTGCCAATTAAGATGAACCCAGTGTTCTCCTGTGCAGGTTCATCTTTTTCTATCTTAAGTCGTAATTTCTTGGAGTTTTGCATCTTGGGAACAGACAACCTTCCAAGGATTTTACTGCTGTATTTTGCAAACACTCCTTATTCTCTCGCAAGCTATTTCCCTACAGTTCTCTGTAATTCTCGCCAGTTCAGCAGGACAATCATAAATCAGAACTTACTGTATACAATTTTTGACAAACAGTCTCGAAATGAATATAAAGCACTCAATTCCAGTCATTTTGATGACATGGTTCATAGTGGAGCAGCCTTTGCTCGAAAGTTTCAGCCAGGTGATTCAGTGCTTGATCTCATTGACCAAAAAATTTTGGGTCGGCATCCTAGATCAGTGGTGCCTGGTGGATGGTGCTTGGGGGAGCCTGGAAATGGCACATGTCTAAGTTGGGGAGATGCTAAAATCTTGAGACCTGGTCCAGGATCTCAACGACTTGAGCAAGCAATTGTTAAATTGCTGTCCAATGGTACTTTCCGCTCCCATCAGTGTATATTTGAATGAACTGACTCTAGCTCTGGTTCACCCAATTTGACAGGGAGTCGAAACCCACCTCCAAGGGAAAAGCCTTTTGAAGAACCGAATTCTCGTTGTCTCTTCTTATTGAAATCTTGTAGCAAGTAAAGTAAGAATTTTTCCCCTCTTTTGGGTGCTGTGTAAAAGTTAGGGTATGATTTCTGACTCTTAGCACCATATAATTTTTGCTTTCCGGTTTGGATTCTTACGATTTAATGTGAATGTCAAAATGTGTGGGTGAAGAATTGTTTGCAGTACCAAGGCGTAAATATGTCTCCTTGGTTTTTTTTTTTTTTTTTTGGGTATGGTGATATGTTTCCTTGGTTCATAAGCTCTGAAAAGTGGACCAAAAGAACTACAGGAGGGAATAATTTTGAATCTTGTCATTGACATTGTGTCAACCATGTATGATGCAACGGTTACAGGCGCTCCTGTAAATGTCACCGGATATAAAATTAAAAAAGCCAAGGGCTAAATCATTGGCTAGGGTCTTGATAGGCATGCATGCCATGTTTGTTAGTTCATTGTTTATTTTGGTTTTATCTTAGTAAAAGAGAAAAATGAGTTTTAAAATTCTTGTAATCATCCATTTATCACAATTTTTTTTTTATTTGTAGAATAAGATTTGCATAATAGGAGAGATGAAAATTTAACATGAAACGTCAACATTTTGATAATGTAAACTAATAAAATGGTAAACTCACCCAATGTGAATATGCTAAGTCACTCGAAATTAATATGACTAGTTATATGTGGGAGTTTTATAAATTACATTGTAAAATTTTAAATAAATATTTAATAAAAAATAATTTATAAATTAATGATAGAATCATTAAAGTATTTTTTACTTAAAGAGATCGAAGTATACTCCTTTTGAGAAAGTGTACTTAATAGTTTTGAATCTCAAAAAAATTTATTTTCCACTATGGTTCAAAATTCTATGCAATTGCAATTCTTGGGCATCAGTACATAGAAAATTTGTACAATTATAGTACAACCTCACATTTAGATAATAGTTGCATATTTTATTTACAAATCTTGTGAGGACATGGAGGAGCGTACCAACAGCATTATTTCAATTCTTACATACATGTTAAATCTCTTACCATTATACGATCCCTTGTAAAAAGGTATATGTATTTTGAGCAGCGTTAGTTCCTCAATTTTGGGGCCATGTCTTTTGCTACGATCATCAAGTGAAGAAATTTATTAAATAGTTAAAACATAAAAGCGATTCGTTTTATAAATAAAATTTGTTCAATATAATGAACGTAACTGCAAGCATGGCTTCAAATGCGTGGAAGTAATTTTTCTCATGTATTTTATTCAAATAAATACGAAAAGACTCAAAAGAAAGGGAAAAATATGAAAGTAGCGTACGACTTAAGATAGAACTGAAAAGCTGAATAATAGAGATGGGTTACAAACTTACAATACAAAGGCTAAACCAACATAATTTTTTTTTGGAAAGCTTATGGTGCCTTGCTAACTACATACTCTACATGTCTTTCTTTTGCTGAAATCAATGCAATAAGTAAATTCATGGAAGATTTTTGTATTGGGATAATCAATGCATTTACAATTATTTATTCACAATATACCCAAAATAGATAAAATCAAAATATTTTGAAAAGAATTCATCACGTGCATTTCCATTGAGAATTTTACAAAACAAAGGCGCACGCCATATGTTTGCACCTCCCATACCCAAAAGCTGACCAATTAAGCAGACAAAATGGAAAGATTGAGAATCATCATGTGTTATTCAAATGGATCCTTCTTTTTTATTTTTTAAATTTTACAGCAACTATTATTTCGTTTGTTTTTGAAATTCTTAGATAAGTAAAAAATTCGCAGATCACTATATTAATAACAATTTTGTTATTTTTATAAATAATTTTTTATTAAATTTTATTTAAAAATTTAAATAATCAAATCTACTGAATCATAAAACTCATATTAAACAACTAGGTGACTATTTCATTACCCTATTGGGGAGATTTTATATAAATAAAGATTGAATGGAAGTAACATCCAAATCACAAGGATAATGGATTGGGTTAATCTGCTTGGAGTGTGGGCTAGCCACTTAAGCACAAGGGTCATCATATCGGCTCTGAAGCTTATGGGCTTTTCTTCTAAGTACATACAAGTCATTGTATCTAATCAATCAAGAATAATTATAATTACACACTTAATCTTATGCATTTTTTATGTATCTATTAAAAAATTGATAAAACACCAATATTTTATCATCTAAAATTTCGAAGCCCATAGAATACTTGTGTTCTATTATTATGTGTACAAAATATGTAAAAATAAGTTTATAGATATAACAAAACCAATCAATCAAACTTTGAATTGCTTGATTTAAAAAGAAAAAAAAAACTTCAAACTGCTTTGTATCATAATTTGCCAAATGTACAGTGGTCATTAGTAAGCATAAGTTTAGTACTTGCAAGAGATATAAGTATGAATCTCTAAGTTACAGAGAAGGTTAAGGTAATATAGAGACATAGAACCCAATAATTATTTTATAATACCCAATTACAATCACTAATGGGTCTTGTATGCAGGGCACGTATTCACCAACAGACTGAAAATCTGCTGACTTTTATAAACCATTACAGAAATGAGCACAGCAATTTTCACATCTTATGTTTGCTGATATTCATAAGGGTAATGTTGGGGGGTTATTTAGTTTAGGAGTAAGTTATCCCCACAACTCCTTTTTGACAAAAGGCTCACTTCACTAAGGTATTCCCACTAGATTTGCTAGATCTCAAAGTTTAGTTTGTAAGATCTAATAAATTTAATAATTTAAATTCTGTATTATAAGGATTAAGTAACAATAAAATTATGAGAATAGTAAGATTTTTCAATTTAACTATCATGGAATATTTTGTAACACAGCCAGATGCAATTTAAACTCACCATGAAAGTCCACTAGTCTTTTTCTCAATCAAGCATTGTCAGGTAAACACTATGTACATGATTTCAAAGAAAACATAAACAACATACCAAATGCAGAGACATCCATATATCTAGACATACATCCATTTATTTAAATGTAATCGATCACAAAACACAATGAATATTGAAAACCAACATCTCTTGTTTCCAGACAACCCTTGAATTTACAATAATCAAAGGTGCATTTCTGACAGAAGCGTTTTTGGATAGATCATCAGCGTGCGGATAATTACCTCATTACAATGAACATGAGTTACAAAATCTAATCTCAGACAATTAAAATCGTAAGTTTCTCGTCACAAACTAACCTTCAATGGCAGATGTTGTACTTCTTATTCTCCTAATTTATCTGCATCCCTCTCCTAATGTCTACTAAACAAATTCTCCAATTCAGTTAAAGGACATAATTTTGTTCTCAGCCTTCATTGTGTCTGCATGTTTCCGTCAGGGAAATATTGCACAAAAAAGGGAGCAGGCTCTACAATATATCAGAAAAACCCAAAAAAGGTGGCTATTGCAAAAATTAGAAATAGCCCTCCACCCAAGTACCCAACCTGATTGAAAATAAAGTTACTTTATATTAGATATCAAATTACTAGTTCTAATTCAATGTCAGAATAAAATATTATTACTCTTACCAGTTTTTCAGATATGTAATTAGCAAGAATAGCTCCTCCAAGAATTGCAAAAGATGTAGCAACTAGGTGACCTCCGATGGCTCCACTTGCTACACCCCATGGAGACTGTAAAGAATGGTACATCAGTGAGGCTAAAATAATAAGAAAAAGATATTCTGTGTTGTCTAGAAAGTTAAAAGTGCACCTGTGCAGCACCGAGTGCAATTGTTGCAAGCATTGAGCGGTCTCCCCATTCCTATAGCAATCCATATTCCAGATTACTAAATTAAATTTATTTGTGAGGGTATCAAACATAATAAATGCTAATTTCTGTATGAGGTGTTAACTAAACCACTAGTAACAACTCAACCTTTAAAATATAGCCTCACAATAATCAGTTTTAAACTAGGCATTTTCACTTAAAAATGGATCAACAGCACAAGGCAGTAATATGGAGCAACCAGCGTTTATGTTGGTCGGTGGAGTGATATTGAGTAAATGCAACAAAACGAAGGAGCTTCCAATGTAACAGTAAGTTTTTTTCTTCTTGCCTTTCATCATGATTTTACAATAAAAAATTTACACTACGATATTATGCACAAAAAGATAATAAGATACTCACAGCAAAAAATACAAGGCTGAATGATTTCCAGACAATCTCCAGTGGATTGGAAAGCCGTTTTGACACCTGAAGACAAAATAGCATAGTAAGGCATACATGGAAACATCAAACATAATAGTAAATATGCCAACTTCATGTTTAAAAGAATTTACCACCTTACATGTTACTAAGTTGGCAGCATATATTAAAACTTCTAACCAAAAAGGAAATTCTTACAGGACAAAAAATCCAACTTATATATACAATTCAAACCTTTTCTTTCACTAGCTCCTCTGCTTCAGCAAGTTCATCAAGTTCAGGGCTGCTGTTATTGCCACTCTTACCCACATCAGATGGCAAGTCCCATGCATCTTTTATGGATTTGAGGCCAAAAAACAAAAGAAGAGTTACTGCTGCATACTCTCCAATTGGCAAGGCTGTGAGTAGACCACAGAAAATGGAAACATCAGCATTCCCCGTCAAGTGTTCTATACTATACAGTAGATTACTAAAAACTTAGTTTTATTCAAAATTTGATCGAGTGCTGATAGAAACTACAATTTCAAACCAGAAATTTTTAATTGAAAATAAAAATTATGGTATAAAGAGTTCAGAGGTTGCTGTCCCTTAGAGATATATTCCATTCCCAGCCACCTAGCAGCTCAAGCTTTGAGTTAGTTGGTTCCTTGACATCATAAAAGCCACCATATCCAGGTGGTCAGGGGATGATTCCCTGACATTGTATAAAAGCCTCCATGTTCAAGTTGTCAGGAGTTTGATTCTTGCAGCCAGTTAAGAAGTGTTACAGTGTAAAGGTACGCCATGTGTACAAGCTGTGTCCTTATACAGATAGCCGGAGCAGGCTAATCTGTATAAATCACTGCTAAGTAGTTTATCAGTTTTATGTAGTTTGGTCAATCTGGTATTCTATCTAAAGTGGTTTACTCCATCTAGAATTAGTCTATCACAGATTTAGGAGTTTATCTTTTTCAGGTTATTAGGAAGTTTAGTTTGATTAAACTTGTATTTAGGTTCTGTGATCTCTATAAATAAGAAACAGACTTGGATCACTTTGATCAAGCCTGTAGACTTTGAACTGTCAAGCTCTCAAGTTCTCTATTTAATCAAGCTCTTATCCCTCAGTTCTGCTTTTTCTAGTTGCTGCTTTCTTGTGATTTAACTCTACCCCCATTCTTCATAATTAAATTAAAATTCAGCACAAGGTATGTCAGGCCTATGCTTCGTCAACCCTTCATAATTAGGTTGACTGGTTCCTTGACAGTGCCCAATGTATAAATTACAGAAAACTTTGGAGACTGAAAACTAAAACCCAATTATTGCAGTTGATTAAATTTAATGTCTCTCATATTATAATCTCACAAACTGGCAGAAGTAGCATATCAGTCTATTAATGTTGATTGACTCAATAAGACCCTGAGATACTTTAATCAACTGCCGTGTTGATCAAGAATCTAAATTTAAGCTTTTGAACAGAGGGCAAGAGAGTAACTACCAAAGCATGCATGTGATCCAAATAATACTCTAGATGTGATGGAAAGGGGATGTGAACATGCATGTCTATTTCCTTAACTTACATGCAAAAGGAAATTTATGTCAGTGCCATGGAAAGGATAACACATCCAAAATAATGCCTTTATACCAAAATGGCTTTCTAAGAAGGACCACTGTTTTGCCGAAGTCAATTTGCAAGCCACACCATATGTTCTATAAATATGAGAAGAATCCTGAACAAGAAAGCTGCTCTCAACAGGAAGGTATTTCTTCTTTAAAAAATATTAGAGTGTCAATAAACAAAAAGTTTATAGGAGTCGTGCAATCCGCACAATTAGTTGGAGGTTGTGCCACTTAGGACAAATTGGAGAGAGTCTTCATGAAAAACTTTTCTACACCAGTACTGCTATGCATCAAACCAAAAATTAATACAAGAGAAAAATTCGCCAAGTTTTAGGGAGGCTTACAGATAAAACCTATTCTTCGACTTATATCTAATAACTTAAGCTTTTAGAAGAATTGATTATTAATGTGGTATTAAAGCTTCTATAACCAAGTGGTCAGATATTCGATTCTTACCGCCCCCATTTTTTTCTTAATTGAATTTAATTTTAACACAAGGTTTGGTAGACCTATACTTTGTCCACTGTTCAATTTCAAGCCCAAAGGGCTTTTGTTTGAGTGGCATGTTAGAGGTAAAACCTATTCCTAGGTCTGCAGTGCACTTAACAACTTAAGCTCTAGAGAAAGTTGGTTACTTGACAAAAGTAGACCAAGCCAAAATGTAAAATAAAAGTGGCAATAGTAGAATGACAAATGCATGTCCATATCAACCTCCCATTAACTCTAGTGATGCTTTAACTCTTTGTAAAGAAAGTTCAGAAAAGCAAAAGGTAGATTATAATACCTCTCAACTCATACAATTATATTACACTAGACCATTCTCTGTTTAAGTTTCTTTACATGGATAGAAGTAAGTCAGTTTTAAGCATGTTATTCAGAATCAAGAGCTCAAATGGTAGAGTGATAAACTCCTTACTCTAAAGACATTAATATAATATTAGCAAAATTGATCAGGACGAGAAATACAAAACTTCATTACTTACTTGTCTGCAACTGAGCAGGCACTGATTGGAAGATTCGGCCAATTACAACTGATAGGATTGTCATGAGTGAGAGAGCACCCATTGATCCCAATAGGACCTGGCCATATTAATATATCTGTTAAAATATATAATCTTCTGTTTCTAATACTAGTCATTTTTTCCTGCAATATAACAGCAATGTAGTAAACAGAAAATTTCAAACCACAGGGTTGTTAGCAAAGATAAGCTTCATGGAGTTCCGTAATATAACAGACAGGGAGTAAGTTATTGGGTTCATTTGATTCTTGACAAGTCATGTTTTTCAGCTTGTGAAATTTATGAATGTTGGTAGCTTTGGGAGCTCCGGAATGAATATGGGGAAAAAAGTTTAAACTGTTACAAATCAAATATATGAACCTTCCAATATTAATATTATCCAATTTACAAACAAAGCCAACAATGCAGGAAGGTAAACTGATGACTGCAAAGAAAGCGACCACCGTACTTAATGGTGTAGATTTAAGCATAGTTTAGTAAACAAACTTACACCCTATTGAACTTTTTTCAGCAATGTTAAAAGTTCAAACACAAAAATTAAATTCTGAAGGGTGGTAAAGTTTTCTCCATCCTGGATCTTTCTCATTTAACAGCAACCAAAATGATACAATTTCAGAAGCTTTCAATCAGAGACACTGTCCCAAAACTAGTTCAGTTTTTGAAGCATGAAGAGGCTCAGATTATTACTTTAAAGTGTTACATTTTAGATAACCAGAGGATTTTACATAGAGGGGACCAAATTATAATAATAGGAACATTCATGCATTAGATTCATATTTTCAGATAAGATTTTATTTTTAGGAGCCCTGCATCATCAGTGCCTCGTCTTAGGTAGCATGTTAGATTTTGAAGTAGTATCCTAATTTAGAAAGCCTCCTCATTATGTTCTTGACACAAGTAACGAGACTTTCGGGCATGCAAACCTTCTTATTTTTCTACCTTCTATGGCTGCTATAATATTCATAATTACAGTTCAAACCCAGAAAAATAGCTCCACTTCTCCTTTTCCTCTTCTTTAAAGCCCCAAACTAATTTTTTGATTGTATGAAACCTGATATTTATCCTTTGTTCCTTAATCTTAAAATCTATCTGTTATCAGAAGGTTGGTAGTTAGGTTTATATATTGTGGGCTTAGGGTTTGGTTACTTGCTGTATGTGGGCTTTAGGTTTAGTCACTTACTGTACAAGTGAGCGAGCTAGTTTGCTAGTTTAAGTGAGCAAGCTAGTTCCCTAATTTAAATAGTATTACAAGGAGCACAAGAAGTTAGCAATTGTGTCTTTTGTTTTCTAGTATAGTTAGAGGTGCAGAGTGCCTCGTTATTAATCAATTATAATCACAATCATAAGAACACTATTCTCTGAATTCTATCTCCATCTCTCAGTTTCACTCTCTTTCTCTCTCTCCAAAATTCTTAACAATATCCATCTTAAATCTTTGAATAGTTTCTGCTGCCTATGACTTTAGAATTATTTACTTTAATTTCAGCAACTCATTTAGCTTTGATATCTTAGTTGCAATTAATTTTCTTTTTTTGGGCCAGTGAGAGCCAGTGAAGGCCCTGGTATTTTTGAGGAGCCCATGCCTGCAAGACATACTTACAACAACGGGCCTGGACAGGGTCATTGGACCAATTAGCATTACTTAAGGTCCCAGACACAAGTCTTGTGGGGCCTCTCTCAAGACAGTCCAACAATAGTCAGACTCAAACCCCCACGCCACCAATGGCAAAGCAGTAGAAAGCTGGTGGCCGCTGATTATTTAACATGGGTTTCGTTACCACAGCTTCCAACAACACCAGTGAATCCCAAATTCTTGATCTCCTTACCAACACATAATCACTTGGGAATAGACCTCTTACTGGTAGGCCAGATCCTTCAGTGGTATTCAAAATCTTAATCTTATCACTTCATAAATCAAGTCCCAATTTTGAGCCATAACCATAAGCCATCATAGACAATTACCGTAAGTATGCCCCAGATCACTTTCTCTCCTATCTCCTTCAGGTAGGAGCAAAGTCTCGTCCACAACAGGAGATTATAATTTTAAAAACTTACTGCTACTTGCCTCAGGATCTGAAAACTTTATTCATCTCAAGACAAGCGCTAGAACAGCCCAAGCATATTATTAACCCAATTATCCAGCTGATAATTGATCAACTAATTTAGATGTCTTACACCAAGTCACAATCAGGGAGTAGTTAGAGATAAAGCTTTCAGTTATTAATATCTCATACATGAAGTACCAGGAGAGCATTGCCATCGAGCTCATTAATCATGACCTTTGAGATAAAAGGATGCTTCAAAGATCCTTATAACCTAATTTCCTTGTCACTATGAAAATGACAAAATGTACCAAAAAAGGTTGTTAGATCAGATGGATTTATCATGTGCATAATGCTGTGTGTAAACAGAAATAGACTTGTGAGTATTGTATAGACAGCTAGAATGCAATTAGGGTTGACTCAGCCCCTCGATTTAGGCCCATATTTATTGTACCTCCTCTATAAACAATAGAATTGAGAGGCATAATATCTCAAGATTTCTCTCAAACTCACTCTCACAAAAGTCTGTGGGCTGCACAATTGTTGTCATGGTCAATATATAAGAATGGATGCCAGAAAGAGAAAAAGTAACAAAGGAAAGGAATAGACAGAGGAAGACAGAAGAGAGATGCACTACTTTTCTACCATTGAATCTAAACCTCTTTGTCAAACAGATAACCTCTTTTTGGTTAAAATGAATGACTTAAGATGTATTTTGACAATTATAAATTGCTATAATAGTTTAATTCAGAGCTTGTCTTTTTCAGCACAATGTTTCAGATCCCTGTATGAATGTGCATGCACAAATAATATCTGTTTCCAAAAGACAGACAAGAAGAAAAGTCTGAACTAGAATTAGGCCAGACATTCCCTAAATGGATAAACATAGTAATTATGAAACACAAATTGAAAAGGAAAAATAATTACATGAACCATGGGAAGTCTGCAACAATTGTCCTAAGTTCTTTGTCTTGAAAGAATATGGCAGCAATGAACACGGCTAGTTGATGTTTAGTAGTCCTGGACTGCAGTCAGCTAGTGACCAAATTGTCCAGATCAAGTGCATACACTGCACCATAAATGACACTAAATCTGAACTGAGTTCAATGTTTGGTGATTCCTACACTTGCCATGCAGTGAGAGTGGACTGTGCTGTCAAGCTACTAGTGTCACGCCCATGCACCATACTAAGTTCCATTGTGATCCTTGCTATCATAAGTCCAATCATTCCCCCAACCTCATAAATGACACAACCTTACTTTGAAATCAATTGTCAAGGTCAGGTTTTCACAATTATGCCAAAAGCCTAATGCTGTTATGATGACAGTACTTTGTGTCCTTATTTTTGCAAGTGTAGGTTCCTGCATAAATGCACGCTTCAAGCATACCTAAGGTAAGTCACATTACAGTTGATGCCAGGAAGTAGGGCTGTCAAGCGCCTAGCTTGCATACGAGGCAAGTCGAAGGCTGATTACAAGGCCCCATTGGTCATAAATGACCAATTAGGTAATAATTCGAGTTTTCTTAGTGTGGCAAGATTAATCATCAGCAACAATGAGCCAAACAAGTGCGGCACTAGATGAGGTAGCTTTTGGCCTTAGAAGTATTTCCGTAGTTCCTGAGTCAGAACATGTGTACTAAACTCACTTTGACAGAGTGAAAACCTTGACAAAAGTAAGTGACTTAATCCTCTGATATTGTGGGTGTTGAAGGTTGTTATTGTTAGAGATGAGAAAGAAAAATTGAATTTATGAGGGGATATTTACTGTATAGATAGTTAGATGGGGCTTTAATGTGAAAGACATCTAACTAGTAGCATCATACACCCAATTAACAGTGCATGGCTCTAATGATGAGTGACAAGATAATGCCAGCAGGAAGGGACAAGTGGGGAACAGAAGTAGACTTGATGTGTGACATAGTCAAAGTCATCTTCAAGTTCATGTGAGAGGGTTATTGCACTAATGGCTTAATTACATAGGCTATACTACATATTTACTTGAGAACTCATAAAGAAGGGGAGACTGTCATGTCCCACAAACCAACTTGCTCCAAAGGGTCATGTGGACAATGACGATGACATTCCTTTAAGGTCTTACAAACCTCAATCTATGACAGTTCCCAAAGAACATAAGGGGGGGAAGAATGCTGATCAACTTCTAATGGACACTAAGCCTGTCCTCCATAAGCAACCATAAAAATCAGGAAAGCACATAGGGAGAATTACAATAAAGGAATTCCTGTAAATTTATTTCCAATTCAGGAAGAGTTACCTAAAAAGCGGTCAATCAAGTCAATACATGGTTAATCCATTAACACATTTTACTTAACTGTTCCTGAACTGGAAATATTTCTACTAAGCATTAATTTTCTGTAATTATCCCAAGTTTATATGCCTAGAAAAGTAAAGAAAAATACAAAACTAGACTCATCAAAGGAATTTTACAACAGAAAGAGATTTTTTCTTTTCTCTGGGGTGCAGAAGCCAAGGAATTAGATAAATTGAGAGAAATGTCAGAAGACTTACCAGTCCTTTCTCATATTGCATCGCCAAAAGTGCAGCAATAAAGAATGTCTGGACAATAGATTGAGGACTAATTTCAGGCTCACAAATACATGTAAGTGTAAAGAAATTTCAAACAGAAATTATACTTCATCAAATTAGCCTATGTTCATTTTTCCCATTACTTGAATTAAAATGCAGCAATTATATTGCCTGTCGTTTTCACTTTTAATGTTTGTTAAATTTATAGTTATATTTGTAAAACACAACAAGATAAGTAAAATATAGAAAACAAGAAGTATTCAAAGATGATAATGAAACAAAACCAGTAAATCAAGGATAAAGAGTACTTCCAATAAGTATCTTTTCATGAATATCCTCAGAAAACTTGTATTAATTATGCACTTAAAGTTAACATTTGAACAAATCATTCCATATTTCGTGTGTATCTCTAGCATACTTGTGAATTGTTTATGACATAATGTCTAGGTAAGGAGTGAATTGAAAGTTCAAATATAAGATTACTTTTTAAATTATGCAAAAGTCCTTTACAAGAAAGACCCAGACCAGATATTACAGACACATTGTCAATGTCACGTATCTATTTCAAAAAGAAATCCAACTAAATTTTGAATCAAAATGTCCAAGGTATTACAGAAATGCCAAAATTTAAAAACTTCCAAATGATGCAGCATTCCAGAACTCATCCCAACAACATATAGCAGATGCCGATTAACCAATTAGCTACATAAATCAACATCACCTTCCACAGAAGTGATACAACTTTCTTCGAAATCAAAGGCTTGTTTTGAGATAAATCCTCTGAGATAATTTTATTTATGGTCTAGAGGTACAATGTATAGCCAAAGATAAAAACAGTGAACTAGAATGAAGGAGTTGATATGGGAAATAACAACTCCTCTCCCTCTAAATTAGGAAACAAAGAAAACTTAAAAACCCATGCCTAAAATCTATCCTGAAATCGTGGGATATCAATTTCCCTGGTTATTCGAGATTTTATCTTTAAACATTCTCCAACTGATTAAAACCAAATCCTGTTCTACACAATTTAATCCCAGTTGGATTTTCGTCACTAAGATAGGCTTGCCAAAATGTAATAACCAGTAGGCTGCTTCAGAGACCTAGTCAAGGATTAAATTAGTAGGTGTAGCGGAAACAGTAGGTCACTTTGAATGAAGTCTGGTGTAGTGGAATAAAGTTGGAATGTGGGATCATTCTAGCATCCCTAGGGTGCCATGTGTCCACACTAATACAGTCATCATATTAGCTAGGACTCACCATAAGAGAGAGATGAATATTAATCATTGAAATTTCTGTCCAGCCAGAAAACCTGGAAATATAACTATTCTTTATATCCTTTATTCCTCATCAAGTTTATACTTGTTAGTTGCAATTTTCTCTTCAAGAATATTGTCTTCTACAAATTCAGTGTCTCTTCTATCACTTACCAACACTTTCTTTTATTATGTTATCAATAAATGTAGACTAGGAACAAGCCAGTGGCACTTTAAAGCTTTTAATAAACTTAAGCACTCATGTCATCCAGACTATGATATGATCTTCAAAGCATTGAGGCTGTACAACAAAGGTTGTTATCACTAAGATCTCATGCATTTGCTACCTGTTTCCAATAAATTCATTTTAGTTTAACTGTGTTTCAACAAACGTATATTTTACTCAAATAAGTAGGAAATATTTACTCATAAAGAGAAAGAAAAATAGAAAATAAAGAATGCAATCAAAACGGAAAAACATATCTTATTAACACTAGTAAGAATACCTTGTCCCCAATCTCAGAAACAAATATTAAGGTAAATGCAGCAGTGAATCCTGATTTTGCAATGGCAGCTAGAATTGATGAGGGTCCTCCCTTTAAAAAGGTTATCAGTGAAAATACAAGAGCACATCCCAATAGCACAAGAGCTACAGATATAGGATAAGGGATCTGATTAGGAGGCTTCACACTGCCAAATCAAAGTATATCAACATAAGAATCGTAGCAGGGCCATGAATTCCAAAATAGAGGGAGAAAATGCTCAACTCAAAATAATTGAATGACATGTTGAATCACTCAACAGAACTAAACACATAAACAGAGTTGTAATAGTGGAATATTGCTAAAAGTCAAAGAGAAGAAAAAAATAGTTTCTCAAACCTAAATTTTTAAATTATAAAGTAAAAACTTAGATCTGCTTCAAAAGCCTATAAACATTATCACTAATCTAACCAGTTGTACATATTGAGGTGAGAAGTTATTCTCTTTTAATGCTTTCCGCATGTCTGTTACTGGAGAGAGGGACTCATATAGCTCATGCATTATAAATCCAACAGGTAAATGAATCTGCTTTTCTTTTTCTCAAACTATTACTTTTTACAAAGGGCATATTTATACTTCTGGTGCGAAAGGAATATATTTTGCACTTACAAGTTATATGCATTCATTATGCTATCCCAGTACAAGCAATATCATAAGTGCTATTTTGCATGGAGGGCCACAGACTCACTACCATAAAAATACTAGCACAAACTTAAGGATTGCATTAATTGATATAAGAGAGAGAATTAATTCAATTGTTGAGACATGAACAACATATAAAAGTTCATGCCCTGGCACGAAAAAGTGAAACCTAGTAAGAAAAGTTGCAGGGATGGCAGAGTGAGAATGATCACAAAAAAACCAGTTGAGGTGGAGGAAGAAAATGATGGGGAGGAGGCTAATTCATTGACTCAAAGCCAGAGGCGGACCTAAGCACATCAATGTGGGGGCAAATTCCCCAACAAACTTGTTAAATTTTAATGTTAGATATATGTATACTATATTATTGCCCCATTAAATTTTATAATTGTTCCCACTATCATTTAGAATAAGACAAAACTCATTAAAAATTACTATGCTACCTTCTATTTTTCTTTATTTCACAACTCCTCCATGTATTCAATTGCACTCATTTATAAAAGTAAATAACATAATTAACTAGTTTCTAACTAAATATAAAGAATACTCTATTTAAAAAGGGATAGGAAAATAGGGTTTCTATAACAATTTTTTTTTTATTTCTCACCATTTTTCTCTTAATTTATTATATATTTCTTACCCCCACTACTCAAAATTTCTGGGTCCACCCTTGCTCAAAGCTCACATGGTCAACTTTAGATATCAAGTTTAGCACTAAGGATTGTTGCATTGTTGTACTACATAACTTATTGTCTACAGGAAACTAAAAGGAATAACAAAGCAAAATCATTGAATTCTCCATGTTCATTCCTTTCATAATGTATGCATATATTATAATGCAAGGTTGCAACAAACTTTTATGCAGAAATTAGGATGTGGATACAGATCACTATGATAAAGACAATTATTATGCCCATTGAATTAAAGTCTGAAACAAATGCCGTATCCTGCTATGTTCCTAACACCTCTTATCACTTCATCAGCACTTTAAAAAGTTTCAGAGCCATCATCTTGCATAGCCCAAAATAAAATCAAATACTTGGAACTCACATTTTAGATGAACTGTCATTGACTGGACTTCCCCCAAAAATGTTCTGGCTGTCTTTCTCATTCTTGCTTTCATAATCTCCAGGTCCAATGCTAATATTGGATGCTTGGGCTTGAACTGTGCCATGAGTTAAGCTGAACTTCGATATTCTTCTGCATCTTACTATATATGATTTAGGTATCACGTGTAAGACATCAAATCCACAAATGCATTTATGTACACAACGGCTGGTAACCTACCAAGAATCGAAGGAGCAAGCAATTCATAGATAACATACAATTTAACATCTCTAGAATTCGGATCATCAGCAATCATATAATTAGCAGTGAGCAGCACAACTTAGATCATGCATTTCTATGGCAAATATTTCCAGGAAACACAAGTTGAAAATTGACCCAAAAACTGCAACAAGGGATAAAAGGAATCTACATCAAATGACAGAAAGAAATCCATAAGTATTGCAGAGACTTTTAACATTGTTATTATAATCACTGCACACACATTATCTTATTAAAATGTCTACAATTGGACCGGTCTACTTTCAATTTTACCCGCCTCAATGGATATGCATCCGAACAGAATGTTCGCATGTAATGCCAGCAACGCCAATCTAAGTGAATGAGTTGATTCTTCTAATTCCCAACCCAGACAGGAAAATTCCTCTTCCAATAAAAATTTGACATTTGTTCTAGTTTACGGCTTTAAATTAAGAAGGGTTAAAGGAAACCCCCCTAAGAAGAACAAAGAATTAATGTGAACGGTAAATTAAACCGTAAGAGCATAACTCTCTGCTTTGCATTTCAATTGGGTCACAAAAATGAAAATTCAAAATGGGAGTAATACTAAAGTATAGAAGGTGGGAAGAACTTACATGAAGGTGAGAAGGTTGTTCTAGAGAAATTAGCACAGCTGGGTAATGCGTCAACCAACGCAAACAAAGGAGGCCTCCCCCTTGTAACCAATGGCTTATGAGGACCTAGCCCTTTCATTGTTTTCTGAAACTGCTTCTACAGTTTCATCTCTGCCCACTTGGGTTTATGGGTTGTGCAAATCTGTGAGTAGAAGAAAGAGCTGAGCTTAGAACTCAGCTGTGAATAAAACCGTTGCCCACACGAAGCTGCTAACAATTCTTCAGGGTTGCTCTGTCCTTAAGCTGCCACGTAGGTTATGGGAGATAACATGGCTAGCACAACGGAAAACTTTCAGAATTTTAGGAGTAGAAATGCCGGTGCCGGTTGGTCAACTTCTTGTGGAATCATTGTAGAAACTTCTCGCATTGCAACAGCTAGATTAATAAATTCACTAGAGCCAACGCATCTGCTAGACTCTTCAATTTTTAATATATTTAAACTAATTTTTGAAACTTTTAAAATAAAATACTATAAATAAATAATTATAAATAACTTTTTTAGAATGTGCACAAATTTAGAAAAAAATCATTTGGATTATAATTTTTTAACTTTTATATTTTAATTTATAAAATTTAAATTTTTTACATTAATTTTTTAATTTAATTTCATTTTTTCTTACCATTTACTGTATTATATAATCTTTAAACAAAAAAATAACTTAATTTGCATTTGATGAATTTAAACGCTTTTATTTTTTTAATTGGCTTTAATAAATTTTTTTATATTTTTTATAATTTAATTAATAATTTTTTTATTTTATTATTTTTTCTTAAATTTATATTTTTTTAATTATTATTGTCTACTTCAGGGACAAAGAGTCCCCATTCTCCATCTATCAGAGGAACGAGGCTCATGATTTATGTTGAGGAGATGTAATTAGAGGAAAAAACAGAATATTAAAAGCAATCAGTGAAAAAATGTGATTCAGAAAAAATATATATATAAAGAAAAAATTATTAAAATTATACAATAAAACAGATTAATGGTGGAGTGAGCTTTTTATAAGCTAAAAAGAGAGCCTGTGTAACTAATGGAAAATGAATGCATAGTTATGTTAAAAGTTTTCATTGCCTTTTTATTTATAATGACACCAAAGAAATTACGAATGTATTTTTTAATAAGAAAATTTTTATAATAAAAATCACTTAATTGTTGACCAATGAAATCTAATAATAATTGTAAACTAAATGAGATAGCACTATATGTTTCTAACATTATATATCTTGAGAGATAAAATTAACTTAGAAAATAATTCTGGACCAAGACAAAAATTTTACATAATAATGAAAGAATAAATAAATTTTTAATAAGATAAATACATTTTTAATACTGCTTAAACTACAAAACTTGTCACTATTTAGTAATGGCTTGGATGTTTCCAATATTATAATTAGGTTTTTTACTACAAAACTTGTCATTAATGGTCATTTAATGAAAATTTCTATGTCATCATCTTGATTTGAGTTTTAATTTAATAACATTATCTAATTTTCTTTCATCAGTCACCCAAAAAAATAATTTTTAAACATTAAATTGACTTTATTTATGAGAATAATGAACAGAGAAAAAATTACCAAAGCCATTAACGACCTATGTGATTGTTCAACCCTTGAGAACCTGAGCAATTGGTCATGTTTTGATGTGACCATCTTGAGGGTTTCTAGTATGATTTTCAGTGGAGAAAGTATTTTAGGACAAGACATTGCATGATTCGATGGACAAAATCAAGAGCATAATTTAAATATATGATCTGCTGCTAGTGGTGAAACCCATAAATCATTTTTTTATATTTTTTTGTTAAGAAAAATAATCCTTTCCAAACATAAAACACATCAATATATTAAATTAATAAAAATATATCAACCCAATGATATAATATTTTATCTCTAGGCCTACATTCATTCTTTGTACATCGATTTACTATTTCATGAATTAATTATGATTAATTAATGGAATATACATATTTTTAGTTTTTTTTAGAAAAATAATTTAATTCTTTAACTTTTAAATTAAACAATTTAGTCTATTTACAATTACAATTGAAGTAATTTAATTTGTTTACAAATATAATTAGAACAAATTAATTTCTCTATAAATTTAATTAAAACAATTTAATCACTTACCTATTAAATTTTTCTTTTTTAATATGATATAGTTGACTGGTGGTGATCTAAATTTTATTTTTATTTTAAAAATTTCAACACCTTTTTTGGCATTAAGTTATTTATTTTTTATTAAACTTTAATTTAAGTCCCAATTTTATACATTTTAATAAATTTTTTAACTAAAAGATAAATTTACATAATAATTATGTCACATTATAATAAGTAAAATAAAGTTTAAGACAACATCAATAAGCCATATCATACCAAAAAAAGGAAATTTAATGGATAACTGACTAAATTGCCTTAGTTATAATTATAGAAGGATTAAATTACTCTTTGAAAAAAATAAAGAGATAAAAAATGCTCTTTCTCCATTAATCAATCAATTAATTCCTCACATTAACTCAAATCCCAATACAACCCATAATTTAACAAATCTCTAAAACACAACATCAAAACAATATATGCATAACATGATTTCTCATTCACTCCAAACAGTAGCATCTTCACAAACCATATGTTCAAACCACACCTAACAGCAATATCTTCACAAATCAATCATGATAAATGCATCCCATAATCAATTGTGACAATACATCACAATTACCCTTCATACTTAGAATAATGATAACTCTAGTGATCACTTTGGGGTTTTTTTCTTATCCACTACATGGCACGGCTTCTCAATCAAGAATTATAATCTCCTTTTTTTCTCTTAAGGCTTTCTCTTCTTACTCTTATTAATTTCCACTTCCAGGTCACATAATTTTTTTTCCATTTTTTATATTTAATACAAGTAATAAAGTTTGACACAAATCAAGCCAACCTCAATAATTTTCGCCTTGTCTAGGATTTGTGGCACCACAATTTTTCGAAACCTTTTCATTAGCTCCACCTCAAAATAATGCCATATCATATCAAGAATATGTCCAATATTTACATCTAATATCTACAAAAATTTGAATTTGCCTCAATAACTCTACCCACAACTGGTAACCAAGTTTAAACCATATCTTTGAACTACAGGTTAGGACTTTGACCAACAATTGTAAACACTAACTATGCATTAGAACCAAGTTCTAATATCACTTATTGGGAAAAATATTCCCTTTTGTACAATGTGTAGCATCAATAGATTAAATCAATAAAAATATATCAACACAAAAATGTAACATGGTTTGGCCTCTTGGTGTTGGTCAACCCTTCACATATCAATCCACTATTTACTCAATAAATTACAATCAATTATTCAATTCCTTTCATAAATCCAAATTATAATACGCTCACAATCTAACAAGCTACTCAAAAATAATGGTTGCATCTACACATACCATATAAGTAAACGATTTCTAGTAGTGGCATCTTTACAAATCAATTGTGGCAAATGTATTCCACAATAAATTGTAATAGTACACTATGGGTACCTTTCGTGTTTCCCCGATTGTGACATTGGTGATCATTCAGAGACCTTTTCTTGCCAGTGTGATGACGAGGCATCACTATTCATAATCCCATTTTCTTCTTTATCAAGTCTTCCTATTCTTCTCTAACAAGCAATATCATTTTTCTTCTCTTGCAACACTTTCTATCCTTACTCTATTAATTTTCTTTTTCAAGTCACATAATTATTTCCTTTTTTTTTATATTTAGTGCAAGCAATAAAATTTGACACAAATCAAGCCAACCTTAACAATCTCCATGTTGGCTTGCATATGTGGCACGACAGTTTTCAAAACTTTCTCATTAGTTCCACCTTAATATAATGCTACACTGTAATCAAGAATATCTTTATTCTTGACAATCTTTGATATCTTTAGAAAAGTTAATATGCATGAATAACTTTAGAGTAAAAACCCTATTTTGGTCTCTCAAAGATGAACAAATTTCTATTTTAATCCCTCACTGTTAAATTCTTCTATTTTGGTCCTTCAGAGATCAATTAACTTCTATTTTAGTCCCTCATTGTTAAAAATTTCTAATTAAGTCCTCTAAAGATTGAAATTGATATCAATTAAGTCCTTCAATTAAGATGATTGCTAACGTGACAAACATCAGCATGCCATGTTAGCCAAATTCTGCCACGTCAGCAAATTTTGCCTTGTCAGCATGCCACATCATCCAAATTCTACCACATCAGTATGACACATCAGCAATTTCTGCCACTTCATTATGACACGTCAGCAAATTTGACCTTGTTAGCAATCATCTTAATTGAGGGACTTGATTGATATCAATTTCAATCTTTGGAGGACTTAATTAAAAGCTTTTAACAATAAAGGACTAAAATAGAAGTTAATTGATCTCTGAAGGACCAAACTAGAAGGATTTAATAGTGAGGGACTAAAATAGAAGTTTGTTCATCTTTAAGGGACCAAAATAGGGTTTTACTCATAACTTTAACTAGCAACCAGCAATCAAGCTCTAATCATATCTCTAAATTGCGACTTGCAACTTTGACCAACAATTACAAACAGGAATGAGGCACCAAAACCAAGTTTTGATATCAGTTGTTGAAAAATATATTCCCTTCCACATAGTATGTAACATCAACAAATTAAATCAATAAAAATATATCAACACAAAGACATAACATGGTTTGACTCCTTGACCTCTGTCCATCCTCCACACATCTAGCCACTATTTAATCAATAAATCTTCTCATAAACTCAAATCCTAATAAGCTCACAATCTAACAAGCCTCTAAAATAAACATCAAACAATATTGCATATCATAGGATCTCTCATACATTCCCAATGGTAGCATCTTCACAAACCATATATACAAACTACATGTAGTAGCAACATCTTCATGAATCAAATGTGGCAAATGCATGCCACATTCAATTGTGGCAATACACCATACATACCCTTCATACTTCTCTAATGATAACTTTGGTGAACACCTAAGGACCTTTTCCCATCCACTGTGTAGCATGCCTTTTATTTATAATCCCTTTTTTTCTCTATCAAGTTTTCCTTTTTCTTTTTAACCAAGTAATATGATTTTCTTCTGAAGCAAGACTTCCTATTTTTATTCTTATCAAGTTTCTTTACCAAGTCATGTAATTCTTTCCTACTTGATATTTTTTTTTGGTGAACATTCCTACTCTATATTTAATACAAGTAATAAAGTTTGGCATAAGTCAAGTCAACCCCAACATTTTCATGTTAGAGAAACCATAGTAGGCGTTAAATGAAAATAAAAAAATTAATTAATTATTTGCTAAGCTTGGGATGTTTGATTACTTTAAATGTTTATACCTATTAAACATGAGCTCACCTATTTGCTTCATTTGTAGCTATAAGGTTCATAAGAGGTGGTGCATGCTATAAGGTTTGATGTGTTATAGGTAGCAGATAGTGAAATTCATATAAATCATGAGCTTGTAAATAAATAATAAGAAATATTTGAATTGTGTTTAAACTTTTATGGAGTTATGATTTTGCAAGCTAAGGGTTCATTGGCTTTAGTAAAGTTTGCCTAATTGTGGTTGAAGCTAGCACTATAATGGAGTTTTACATATTCCTTGAGAGCTGTATCACTATCTTTGAATTTGGAGCTTTAAGCTCCACTAATATGGTGTTAGTCATGAAGGACAAAAAATAAATCAACATATCATCTATACATAAAATAACCTAATTAACAAGTCATTTATCATAGATTTATAAATCACCATATAGCATGTTATACTATGCCTGCAGATACTATAAAATTTTTAAGTATTTAAGAATACCTTATGCCATGCTATAATCCCCAACAATCCATCAATAATACATCCCTATAATCTTGCATAAGAATAAACATTTAATATTACATTTTAAAAATGTAACATCAATAAGGCCTTTAAAATTTTAAGAATGTAATATCAATGTGATTAATATTAATCCTCTTTCCCTTTCCTTAAAAACAATTAGAATCATATCACTAATGATACTCTAAGATGGTATAGTCATTAATGATACAATTGCAAAAGTGATATCAAGATAACGAACTTTGCTTGAAACATACCCAAAATTATTGGTCTCACAATAAGCGCACTCACAACCAGTCCCAAGATGTCTCTAACAATTTTATATTGCAAATTGTAAGCTAGACTTTTTTTAGTTATAACAATAACAATAATTTTACAACAAACACTAAATTTACATGTATTATATATGCATATTTAATCCAAAATTTATTTAAAAAATAAATCATGTTAGATTAGTTAATGCAATATATCTTATGTACAAGCATGCTAGAATATCACACAATAATTATATCACAAAATGCGAAGAGTACAATATAATTTGAGTCAAAAAATAGAGAAAATAATATTCTGACCTTTCACACAATAAATTACAACACAAAATTTGAAGATTACAATATAACTTGAGCCAAAAAATAGAAAAATAATATTTTGACCCTGTAAAAATTTATAAACTTTGCCAAAATTATTTTAGGGAGAATAATAGATAAGGAGTAGGGATTTTCATTGTGCCAATAGAATTTGCTAACATAACCTATCATAAGTTAACCAACTAATAATCAAAATAGTCCATAATAGCTTATCAACTCATAATATAATGAGCATTTAATTAATTGTGCCACAAATTAAGTTTCACATTATTACTATTATTAATCTAGATTTCATTAAAAAGTAATAATTAATATATGTCAATCCACATAAAATTATTCTAACAAGTCATTTAATGATGACTAGGAAACAAAATCCTTTAACATAAAACTTAATCCTATTGGTCCTTAAACCTTTCAAATTCCCTTAGCATAGCTTAAGGGTATTAGATCATGTTATAAGATATTTCAAAACACATTTAAACTTGCCATGCATCAAAACATATCCAAACTTGATACATATTACAATGCAACGTTTTTTAAGGTTTCCATCATGGGAGGCTTATTTTAAATCAATTCCTCTTTTGTATCCTTCCTTCATTGTGCACATCTCATAATCTCATGATCATTCTAAAAGTGAGGCTCACTGCCTCTTTTCATCTTCTTACCTTTTCCTAAGCTTACCCAGCTTACTTATCACTTATGCTTGTTTATCTTAAGCTAGCTATTACCTTGGAAGCATCATTCAATTCACTAGACATTACCTCTCATCATGCTTCTCTTCCTTTCTATTGTCTTAATTAGCATTTAGGAGGTCTTTACCAACTTCTTTAAGCCTTGTTCTCGTTCTTTTCTTGATTTCATAATTTATTATCTCTTGCATCCTAAGTCATTTATTTCTCTTACTTTCTTCCCAAGTCTTCCCTCTAATTGTTGCTTAATTACCAATTCCAAAATCATTAAATCTTAAGGCCTTTTAGTTTCAACTCCTTATTACCATTGTTATAATGTTTTGAGTTTTACGTTATTAGTTTATTGAGGGCTAATTAAGCATGTTTCAACTCAATGTCACATCACAAGGGAGTCTAGTCACTTGACTTGAAAAAACTCCAAATAATGCTCCTCTACAAGCCTCCTTAGCCCCATTTGACATAGTTGACACGAGCTCCCTAAATACCATGGTAGTGGAACCAATAGTCCCAAGCTTCACTTGTACTTCAAGAAACTTAAGGAAATTTGATCAAAATCCAAGGAAGTGACAAGTAGGCATCAAAACCTAACTTATAAGGTTTGTGCCTCAGAGAAACTTAAGGAATTAAATGGATATTGAGTTAGGGATTTATGCATTACCTTGAGACATGACGTTGGCATGGAGGAAACATTTGAAAGCTTACCAAGTTCTATTTTCATGGAACTCTTCAAGAAATTTCATTTAAGTCTCAAAGGGGAGAGATCTCACAAGGTCCTTTGGTAAGGGAAGAGGGTTTCAAAGCAAGGATTGGCACAACACCACAAGGCAATGCAAACCCAGATGGGAGGAACAAGAGGACAAATAGATAAGGTGCACAAAAATAGGGAGAAGTTTGAAACTCATGGCCTTATTAGCTCTATGTAAGTCAATCACCTTGTGATCAAACTATGTAGGCAGTAAAGCACTTTTTGCTTTTCAAAAATTTCAAATAATTCTTTGGATTGTCCAATGCTTACATCAATAGCTATTGAGTCCAACAAAGTCAAAAATTAGCATATCCTTGTTTGATGCTCAAATTTTAACAACTGAGTGTATCACTTAATGTGTCAAATCAACATTTCAACATTTAATGTTAAGGAATCAAATTAGGGACTAAATCTACTTGAGCTATATATTTGAAGAACCAAATTATTAGTTCACTTTAAATCAATATTTTTGATAAGCTACAAGCAACAAAGACTTAACTTTAAGATGGAAGAAAAATTCATAGTTTCATTGGTTGACAAACAAACCATAAATGTCAAACAACATCAAAAGGATAAAAAGTTAAGCCAGATAATTCAATCCTTGGTCACTGCCACCATAAACTTCATCATCAGTGTTCTCATCTTTCTCCTCAAACTTAGAAATAGATTCCCTATCATTATTTTCTTAGTTATCTATTCAACTTGAGAGGGTGCAAGTTGAAAAGATTTTGATACCTAGGCATGTAAAACTTATATGATCTTATGAGTTAAATTGCAGGTCTATAACAACCAAGCTAAAAAGTTACCTTACTTTCAACAACAAAATAGCCCTTCATACCTCAATTTAGTAGTACTTGTTCAAACACTCTTTAGAGTTTTTAAGCCTTGGCTTTATCCTCCTTTTGACTTGTTTTGTCTAGAACATTATATCCAATGTAGTAGAAAGTTATCCTATTTATTGTCTTTACAATTTAGATAGTGAGACTTTGGAAATTTTTTGTTTCAACAATGGTCAAATTTAAGTTTTAAATAAAGTTATTTCCATTAATTTTTATTAAATTCTTAGAAAACTTATTTATTATCATTAAATTTGGTGGGTCTACTACACTTATAAATGAACCTCACCATAATATCTTCTAACAGTACACTTACAAAGTGTTTGATTCAAAAGAGAAAAGAAAAGAAGAAATAATTTTTATTTTCTCTCGCTTGTTTGGTTAGTAAGGGAAGATATTTTAATTAAAATTAATCTATTATTATCCTCTTTTAAAAAAATATGGTTGTTAAATTATAAAATGAGAATAATTTTAAAATTAAAAAAAATAATTAAACGTAAATTAATTATCACAATTCAAAATTTTTAATAAATTTTTCTTCTCTTTCAAATTCTTTCATATTCTCTTTCCTTTATTTTGTTCTAACCAAACACTAAGTTAGAAATAGTAACAATGCATTCAAAATTCTAAAAAAATTTTCTCTAACTTTCAACAATGTTCAATTTTTTTTTTTATACATTACAACAATCAAATTTAACTTTTAAACAATGTTATTTTCATTAATTTTTCACTAAAATTTCACAAAACTTATTTGTTGTCAATTAATGTGGTAAATCTGATAAACTTACTAATAAATCTCACCACAATATATTTTGTAAAATTGTATAAATATATCTTAGATTTTTTATGCTATTTGCACACCTTTCACTCTCCATCATCACAAACGTTAATAATACTATTTGAATCTAATTAAACTCAATGAAAACTTTATAAATTAATGGTTCTTTCATTTATTGTGTACCAGAAATTACAGAAAAGTCTGTAAAAGTTCTTATGGTTTTTTATTAAGGGAATGGGAAAAGACAAAATTGGAACGACAAAGACAACAAAATAAAATCCCCAAATCCCCTTCTCAAATCCCTACATGCCTCTCCTTTCTGCAGACTCTCGTCTCCAACCTCTGGGACTCGTGGTCTCTCAGTCCCTTAGCAATTGAGTCCTGTGGCTTTTTCTCTCTCTGCCTCAAAATTCCCAGCTTCAACTTTTTACTGGTGTGGCTCTTGGGCAGTAGCAGACGTTAAAGCTAGGAGGTAGTGTGTTTATTCTTCCGGCGCTTACAAGTGTTTCCATTTTCCTTAGTTTTTACTATCAATTGTTACTTATTGCTTAGTTTTACATGGAAATCTATTTGCCTGACAGTTACAATTTTTACTTTTCCACTTTTCATTGGTTGCTCCTTTTTGGGTCTGTGATTGAATGTTCCACAAGACTAATGGCGAATGCATTCTATTCATTTTCAAATGTATGTTGTGAGAAGCGCGTATAATCTTAGTTGAAGTGGTTATACACACCCTTGAAGTAAACTATTCTTCTAGGTTTTTTTTTTTTTTTTGTTATTTGTTTTGGGTAAATTAAAACTGCTGTGCTCCTAGAACTATTGTTGCTTTATTTAGTGTTTGTGCTTGCACATCAGTTGCATCAGATTGAGAATTGGGGCTGATATTTCGTCCTCTCTTCTGAATTTGTTCCCTTATTTTTTAAATTTTCTTACATATATGTGGAGTGTTTCTCTGCAATCGCCTAATGCTTTATGTACCTCAGCAAGTGGCATACTAAATGTAGCTTTAAGCGTTAAGGTTTGATAGTTCTCCTTATTGTTAAATTTTGTCTCGTTTTCTGTTAATTTAAGTCTTTGACTTGCTGCCCTACGACTACATAAAATGTATTGTTATAGGCTTGGATATGATTGCCTATTTATCTTATCATCTCCCTTAGTTTATGGCACATCCTGTTAAAGTTCTGGTGTTTGAATGTTTTTTTCCTTTTAATTTTTTGCTCTTTGTGAGGGCGAGCCTTGGTGCAGTGGTAAGTTGCCCCACTGTTGACCTGTTGGCCACTGGTTTGAGGCACAGGAACAGCCTCTTTGCAAAAATTGCAAGGGTAAGGCTGTGTACATATGCGTCCACCCTCCCTCTACCCCCGCATAGCTGGGGAGCGCTTGCACACCTGGAACGCCCTTATAATTTTTTGCTCTTTGTCAAAGGTTTCATGCATAATGTGTTTAACTGTGTTTCTGAAGGAAAAAAATTTCCTTTCCTATTGGCTTTTGTACTTTTCAAATAGCTTCTAACAGTAACTTTGACCTTCTACATTTTTTTTATGCCATTATTGTTTCTTTCTTCAGTAATCTTACTCGTGGAAACTCCTTTGTGCAGTATTTTTGCTATTGCTGTGGAGAATTAGTGATATCTGAAGATGACTACATCAAATGTGGCTTATTATTTATGCAAATAATTAATTAACCTACAAGGGTTGTGCCTTTTTTCTGGTGACAATTATGCTGAATATGTAGCAATGACTAGGAAGAAACATAATTTCCAGTAAAATGACTCCTTAAATTATCAGCCACAGTAAATTTCATACTTGAAGCCTATGGAGTCTTTTGTCCTGTGGAGATTATACTAGAAAAAAGAATAATTAGGAATTATACCTTTGTGATATCAAATATTGGCATTATGCTCTGTCCTCAGATGCATTCTCAATTAATTCTTTAGCAAGTATTTCTGATCTCCTCCAAATGTCAAAAGTCAAATACCATGTGCTTCAAGTTCAAGGGATCTGGAATCTGACCCTCTTTTTTATTTGAAGGTGTGTTTTGTCAGCCTCAAGCTTTGAACAAATTTCTGATTGTTTATTGCATATCTATCATGGCAAAATTATGTTATTTTGATCATTATATGTACATTGAACTTAGGCCATTGTTTTGTTGTTGTACTGGAAAACCATAGCAGAATAGATGGAGTCATTGAACTTTAAAATCTTCTCTTTAGCTTCATGGTCCATTTGATAACATTATTCCATGTTATATTAAGTATCTGCATCCAAGATAAGAAATATTCACTCTTTCTATCACTGTCCAATCATCTAACAACACTTATCTTCATTTATATTCTTATAACATTTTCTAAACCTATCGCACTCAAGAAAATTATTAAGATGCCCGCCTGCACGTGTGCACAGGGAGGGGGGATTTTAAGTGTCAGACCTTGTTATGTACTATATATTTATGCATACATAATAACTTTGGCCTTTATGTGACTCTTCTGTTGGCTGTATCAGGAATGACATTATAAGAAGCTTCTAGAATTTGACTTGATTCTACATTCTGCCTTAAATTAATGTTGTTAGTTGTGTATATTGGCTAGCCAAAAATCTGCAATAGTATTATGGCAGATAGTATGGCAGCCATTCTAAGAAAATGTAAAATTAACACTTGCTTAAAATAAATAACAATGAGTTGAAAATAAATTAGAGGAGATTGGGATTTAGAAGAGGTGTAAGAACAAAAATTAAGGAAGTTGTAATCAAAACAAAGGAAGTCAGAACAAAATTTGAACCTTACATATAGGGATAACAGAAAAACTGAAACACAGAATTGTGTAGCTTTCTAGCAGAACCAGAAAAACTAAAGAAAACAGAACTTGAATAAGGAAAAAGATAGAGGTGATATCAGATTCAAGGCAGCCTGCCATGTAGCTCCCATGGTCTGGGGCGCCAAGGCAGCCTTAGCAGATGGCAGTGCCTTGGATTTTTTTTTGGGTGAAATGACAAGCTTATCCCCTTTTTTCTGATGGTTGGCCAATGGGCTGCCTATTATTAAGGGTAAAAGTGTCAATGGACACTTTCTGTTCCTATTTCCACTCATGATTCATTAATCACTCTTCTTTTCTTCATCATGTTTGTGGCTTCATCCTCAAACACTTTGAGAACAGAGACCATCAGAGTCACAGACAAGGCTGTATCTTAGGTAAGGATAGCTTAGTTAATTGTGCGCTTAGTAATCTAGATTATTTCACAGTGTGTTCTGATTGGATTCTTTGTGATGGGCCCATCAGTTTTCTTTCTCATTTCGTCTTCTTCTGCTTGCTTTGTTATTTTATTTTATTTTCCCTTTTCTTTCTTCTTTTTATTTCCTCTTTTTTATTTTTTTAGTTATCCTTTTTTTTTAAAATTTTTGTTTTTGAGGGAGACAATTAGCCTAAAAGAAGATCATTTCTCAAAAAAGCATGATGTGGACTGTTAGCACGTGGTTATCTGAGCACCCCACGTGGTTTTCTTTTTTTCTTTTTTTTTGGGTCTGGTTCATTTTCTATTATATGTTGAATTTGATTTAAGACTGTGTAGCTGGGTCTGCACACTTGATACTCCTAATTTTTTATTCGGCCTAAATTAATGTTGGAGTTTGTGACTGTACTGCTTCTGATGTATATTCAGCGTCAGCCAAACAACATTCTCAGTTATTTATGTGCAGTAGTACTTTGTTTTAAGGCTTAAACCAATGTCAGCTACACTATCTGACTCCCAAGTGGAAGGATCCTTGGCCTGACTTGTTATGTTTGTTGTCTATTTTTCTTTGTGCTTTTGGATTTATTCTATCACTAATCATAAAGTTATGACTTGGTGTTTGTGATTCATGTAGTTTCTCATTCTTGTTTTATTTTTACATTTGCCATGCTTGAACATGGCAACTGCCACGCCATCCACCATGGCACCATGCAGTTTTGTAGCTAGTCACCAGTGGCTGCCATAAACCATTAACAACATCGGGCCAAATGCAGAAATGTATATTGAGAGTTGAGAGTGTTGAAGATAGGTTGCAGAAATTGTATAAATAAATAAATAAACAAATATATATATATATATATATATATATGGGTGTGTAAAAGAAGATGTGGAGAAGAAAAGTATAGAAAAACAGAGGAAGAGGAAGGGAAGAATTGAGCACTGGAATAGAGGAAGAAAAATGAAAAACGATGGATGAGAGTTCAATGTATATGAAGATTATCTGTCTAGTTTTTTCATCCATTTTGGCCAGGTGTAGCAGTTATTGACAGCAAGGAACCATACTCCTTGGCAGATTCAGAGCACATTTGAGAGAGAAAGAAGTGCGTCTAATATGGGTCATTTAGGTTCACTTTTGTGTTTTTTGGCCAGACAGAGTTGAAATACAAAACACCCTTAAAAATCTAGTTGATCAGGGGTTAGGACGGATGAGAAATTTCTCATCTGCCTCCACCATTCTGATCATGGTGGACGCCATAGTGTTCTCCAACACTGGTGGCAGGCACCATGGCATTACCATACCAAACCCAACACACCTTATTTTATTGGCAGCAGTCTTCAAAGCTGCCCTGCCATACTGCCATAATGGTCATGGTGCCATTATTTGACAACTCTGCTTAAAATGTCATAATCTCACAGTAAACATGTTACATTTTCGTAGAACACAAACTTCTGTAGCATGGCCTTTCTTATTTTATATGACTATATTTCTAACCATATATTTATCTCCTCTCTCTCTGTATTTGAAAGATCTTTTGGGCTTCAACTTTTCTTTCTTTTCAGGGATGGAGTCCCATGGTTTTGTGGATGAACTCTTGGATTTCTCATCTGACATAGGCGAGGAAAATGATGAGGATGAAAAAACCAGGAAATCCCTTCCATCACTTAACCCAAAGTGCAGTGATCCAGCGTCATTCAATGCTCTAGACCCAGATGATCCTAACTGTTCACTTTCTGTAAGTTTGATGGTTCATATTAACCCATTTTTTTCTTTTTTAACACTTACGAGGTCGTGAAGAACTGAATCTGATAATTATTGAGTGAGTGGTGACTTATTGAGGGCTTCTGTAGTTAAGAAAAGAGAAAGGAAAGGAGCTGCATTTATGAATTATGATTTGGTTAGAGTCAGCTGGAATCTGTATTTCGAGTAAGTTGACTTGGCAAAGTCACGAGTTGTAGTTATTATCTGTATTGAGTGGTTTCCAAGGCCCTTCACCCTTTTTGTTAAGAGTGTGGCTTTTGATGCAGGACAATTTTGTCTTGGTGCACTCTAAATGTTGTGGTCATATACTTGTACTACTACTGTTTTATTGGCATTGTTCCAGGACACCTCTGACATGGTAAAATGCCCAGTGGATCTTACACTGTTTTGAGTTTGTTCTCAAAAGATTGGGTGGCACATTGTTATGGCAGTATAATATTAGTCTTATAGAAAATAGAATATTATAAGGTGCTCACTTAGTTTCACTTTTTTTCTACCCATCATTGTAAGGGCAATCCTTGAGTAGCTAAACAATATATTCCATCTTTTCATCAAATGTTTCATTTACTTGTGATGGGCTGTACCAAAAGAAAAAAAAAAAAATTACTTGTGATGGGCACTAGTCATTTGGCTACAAGGTTGCCATATTGTGGAGGCTAATGCCATACATTGCTTAGCTTGAAAGAAATAGGAACACCATTTTCTTCATCTAGAGCTCACCAATACTGATTGATCTGAATCTGATAGTTGAGTTTCCTCATGAAACTCTTCATGCATAGCTAGAGTTATGTGAAGATAAATTATTTATGTTTCAGGAGTTTGTAGAAGAAGAGCTTGAATGGATATCCAACAAAGATGCATTTCCTGCTGTTGAAACATTTGTCGACATAGTTCAACCCAACATCTCAAATCACCAAAACACTGTTTCATTGCTTGAGTACAGTACAAGCAGCACCAACAGTAACAACAGCACTAACAGCAGCCTTCTTTTAAACAGCTATGATCAACTTAAGGTACCTGTTCGTGCACGGAGCAAGCGTCAAAGTAGGTGTCGCCGTGGTCTTGCTGACATCTCCAGCCAGCAATTCTGGTGGAGCCAACCGACTAACAAAAATCCCAAAGCAGAAGCAGCAATAACAATCTTGACAATAGGGAGAAAGTGTCAGCACTGTGGAGCAGAAAAAACTCCGCAATGGCGGGCAGGTCCCCTTGGGCCAAAAACACTTTGTAACGCATGTGGGGTGAGGTATAAGTCAGGGCGGCTTGTGCCCGAGTATCGTCCCGCAAGTAGCCCAACTTTTTGTAGTGAGTTGCACTCAAATTCCCACAGAAAGGTAATGGAGATGAGAAGGCAGAAACAAGTGGAAATGGTGTTAAAGGCCGTGAAAGAAGGCTAAGGTGGTAGTGAGAGTGCTTTTAGCATTTAGCATGGATAGGATTAGGAGTTAGGGTTTAATTCTTTTCTATTTTGATTTATTCTTATTTATTTCTGTTTTCTTCTTGCTTTGGGGTGGGTTAGTTTGGCAGTGAAATTCTTTGTTCTGACTAAAAATTCACTTAGCTAGTTTGAATTAGTTGTGTCTTGGTTAAGCTGGGGATGGTGAGAAGTCAAGCATTGATTCTGCAATCAGACCATTTTTGTGCTTGTAATATTTGATTGGGGGACGGTGAGTGGCTGGAATTATGGTTGTGGTACCATCTGCGGAGATGAGAGGCAGTTATGCTTATCAAAACTAATTCTAGAATGATGGATAATGGTATCGGTCATTGTCAAGAAATCGTGACATCTTTAAAGTTTTATTTGAAAGGAAAATCTGTTGTCTTTTTTATCTGGGAAGACAATAAATTATGTTCTTAATCATTTGATCCTCTTGCTGAGGTGGTCAAGAAGTATGCAAGGAATTTGAATTTACTGATAGGTGGCATCATGACATCACTTCCTCTCTGTTCATTTTAAGGTCTTCTTGAGACAGCATCGTGCATGAATTTAATAGAAGAAATTGAATACTTTCTGATTTTTCCTTTTCACAATTTAAGTTCCCATCTCATTTTTAATTTCTGTGTTTGAAATAGGGCAAAATAAGAAATAGGAAAAAATTGTTGGAGGAATGTGCTCTCATAGCCACAATTGATAGTTGATGTGAATCTTCGAAGGCTGCAACTACTGTGGTTCAGGGATGATGATGATCTTGAGCATCCTGCAATACGGTTGATTCTTTTGATCCTTGGCGTTTGGGAATTGCGCGATAGGCATGCTCTTTATCATGTATTAGGCTGAGATCTCAACAATGTAGATGTGGTCTAAAGCTTATAACTTTGCACAGTCCCAAACTAAGAGTCAAAGTGAAAACTTCAAAAGAAAAAAAAAAAAAAATCAAGAACTTACGTTATCGTCCTAGTCAAGTATGTATAAGTTATGCGACTTCCACATTCTATCTCTTCACATACTTTGCGCCTGATACAAAGATAGGAAAGAAAAAAATAATTTAAAAAACTTGAAATATGTGAAGAAAGGAAAGATTGTTTGTAGAGAGAGAACATGTAAACTATGTATAGAGATAGAAACCTGCAAGTAGCTTGACTCGTTATATATATATATATATATATATATATATATATATATATATGTATGTATGGCGAATGTTGACAAAAATTAAGCTCAGGATGAATGCATCCTCACAGTCTCTAAGGTTCTGACAAAACATTGGAACAAACTCCAGAGTCTCAGAAAGCCCCTTAGCGTAGTTAATTATCTCATACATCCAAGTGAAAAATTTTTCTTCTTTCTCGTTCCATGAAACTGTAGTTGCCTCAGCGATAATGAACGCCAGCCTTCATCTGAATGCCACAATGATATTGATTGATGTACTAACCCAGTTACATAAACTCATAAAATTCTGAGAATTTGGCATTATGACCAGCATACCGGACGGTAACACATATTAACACACACATAAACATTGTGAAAAATATGTGTTACCTCATTGGAATTTAGTGTTAGCAAAAATATTTCCTTCCACACAATACATAATATCAGTATGCAATAACAGATGAAACAATCAATACAAATAAACTAGCGTAAAGATATAACGTAATTGGTCTCTCAGCCTACATTTAATCATTACACATTAATTCACTATCTAATCAATCAATTACCATCAATTAATCAAATTCTCACGAATCTAAATTCCAGTAAAACCATAATTCCATGAGCGTCTAAGAATGATATCAAAACAATACAAGCGTGCTGTACAACTCCTCATACATGCTTAATGGTAATATCTTTACCAACCATCTACGCAGCTATGCATGTTATAGATAGCCTTAGTTCTTCCCTAAGTAACAATATCTTCGCAATCAATTGTGACAAATATATCTCACAATTGATTGCTTTGATATGCTCTGGTGACCACATAAAGACCTTTCCTTGTCCATTGAGTGACACACATTCTCAACAAAGAATGCTCACTATGTATAATCCCATTTTCTTTTCTATCAAATCTTCTTTGTCTTCTCTTACAACACTTACAAATTTTTCTCCCATTAATTTCCTCTTTTTAATCACACTATTCTTTTATTCTTTTTTTTTTTTGTCTCTCTTTTATTCTTTTTTTCCCTCCAACTTAAGTCCATTTAAGGCAAAAAAAAAAACAAAAGCTCAACACATGGCTATAGCTGGGATTACAAATAAGGCTTTGCAAAACAAAAAAATGCAAATGACAAAAACAAAACTAGCTGCTAAATTTTCACAAATGTAATTTATAAATTTACAAAGTTCCAATTTCAGTATTTTATGAACAATTGAATAGAGAATGATTTACACCAAGAACAAAAGCAACGCAAAGCCTCATGATTCTGAAATAATCAGAGCACATAAAGGTTTTAGAAGAAAAAATGGCCAGACAGCTTATTGGACTTCACTTTGTGAACCAGAATACGGAAAGCATGAAGGATACCTAGATAGAGAGAAGCCCAATTAGTTTTTTAGTGAGGTTTTTTATGACGTCTATTACGTGGCTATATCATAATTCTTTTAGATGTCCCCAATTAACTTTTGTTTTTAATCAAAAGAGTGGCTATTATTAATAAGTGGTATTATGGACATATCCAAAATTTTCATATAATTTACACATTAAACACTTACAATTTTTTGTGGGTTCATATAATTCCCAATAAGAATTTGAATTGAGTTTGTCACACATGAAAATCAATCTCGTTACTACTTAATTCAACTATTATCGATAAATATTTACAATTTTTGATTAATTATATAAGTGAAATTTGCATAACTAATCAAAGATTATAAATATTTGATGTATGAATTATTTAAAAATCTTAATGTAAAAATAAAATTATTAACTAATAATTATATCAAACAACGGATAAAAAGGATAATAGATAACATTTCTTTTATCCTAGTTTTTCATTTTGACGAATAAATTTAAGGTAACGATACATGTATAAATATATTTTATACATAATTTATACATACTTTTTATATTTTTATTCTCTTTTTTTTCGCTTTAAAATATGCTATCTCATGAAGAAACGTTCCTTCTGACTCGTCCAGCCAACATTTTCCTATATCTACGCTGTCGTTCCCTTTAAGGATGAAAGGAGGCCACGCAGCATGTTAGGAACTTGCAACCTGGGCTGTATTGAGCTTATAGAGATCTAGCCTATTTAATATTTCAACCAAGTCTAGATTTAAAAATATACGTATTTTCTAAACACACCTAAGTGTATTTTATTTTTGCAAAGCTTGGCACACAGCTTGTTTTATTTAAATCATACATAAATTTTATGCATTATATATAAAGTTACATCTTTTATATATTTATTTAAAATTATATGTTTATAGTCTAATAAGCTGCTAGGTTTACTGATTTCAGAAAAAAAAAAAGAAAATAAAAGCTTGGCAGGTTCGCTGACCTATTTCATTGTAGGCTTAAACAAGTTAACAAGTTAGGCCAAACCTTAAATTATATTAACCTCTTTTGAAGTATTAAATTATGATATTCTATCTCATTCTTACTTAAATATGACACTTCACCCTATTTATTTAAATATTAATTAAAAAAATATATTTAATATTAATAAAATATTCATAAAAAAATATTAAATCAATATTTTAATTTAATTTTACTTAAAAATTATATTTTGACTCAGTTAATTATTTTAAATAATTAATATTTTGATAAATTATATTTTTTAATTAAATAATTATATTTATTATAAGGTATAAATTTAATAATGTGTATAATTATGAAAAAAAAAGTTAGTACAAATATAAAAGCATCTTGAAGTGAGTTTAGTTAATATAAAATAAGACCAATTATGCTTTATATTTTTCTCCTAACTAAACTCAGTCTCAAGATACCTCTATATTTATACTAAATTTTTTTCTCATAATCACACACATGGTTAAATTTATACCTTACAATAAATATAATTATTTAATTAAAAAAATATAATTTGTTAAGATATTAGTTATTTAAAATAGTTAACTGAATTAAAATATAATTTTAAGTAAAATTAGAGTAAAATTTGATTTAATATTTTTTTAAAAAATATTTTATTAATATTTAGTACATTCTTTTAATTAATATTTGAGTAAATAAAGTGAAGTGTTATATTTAAATAAGAATTAGATAGAATGTCATAATCAAATAACTTAAAAGAAATTAATATAATTTACTTTTTTATTTTTCTAAAATAGGTTAGGCCAAGCCTAAAATTTAAGTCAGGCCCAAGCTAATAATTTGCTATGAACCTCTCTCCCATTCCCACTTCCATTTCCCTTCGATCTTCATGGTATAAAAAAAAAAAAAAAAAAAAAAACTTCAGTGATATTTCACATCACTGAGGCACAAGATGACTGAATATTTTACATCACCTGTAAGAACTTCAGCGATATCCAAGTATGAATAATTGCATAAGTAAATTTTGCACAATTAATTAAAGATTATAAATATTTGATGTATGAATTATTTAAAAATTTTAATATAAAAATAAAATTATTAACTAATAATTATATCAAACAAGGGATAAAAAAGCATTATAGATAACATTTCTTTTATCCTAGTCTTTCATTTTGACGAATAAATTTAAGGTAACGATACATATATAAATATATTTTATATATAATTTATACATATTTTTTATATTTTTATTCTCTTTTTCTTCGCTTTAAAATATGCTATCTCATGAAGAAACGTTCCTTCTGACTCGTCCAGCCAACATTTTCCTAATTCTACGCTGTTGTTCCGTTTAAGGATGAAAGTAGGCCACGCAGCATGTTAGGAACTTGCAACTGGGCTGTATTGACCTTGCAGAGATCTAGCCTATTTAATATTTCAACCAAGTGTAGACTTAAAAATATACATATTTTCTAAACAAACCTAAGTGTATTTTATTTTTGCAAAGCTTGGCACACAGCTTGTTTTATTTAAATAATACATAAATTTTATGCATTATATATAAAGTTACATCTTTTATATATTTATTTAAAATTATATGTTTATAGTCTGATAAGCTGCTAGGTTTACTGATTTCAGAAAAAAAGAAAAGAAAATAAAAGCTTGGTAGGTTCGCTGACCTATTTCATTGTATGCTTAAACAAGTTAACAAGTTAGGCCAAACCTTTTTATTTTTCTAAAATAGGTTAGGCCAAGCCTAAAATTTAAGTCAGGCCCAAGCTAAAAATTTGCTATGAACCTCTCTCCCATCCCCACTTCCATTTCTCGGTTCGATCTTCATGATACTAAAAAAAAAAAAAAAAACTTTAGTGATATTTCACATCACTGAGGCAGAAGATGACTGAATATTTTACATCACCTGTAAGAACTTCAGTGATATCCAAGTATGTTGCTCACATGATGCAACAACCCAGCAACAATGATGTTTGTCCCTCATGCACTAAGAGGAAGACAGACAGACCTCATCACCACACACTCTTGAAGATTTAGATACAAAGGGACTCAAGTTCAATACCATCTTGGGTGTCATTCTGTCTAATGGTTGTGGTATATATGCTGTTTGTGTTGTATTGCTTTCTCTTTAATGTGGGAATTGTAAATGTTTTATATCATATTATATGAGTTTAATAATGCAAACATTATGTGTAAAAAACTAAATTATATATGCATGGTTAGTTTCTTGAAGCATATATTGTTAATTTTGCTTCTTAGTTGTTAATGTGAACCTCATAATTTTCAATAAAGCAATCTGAGAGAGTCAAATATATTTGGTAATAGTTAGGAGCACTAAGTCAAACTTCAAAATGATCTTTAAATCCACTTGTTTAATAGTATGCCAGGCTTGCTTTTTCCAATTTTAAATTCAACCATTACAATAATTTCTGTAACCATCAACTGAGTGTGTGTGTTTATATATATATATATATATATATATATATATATATATATATATATATATATATATATTAGAATTCAAGCTAAATGTCATAAAACATATTAAAGATCATCCAAAATGTCAGCGAAAATCAAGATAGTCAGATTAATTGATTTCAATATATATGTTTTTTAATTTTAAATATAATTATTACATTTTATAATTCATCCTTTTATCTAATATATTAGTTGTATCAGTCAAGCTCTCTTATTCAGTTCAACATTCAAGCCAGGTTTTAAAATATTGATTTCCATTATAACTAAATGGTGGAACAAAACAAAATTACATTAAACATGTTAGATGTCCATACATTCTTTTGGAGGAAATATTTTAAAAACATATCAAACAGTTTACTAGAAAATTAAGTTAACGAGTCATTGATGAATATGTTAAAAAAATTCAACCAATAGCCTAATTAGATTATGTTTTATGAAAATAAATTAACTTATATATTCTATAAATATGACCATCCACATACTTACATGTATATATGTTTCAAATTAAAAATGACATTACCAATAGGCGTTGGTCCTAGCGGAAAAGGCTAGGTTCCACTTAAGCACTTTCCTTTGAGTTTGAGGTGGTGTATATATAGAAAATGTCTTTAGGAGAATTCCTCTCAATTTAGATTTGACAATAGTTTGAGTTTGGATTAGTCGTGGGTTGAAAGATTTAATAAGTATGTGTCCTGTAGATACTGGGCAGTTTAGGACTAAAAAAAAAAAATGACATTAACTATATAAAAGAACATAGAACCTTCACTAGATAGTAGTGCAAAATTAATATATATATAATAACAAATAAAATTAATAAATTGATGTGGGTAGTGCTGTATTGTACCCTAAATAAAGAACAAGTTGTACCTAACAAACCCTCCTTGACTAACTCATCCAAACCAATTGCACAAATTCAAACGCAGTTTAAGTCGTTGCTTGTTGTGCAACAAATAATTCAATGTGGATCCTACGGTAATTTATCAACTGATAGGGGAGAGATAGAGATTTTTTTAAAAGAGTTGTAAAATAAGTTAATGAATAAATATAATTCATAAATTATATATAAATATAAAATAAAAAAGAAAAAGATAGAGAAAAAATGGCCTAAATTAAGAATAAAAAATACAGATAATTCAAATCTAATCTCATAGGCTTCACATCCTACTTTCTTACTCTTTATGACTTTTGTTATTTTTCTTTGAATAATCAAAATTTTCTCATTCAAATATATAATTAATTTCATGTTTTTCTTTATCAAATTCTTTCAATAACCATAAAATTTTATCAGTTGAACCAGCTAATAATTTTACAACTAATCAAATTTGGGTGATAACAGACATTGTGGAGATTTTTAGAGATCAAGTATAAGGATTTTAACTTTTTTATTTATTGATAAAAATTTAAAGAAAAGGTGCAATTGAATTCAAACAAGATCACATATTAATCTTAGCAATGTATGATATATACTTGTTGAAACTCTGATATGAAATTATATGTAAAATAGTGTGCAACTTGGCTTAGATGGGTGAATTGGAAACACACATGAGAAGGCCATTCAAACAGCAAGAAATTAAGAGGGCAACTTCACATATATGAATACCACTAGGCTCTAACATGCATGCATACAAAAACAAGAATATAAACATGAATGTATAAATTGAAATCTGTGTAAAAGTATTAAAATAGATCCTAAAGCCGATTTGAAGTCATTGCATGTTGGATAGCAAAGTCAAAGACACTATCAAGTTGCATAAATTGAACTTAATTAAGCATGCTTCATTTGTACGGTTTAATTTACAGCAAAGTTCAAAGAATTTTTTTATCAGGTTTTTGGCATCATCAATTTGTCATTGCAAGCCTTTAACAACTTGTGAAGATGATCTTACTCAAGTTTGTATACTATATATTATTGAAAGTCTTTAACAACCATGGTTCTCTTGTAAAGGTGATCGGTTTTCATTTGAATCCGTCAAGGGGGTCCCGTTTCCAGTTTAACTGGTCCAACGACCCGATTGATCAAGTTTTAAGACACTGATTTCAATAATAATTAAATACTCAAGTCTACCAAATTATTAGTGCTAAAATTTAATACTAAATTTTACTTGATTTTTAAATAATTATACATATACTTTATAAAAATTGTATGGATATCATTTTCAACAAAATGGATTGACAAGAGAGTGGAAGCTTCGAGGGCGGACGGCAGAGGAGACTGACCTCCTCAAACACAATACCAAGAAATTCAAGGTGGGGGATGGCTCTTTTGAGAAAGGGAATGTCATTGAACCTAAGGTTGAGGAATGGATGGTGGAAGAGCAGGCACAGGGTCTGGGAGAATGACGTTTAACTTTTAGAGAAACCCTTATGAAGCACAATGGAGAATTGTTGGACGATGAGGAGCTGATAGTTCTTGATGAAAGCGAGGATGAATCAAATGAAGAGGATGGCCTTGGTAGTCGAATTTCTATTCACATGGAGAAGCATGGCTATACCAGCTTTGTGCTCTCTGAAAAGGAGAAAGCTCACGTGAAGAGGCCTTGGAAAAAACCCTTGATTGTGAAATTACTTGGAAAAAGAGTGAACCATGGTTTCATACAAAAGAAGCTAGTTTCACTGGGGGAACATGAATATCTCTCAGTGGCGGATGTGGGGAATGATTTCTTTCTGCATCGCTCTAATACTATTAAGTATCTAGATTTCGCTTTAAAGGGTGGCCCATGGATTTTGTTTGACTGCTATTTGTCCATTCAAAAATGGGTGCCTGTCTTCAACCCACATCAGGCAAATATCAATAGGATAGCAACTGGGTACGACTGCTTGATTTAACTATGAGTACTTTGACCAAACCTTCTTGAAGAAAGTGCAAAACTGGTTGGGGAAAGTCCTGAAGGTGGATCGCACCACTTCTTCTCTGGCTAGGGTTCGGTTTGCCTGGATATGTGTGGAATTAGATTTATCTCAACCCCTCCATTCCATTTATAAGATTGATGCAAATACCAAGTTTGTGGAATATGAGGGTTTGCATATGATCTACTTTAGTTGTGGGAGATAAGAGCATAACAAAGAAACATGCCCCTACAGTACTATTCCTTTGGTGCCAGAGGGAGGAGAGAATGAAGGAGAACCGATAGGCAACCAAGAGGAGACATTAGGGGTCTATGGGACATGGATGGCTGTGTCGAAGCCGCAATGTGGCTGGAAGAACGTAGGCATCAGACTACTGACGGTGAGGCACAGCAGGATTCAATGACTGCGCAATCTAAGGAGCAAACTCCCACTGTTAATAACAACAATCATGCTTCAATATTCTCAACACAATTTTGGAGGAGGATTAAGCGGAGATGATTATAATGGAGTAAGCGGAGAGAATTGAGGACATGGCTTAGCGTGTTGAGAAGGAAAATGACAATAGCAACTCATACGAGAATATCTCAACTATTAAAGAAGCTTTAAATTGACATCAGAGGGAGATTTGGTCAAAACCGACTATGAAATAGCTTGGGAAGCAATTAATGAAAATAATCTCAAAGAGGAGACGAGCCTAATCAACAATGAACAGATTTTTAAGCAAAATGGCAAGAACAGAACACGTTCACCGATGAAAGCCCAAAGTGAAAAACCAAGGCCATAAAATAGCAACCTAAATTTGAAGCTAAAAAACCACGTGCATGTGGGAATGCCAAATCCCATGCAAGCAGATGTGGTGGCAAAAGTGGGATCCAGCCTTCCAAGCCACCGAACCCACCTTTGAAACCTTCCGTTGGGAGAGATGATCACCTCTTGGAAGTGGATACCATTGCTCGCATGAGCATAGAGAATAGTACTAGAGGAAGCTCGATAGGGGCTTATTAACTTGCATTTGAATCTTTTGCTTCCGTGAGTCCCTATCTAAAACTGTAGGTGTGGCACTAAGAAGGGCCTTAGTAGTATCATGAAGGCATTTGTCAGGAGAAATTCTATTAGTGTGGCTGTTCTTCTGGAACCTAAGGTGAGTGGCAATAGAGCCTACAAAATTATCAAAAAGTTGAGGTTCTCTTATAGTATCATTGAAGATGCCAATGGCTTTTCAGGTGGCTTGTGGGTGTTGTGCAATAATAAAGGGGTGAATGTCATGTTACTAGAAAAGGAAAAACAATTTATTCACATGTACCTGTAATTTCCGCACAAAGTGCCTTTTCTTTTCACTACGGTTTATGCTAGTGCTAGGCGGAATGAGTGTGAGTATCTTTGGGACAGATTGTGTCACCTTAGTGGATCTCTTGTTAGACCTTGGGTGATGACGGGTGACTTCAATAAGATTGCATCAGCTAACGAAAAGCGAGGAGGTGCAGCGGTTGATTGAGCTCATTGTCACCGCTTTGCATCATTTTCGGAGGAGGACTGATATATCCACATACTGTAGAATTACACTTTTCTTACAACTAGTGAAAAGAAAAAGAGTCAAAGTTATTGACTTACTTTCCTTCCTCTTGATTATTGTAAAAAACAAGGCTTTAAAATGTACACTTATCTTTTTCCTTCTCAGAGACTTGTCATGTTATGACTTAGGGGCGGTGGGACCTTTTTTCACTTGGCAGGGGCATGGGGCTCACCTTGATTGGGTTTTTAGACGCCTAAATAGAGCTTGTGCCAATGTAGACTAGAGAGTGGTGATTAATGAAGCTATGGTCAAGACCTTGCCTAGAATTAATGAAGCTATGGTCAAGACCTTGATAGCTAGAAAGAGAGAACTTTTAGATTTGTGGCATCTTGGCAAAATCATGAGAACTTTAAAGACTTTCTTTCCAGTTATTTGGATCATTCTAGAGAATTTTCTGCTATGCTTCGGGATATTATCCCTTCTTACTGTAGAATCATGAGGTCTGCAATGCCTTTTTCAGCATGGGGGCTCTAAAATCCCCTCATGAAAATGGATTTGCAGTGATTTTTTGCTTAATTGCCATAGATGGTAATACAGCTTAAAAGACTCATTTAGTGTCTCGGATTCGAGCTTGGTTGGAGCATAATTGGACAGGAAAGTCAATTCTTGTGTGAATTGGCATGCTAATTATGGCCTCCATTCTGACACCCTCGTTCATACCTAAGGCCCTCTTTAATGCTGATTTTTCAAATTATAGTACATCTCGGGTTGTTGACATTTTGTAATTTCCTTTGGGCGTTTAACCCCTCTGATGTAGATATCATTTTCAACTACTAAATTAGCTACTTACAGTGACAGCATTAATTGGATTTGTCCAGTTGCGAGCATATCCAAGAGAAACATGCAAACAATTACAGTTTGATATTAATTTTAATAGATGTTGCTCTTTCCCGTCAGCTGGATGGGATACGACCTACGAAATATGGAGACAACTAGATACAAATAGCAAGAGACAAACATAGGAAAAGGATTCTGAATAGAGAATATAGAACATTTGGTGACTCCTCTTGCAGAAATCTGTACTTTTCTTTATGCCAGAAAAGTTAAAAGCATGACAATCGACAGCTCAATAACAGTAGCATATATTATTGGTGTTGATGTTGGGGACGTTTAAAAAGTGGGAGTGAGCCAACCCCGGGGAGAGCTGGCTTGCACAACTGCAAATTCATTCCATCACGCACGCACACAAGCTGCTTGTGAAAATGTTCATGGAAAGTGATGGCTTCATATGTGATGTGCTCCAATTGCTTGCAGGGCCCAGAAATTCAGCTTTCAAGTTTGCATGATGATGGGTAGTGACTAACTGGCTAGCGACAAAGATAAACAAAAAAATGTGATCCCCTTGGCGCAATTTGGTTGGAAAGCTTGTGGACCTATCTCACCTCTTCCAAAGGGTGCATCTCTTTTACATTAGTGGGGCCATTTATTTAAAGTTATGATTTTTGCCTATTGCACCATAGAAGAACTCATATTTCTGAATTTGCATATCTGAAATTATATAATTATGGATTATAGATTATGATATTGGTTTTGGATTAGCAAAAATGTCAAGAAATTTCAGCTGTCTGTTAGTTTCTTAACCAGTTTGTGGGTGTGAGTCACATAAGTTTGAAGGAACCCTTAAAATGGGATAACAAAAATTGCGAGTGATTAAATTTAATAAATTTCATATATTGTGAAATCTAATAAAATTTAATGATTTAAATGTTATTTAAATATTTTTTTTATAAATTTTAGTTTATAAAAATAAAAGGATTGAAATTTGAATACTTTACCAAAATTTATGGTCAACAAAGATTTTACTAATTTTATTTTAATCAATATAATGAATATTCATTATTTCATATTTTCATTTGTACAAGTGATGCCTTAGTTTATTTTGATCCAACAAAAAATTACTACAAATTCTCTTTTAATAGTTAGTTGTCTAGTTCTGTAACATCATCAACTCTTTAGCACATTTTTTTACGATTAAGACTTTACATTTTAAAATTTGGATGAAAAAAAGTGTCCAAAGAACTGCAAAAATGATTTTTAGAAATATTTTTATTTTTAACTTCCATGAAATTGCCAAATCTACAAAGAAACTAACAGATCAAGGCAAAAGCGTCATATTTATGAAAGAAATAGTCAAATACAGTTGTAGATATGTATAAGTAAACCAAAAAGTTAAAAGGATAAAAAAATCGATGGTGCTCGCAACCCCAAAAGATGAGTGGCAGTGGCGGCCAACATACTTTATGTTATTTTCTCGTATTATTTGCCAACTTTATAAAAGGATAATAATATATATAATGTATCAAAAAAATATATATATATAAAGAAATTTTATATATAATTTATACATATTTTTTATTATTCTTTATAAAAGGAGTTATGACATGTGTAGCTGTGGCACATGCATGCACGTGCAATTTTTTTTTTTTAGTTATTAGGATATTTTATTTTACTGATTAACTTGTAGAAAAACCAGACCAAATCGGACACACAAGAAGATAGTTTCAAATTATGCATTTATTAACTAAATTAATTTTAACTTAATAATGGAATACAAAAGTATAACTAAATAATTTAAAAATTAGTGGAGATAAAAAAAAAATTGTATAATTTTGGTGTAACGGTGAATTTTGCAAAATTCTAGATAACTTGGCAACTTGAGCATAATTATATGAAGCAAGTGGAGGATTAGGACTCTTTAACTTTTATTCTTTGAAAGTTAGAATATAATAAATGAGAGACAAAGATAAAATAAAATTAAGGGAAAGAAAAATTATTAATAAAAAAATAAGATTTAAAGTTTAAATTTGAATGTAAAATAAGAAATAAAAAAATTATTAAAATCAACTAATAAGAAAATTAAAAAAATTTAAATCTGAAGTAAGAATAAAATTGTGCAATTTCCACCAAGAATTAATCACATAATAATTGATCATCGAACTTGATTCTCTTAATAAAGCTATTAAATTATAAAAACCTAGGTGTTAATTATGTATAAAAATTTAAAAAATTTAACCACCATAGACACACAATTATATGACTATTGTGAATAATATAATTACGTTAATTTTAAAACCCAACAATGATCTATACAATAAGTGACAAATTTTGTGAAATTTTGAAGAGATTTTCAAATTATTTACACATGCAAAAGAATTCAATATTTAAATAATATAATCGATTGATATTTTACTATAAGAAATATACTAAACAATGTAACCAAAAAAAAAGAAATATACTAAACAAATTTTAAATTAAAATTTATATTTTAATGCACGAATAATGCAATATGATGGCAATTTGTTACTTGTTGAATTAGAATATAATATCTAAGGACATTTCTATACTATGTCAAATTAATATGTTTGAGCAAAGTGCGAATATACCGATCTTCTATATATTATGAAATAATATATAATATAGAGATAAAATAGTTCAAATACTTATGATTGCACGGAAACGCTATTCACACGTAGAAAAGTTTATGTTTTTCATATATTATAAAAAAAATTAGAATAAAAAAATAAAAATATAAAAAAGTATAGACTGCCACGTGGAGGTGGCTAGATGCCACTAGACAAGGGTGAGGTTTGTTAATCGGTTCCTGAATCAAAATGATAGCAGCGTCGCCGTCGTGATGGTTGTTGCCCATTGCTGACGTGGCAACAGAGTTGGAGCGATTTGTCGGTTCTTGCTTACGCGATGAAACTGACCGCGTCGTATAACAACTCACTACAACTACAAATGTTTCAGTGCCTTACCGACCAAAGGAAAAAGTCTCCATCAGGGAAAGTCCAAAATTTTTTCGAGAAAATGTTGAAACTTATCGTCTCTGACACTTTCCTTGCAATAAAAGGGAGCAGCAAAATGAGAAGGAAAAATTGTTTGGCCTAGGCCTCTGCGGTGGGGAGAGAGGAACTCTGAGAGCAATGAGAGAGATAGCAACGAAATGAGTGCGTGCTTTGTCGGCCATTAATTAGAGCTTCAACCAAGAGCTCTTGCCCGTCCTTTTGATCCCCTCGAAGATCCTTCCCAGTCATCATTCCCTTCACGATACCTAAACAATAAAGTGTCCCGCGACACTGGTTTTGCCTTTCCTTTTCTTTCGCTTCTAAAGTCGACGGTTTTCCAGTATAACATCGTTGCACTTTAAGTCTTTTTGTGTTCAAGCAAAACGGGTGAGTTTTTTCCTTTTTCGTGAACACGATATTTTGGCTTTTTGATCGAAGATACCCACTTTTTGGCCAAAAGGCAAGCTGCGTGTGTGTAACATCATCGTCTAGAGATTCATGAATCTCATGGTTTTAGCTTTTCCCTCCCAAGGAGTTGCCCCCAAGTGGTGGACATGTTGCTTTTATTATCTCTTTTTGGATGGGTGATGGTGTGCTTTGAGAGGTGCGTTAAACCTTCTCTTCATTTTCCATTTTGAACTGTGACTTTCTTACTGATTTATATACCTTTGTTTGGCCTTAGAACTAATTGGACTGACTGATTGATATTCTGTTTGTGGAAATGCTTTTTTAAGATTTGCTGTACTGTATTTAAGTTCATTTCATCAACCCCAACTCTGAATATTTTTATACTATTAGCTAATTTTCTGCCTATATGCCGGAAGATTTTCAAATTTCTAGTTTCACCCCAATGAAATACCTTGCGGTCTTAATTACCTTGGTTGTCTGGGTATTGAATTTGTATCATGTATATATATTGGTGATTAATCGTTCAAGAGCATAAATTGCACGAATTATGGATTTGAATCCTTGAGCTGGTAATCTGAACTAGCTACTGGCTATTGCTTCTGCAGGTCTTAGTTAGTAAGATGTCACGGAATATCAATACGTGGAGAGCTTTGGCAGACCGGTATTCTGGTATTTTACTATCCTTGACTCTACTTCTTTATACTACAGAAGGATTGAACTCAGAGGGGCAGTATCTGCTAGAGCTGAAGAATAGTCTTCACGATGGATTTAATCATTTAGGAAATTGGAAGTCTACTGATGAAACACCATGTAGTTGGATTGGTGTAAATTGCTCTTCTGACTATAATCCAGTGGTTTGGTCGCTTGATTTAAGTGCAAATAATCTTACTGGAACTCTAAACCCTAGCATCGGGGGTCTGACTAATTTAACATATCTCAATCTTGCTTACAATGGGCTGAAGGGAAATATACCCAAGGAGATTGGAAATTGCTCCAGTTTGGAATATCTATTTTTAAATAATAATCAATTCGAGGGACAAGTTCCTATTGAATTGGGTAAGCTGTCCCTTTTGAAAAGTTTGAATGTCTGCAACAATAAAATCTCTGGTACTCTTCCAAATGAGATCGGAAACTTGGCTTCATTGGTTGAGCTTGCGGTCTATAGCAACAACCTCACTGGCCCTCTGCCTCATTCTATTGGAAATCTTAAGAGTCTCAAGTCTTTCAGAGCTGGGGGGAATGGCATTTCTGGTAGCTTGCCTAGTGAAATTAGTGGATGCAAAAGCTTAGAACTGCTTGGACTAGCCCAAAATCAGATAGGAGGGCAACTACCAAGCGAGATTGGAATGCTTAGGAACTTAACTGAACTAGTTTTTTGGGGTAACCAGTTGTCAGGATCTATTCCTAAGGAGATTGGGAATTGTACAAGCCTTGAGGTCCTTGCTTTATATGGGAATGTTCTTGTTGGACCTATACCTGAGGAAATTGGGAACCTCAAATTTCTGCAGAAGTTGTACCTTTACGGAAACAAGTTGAATGGAACCATTCCAAGGATAATTGGGAATCTTTCTTTGGCAATAGAAATTGATTTATCAGAAAATTCTTTAATTGGTTATATTCCCTCTGAGTTCAGCAAAATAAGTGGTTTACGCTTGGTCTTTCTTTTTGAGAACCAGCTAACTGGTGTTATACCAAATGAGTTGAGTAACTTGAGGAACTTAACAAAGCTTGACCTGTCAATTAATTCCCTCACTGGTGCAATTCCATCTGGCTTCCAGTATTTGACCCAAATGTCTCAGTTGCAGCTTTTTGACAACTCTCTAGGTGGGAATATTCCTCCAAACCTTGGGCTTTATAGTCCTCTTTGGGTGGTTGACTTTTCTGACAACCACTTGACTGGAGGAATACCTTCTCATCTGTGTTGGCATTCTAACTTGATGTTGTTGAATCTGGAATCTAATCAGCTGTATGGAAATATACCAACAGGAATCTTGAATTGCAAATCATTGGCACAACTATTGTTGGTTGGAAATAGGTTTACTGGTGGCTTTCCTTCAGAATTGTGTAAACTGGTGAACATTACAGCTATTGAGTTAAACCAGAACAGGTTCAGTGGTCTGATTCCTCCTGAGATTGGGAACTGCCGGAAGTTGCAAATACTTCACATTGCAAACAATTACTTTGCATTGGAGTTGCCTAGGGAAATAGGAAATCTTTCTCAACTGGTGATCTTGAATGTTTCATCAAATTCCTTTACTGGACCAATCCCACAGGATATTGTTAGATGCACAATGCTTCAGCGACTTGATCTCAGTCATAATAGCTTTATTGGTTCCTTGCCAGATGAGCTTGGAACACTTTCACAGTTGGAGAACCTCTTGCTCTCAGACAATAAGCTCTCTGGCTATATTCCTGCAGCATTAGGTAATCTCTCTCATTTGCTTGAGTTGCAGATGGGTGGCAATTTACTTTCTGGTGAAATACCTCCTGAGTTGGGTTCTCTTTCAAGTTTGCAGATTGCCATGAATCTCAGTTATAATAATCTTACTGGAAGTATACCGTCTGAGCTTGGCAATCTCTCTATGCTTGAATACCTCTTTCTCAATAACAATCATTTGAATGGCCAAATCCCAAACACATTTAAATACCTTTCAAGTTTACTGGGGTGTAATTTCTCGAATAATAACCTCTCTGGACCTATACCTTCCACTCCACTGTTCCAAAATATGGCAATTAGTAGCTTTGTTGGTAACAAAGGCCTTTGTGGTCCACCTCTTAGTGACTGTGACAGTAACCCAAATTCTCGTTCTGTTCCTCCCATGGAAAGTGTGCGGGGTAGGATTGTCACAATTATTGCAGCTTCTGTTGGTGGTGTTTCCCTCATTTTAATTTTAATTATTCTATATTTTATGAGACGTCCACCTAAGTCTGTTTCTTCATTACATGATTATGAGATTCCTTCCCCAGGCTCAGATATCTATTTTCCTCCCAAAGATGGTTTTACCTTCCAAGATCTACTTGAAGCTACAAATAATTTTCATGACAGTTATGTTATCGGAAGGGGAGCATGTGGAACAGTTTATAAGGCAGTGATGCAATCTGGAAAGACCATCGCTGTTAAGAAGTTAGCATCTAACAGGGAAGGGAACAACACTGAGATTAGTTTCCAGGCTGAGATATTAACTCTTGGAAAGATAAGGCATCGAAATATAGTGAAGCTTTTTGGGTTTTGCTATCACCAGGGTTCCAATTTCCTACTTTATGAGTACTTGGCAAGGGGTAGCTTGGGTGAACTCCTTCGTGGTTCTGCTTTTAGTTTGGAATGGCCAACACGGTTTTTAATTGCTTTTGGAGCTGCTGAGGGTCTTGCCTACTTGCATCATGACTGCAAACCAAGGATTATTCACCGTGATATAAAATCTAACAACATTCTGCTTGATGAAAATTTTGGGGCCCATGTTGGTGATTTTGGTTTGGCAAAAGTAATTGACTTGCCTCAATCAAAAACGATGTCAGCTGTTGCTGGATCTTATGGTTATATTGCTCCTGGTAAGCTCTTATGTTGTCTTGTTGTTGTCTTCTATCATTAAAGTCACCATTATCTGGAATCTTTAATTTGAGCCCATTAAGAATATTGATTCAATTTACTTTATCTAATTAACAAATTTCTATAATGTACTTCTGACATGCTCATAATCTGTTGTGTGAGCAACTCATGAATTGTTTATCTATGGAAAATAAAAGCACAATATTCGTTTTCACTTTATCACTAAGGTCTTGGCACAGATCGATTGTCTTGAAGGGTCATGTTTTGTGGGTCCTGTATTGTAACCGTTTCAATGACTTATGATATACCTCTGGGTCTCTGTCAAACTTCTAACCTTTTCATGCCAATGATCTATGCCTATTATTTGAAGAAATGCATTTGGTAATAGTCTTGACATTCCTTTTTCTTATCTTAGATTTTGATCATACATAAAGGTAGGAACTGGTGCTGTTAGTTCTGGGTTTTGATAATAGTGATTTTATCAACTTGCCATTGCTGTAATTTCTTCTAGCACTTGGTCTATTGTGTTGTGCCTATGCATATTGTATAGTTTTTTTAGGATTAATAAAATCATTGGTGGTTTTGGTACACATGCACATATGTTTTATGATCCAGTAGTAGATAGATCTGGTATAAATATATTTTAGGCAAGGAGGAACAGGGATAGTTAGTGAGATCATCAAAAAAGAACACATTGATACTTTTTACTTGAAAATATAAAAGGAAAAATGGCTTCCACATTTTGTTCATCCTTTCGATACTTTGAAGGTCAGATAATGGTAAAAGAAACTTACCCTAATTTCTTTCCCACGAGTGTTGTTTCTCATAGTGTCTCACATTTTTTCATCTAATTATGCTATAATAGACCGAACTTGATTACTCATGCATTTTTTTCATCTAGTCATGCTGTAAGAGACTGAACTTGATTACACATTGCTTGCAACTGCTGTTTATTGATCCTTTTATCCTTTATGGCAGAATATGCATATACTATGAAGGTGACAGAAAAGTGTGATATTTATAGCTATGGGGTTGTTCTCTTGGAGTTGTTAACTGGAAAAACTCCTGTTCAGCCACTAGAGGATGGAGGTGATCTCGTTACATGGGTGAGAAATTATATCCGGAACCATAACAATACATTGACGTCTGGGATACTTGACAATCGTCTGAACCATGAAGACCAAACTATGGTGAGTCACATGCTTACCGTTCTGAAAATTGCTTTACTGTGCACAAATTCGTCCCCCCATGAGCGGCCAACCATGCGGGAAGTTGTGTTAATGCTTATTCAGTCGAATGAGCGAGAAGGGAATTACACCCTCTCTCCAACTTGTGAAGATCTTCTTTCCAAAGATGGCAAATGAAAGTATGTGACATCTCTTGAAATTTTATTGACAAACATGATATTTTCTGCTCATTTGCCTCTCATTATTTGCCAAAAAAAACAGAACTTCGGTAAACTTATTCCCACAAAATGCTCACAATGAGCAATTAGCAAACACTTGCTAATTGCTCATTGTGAGCATTTTGTGGGAGTAAGTTCATTGGAATAGAGGCATTGTTATTTGCCGCAAGGAAAGAAGATGATAGTTCTTTTATTTTCTTTCGGTTAGAATATGTTCACTAGACTTCTGTTATTACTTGACTGCAGTCATTGTTAATTATTACCTTCACGTTCTGTATTCTATAGTTTTGGAATTTAGTGCAGTCACATTACTGTACAGTTAGCAATTCAATTCAATGTGTATCTTGGAGGTTACTTTCTGGTGACTGGAGAAGGATAAGTGCATTAGTTGTTCACATAACATGGCAATATGACCGTATGAAAAATCATTTATTGAACGATGGAATTCAACCGTATGAACAGATTTCAGTTTTTCCTTTGTTTGTTTACGTTATATATGTAAATATGTAATCTCCTTTCTTTGGGACCAGTTTTAGAAGGTCTTGATATTTTATTGAAAGCTGTTGTTTGGATTACAGATTATACTAATTTTATTGCTTTATTACAGTATCCTTTTGTGAAACCACTCGAAATTTTTCAGTGCTCTTTCAGATAAGGTATTGTTAAGTGCTGAAGATGCTAAACTTCCTATATGTAAGTCTTCTTTTTTCCTTTCAGCTCCTTGGGGAAGGAGGAGGGGTTAGGGAATATGGGTGTTGTCGACATGCAACGAGTAGCAATGACTGAAAAAAAATAAAAACATCTTCTGAAAAGGGTTTTTGATAATTATGGAAAATTTTAAAATCACTACTAAGTTTAAATGATGATGTCAGATATCAAAAAATATGACTTATGTCATAGTTATTAATAGCACACTATAACGATCAGCGATTGCTATAGTGCATAGCACTATGTTATATGCATTATGGCCTATTGTCCTACATTACAGGTCATGGTGTAGCATAGTACACATACACAGCACAACACGTGCTATGCTGTGCTATCGCGCACAAATGGCATGCGTTATTTGTGCTATCAGTATTTAATTTAATTTCTTTACTCTAAATTTTTTTTCACTTATGTTATCTTTTTTATTTTGCTTTCTTTTCCTTTGTTTATTGTCTTTATTATATTTTTTAAAGCTATTTTTTTTATATTATTATTATTTAAAGTTATATTACATATATAAAAATATATGGTTATATATGTAATATAATTGTGTTCAAATAACAATGCGCAATACATTGTGTTGCAATGATCTCAAGTATTACAAGTGTGCTATTCACTATTAACAACTATGACCTACATTATAGTAATCGGATTCTGAAATTGATTATGTAAAAGGATAATGATAACACTTTTATAATGTCCTTTAAATATCAATTTGATATTTTATTACTTTTTAAATTTAAAACTATGTTTTTAGGTCTTACCAAAATAAATTTATTTTACTATTAGTTTTGCATGAAATTAAGTGTAATATGTGATTAATACCACGAATGAGTAACATTTATAGCCATTACTATGAAAAGAGTAATTCGTGTTTAATTTATCTAGGACTTATATGAAAAATAGACATTTAACTTGACTAGAGCTTTTGGATTATAAAAACACCTAGCTTAATTAGAGTTTGCTTAACTTGACTGAGTTTTAAAGAAGGTACTTAGCTAGACTAAAATTTGGCCCAATTGACTTGAAGTTTAAAAGAGTACCTAAACTAGGATTCTCAAGGGTATCTTGGATCTTAAGGGGTACAAATAAAGAATGTTAATAATCATGTTAGAGAGGCTCTGTCAACTTCTTAGTGAGATCTTAAGCGTAATTAACCTTAGAATAATTAATAAAAATTGTTTTCACTGATTTTTACTAACAACCTTTGTTAGAAGAATCGGAAAATTTGAAATATAGATTGGCAAAGGAGTTAATAAATATAAAAATTCTTAATAATCACAGTCAAAGGAGAGTTATATCAATTTCTTGACAAGATTTATAACATAATTACTTTTAAGATAATTAATAGTAATTGTTTTCATATATTCCTATTAGTAACCGTTGTTGAGAGAATCGAGAAATTTGAAATATGGACTAGCAAAAGAGTTAAGAAATATTCTTAATAATCACACTAGAAAAGTTTTGTTAATCTTTTAGTGAGACATATAACATATTCACGCTCAAGATAATTAGCGAGCAGTCATTAACATAGACCTCTGATGATAACTGTTGTTAGGAGGATCGGGATTTCAAAAAGGGATTAGGCAAAGCATGGAGCATAGACCAAGGGGCTTCTAGAAGAATATTCTCAAGTTGTAAGCCCTTTCCTTGAATTAGATAGGCTTTGTAGTCCGAGTGACGATGATATTTTCATTTATAAAACCGTCAAGAAGGCACATCATAACTCATTAGAGGATTAATCAAGCCAAAGGTCAGGACATTCACAAGGCACTGTCACTATTTATAATATTAGGGATTTTAATTGGAATTATGGCCATTCAAATTACTTCACCCAGCGTTTCATCTATATTAAAAACAATTGCTTTAATGGAAAAGACAAATATAAAGTCTGAGCCTATGCCAACAAAAGTCTCATGAGCTAACACAATAACCTTTTTGGTTAAATCACTTCCATTCTGCACAGCCAAATTACAACAAAAAAAATTACTCTCAAAACAGACTTAAACGTGCTGAATCAGCCACCCTAGGAGCATTATTGTTACACTATGGTCCAAAACACCATGCTGCAGAATCTTTAAAACATCTTGACTTTTGGCCCAGAAATAAACCAAATTCTCTGCCCTAGAGATAAACAGCAACATAAACATGATTTATACATGTGACAACAGTCTTGCTTCTCAGATAGGTTCAGATAAACGAATTTCACCCTTAAAGCAGCATATGGACAAATTCATTTTAGTTAGTAAATCCAACCTAAATTGCTCTGAAAAAAAAGTGTGGAGCACGTTGAGACCTTAAACAAATTTTCAAGAAATCATTACTGATTCAATTATGTTCAATTGAAATGAAACCACCTCTGCAGGGATCTCAATACAGGGCAGCCTAAATGAAAAAAATTCAAAAAATGGACCAAGTGAGCTATTTTTTATCCAAGAACTTTATGGGATCATAAAGACACTTGATACAACATTCCCACAAAAGATTAGAAAAAAAAGGAGTTGACGAAGATAATTAAATGAGGCTATTTAGGGACTGTTACTGCACATAGCTCCTGACAGGGCATCAAGCAAAATTATTTCAATTCACACATCAAACGACCTTGTTTTAACTTGAATCTTTCATGGGAAGTAGTTACACATAAATCAACATGCCCACAAAAAATAAAAGAAATTATGAGTTCATTAACCTAATTAAACAAAATTAAATCAGAGGCTGTCCAGAACTGGGCTCAATACAGGGCGGCTGATCAATAAACTTTTAAATCACCTATTAAAAGACCTTATTGGGACCTTGATTTCTATGAGAGGAAGCTAAGACACCCAGGATCACGATCATAAAAACTCATGAAAAACTAAGTTCACTTGAGCACTTAATCAGACTAAGGAAGGGACTGATTCAGCATATATATTTCAGCAAACAATTTATGGGCCATGGCACTCCATTTGAGCTTCCATGCTTATATTCACCCCAATTTCGGCTATCAAAGCATAATACCAGACCAATTACATGCCAACACCATTCCAAAGTTAAATGACACTAAGATTTCAACCACATGGCCTTAAATATCGAAATAGCTAATAAAAGGGAGAGATGAGGACTAGTCACTGCTACTGCACAAAGCTACAGAGAGGGCAGCAAGAAAGGTTAACTTAGTTCCTATTGTATTTAACTTGAAAGTTTTATGGGAAGTAGTTAACATATGAATCAATAAGTCCACAAAAAACTACAAATTTCTAGGCTTCTTAGCATAATTAACGAAATTGGAAAGATGGTTGTCCCGAATCAAACTCTGTATAAGGCAGCAGAGAAGCTCAATTTAAATCACATGGCAAATGGCCTTACTTTTGAGAAAATTAGTTAAGATGCTAAGGATCACACCAACAAAACTTGAGAAAAAATAAAGTTCATGGCAATTAATCAGATTAAGCAAAGGGCTGGCCTAGCACATCAGCATTTTCACAAATACCTTGCAGGCCGAAGACTATCTACTTCAATTTTCATGCAGACTTCACCAATCAATCCAAAATCAAAGCATGAAATCATCACTATAGCGTGCCAAAATCTCATCCACGATCAGACCAGACCATGAATTTTTTCAAACCAACACGGATTTCAAAATTAAAAGAAAAGGGAGTATGAACTTTTACCGAATGTGCTGAAAATTTCCTTAGCCAAAAGCTCCAGGAGAATCGTCCCAAGTCCCAACCTTTTAAACAATGGCTAGATTTATCTTCAAGACTCCAACCCCTTCTTCCACGTGAGAAGAACCAAGAAGAAGTAGCAATTCAAGCCCAAATCACCTGGTTCAGCAAGCTTGGTGTGCAAACTCCAACAGAACGAATCTTCTTCATAGCAAATCCCAAGCGGGGAAGTTTTTTCCAGTAATACTCGAACTTCAAAGGCGGTAACACGGTTGAGGAGTTGGAACTTCAACAATGCTAGCATTCTCCCTTCGGTATTCTAGCGCGCTCTCCTCTGGTTTTCCCGAGTCCCTTCTTTCTGCTCTCACTCTATGTGTATGCGTATCCAGTCCCCAGGATCGTGAGTGGGATCATTACGTGAAACAAGCTGCTGCAGTTCTGAGTGCATTTAAAATTTTAAATGCACTAGCAGTGGAGCCGTTTGCAGAAAGATTGGCGGCTCTGCTTCAGCAAGTTGAGACTGCCTTAACGACTCCTCCTCCTCCTGAGTAAGGGGAGTGTGTGGTCTAGTCTGGAATCTATTCTTGAAAACAATTTTGTGCTTTTGAAAATAAAAGAACACAACAATTTGTCTGGAATGATGTATATGTTTAAAATTTTGAAAAATTGATTCTGAAATCTTTGTTTTAAAATTAGGAAAACAAGAATAATTAAGAGATATTTTTATTTTTTTACAGTGGCATTAAAAGTAAATAAGTGATTTCATTAATGATGATGTGATAATAATTAGATGCTATAATAACAAAATAGTAAAATATCAATCTTAAATTTTAAATTTTTTTAATTTTAACCAATTATTTACCTTTTTATTTGTCTCTCTTCTCTTATATTATCAAAATAAAATAATTAATTTACTTTCAAATAAATTTTTTATCTTTTTGTTCTTAAAATTATTTTTAAATACTCTGATTTTATTATACTTTTATTTTTAAAAATAATTTAAAAATTTCTTTTCAAAATAAGTTCTAAACAAAATAAGAACACACTTACGTCCTTTTCTTTTTTCTTTTGGGCAACAGTGGTTCCCTGTTTCCGTAAGATTAAGATATTTTAAAGAGAAGAATGTATTTAATCAATTAAAATATAAATAAATAATTATTAATAAAAAATTAATAATTTAGATTATTTTAATTTTTTTTAATTAAAATTGTTGCTTATATTTTTTCAATTTTTTATATTTTTACTTATGAGTCTATAAACACGCATGTGAATTTAAAAATTAATATTAAAATATTATAAACTTTTAATAAAAATATTGTTGTTATATTAAATATTTAATAAAAATAATTATTTAAAAATATCAAACGCAATTTTATTTAGTGTTTATTTTTAATAAAACATATTTTGTAATTAATCATAATGAAGATAATTAATATTTTTTAAATACTTAATAAAAACAATTATTAAATACAAATTGAGTTTATTTCTTAGTATGTTAACACCAAAATAATAGAAATTATTTTTTGTTTCCGTAGAAGAAAGACACAGAAATATCTTCAACTTGTCTCTGTTTCAAAATATCTTTCTTCTCTTACCGTGATACGAGAAATCACTAATCAAATGAGTAATAAGTTGGTTAAAGAGATATTTGCAGACGACAACGTAAAATGCTGCAATCACCATTGATTATTCATAACAATAATAGCTCTTCCCTAACAAGAAGACAAGCTTGCTCGTTTGGAGATGCTTTAGTACTGGGGATGGCAATCATATCGGCCTTTCCAAAGTGCCAGTTTTTGCCAACTGCCACTGCCAGCATCCCAACTGTGATATACTCCATCCGCTCTAACTGACCAAAACACCTTTTGATGGTCAGCGTCTCTCACGGGATCGTACACGTAAAACTCTGCACAATTGGTATGGTCCAAATACAGAACACAGTATTTGGGGTGAAAGTTGGTGAGGATTGAGAACTTGTCTCCTTTGTCAATATGCAGCAGAGAAGGATCCCAGTTGCCAGTGAAGTCCAAGCTACCTGCAGTTGGGGGCAAGTCATTGCGAATTTCCAGGTACAATATGTTGATGTTGGTGTCATTGGGGTGGGGTTGAGCAGCAGCAGATGGAAGGCTACCAAGTGCAGTTGCAACCAGTAATGAAGTAGTAAAACACAATGCTGGAAGAAGGAATGGGGAGCACTTAGGGATGAAAGTAGGCATTTGAGGTTTCGCAAATTTATTTTGAGTTCTCTATGATAATATGCGCATTGCTTCCTTCCATACCTTAGGATGCCAGAGGTTTATAGCAATATAAAAGGAAAATTTTATTAGTATGTATGAGATGTGTACACCGACCGTCTGTTGTGTGACAGAAATGAAGAGAGGAGAGAGAAACAAGCAATAAGATACTGTATTTCTTTAATTATTTGTTTCACATTAAATGGGCACTCATTAATTAAAGTAGTATATCAGTAAATGTTGCAATTAATGTGCTTTTGGCTGTATTGTAATGGTGTGTAATTGAACTGAGCTTCTAGTTTGAAAGGTATACTATCACAGTCTATTATATGTGTGTATAGAATTTTATTAAATATTTATTTAAAAAATTAAATTATTAATTTTATAAATTAAAATATGATATCTAAAAATTTAATATCCCATATTTATTACGTGATGTGTAAGTAAAATCTTATTAATAAAATCGGATTCTGTCATCTGTATTGGTGTGTGGAAGATGTGCAAAAAAATATAATATCAGCATCACTTCTATATATGGAAGGCAGAGAACAAGAGAGTAATAAGGGAGAATCTTTTCTGGATTGGCATGATGTTGATGTCATATTATTTATGGCAACTTTAACTGTTATTATGTTAGTAAATGTTGAAATTAATGTACTCTTCGCTGTATACCATAATGGTATGAAATTAAACTGGAGAAATGATAGAGGTGAGTTGATACTTTTTTTCTCATTCGAAGAATAAAAATGAAATACAAGAAAAAAAAAATGAAAGAGAAAAGATAAGAGAGAGCGTACGTATTATATCACTGCTCATTGAATTGAAACATGTCATTCAAGTTTGATGGATGTATTATTATAAGTTTATTATTTTTATAAATAAAATTTTATAAATATTTATTTAAAAATTTTAAATTAATAAAATTATTAAATTTTATCAATTAAAATATAAAATTTAAAAATTTAACACTTTATATTTATTATGTGAAGTGTAAGTAGAATCCTTATATGAAAATTGGATACTATTTGTATTGGTGTGTAGCAAGATGAGCAAAAAATATAATATCAATTAATACTGTATTGATCTAGATAAAATTAGTTTTGTTTTAAAAAGATTTGATATTAATATCAGTGTTACTTTTATATACAAAAGGGAGAGAAAAAAAAGAGAGTAATATCCATTCAAATGATTTATTTGATTAGCATGTTTTTGGGATGTTTACCGTAATAAGAACCAAAAAGAGGCACATTATTAGAGGAATTTAAATTTTTTATTTTGAGATTTAAAGATAATAAATGTAGTAAAAGAAATATAAATATAAAATTAAATAAGAAAAGAATGAAAAGTATAAACTATAATTAAATGTAAATTAAAAAAATTAAAAATAATAAAAATGGATAACTTGTATCAATCAACTTCTTGATTTCCTGCCTACTTTCTGCGTTGATTGGCAATAGGCATCATGATATGCGGGCAGGATACATTTCTTACACAAGTAAAGCAACATTTATTATTTGTTTATCAAAAAGTTGATAACTTGTATCAATTAACATCTTGATTTACTTCTTTTTTATTTTCTAATTTCAAGTTAGGTTGTTTACATTCTTCTACCCTAAGTTCTAAGAAAAAATCCTTGCTTATATATTTTTATATATTTATACACTTCTAGTAAAATAAAAGAAACGTGAGAAATACAAATTAAAATAATTTTGTAAATGGATTGAATTACACCACATCTATCACATTAATAATATTTAATCATTCGTTGTTAAATTCATAAAACAACTTAAACCTCCACACAAACTTCAAACGATTCTAAAATTTCAATATATTATTATATATATATATAAATATCATCCTAATACAATAAAATATTTCTCTTATTTTACTTTCTTATTATTTTCATATTTCAAAATTGGAGTTTTTCCACTCACATCCTTATTAATAAAAATCTTCCTATGCACCTTTATTTAATTATGGAAAGGATCAAAGAATTGGAATTTTTTTTTTTGTCAATTTACAATAAAACTATTATGGTGTGTGTGTGTGTGTATATATATATATATATTTATTTATGCCCTTCACTATAACCAATTTTTACAATAAATTTATGGGTAAATTAGACAAATTTTTTCTGTATTTAAGTTCTTTTGTAATTTATCATCCTACTAATCACACCATTACACTTTTTAATTGTTGCAATATGCTGCTGTTCATTAATTCGACCACTAACCCTCTATTCTATCGAACCATCACCTCCCACCTCAAAGCCGAACCCAGCAAAGCTGCTTCATTACTAAATCTTCCTTAACCCTAAAAGAATCTGGGAGCCCAACCCTTGTTTCGAAACTTTCTACTTTCCCAGATAATTCGAGAAATGTAAATAGTATTTATCAACCTGGCTGACCAGCACCGCTCAGCATATTAGATACCAAATTCTGTGTTTGAAACAATCAATTTTCGATCAACTGCCCACTCAGATTTCACTTTCTTTTCTTCACCGGATGCTTTCGTAACTTTTGTGTCCAGGTTTAAAAGAGAGAGAACAAGATGACTTGTAACAGGAGGATGTGCAAGCTCGAGACGGCATTCAACACGTTGCTGGAGAAACGAAATGCCTCCTCAGCAGAAGAACCTGCAGGGAATAAGAGCGACAATATGTGGCGTGTTGCTGGGGTTAGACCGCAATCAAACAGGACCAATACCAATTCTGTTCGGCAGAGGGAGATAGAGAAGGCTGAAAATCTAATCCACTTGATTTGCTGGGGACCCAATTAATCTTTTTTCTTTTTTCTCCTTCTTGTTAGTGGATATGACCCAGTTGATTTTGTGATGGCTGTAAATGAACATAAGGAAGAATTCAAGATTTTGTTGAACGACTCATGCTTCGTTCAGATCGGAATTGATCTTCAAATTCCTTGTGTGAAATTTTTTTTTTTCAATTCTGGTTAAGATTTCTGGGCAAAGGTTTCGGCTTTGGGTAAAGCTTTGATTGGGGATGCATTTGATGGTTGTTCAGTTTAGATTTAGTTCAACGTTAAAAATTGAATGAAGAATTAATAGATGCAGATTCATTGTAACAATTGAAAAATGTAATAGTATAATTTGGCTCACTTAAAACTGCAGGATATTAAATTGCACGAAAATCTAATGATAAAGGAATTTAAGATTATTTGCCCTTATTTATTAAATTTCAAATAGATTTCATTGATAATATGATTATTAATAAATTACAAACACCATGACCTGTCAATAAAACTAGGGTCAATAAAGTGTATCAATAATTCAAAACGTGTTATTATTTCAAAAATAACAAATTGATGATGGAAATAATAAATCAATATAGTTAAGAAATTAATAAAATTTGCCAATTTTAAAAATATTTCAAAAAAAATTGATGATGGAAATTGATCATGAATTAAAATAAAAATTTTATTATCAACAAAAAATTTATTAAAGTTAATTTTTTTTAAACACAAACTTGCTTAAGAAGATATCTATATATATTGTTGGAATTGTGATTTTTTAAAATAAGAAGTATATTTTATAAAATAAAATATAAATAAATAATTATTAATAAAAAAATTAATGATGTAAATTATTTTAAATACATGTATTACATGTTATCATTGATTTTTTTATTCAATGATAATCTACTTACATTTTATTTTATAAAATATTTAAAGTATTTAAATCCTGATAGATAGACCTGACGAAGAGATATTGGGAAGAGAAAGGTGGTCAAAGAGATCCAAAACTTAGGCAAAAAGAGGAGCAGTCTCTGTTTAATAAAGAAAATTAATATTAGGTTTTATTATCTTTCAAAACAAAAATTAAATTTAAAAATAATTAAATTATTAAATTTATTAAATTTTATAAATAAAATTATGAGATTTAATTAATTTAATAATTCATACCAATATCATAAATATTTAATAAGTTTTATTTAGTTGAAAGACTTTTTATTTAAAAAATTATTGTTACGAAAAAAATTACAACATCAACTGCACAGAGATAAGAAGAAAAACCTTTATCGCTGCATGCAATCACCATTAATTATTCATAATAGCTCTTTTCTTAAAAACAAGTAGAAATGCTTGCTTATTTCTGCAGCTAGTATTTCTGATGGCAGGCGCCCCATTGGCCTTTCCAAAGTGCCAGTTTTTGCCAACTGCCAGCATCCCAACTGTGATATATTCCGTCCACTCTGGCTGACCAATACACTTTTAAATGGTCAACATCTCTCACGGGATCATACAAATAAAATTCTGCACAGTTGGATTGCCCCAAATACAGGACGCAGTATTTGGGTTCAAGATTGGTGAACATTGAGAATGCTTTACCCTTTTTGATGGGTAGCTCAGAAGATTCCCAGCTGCCAAGGTATTCCAAGGTACCTGCACCTTCGGGTAAGTCAATGCGAATTTCAAGGTACATTAACTTGATGTTCATATCATTTGGATGGGGTTGAGGAGCAGCAGAAGAAAGGCTACTAAGTGAACTTGCAAACAGCAGTGAGGTGGTGAAACACAATGCTAGAAGAAGAACTGGGGAGCATTTAGGGATGAAAGTAGACATTTGAGGTTTACTCAAACTGATTTTGAGTTCTCTATCACACTATGCATTCCTTCCAAACCTTAGGATGCCGGATTTTTATAGCAAAACAAAAAGGGCACTCATTAATTGAAATTGATTGTATTTTTCTTGATTGGCGTGATGATGATATCATATTATTTATGGCAGTTTTGACCGGTAGTATATTGGTAAATTAATGTTGCAATTAATGTACTAAGTCATAACACTATTTGGCTGTATATTATAATATGGTGTGTAACTGAACAGAGTCGTGTTCTTGAAGTTTAAAGGGTATATAATATAATGGGTAAAATATAAAAAATTCTCTTATATTTTGGGGTATGTGCAAAAAACTTTACGTGATTTCGATTGAAATAAATAAACTCTTACATTTATCAAATGTGCAAATCAACTCCTTCCGTCAAGTCATCCTTGATGCAGAGCTTGGTAGCTAAAGCGAAAGAGAAGAGAGGCAGAGAGAGAAAGGGACCTATTTCAATGGAATCAGTTCTGAGTCCCGTTGGTGCTGGCTTCAAAAACCTCTGCATTCCGCCATTGAAAGGATTAGGTAAAAACAAAAGAGGAATTACCTGTACCCAATTCAACTCTTGCTCCTTTAGTGGGGTTGATGGCAAGAGGTCCAGGCGCATGGTGATTGTGAAAGCAGATGGTGTGAGTATAAACACAGAGAGAGAAAAAGGTTTTTGACCACCGGTGAATCTCATATAGTTCTTTTTTTTTTTCCCCTTATTTTGCGTTTCTGTCAGCTAGTCTTAGTTCTTGGATTGAATCCTTGTCTATAAATTAACTCGACCATCTCCTCTGTTTTCATTCATTCACTTCTCCGTTTCCTTCCTCATCTTTATTTTGCGTTTACTCTGTTTTCTCTAGGTATTGTTTTTTTCGTTCTTTCTTTTCTTTGAGTTCTTTCTAAATGTTGTGTTCTTTTCCTTTCTCTTTTTCTCCTGTCTTTGATTACTTCCCTTGTTTTGGGTGTTCACCCCTACTGAAGCTAGCTTTCACTCTAAAAGATCTGGCTGCTCTGCTTGGCCATTGTTCAGAAACCATTGGATGAGAGTCCCTGATCTGATAATGGGTGGGACTCAGATCATGGGTTTCTAGTAAAAACAAAAACGGAGTAAGTACCCAACCTGTTCAGACGATCTCATCACTATTGATGCCTGCAACAGCAACCGCTAATGGGAGTTGAATTCCCCAAAGACTACGTGGAACAAAAGCTTGAAAAGCAGGAAGATAGATGCTCCACAAAAAGACAATGCAGGTTGGGTTGAAAGTCAACATTAGTTTTTAACCATTGACTTCATGGAAGGGGTTAATTTGTATCATTTAATAAGTATGAGTTTATTTATTTTAATTAAAATTATAAAAAAAAAATGTGTACATACAGGAGAATTTTTTATATTTTATCTTAATATAATTAAAATGGGATACTGTCATCTGCAGTGATGGGAAGAAGATTTGAAAACATTCATGAATAATTATCTTTTAAAAAAATTTTCTCGTTTCTTTTTTATTATCATTTTCTCGTTAATTTTTTCTTACTTTATCCTAACTTGAGCCACTTTTTACTAAATGCTTAACTAACTTTCACTTTTATCTATTAAGTAAAACACAATTACTTTATCTGGTTGACTTTTTGATGTAACACAAGAACAAAAAAATAATCCAAAATCCGAATTCTTTGATAATTTTAATAAACTCAATCAACTCTGATTATTAGGGATACTTAAGGTGACGTTTGGTTTGTAGATATTTTCTAATGCATTTCGATTTGTTTTCTATTAAAAATATTTTTTTGAAAATTTTTAGATTACATAAAATATTTTTAATTTGCATTAATCAAATTCTGTTTCAAAAAAATGAAAATAATAAAAATACATTGGGTTTAAGGTTTAGAATTTAAGGTTTAGGTTTTAAGATTTTAGAGTTTAGAGTTTAGGATTTAAGGGGTAGACTTTTAAGATTTAAAGTTTTAGGGTTTAGGTTTTTGAAATTTTAGGGTTTTTAGGTTTTGAATTCAGGTTTAGAGTTAGTGTTTTAGGATTTAGAATTTAGGATTGAGGGTTAGTAATTTAGGATTTTGACGTTTGGGATATAAAGTTTTAAGGTTTAGGATTTAACATTTTATAATTTAGGGTTAAGGTTTTAAAATTTATGATGTATGTAATAATTTCAAAATGGTCATCGTGTTTTCAAATTATATTTTTTATTCTCAAAATTTTGCAAAGAAAATAGTGAAAACATGTTTTAGTCAATTTTAGAATTTGCCTTATTTTAAAAACATTTTCTTGAAAAAATATTTTCACTATTTTACAAACACACGTTTTTACTGTTATTTTTTGTTTTCATTAAATATGAAAATAAGAAAAAGATGAAAGCAAATATACCCTAACATTGTTTTATAAGTAAGTCAACCTTAATTCTACTAGAATTGAAGTACAAATGAATAGAAATAAACTATCTAAAACTTATCCTTTATAGAGATAAGATTACCTAAAAGCAAACAAAAAATGATACATCCTAAATAATTCTAAATTCATAATAAAATTTTCAATTATAAACTAATTAAATATTACATAAAGTATAATTTGGGGCATCCTATTCTGCATCATTAATTCTTTCTTGTTAGAAAAAATTTCATCAAGTTTTAATGTAATGAAGCACCAAGAAAGAATAATGGCCAACTCATGATGGTGGAGCAAGTGATGACAAGAATTGTAGCATGGTCACTTTAAGATTGTCAACCTATTCACATCACAAATCACAAACTCAATGGGAAAATATAATTAACACAACTTCTTATCGATAACATCAATATTATTGATTTTTCAAAAAGAATCTTCACAGTTTCAATTGGAACAGTAATAACTTTAGTATTGTTGATCTATAATGGATCAACTAAATCTTCATTATGGCCTTTTTCTTCAAGCTGAACTTCAGATTCTTCTTCCCAATCTTCATCCTCCAAGTCAAAAGGAGGATCACATGGATATATGATTTTTGTTTCCATAGCTTTTAGTGCAATCCATTCATTAAATAAGCAAGTTGTATGATTCCCATGATTTTTATTCACACTTATCCAAAAATACATCTAATTGTTTGCTTTATTTGAGCCTTTTCTCTTCATGTGCTTGATGTTCTTCTTCATGTTTCCTTTCAAGAATAAATTCGTCAAGTCTCCTTACTATAGCATCAACACCTTCTATAATATCATACAGATCACAAGTGAAATGACAATTTTCATAGTTATTGTTAGTCCTTGATCCTCTATGATCATAGTATCATGATATTCATAGCTATAAAGATGGTATGCCATTAGTCACAATAGAAGATCAAAGCTCCAAAATTCCTTTAGAAACAACAAAAGATAAACTAAATGAATTTTGGGATTCAAAACCTATAATTAGAGTCTTTAAATGGCAAAACAAAGGTAAAAAAAATGTGTTCAAGGAGTCCAAAAACACTAGTAAAGAGGTTTTACTCAAAGTCAACATAGTCATAGGTCAAGGTCAATAGCTAATTGCAAAGTCAACAAGAGCAACGACTGAGATGGGTGCTTTGGGAATGAAGGATAGAGATAAGGACATGTGTTGCATCAGCTTGACTCAACTTGAGTTGGGTTAAACATTAGTCGAATGTGTTGAGTGTGTGTTGTATGAATCTCATGTGGTGAGGGAGAGAAGAAATGCATAAAGGTGTGTGACTTGTCAAGATGTGACAATTTTCTAGGTGCCATGGCTTCTTAGGGAGGGTTGAGAGGGTGGCAGCAAGTTCTGATACCACTATTATAAATCAATTGGAAGTAACACACTCCAAAAGCTAGACTTAGAGGTAGGAGAGTCCAATGACTTATAAAGTCACTTTAAATTACATTGTAATCTAATGTAAGACTTAATGATTCATAACATATCCTAATTGATTTATAACAATAGTATCAGAGCCTATTGCCACCCTCTAGACTCTATCTAAGAAGCCAATGGCATTTCTAGAAGGTGAGCCCTACCCAAGAAGCTGATGGTGTCTCTAGAAGGTGCTAACACAACCAAAGAAAAAAGAGAAAAAGTGCTGGACTACCAGAAGTGGACATTAGGTTCCATCCCTAAGTGGATGTTAGAGTTGCAGAGTATGGTGTTATATTACAAGTTATTGAGTCCCACATTAGATAACAACGTAATCTAAATTAGTTTTATAAGTCATTGAACTCTTCCACCTTAATGGCTAGCTTTTGGGGTGTAGTTCTCCCAATTAACTTATAACACTCTGAGTTGATTAGTAGCCTCTAATTCCAATGAAGGGTAGCATGTCTCATAACAATGGCCAATCAAATGATCATGTTTTTTGGCTGCCCAAGACGGTTGTAGTTTCTCCTCAAATTTAGGCAAACCTCTTGTGTTTTTTTGATGATGATCTCGAGGGGCAACTTAGGAAGACCAAATAGACTCCTTTTGGTTTCTCAAAATGGGCACAAGGTAAGGTTGTAAATGAAGGAGGTTTGTTGAAAACAATAAGAATGCAGCAACATAGCAACGAAATTTGTGATGGGAACCTGGTTTGATACCAAAATGACGTAGGACATGAATAGCAAATGTGACACGAAAGGTTTATGCCTATGAATAACTTAAAAATGACGTAACACAAGAACTAAAAAGACAATACAAAGTCTGAATTCTTTAACAATTTTAATGAACTCAATGGATTTTGATTATTAGTAATACTTACCATTGCCTTCTATAGACAACTCAATTCTAATTCTCTTAGAATTAAAATATAACTAAATAGAAATTTTAACTAGCTAAAGCTTTATCTTTTATGATCTAAGGATAGGATAATCTAAAGTCAAATAGATAAATAATAAATATTAAAAAATGATAAATCTTCAATAATTTTAAATCTCTAATAAAATTTTCAAATTATAAATCTTAAATTTTATAATTACAAAATAATTAAATATTACATAAAATATAATTTAGGGCATCCTATTGTGCGTCACTTTGAGTATTTGAATTATTCTATGGAAAGGGTAGTGTGGTGAAAAAACAATTTTTAAAATTAAGACAATTTAATCACTTTCCTAAATTCTATACATCTTCCTTAAAAGAGAGTTATATATTCAAGTACAGATGGAGTATCAGCATCACATTTGCCATCAATGCTTTGACTCATGTAAATACAAATTGATTGTGTGCAATTATGAACCATCCATTCTGGTTATTTGCTTGTTGAGTGCTGGTTCGAACTTGCCTTTTTGGTTAGAAGTAAAACTCCTTAACCAGTAAGGCGCAAGACAAACTTGCAGTGGTGAACCATCCATTAATGCTTTGCATTAAGTGCAAATTTATTTAAGGGATTTCGTGAGCCTTTATACTCAGATGGTAAGTGGCAATTAAGGGCACCAACTCTGATGGAGCCAACCTAGGGTGAGAACCCTTTCTTCTGGTTTAATCATTATGTTGCCTAAAAAAGGTTGACATACATGTAAGCTTTTTACGAAGAAAGAAAAAAAAATCAAATAACCTATTATTTAAAATATAAAAATTCAATCCTTTTGGTTACAAATCTAGATATTTGGGCTTTTATTATTTATATCTATACTATATATAAATATGTGAAAGTAAAAGATATTTATTATAACATTATATCTTTTATGAATTTTTTAAACTTTATCTTTGTCATCATGTTATTTTAAAGACAGGCCATTTACTTGAATTATTTGTAAGATATATGAGCTTCAATTGTATTTTAAGGACCTCTTAGCTTTTAAAAAAATTATAAATATGATTACTTTTAGATAAATTTCTAGATTGGGATTATTAGACTAATAGAATTTATCAAAGAATTAAAAAGAAAAATAAAACAGTAAAATGAAGTGTAATGAGAAGATGTTTCAATAAATTTTTATTATTGTTCAAATTTAATATTTAAAATAATTTTAAGTTTTTATGTATAATATATGTGTTTTTCATAAATACATTTATTAGTAAAATATATTGTATTAAATAATAAAGTAAAATTATGTGCAAAACAAGTGCTAAAAATAATAATTTCAAATGTGTCATAAAATTGCATCTTTTTAGGAGCTTGTCTAACGTAAAGTATATGAATAAGAATAGACTAAAATTTCATTTTGATTCTTCACAGATGAAAGTTCTCTTATTTTGGTCCCTCACTCTTTAAAATTTTTAATTTAGTCATTTACAGATTAAAATCATTCTTAATAAAGTCTTTTCGATATATGCCATTTACGACATTAAATTTTTTTTCTGATGCTTCCATGTTAGCATTCTTTACTATGTTAGCTTATGACATAGTGCCCATATGTCATATAACTTGGCGAGTTGGATGGCATATGTATGCCATGTCATATGCTAATGTGGTAAAATTTTTTGACATATGGATGCCATGTAAGCATTTAACATACTACATCAGTACAAAAACTTAACACTGTTAATAGCAATAGAGCAAAAGGACTTAATTGGGAGTTATTTTAATTTATAAAGGATAACTTTGGAGAGTAAGAGACTAAAATAGGAGAACTTGAGAGACCAAAATGAAGTTTTAGTCATAAAAATATTTGTTTGAATCAAACTTTATATTTTTGCACAAATTTAAGTTAAGACTTTGTCACATTACCCATTAGCCATGTATATAGAATTCAATAGGCTTAGCCATAGGGTTAGCCTAGCTCAATAAAGATCGATAGATGGGCTGGATTGATAAATGTTTGGTCCATATTTGAATCTTTTTTTTTATTATTCTTTAATTTTTGTGACTTTTTATTTTTTTTAATTTATATTAAAATATACTTTATGAGTATCATTTTTTTCTCTCATTAACTTTCTTTCTCTCTTTATTTTATATTTTTCTCTCTCCTATTCCCTCTACCTTTGAATCTCCCAAAAGCAGGATCCCTATCCATTTGGTCCTTATTATGCATTAGTTTTTATTGGTTGACCAGTTGTGTGTACTATTTATGATAAACTATTGTCTTTATCACTTCATTTGTGTATTCAATAATAAGAAAATTTTTCCTTTGATAACTTTTTCAGTCCTTAAGGAAAATAATAAAAAAAAATTATTTTCACTACTTCTTTTTTTGCCTTTAAATTTGTTAGTTTATAGATCAATTTATGAAACTTGATAAATTTAATAGTAAATTTTATAAAATAAAAATTATATGAGAATAAAAATATGAAAATAATGAAATTAAACAATAAATGAACAAGATCTTTTTTTTTTTTCATGTGGTTTTTACCTTTGGATATAATTATGTATTTAGACACTTTTTGGTATTTTAAAAATTTTGTATTTTTTTCCTTTTTTTGATACTTTGGTCTGTTAAAAGAGAAAGGTTAATCCCACAAAATGAGATAAATTAAAACATAAACAATATTCTCATAATACCACAATAATAAAAGAGTTACATGTGAGCCTTTTAATTAGTTGGGTCTCACAAATTGAATTTAACAATTTTGATTTTGTAAAACAAGGATTGTGTGAATAATGGTGTCAAAATAGTAGGTTTAAAACCAAAACCTCATAAAATTTATTGTGGACTATAAGATTAGTTTGATCCCAAAGTTTAAACTATAAGATCTAGTAACTTTAATAATTTAAATTTTTTTAAATGAGATTTTTAAAGATTCAGCTCGTATGAATAGTAAGACTATTGTTAAAAATGGAGTTTGAAGTTGGATCTAGATCCCTGTGATTACTAGTCAACTACAAGGGTGAAGTAGGAAAAGAGAGAGACAATTTTGAGAGTTGTAAAATAAGTAAGAGAAAATAGTGTGATTCACAATTAGATAGCACTTTCTATTTTGTAAAATTTAACTAAAGTTACTATAGTTAAGGATCCCTATTTGCACTAAATCTTGATTCGTTTGAAGTTTTTATGATTTTGTTGTCTTTCTAGTTAGTTGTGCATGCTTAAAAACTTATGTTTAATAGTTCTACTATTTTTGAAAATTTAATTTTACTAAATACTTACTTAAAAAGATTTAGACCATTAAAATTTATTGTATTTTATAAACTAAATTATGAACTCAACAAATCTAATAATCTATTTAAAACTTTGTGAATGTTTAGTATAGAAGCATTTAGTAAAGTTTTTTTTTCCTAAAAGTTAAAATAAAAAGGGTTGGCCTTAGGGGTATTCATTGGGTAGGGTTGACTTGCATTCCCCATCAACCTAACCCAAGCTAAGTACATTTGATAGGTGGGGTTCAGTAGTCAAGTTTGATCAGGTAAAAAAGTCTTGAGCACAATTAGGTTAATTCAGGTCACAAATTTAAAAATTTTAACCCAACCAAACCCAACTCAAGAACTATGGTGCCTTCAAACCTTTTCTAAAGAATGGTTCACTTCTTATATTGTGTTTTGGACATATATAACTTTTGGATTGTTTGTTATCCAACTCTATTTTATTTCCCTTTTAGCTATCTAATTCTTTCAATTCACCTTTCAATTGCTACAAATTATTGTAAAAACTTCTAATGCTATATAGCAGGTTACCAATGTTAATTCCAATTGAGCTGCGATAAATAAATTTTTTTAGCTTAGTTGAAAACTAAATAAAGAATAAAAATTATATTTGATCTTCATTATTAACTATGACGATAATGAGTTACTTCTCATCTTGGAGATTCAATGTAAGAAAATATACAATAAAGTTTAAAATCATCTAAATATGTTAGTAAGAATTAGGAAAAATGGTCACAAAATCTAAAATAAGTTGTTGGATTTGTGGGTCAGATAAATTTAGTTTGTAGATTCCAATTTGTTAAATTTACTGTTCAATCTATGAAGTTCAATAAAATTTAATAATTTAAATTATTTCCAATAAGTAGTAAAATTTTAATTTGTAGAATTAACATGACTATAAGAATTACAGGGGTGCATTAAATTAGTTGTTAACATTTGGAAAGTGTTCAGTTAGTTTTGCCGGAGAAGCTCCAATAGGGAGCAAGATATTTTGTTGCGGAGGGATATTGACTGCTTGTTTAAGGTAAAATTGCTTTCTTAGTGCAAGTTTTATCTGTTAAATATTTGCTTTTGGCTATTGAAACTATGCAAAAGGAACTATAATCTTGAAAGAAGTAGTAGAAAGGTCTCATTATTCTTAAATTTCAAGCTGAGTGGCATTTTCTGTTAGAGAAAAATGTTTTTTATATAATATATACACACACACACAGACACGCATATACAGTGTAGAACTCATTTCTTCATATGAAATCTAAGAAACTTTTCATGCATTGTTTATGTCAAGAAATTAAGATATTTTCTCTTAATTTAATGTGTTCTTAGTCTTTTGACAATATATATGATGCGAATGAATTTGATATGCTTTGTGGGATTTGATATGTAATTTTAGTTTAAAATATGAATGCTTACATGTGATTTAAATTAATAAATTTAATTCTTTTGAAAAAACTTGGTCAGGTTACTCACTGCTCAACCCAATCAATCAATAGGCAGCCCATGTTTGAAAATTATTCAGAGTGGTTGTTTATGTCTTTTCACACCCAACCCAACTCATCCCACAAACATTAATAGGCCCAACCTAGCTCTCAACTGTTCCAAATTCGGTTATAGGCCAGGCATTTCATAGCCCACAAACATTAATTTGCTGCTAATAAAAAGCATAAGTATGTGTACAAAATATACTAAGTTTTTTTTTTTTTTTATAGTAAAAAGTTTAGGTGGTTTCTACTTTAGTACATCATTAGCGTTAGGACATGTCACAAATTCAAAGGATATTAATGAAAGTTTTTATAAATTATTTATCAAAACTGTTTGTACATCGACAGAAAAAAATAAAATACACCATCATATAAAAAGTAATTCGTTTTCTTACTAATTGAGCTAACAGTCCATAAATATAAAAAACTTTAAGTTGTTGGAGAAAATTCTTTAGATACATGGCATGAGTGACTGCACGTGTGAACCTTGATATGTACCAAGAAGGAACCAAAGTGAAGAGCAGTTTGTATATCACTCTGTAAAAGCAATTGTATCTCTCACACACATATAGATCTTTATTATAAATAAATATAACTGTACTATGTACTATGCACCCCTCAGAATTGTTCCATTCTGATGAATCATTCAGTGTACCAGTTTTCAACCTTTTTCCAGTTTAATTTGTCCCAGCTAAGGTAGAAGCCATCCTGCTTCACCAACCAATAAACATTCACACGCCCTTTGTCCCTTTTGGCCTCATAGGCATCCCAAGTGGTGAACCAAGGCAGCCACTGAGCGGTGCAGCTGAATACTTGGCCCACTTTGACACTTTTGCTGTAATGGTCACCCAGCTTCAGATCAAAAGAACCTTCTTCACCGCACCTAAGAGTCAGCTGCACCTTTGTGTTGCTGGGCAGGGCATTCCTGATGTCCACCACAAGCTCTGCCCTGTGATTCCTTGCTGCTATTGCTGGTGTGCTCAGAAAACGTAGGGAAAGAAAGAGAAGAAAGAAGGGCAGGCTATTATCAAGGAAACCCATCTTTTGTGACTTTACCTTTTTGATCTGGGCAAGGCAGTGATGGAATTTGGTTTATATGGAAGGGGATTAGGCAAAGAGAAAGAAACAAAAGGGAAATAATGTCCTCTCAAATGATTGTTTGATAACCATTTTTTTTGGATCTCTACCATAAAAAAACTAAAGAGGGTCACGTTATTAGAGGGTGGTGCGCCACCGATTTTAGTGCAAAAGTAATCTCATCCGTGATTTCTTGCTAACTTTCTTCCATGATTGGCGAGACATCACGATAGGTAGGCAGGATAACTTTTTTTTTTTTAATACAAGCAAAGCAACATTTATCATTTGTTGACCAAAAAGGAAGATAACTTGTCTTGATTAACATCTTTATTTATGGGACTTAGGTTGACCAAGTTTAGTTTTAGTAATTAAATTAAATTTTATATTTTTCTATTTAATTTTTATATTATAATATTTTTATATTAAAAATTTTTATTTACATCTTTTTAATTTCCGAATTACAAAAAGTTAATTTGTTTATGTTTCCACACCCTGAGTCGTAAAAAAAGATCGTCACATATTTTTGTATATTTATGCAGTTTTGGTAAAAAAAAAAAAAAGAAACATAAGAAATACAAATTAAAATAAATTAATTTTGTAAATGGATTGAATCACACGACATCTATCATATTAATTATTAAATTAAGAAAACTTCATACCAACAAAAAAATAAAACTTACGGCAACTTAAATCCCCATACAAACTTCAAACCATTTTAAACTCTCTCTCTATCTATATATATCTTAATATGATGAAATATTTCTTTTATTTTATTTTTCTTATTTTACAATTTTAAAATCTGAGCTTTTCCAATTTTAATTATTCTTATATATATATATATATATATATATGCCCTTCACTATAACAAAAGTATACATATTTGTAAATAATTTTTCAACAATCTATATCTATATCTATCTATTCACCTATCTATTTATCTATATTTGTATACATATTATATATAAAAGTATAGAAGCACAAATACTTTTGAACTAACACATCTTTTTCAAAAATTTTGTTACTAAAGCATCAGTTTATTATAAATTCATATAATTTTAAATTTAAATAATATTTTAATTGAAAATTAAACTCAGAATTAATGTCTTTATCCTTATCATAAATTATAAATGATATGTTCTATTATGAAAAAAATTTATTTTTAATTTTTCAAATTAATATTTTCTAAGTATTTAATATAACATCAATTATCTTAATTAAAAAATTATAAATTTAAAAAATAAAGAAGTTTCTAAAAAATATTTTTTATTAAAAACTTTACTTTCCTAACTTGTTCTCTTCAGTTTCATTCTCAAAGTTATTTCATATTAAAAACTTATATATTTTTTAAAATTTAATATTTTCTTAAGTATTTAATATAGCATCAACTATCCTAACTTAAAAAATTATAGAGTCGAAAGAAACTAAAAATTATAATGAATATATTTCTTAGAAAAACTCTCATTTTTTAATATATTCTCTTCACTCACATTAGAAATGTTATTTTCACGTTAAAAATTAAAATTTATTTTTATAGTTTTTTTATAGTGTTTACTCTTTTTGTTAATTACTTAATATAACATCAATCTAAAATTAAAATATTATTTAAATTTTTCTATGATATGAACATCTCTCTGTTAAAATATTTATTTATAAAATATATAAATTAATTAATAAAAGAAAATCAGGTGCAAAGCGCGTTATGTATAGTATATCCATTTTATTATAATATTTGTTTATAACATGTATTTAAATTAAATAATAAAAAATAACATACAAAATATGCGCTAAAAACTATAATGGCTCACACTGGGATGAAATGAGATTTCTCTACTTTGTACAACAATGCAAAATGTTTCATGGGTGTTAACATTAATTATGTTTTCGATTTATTATTATATAAATATATAGAAATCAGAAATATTTTTTATGAAAAATATTACTTTCAAAAAGTTATCCTGTAAACAAAATAATTTTTATTAGAAATTAAACTCGACAAATCAAACTTTATTTTATACATTTTTAGTATTTATATTTTTATTAAATATTTGATATAACAGTCACTAATTTCTCAAAAAAGATGTTTATGTTATTTTATGCTTATATTTGTCAAATTCACATACAATATATGTGTATAAAGGGTAATATTATAAAACACTTCAATTATATAGTTTTATTAATAAATTAACACCCTCGCTATTTATCAATGAACTATTGCCAAATAAAGTTTATTAATATTCAAAATTAATTATGAATTTCAAGACGAATTTGATCATCAAAAATATAATAATTCAAAATTCATATTGAAAATGATAATGTTTGAAACAAGATTTAAAAATTTATTACAAACAAATAATATATTGATTTAACTAAAATTGAAAATTATTTTCATTATGGACAAATGTACGCAAGAAGGTGTCCATAAATATTGTTGTAGGCAAATTTTATGGAACAAGACAGAATCTTTTTTGCATTGCAATTTGCATCATAGTTTTACAATGCGGATTGAATCGGCTAGTTCAACCGGGAACCAGACCACATGTGCTTTTAAACCGTTAAGAACCAGTCAAAATGGGTCAAGTTTCATGTGTCTGGTTGAACCGGACAATTTGATAACAATCGGCCAATTTTTTCTTTTCACTTCAGCAGCTCTACTTTCACACGATCAAACTACAATTTTAAACCTGCTCAACTTTAGTTTCAACGAGATTCATCACCAAAGAGAGGAGTGGGTGAGATGTGGGAGAAGGATGCAGAAGCAAGGTGAATAAAGAGAGAAAGTGAGAAATGAAAAAAGAAAAAGAAGATTGAGGAGGAATGGCAGAATGGGGGTGATTGTCTCTAATTTCTTTGTGACTTCTAAGGCTCCAATGTGTAGGAATGTGCAAATTATCCATGACCGGTAATCGTCTCTAATTTCTCTGTCTTCGTTATGCAAGTCTCTAGTGTATAGGAGTGTGCAAAGTACTTGTGACCTGTCAAAACCTAACTTGATAAAAATTAACTCGACTCATCATATGTTAGGCAAACAGGTTTTATTTTCTTCGTCAAAACTTTGACTCAAACCTGCACTAACCATAAAAATTAGGTGTATAATATGTCAACTCACTTGAATTCGACATAACTAAATCTAACCTATATATATATATATATATATATATATATAATTGGGTATGAGTCAAAGTTTTCAAATCCGATGCATCCACCCAACTCATGTGCACACCTATACTAGTGTAGAACCTTTGCTTTTCAGAGATTTGAAATTTGGACACTCAAAATGAATTAATCGCCTCAAATGCCTTTTCTTTTCCTTTTGTTGTCTTTACAATTTGAATGCATTTTCATGAGAAATGCTTATAGTGCATATCATTTCTGTATGCTCTGTGTACATAGTGAGAGAGGGAATCACATTGTATGCAGAGCATACCCAATAAATACATACGAATAATAGAGCTCCGTTTCATTTGCCAAGCCGCTTCTTATGGTTCCTTGTGTTGTGAATCTCGATGCCAAAGTATATTTGGAAATTAGAAAGCAATATATGGGTTTGAGCTTCAGTCTAATCAGGGGGAATAATGATACTGGTACGAGTGCTGAGCACATGCTCAGTGCATGTTCAGAGATCGAAAATTTAAAGAAAAAGAAAATAAAAAAAAATGTAAGTATATATTCAAATTGTATATGAAATTTATTTATAAGTAGACCATTACCCAATAGGGCTATGACTTGGGAATATGGAGCTTATTTTGTTGGTATTCTATTCATGATCAAGTGGCATTTGGAGTACTATGAAAACGAAGTGAATATGTGCAGTGGTAAAATCTTTTGTTATGTTGTATAATTCATAACATTTTAAATATAATTATTTTTATATAATTTCTTATATATTTAAAAATATTTAACATTTAATTATTTTTATGCATTCAACATTAACCCATTGATTAAATTCATTAATCTAATAATCTCATCAATTGAATCAACAATTCGATTTTAAAAACACTAAGGGTATGTTTGGTTTACAAAAAAGTGAAAATATTTTCTAAAATAAAATAAATTTGGAAAATCAAAAAAATTATTTTTACTATTTTTTGTGTAAAATTTTGAAAACAAAAACTGTAAATTAAAAATCTAATAGCAAATTTGAAATTATTACGTAAACTTTAAATCCTAAATTTTAAAATTTTAAACCTAAATCTTAAATCCCTAAGCCTAAAATCTTAAATAATAAATCCTAAATTTCTAAATTCTAAAACTTAAATTATAAATTCAAAACCCTAAAACTTTAAACCCTAAATTTTAAAACCCTTAATCTTAAACTCTAAACCCTTAAAATCCAAAACCCTAAACTATGACCCTAAAATTATAAACTCTAGAACCCTAGAATCCTAAAAGCCTAAACCCTAACCTTAAATCTTAAAACCCTAAACCCAAAATCCAAAAATTCTGAACCCCAAAATCTCAATCCTTACATCCTAAAAGTTAAGCTTCTAAACCCCAAAACCCTAAATCCTTATTATGTGTGAATGTGTTGCAAGTCGTTTTTACAAAAGTTGCCACAAATTCTTAAATATTATGCTAACTATTTTTTGTTCCTTTTCACTATGCTACTATCCTTTGTCATTACCTTTCAAATTTGGGTCATTATTTTTTCTTGTTTTTCTCTTCCCATCACCAGGAGCCACCACCTAAGTTCCAAGCTCATTCAACACCAAGGCCATGCGCGGGTATGATGATTATGATGATGACAATGCTAGTAACCTTGAGATAGATCATTATTTCAATCACTCTTGCATGTATAGTGGTTGGTTTAATGAATTTATCTTAGGTAGTTCTCATCAACGTCCTCGGCAAATTTGATGTTTTTTAGCTATAATGTTTTGGGTTTTGTCGAATGAAGCATTATCATTTTGAAATATGAATGCTCTGATTAACATGTTCTAAATGATTCTCCATGAAGCATATTGCAAGATGTTTGGTAACCTAGAAAAGGGAACATAATGGAATTATGGAAAGGAGTTGAAACCTTCGACATGCATGAAGCTATCGAATGTGTTTTGAGCAAACTTCAATTTCTTGATTTTAATAATTTGTTTTAGGATTACTCTTTTTTGGTTAGATTGAGATGGATAAGGGAATTGAAAATATTGGACTGCAAGAATCAATATTGGAACAATTTAGTATTATAGCATCAATCATTCTATATGTATATGTGCCTTTCCTACTGCTTCCATGAGTATTGTTACAATTGTTTGCGTTCCTTTTGAAGGAACTATTTCTTAAAAGAGAGTTGTATCTGGAATTCTTAGAAGTTTACTCTCTTAATTTCCCCACTTTAAGTTGTACAATAAGATTTTTTCAATATATGGTTGTTGAGGTTTTTGACTATGGACAGTTATGCACATATTTGGATTGGAATTGCTTTGAAATTGTAACTCTATTCCCTAGTCATGGCTTGGCATATTGCTTTAAAATTTGATTGTTAAAATCATGATTTTGGTAGGCTAAAAAATATAAATGGTATTCTTCCATTTTCCTTTTTTTTGGGGGGAGGGGGGTATGCCTATTTGGATCAGAATTGCTTTGAAATTGTAACTTTATTCCCTATTCATAGCTTGGCATATTGCTTTAAAATTTGACTGTCAAATCATGATTTGGGGGATATGCTTTTTGGATAGAGTACAATGGCATGATTTAATCTATATAGCTAATCCTATCTAGTGGGATAAGGCTATGGTGTTGTTGGTGGTATGCTTTTTGTGCTATAGCATTGAATTTTCAACTTTCTTAGTGAATAGTTATATTGAGTGATGGGGTGAAGTTTATATGTTTGACTTGACTGTGTGATAATTTTAGTTGTTAGTGAATATTTGATCAAGCAATTTCAACATATCAATTTCTTGGTTTCACACAAAATAGGTTCAACATTGAAGAACTTCAAAGAGGTGGCATGTTCTGTGCTCTCTATACATGGTTGTGGAATTTGCTTCTTCATCTTTGGCTGAGTTAAGCATAGATGGTCTTGACAATGTTGAGGACAACATTTAGGTTAGTTCTACTTGTTCCCTTGACTTTGTTCTAATTCTCTTTTAGCTATTTGTTTGTTGAGAAATGTAGAAAAGAACATATAGAATAGGAATTGATTTTGTGGAATTGGGACATTCGCTTGTTTTTATTTCAATTGTGCTACTAAAGAAACATTTTTTTCCATTTCTTTCTCATCTTTTGTAGGGCATGTGCTTTATATGTTGTTTTGTGTTTAATAGAGTTATGTAGCTAGAAGAAGTGGAATTTAAAAGTGGTAGTTTTCTTTTTATTTCTTCAAGAAGCAGAGCATAGAAGAAGCCAATTTTGAGAAGTGCAAGTGTTTTATTTCTTCTCTTTTACATGTTTGTAAAATTTTAGGTATACATAGCAAGTAATCTAGAGTATGAGGGGGGTTGTTTAGCTTTTAATTTTTTTTTATAATTATGAGATCAAAATAATTAATTTAAGAGTTTTACAATATGTTTACAATATTTTTACAATGTTTCAGTGACATCAAGCATAGTTTAGAATCTGTTCTTACTAGATAGTTATGCATAGCTTTTACCTTTAACACTGTTTCTTCTGTTTGCTCTTACATCTAATTTCTAAGAAGAATATACAAAAAAAAAGTCCTCTTGTTAGCTTTGTTTTCCTTTTCCCTACAACTACTCCTTGGTATGTGAGAAATTTGAGGGCAAGAAAAGACAATTGAAATGTGATTATAGAATTTTGTACTATTTTTTTGGATTAGGATTATTAGTCATTAGAAATATAAAATCATTCCTGAACTTACCTAATAATTTAAGCCTTTGAGATGATTGCTTTGTTACATGGTATCAGAATCTTTATAATCGTGTGGTCAAGAGTTCGATCCTTGGTAACTCATTCTCAATAAAATTAAAATTAAATTTTAGCACAAAGTTTGATAAACTTAAGCTTTATCCATACTTTAAACTAAAGGATTTTCGTGTTAGGAAGTATGTTCAAAATATAATACCATTTTTGAGCCTACCTAATAGTTTAAGCTTTTAAAATGATTGTCTCTTTAACATTAGTTTTTTAAATATGTTGCTTTTGTTTATTTTCCATATCAAAATAGAAAAATTGAGAATACGCCTTATCTACAAAGAATGGGAAATGTTTTTATTTACTTGGCATAGCCTCAATATGATGATTATGTAGGGAAAATTTGAGCATTAAGTGTTTTTTCTCATTCCTATCTTATTTTGAGAGCAATACATAAGATAAAACCTAAGCATCCTACCTATTTAATTATAAAAATTCAAACATTCAATTTTTTTTTCTAAATTTAAATATATGGAGCAGTTAATCTATTAATATAATGACTGGAATTTAGTTGGATTATAGGCAATGAACCATAAGTTTTGATATGGGAAACATCCTACCATGTTTTTGAGCTAGTGTAGAATGGTAATGTAGCATTTTGGGAGATCCATCTAATATTTTTGACAATTGATTGAATTTAGTGCTTGCACACTTTGTGTAGGACACATGAAGTGGTATCAGTTTATGCAAGTATATTATGCTTTAGAACTATGTGACATTTTCTCTAGTCTTATTATTTTGCTACTTTTGGTTTCCTAATATGTTTGATTTGTCATGTTGTGAAAAAGAATCGGGTTCTCATGCTTTACTTCTTATCTTGTAGAACATTTAGAAGTGGGTTTTGTGTTGAATATCACAAATGATATTAGAAATTATTCAATATTTATGCAATATTTTATTTGCCACACATCATGTCCTTCCTATGCTGACCTTTGAGATTACTTTTTTAGGAAATCAACTTTTACACAAGAGCCGATAACATAAAAACTGGTTATCCTGTTGTTCTCAACAATCAAAGTACAACTTTTATTAGGCTAGGTGTACTTCAGATATGATCTTTTAAATCAATTCATAAAAAATTACTTCTATTTCTTAAAGTTTTGCTTCAATTTTGTAATTCTAGTGATCCTATGGCAGTTGTGATATTTTTGTGCTAGAGTTAGAAAATTTCTAAAGAATACATATCTTTCTGCTTCAAAATGTGAACCATTAATTGGGCTTAATCCACAACACATATTGATGCACACTTTATTGCATCATCTTTATCATGCTAAAAACATATACTAATTTTTTTAAGCTAGTTTATACTTACTAAATCAATTGTTAACAATCATTTCAGCTTCGTTTAAAAGAATGAAAAGTAGGTTGTTGACCTTTAAAGTAATTTAGTATAATTATACCTATGAAAGGTCAAATCCTTTTATTTTTGCTGACTCTCCTAGAAAAGTTGACCTCCTTTGTGGTTTATGGGAATCCTTATCCTTTAGTAATTTAGCTTATTTTTGGGCTTTAGGTTTGATTAAAGTGTTGGACATCAGGGTCTTAAAGGGTAGGGATGTTTTCAATTGTTGGCATATTTTTTGAATCTTAATATGGCACAACCCTTTGAAAGTTTTTGTCCTATTATTACACTATATATTATTTGCTCTATTCAGTTGCATAAGGTTACTGAACTAATGTTTTTTTCCTATTCCATGGCAATATGATGCATGAGTTTTTTAAGGTCGATTTCTTCCATGGTGGGAAATTAAAGGTGTTTAATGGCAACATCATAAGCCACAACGAATAGGCTAGGGTCTTTTAACATAGTAAAAGTCCACAAAAGGACCCACTAGTACTACCATGTGAATGGTTGAATGGAGTTGGTTGTCAATGGCTTTTTTCATTTGTCCATATAATGTTGAGTTGGATAGGGTATTTGTGGGAAAAATTTATTCACACTAAGTATGACTTGAAGCACATTGTGTAGGGTCTACATGTGGATAAGGTATTTCTTAAAATTTAGACGATTATCAAATAAAACAAAAGCATGGAATGGGAAACACTATAATATTGCAATCCTTTCTTTCCAATTACAAGGAGGAGAAAATCCTAAAAAAAGTAACTCCAATATCTAATAAAACAAACAAAATACAAACTGGTAGTAGTCCTAAGGAGGTTGAGGGAACTCATATAAACCAAAATCTTTATTAGTAGTTGGATTAGTCATCCAATGAGCCACACCCTTTTCTTCCCTAAGAGTATGAACCACTTGTGTTCCCTATTCTCTACACAACAAGCTTCTTGCGCAATTTACTAAAGGCGTAATTTGGATGAGACCCAAGTTGTCATCTTTAATGAATTGGACAGCCACAGTAGAATCTGATTTCATAATGATTTTCTTATGACCATCCCTCTAGGGCTATTCCAAAGTAGTCACAATAATTCATAGTTTAGCTTTTAGGACTGCCCTAAGACCAAAGCTCCTTATAAACCCATTTACCCAAGCACCAAGGTAGTCCCTCATCATGCCCTATAGGCCACAACCAATTTTCTTCCCTAGGTAACTTATAGGATTAATCATAAATGAACTTAGCAGTTATTATCAGGAAATAACTAGCCAATCCATCTAAAATTCCTATTGTGATTACTCAAATCAACATGATGGATGGACTCCCTAGTTTCTTCCACACTTCTTGTCCAAAATAGGATATAGGTAAAAAGCTTATAATCACTCTGTAAGACTTCCTAAAAAATCTTCTTACTTTTATTGTTCAACAAAAGCCAATAGGTTGGCTAAAACATAAGCCTCTAATTCCTCAACTCCAATTGGCCAACATTACTACTTAAACTAAAGTTCACCAAGGCCTCTATATCAAGCCTGAAGAATTCTTGCCAAGCTTAGGCATTAATCAATTTAACCAGATTCTCTTAGCCACATCGCAATCTCTAACTAAATGAAGACATGTTTTAAGCCAAATGACACATTAAGGGCAATTATCATTATTAGCCAAATTATGAGTGCATTTGTTGACATTGGTCATGAGTCTTTCCCTTGTTATCAACCAAAGAAAGGATCTAACCTGCTGGGGAACTTCCCACCACCACACTCTCCTCCATACACCAGCCTTTCCTTTCCCTTCTAGGTTAATGAGTGAATCAGATGCCAAGCTTATAGTGAAGAGCTTGTCACTCTATATCTCCAAAGATCATATCTTCACCCACCTTTGTAGTTGGACTAAGGAGAGAAAGGATTATGTCACACAACGAATTAAGGATGTAATTAGTAAATTCCCTTAATCCTATTTGCCATTCTCATCAACAAAACAAATCACTTTGGTTCCATCTCTCACAATCTATCTTGTTCCTTTCTTCATGTGTTTCCAAGATTTGTATCTCCATAAATTAGAAGGCTCCCTCTTACTATGCACCTTCAGAGTGGCTCCTTCCCCACATTTGTGCTTGCTCCTAAAGACTTTACTCTAAAGGGATTCCTTTATAGCTATAAGGCAGAATCCCAACTTTATCATGAATGTTGAATTGCAATCTTTCATCCTCCTCATTTTTAAACCACATTTATCTTTAAGAGAGTATACCTACTCTTAAACCACTAAATGAATCTTATGTTTTCTAATTATTAGATCCCCAGAGAAACTATGGTTTTTCTTCTCCATCTCTTCACAAATTCTTGCAAACAACGTTGATCTTCCATGACATACATTAGGTCTCCTTGCTTGACCCCTTTCTCCATGCAAAATTCTTCCAAAATTTCCCTATTTCATAACACCTTCATGGAAGCAGTGGAGATGCAACACATGACCACCTTCAATACAGAAGAAGAAAAGTCAATGTCCATCAATGTACTTTGAAGGAATCCTTAGTCTAGCCTATCGTATGCCTTCTTACAATTCACTTTTATGGCTATGATCTCCTTTTTCCTCAATTTCATATGCATTGTATAGAGGACTTCTTGAGCAATGATCTAGGTCAAAATCTTGTACATTACATTACAAAGACTTATGGGTCTAAATTACTCTAAGGCTTTAGGGTTATCCACTTTAGGAATCAAGATAATCCTTTTGTTATTTATTTTTTTAATTTCATCAGCATTCTTAAAACCAACATTACACAAAATCTCTCACCCTTTCCCATTAGCTTTGAAAGAAAAGTGCATGAAGCTCGTCAAGGCTTGGGGCTCTTAATGGTCTCATGTGAACATTACAAACTTTACCTCTTCCATGCTAATTAGAGTCTCTATCTCCTCAATGGCTCCCATCTACAACTTTGGAAAGCTTGCTTAAAGAGGGAAGGTTTCATTAACCTTCAAAGTTCCATTATCAAACTTCGATTACTTATTATCTTTGATCAAGTTCTTAATTTTCTTTCTTCTTTTCCTTATAAATCACTTGAAAATGAGAAAAATTTTAAAATTTTATCCTTGAATTGGTCCACTCACACCTCATCCTTTGACACCAAGTAATCTCTTCCTAGAGAAGTAAGGATTCATACTTGCTCCATAGCTCCTTTTGTAGATTTTCAAGATAGAGGATTGTCCCATGCTCAGCTTATTGTCAATACCTTGCAACTACACCATAATCCTTCTTTTTTTCTTGAAACATTTCCAAACACCATCTTGTTCTATTCTTCAACTCTTTTCACAAAGCTCTCAAAGGCAAAGCACTAATCCATGCCATTCTTTAAACAATGTTAAACTACATTACCAAAGGCCTCATTCAACAACCAGGCTACCATGAAATGGAAGGGGTGCTTGATCATTTGTTGTCTCCATTGCCATTCATATTTACCAAAAAAAGCCTATGGATTAACTTGAATGGCAAAACATTTTGGATAAAGGCATTTGAGAACCTCACCCTCTATTCAATGTTAAAGACTCTTAGTCAATCCTTTCCTTAAGGACATTTCTATCTCAAATAAAGCTAGGATTACAAAACCCCCAAGTCTTCTAACCTATAGTCCACCAAACATTTCGAGAATTTTTTAATGCTCCATTAATTTGGGTAGTCCCCCTTTCTTCTCTTCCATCTTAAGGTAGCAAGTGAAATCCCCAAACACTAGGTAAGGGCATCTTATGTTCTTACTTATTTAATACTCCTTAGCTTTTCCCATAAGGCTTCTCTTTTGCTTGGGTTAGGATTTATATAAACACTCATGATTAGCTATAGTTCATTCTCTTTATCCCTTTTGATCCTAGCATGGAGCACTGCTCTTGATCTTTTGAAATCTCCATCTCAACCAAATTATTATTCCACAAAAACCAAATTCCCCTAGCAATGCCCACAACCTCTATTCTAAACACTCTTGACAAACCTATTTTTTGGATCACTTGATTTGCCTTTTTCTTACTAATTCTGGTCTCTAGCAAAATCAATGACCTAACTCATGAAAATTGATGAGGTTCCAAACTAAAAAGGGAAAGGTTTTAGCCTTGCCCCTCTATAATTCCACATGAGATAATTCATAAACAAAGATGGACACAACACCTTAGGCAAGATTATTGTATTGGTGGCTCCTAGGAACAAAATGACTTTATCACTACTTATTTCTTTCAATGTCGAGAATAAATCCTCATAAAGCGTCTATTATCTCCAGGGTCTAAAGGCTTAGGCTCCTTCATTCCCTTATGTTCATTAATCCTATTTCTACTACATACCTTTCACTTTATGATCATCCCTCATTTTCAAGTTTTTCCCATCAAGTCCATTAGGGTAGCCTTCCTCCTTCTTGCTAGTTAATTGCTTAATATCTTAAGTTTCATCTATATTTGAGTCCTTCTTCTCTGAAATCCTTCTAACTCTAGTTTCTTTCTTCCATATATTAATGGTTAACACAACACCAGCCTTTCCCATCCTAAGAGTAAGATTTTCTTTCCTTGTGACTTGTTTGCCATTCTTTTTGTATCCCTCCCTATTTTGGTTCCCAAATTTTCTCCACTAACCATACCCAAGGCATTCACCTTTTCCTTGGTCACCAACTTCTAACATCTGTCCACCTCTTTCTATCCTATCTCATTCCCTTAGTTCTCCTTTATCTTGACATCATTGCCCCTAATTTCAATGAAAACCTTAAACCTAGACCCATAAGTAAGGTTGTCCAATCTTTGAAAGCACATAGAGGCTATCCCTGTTATGATGGTGAAATTAGCAAGCTATTTATTACAATAATTTCTTACTTGATAAATGTGGCTAAAATGTAGTTTCCAATCCTGTTTAAGCCATGCTTGAATTCGAGTCACAATATAATACTCTTAAGCTACATTACCATTACTGGAAAGCACAAATATCAGTATAGAAGAATCACTCTTAACAATGACATTTAGAAATATGTTTGTTGAGGCATACTTTAGCTTAGGGATAGCAATGAGGCAAGGTAGGGACGGGTAGTGCCCTCCCTCTCCTAATCCCAATAAAGAAAATTCTCCCTATCCTTAACCTTGATAGGGAGTATTTTCTCCTCCTCATGCTCGATCCCCATGGGGAATGAGTGCCTACAAGGATTTGAAATTTTAGAAAATTTTTACTTTTTCCTGCCATCATTAATTTACCGACTTTAACAAATGGTAGAAATCAAACCCTATTTTAATAATTCTTAATCAGTACTACTACTAGTGCTAGAAATCAACTCTAGAGAACCTAATAAGCATGTAATCCTCTTAGAACTGAAGGATATAAAGTAGCCTGCTATGAAAAATTGCATTCATTCAAATTAAAGAACAAAGTATATAGTAACACATATTGCTTCCTACGCATATTACTTATTTGATTCTGGGTTCTTAGTAGAAACAATGACAAGTAAGTCATTACCATGAAGATATAGCTAATTAATGACAAACCATCAACCAAGGCAAGATAATGTAATTCAAAAGTCCACATTATACCCTCTCAGCAACAAGAAAAGAAAAGTAGAAACCAACCATAAATTGACCTATCAAAACATTATCCACTTCCAAATCCTTATTTTCCAAAAATAAGAGAAAAAAGATTTTAAGTCAAAGATTTTTGGAGTCCTGAACTATCAAACTGGTGGAAATATTTTAATAATAAAAAATAATTACCTTTAGTGCATTAAAATATTTGAAGTGCCACTTTGAGCTATAGTTCCAAGATAGTCAATGAGCTCTTTCTTAGTCATTTTAATTCCAACCTCTTTGCAAACTCTTAAATAGAGGTCTTTGACTCCCAAAGCTTGATGCACCCTTACACCTTCATTTCTAATTGAAAAACTCTTGTATTTAGGAGCTTCCCAACAAGAGTCAAGACAAGAGCCATTGAGAGAGTTCAAAGAGCTTCCTAGTAGTGAGCGCCTTAGGTAAGGGTGAGTGTAAGATAATGTGGCAGGGTGTGTTGGTGAAAGTGAGTTTGAAATCTAAAGTCTAAAGAGGGAATTAGGCTTTTCTTTTGGCCATGAAATTATTATTTTACCCTTTAATTATATATTACGTAGTTATAACATAAAGGTTATTTTGGTAACTTAATATTTTGGATATCCCTACCAAGTAGGGACTAAGATCCCTTTCCTTTGCCTCGACCCTTAAAAAGGAAAATTTCTACCCTTCCCTAACCTCATGGGGGAGAAATATCTCTTTAGTCCTTAGTTGAAGCTAAGGAATCCTTGCAGATCCCCATCTAATTAAAGATAATTGTCATCCTTATTCTAACCTATAAGCACCTCCCTCATAATGTAGCTTCAATAATGTTGTATCTCTCAAGATTGTATGCAAAACCCTAACCATGGACCATAAGATCCACTAAAAATACCCCCATAACCTACTTGACCTAGGATTCCTTTGGCTATACCATTAGTATTGAGTTTAACTTAACTCTCTGAAGGAGGGGCCCATTTGATTTCTACATAACAAGTTGTTCTAGCACTAGTTTGTTCATCATGCTCCCCGATATAGGGACTTGCATATGTGGGTCAAAGGATTAGATGGTATCCTAAAATCAATATCACAAATGCTCTTGTTCCTCCAAGTCCAAGGGAACAAACATGTCACAAAGAAAGTGTGTTGCTAGGTGAGATCAAAATCATTCCCCACTTCTTTGGACAGAATGAAACATACCCATTCATTTGGGTCAGTAAAAAAAAATTACCCTCATTGTTAGGTTGGATTACTCTCATCCTGGTGGCCTTTGCATGAGCACAATCAGAAAACACATGCAATGTTATCTTGCTATCATCCATACAAATAGGATACCAATTAGTAGCATTACTTTATTTGTTGCTCCAAGACTTCATAGGAAGTTAATTATAAAGGAGTAACTACATGGAAGTTTTTGATATGATGTGGCCCTTTCCAACTCCAAATGACCTTTAACTTCTTGTCCCCATAAGATCTATGAAATCCTGTCAAACCCGAATAAGTCTATTTAACAAAAAATTCATTTAAGAATGGACTAGGGGAAAAGTTGCTTTGAGGTGGTCAAGGCATGAATTATCAAGAAACCTCTCAAGGTAAGGTATATTCTAGTGACCATAGTAGTCTAAGAAATCCTTAATTGGTTTGGAGTAATCTTCATACAGAACTAGTTCAAGAGCATGTCAAAATAAGGCACCCAACATAACAAGCTAGTTGTCTTGCCAAAACAATATGATTCACCACATCCAAATTCCCATAGTAAGTATTTTAGGAGGGAGGGTCAAAACTTGCACAAATTCTGCCATAATCTAGAGTTGAAGTTCTTCGCCACTATCTTTCTACTCATATCTTCTTTCTTTCATATTTAGCATAGAGCACTTTTACCCATAGAGCATCAAGCTTCGAGATAACATTCTAAGCAATCTTGAGTAGGAATGCATCATCCCTCATCTTTAGAAGTAGTCATACCCAAATCTAGGCATTTAGCACTTAAATATCCAAACCCAATAGAAGCAAAAGCAATCATGGTAACAAGAAAAAAAGAAATTGATCAATGAAATGTAGAAGCCAGCATGGTTATTTCTTTCAATGTGTAATGGCAGAGAATCAAAGATGGCCAAGGTCTAAGGATTCAAAGTGTGGCAACCACACCAGGTCTTTGTCCTTCATTGTGACATTGTCTAGGAATTGTTGCTTCTTTCTAGTGAGTAATGGAGAAGAATAGATCAAGGGCATCCATACCTTTACAGTGACTCAGTTCTTAGCTTCTCAATACATCATGCACTCACCAACAAGTAGTGGTGGCCGGTGGTGATGAGTGGGTTTGGGTTTATGACTGCATGGAGAGGAGAGTCTTTGAAGTCTCAAAGAGATGAAGATGTTTGGGAATTGGGTTGGGATTCAAAAATAGAAATATCAAACAACATTTAAGTTTGATCAAGCTCAGGTTACCATGAGTTGAAAACCCACAAACTGCAGCCAACGAAACTAAACCATTTTTATTCAATTGCCCACCCATTTCAATCCACGACCAACCTTAATTTCTTGCAATTTTTTAATGTTTTAGTTGAGTTTATTTGGTAGGATAGTTTATGCCTAGCCCTAATTATCTATACCATTCTAAGCAAAAGGGTAAGCAATCAATCATCAAAGCAATATGTTCTCAGTGCAACATAGAAGGAAAAGAAAATTCCTTTTCCAAACTTTCAGTTCATTTATCATGATTTAAAAAATAAGACTTAGGGTTTGTTTGTTATGATAGAAAATATCTTTTGGAAAATATTTGTTTCATTTTTTAATGTTTATTGTTCTAGAAAATATAGTTAATGGAAAAAAGGCACCTAATCTTATGAAAAACTTAACTTAGTTTTGGTGGAAAACAATCTCCGCTGATTAAATATGGAATTCATTTTCCTTATCACTCTTGTTGTTGACCCCATGCACTACATAAGCCTCTTTCAGACTAGCTTAAGCTTTTTCCCCCACTTAGCAGCGTGGTTGCTATGGTGTAGATAGATGTTTTGTAGAAAGGAAACAAGCACTGAAATTTGATGTATGCTATGTCACTGACTTTGCTTTGGAGGAAATCACTTTAGTGGAAAATATTAACATCAAATTCAATGCTTGTTTCCTTTCTACAAAACATCTATCTACATCTATCGATTTATACTTATTTTGTATACAAAAAAGAATATGCAGCCTTTCACTTTATTTATAATATATTTATTAAAGTTTTTATTTACAAAATTATATTAATTTGTTGATATTACACATGTGTATAAAATCTAATAATTATTTTTATCAGAAGCAAGATGCAAGACCTTTCTATAAAAGAACATGGTGTAAATTTTTTTAAAACTGATTAAATTCATTATCTAAGAAGGGACCTTTTCTGAGACTTGAATGCTACCTTGTCCCATCTATTAGCTTTAGTTCACTTTCATGGGGGCTCGCCTATGACATGCCTCTATCATTCATACCAACAGAAACAGGCAACCGTTTTAAGTGCTAGGTCTGACTTGTCTCCATCCCTTGAAAGTGTTTGAGATAAAGAGATAACCCTATGGATCCTATGCTGTCTGCAGGGTCATTTTCTTGGATGGTGCCATTCATGAATCATTTCCACCATTAATTTCCAGCTATGTAAGAGACATTTATTGAGTTTATGTAGGTTTATACTTTATGAAACTGAGATAAACAAATTTAGACTATTGAACTTTGAAACATGTTTTGCCGCTATTACAATCCATTAAGTCCCATATCGAATGGTATGAGATGCTTGGGTGTGTTTAAAAAAAAATTGGACTATTTCCTTTCAACAGCTAACTTTTGAGGATGGATTCTTCTAAAACTTTGTAACAATTGATTTTGCATGTCATTGTTCACCTGGGGCTAATCATGCAAAGCTACAAGCCTGCGTGAGTGTGATGGTATGCTACAATTCATTAGGTGGCCCTAAAATGCTTTGAACTCTTGAAGAATATGTTTTTTCTTTTTTTAATGTCAAGGGCAGCACAAGACTTAAACTTAAAATCTCTTATAAACGTATCCAAATCCTTCACCATGAGTATGCTCCTAATCTTGGTGCCGCTGGGTTTCTGGCATGCTGTACATGCTCCTTATGGGGGGCACTGGTGCAGACGTGCTGTCGTTGACAGAGCAATATCAAACACCATCACTTGCATGATTAAATTGACTACCACTGCACTATGGAACACTGCTCTCTATATGCTTCCTCAAATGGTGACCCTTTATATGTCAATGACTAGCACATGGCAACACCCGTTGGTTGCGCTCAATCACTAATCTTTAAAGTTCAAAGTTGAAGATATTGCAAACATATTGCAATTGTAGAGAATTAACTGGTCATAAATTCATCATAGCAAAATGTGCATGGTTTTCAAATTATAAGGCTGTTTACAGGTATTAAGGATTGGTTCAATGGGAAGTTAAGTAAACCATTTTGCCATCTTCCAATCAGCTTGTGGTTAATTTGATGGAAAAAACACAATCCAGACACTAGTTCTGGCCATGCACACCACTAAAACAATTAACTTTACAACCGTCTTCTAAGTAAATTTTTTTGCTAATCACTCATTTCATATAACATCAAACTTTTTGTCAAAATTTAGCTAATTAATTTTAAAAATTGAAACACCAAAAATTAAATTCTTGATCACTTATTAAAAAAATCAACTTCTTTTATAAGTTTAAGTTATTAGCTGAAGAGCTGTGAATAATTTTATATCTCTAATTGAAGATGTATAATAATTCTTAGGCTAGATACTCATTAAGTTATATGTCAATTAAGTAAATATAAATATTGCCGTATAAAGATAAAAGAGACTTATTATTAACAAACATCAAACATGCATACTAAAGTTAATGAGAAAAGCTGTTTCCACACCAAATATAGAAATTATTTGGATTAGTTTATTTTTATAATTCAATTTATAGAGCTTAATAAATTTGATAATTAAGATTATATAAAGTAAGGATATTTATGAAAATAAAGGCGTGAGAATAAAAGAAGTACAAGTTAATTACCCGATGTGTTCCCCTCTTTCTCTCTTGATCAACCTTTCACTTTTTGTGGTGAACACATGTTTTGTATTGTTTTTGAGCAGAAGTGTTGTGAGGCAGGAAAAACAAAAGGATTTACTTTCTCAAAGAGAAAATAAGATTACATAAGAAAATCAAAGTGAGCGTCCAAGATGGTGGAGATATAACGTGAACATCATAACTAGCTAGCAAAAAATCAGGCTTTCAAGTTAAGTCCTGGTAAACTCCCCAATCTCACAGACAGTCTTATATGATCAATTTGGTTATAGTTCTTGGTCATTTCTATCATAGATTTACAGTAAATTGAGCAAATATAGGAATTACACTAAATAAATATTTTTCTTCACAATTAATAGTTGTATTAGTTAGGTTTAAATATATAATACCCCTTCATTATTGGATACTAAAATATTAGTGGATTGTTGATGTGCTTTGTTAAGGACCGCATCCCATTGTTAATTGGGAGGGTGAATTGAAGCGCTGTTATTGTTATGCACAATTTGCCTTACAATATATGCATGCTATTTCAAAATTATAAACATATTCAACAGTTTCTGAGTATTATAAACCTAATCAAATAATAATACTCCAACATCCGCATTAACGTTTAACTTTTTTTTTTTGTATTTTGTCTCTATTACATAAATTTTTTAGTTAGGTTAAATTAATTTGTTTGTCTGAATAGTTTTTTTTCAAAATGCAATTTAATTCCTGTAATTTAAAATTGTATAAAATGAACCTCAATTGCATAAAGCTTAAATTTGAATTAGTTCCTTTCTATCAATTGTTGGCCTAACTTCATTAGTATTCTGCTAATGTAGCGTATGAGATGAGCAATTGATTGCTTACGTGGCTAACATTTTGGTTAAATTACTTTGTAAGTCTCTATATTTTTTGCTCTTTTTAATTTAACCCCTACAATTCAGCCCTAAATCGAAGACCCCAAACTACAAGCCTTGAAACTTGAAACCCCAAACCCCAAGCATAAACATGAAACCCTAAATTCCAAACTCGAAACCCTTGACCCCCAACCCTAAACCTTAAATTTCAAATCTTAAATGCAAACCTTGCACCCTAAATCCTAAACTTGAAATACGAAATCCAAAAGTTCAAAGTCAAAACCTAAATTCTTAAACTGCAAATCCTAAACTTCAAATGTTGAATCTTAAATTTTAAATCTCAAACCCAAAAGCTCAAACTTGAAATGCCAAAACCTCACCTAAAACCTAAAACCCAAAACACCAAACTCGAAACCCAAAATGACCTCCAAGCTTGAAAGATTAAAATTAGGGTTTGGAGTTTCAAGTTTAGTGTTTAGAATTTCAAGTTTGGAATTTGAGGTTTATACTTTAGGGTTTGGGATTCTAGATTTAAGGTTTAGGGTAAAGGAATTCAAGTTTTAAGTTTATGGTTTTGGGTTTTAGGATTTCAGATTTTCAGTTTTGAGGCTTGTTGTTTAGGGTATGAGCTTTCGATGTTTTCAGAATTTGGGTTTAAAATTTAGAATTTTGAGTTTGAAACTGAATTGTAAGGACCGAATTAAAAAGAGTGGAAAACTATAGGGATCAATAAAGTAATTTAACCAAAATATTTGCCACATAAGCAATTAGTGGCAAACCTTGTAAGCTATCTTAACACAGCACTAATGGAATTAGGCCAATAATTGACAGTGGGGTCTAATTCATAAAATTTATACAATTGTAAGGATCATTTTATACCATTTTAAATTATAGGGACTAAAATGCATTTTGCAAAAAAAACTATAAGGGCCAACAGATTAATTTGACTATTTATTTATTATAAGAATCTACACAACTCCCTTAAAATATAAAAAAAAAAAAAAATACATAAACCTCCATTGATTTTTGTAAAAGGTTTCAGAAATCTCCTCATACAACTTAATCCTTGGTTGCCATTAAATTTTCATATTTGTTGCTCTAAATCAACAAAATTAAATCATTTACATTGAATGAAACATGTTAAATTTTAGCAGTACTCTCTTTGTTCCTCAACAATTATCATTTAAGAAATATGCATATACATTGAGAAAATCATTAAATTGTAAATAATATTAAAGAAAGTACTTTCTTTTCACTAAAATACCTGTCTCATAGAAGAACTCAAATCTAAATTTTAACCAGATAAATATGACAAATTCTTCAGAGACATGTGAGAGTTTAGGGTTTGGGGTCTAGAATTAGGTAAGAGTCATTTGGTATATTTGAGGTAAAAAAGAGAATCTTTCTTGGTTGAGCATTTAATGGGGAGTAGGTCAAATAGGGATAAAGTTAAGAAAAATTAATAAAGTTTTGATTTTAGGAAAGCAACAATTCAAAAGAATAAAAAAAAAATATTCTCAAACAGTAGGTATTAAGGAATAAAGGAGTGACAATTAAAAATTGTTTGACTTTAATGACTTTAGGCAAAATAAAAGGAATAGATAGTAGTCACTATTTGTGGGTGACATTTTTTTATTAACTAATTTTTTAACTCTTTTAATTTTATTTTATCTATCAAAGTCAAAAAATAAAAAATCCAACAAAGATATCATTGTCACATTAATTAATAGAACATATCTAAAAGGTTATCCAATTTTATTGTTCTTATTTGTATTGAGCCATGGTTGTTATTGGTTTTTTGACTGAGTATTTGGTGAAGGTATAGAAAAGGAAGATAAAATTTGCTTTCTAAATTAAGAAGTGTACTATAAAATACATCCAAATCAGTCAATTCCACGATTTCTTGTTAATTCTCAAATCTCTTATTGCAATTGTTACGATATATGGTAGGGGCCAAGAGACTCAATTGTTACAATATAAGGCATGACTGTATTACTTTGAATTGTAATCAAGGTATTGGACTATAGCATCAAAATTAATATTTGAATGTTTCTGGATTTAGATCAAAGAAAAGTCCAAAAGTATTGAGTTTTAATGACGAAAGAACTATTTAAAAAACAACGATCAATGTTGTCTTCAAATAAGTCTTTCAAAAATTACAATAAAAGAGATAACGATTATATTATATTTAAATTTTTCTTTACCAAATTCCTATATTAACAACTTCATGTAATACTTAATTCTCATCTCATGATAACTACAACATTGAATTTAACTTATTCTATTAGACGGTGAGTTGACTTCAGTAATAAAGTATTAGCGCAGCCAATTGTTGTACTTCTCGTTATTTGTTGTAAGTTTCATAGTGAATAATCAAGTTTGCCTGCTGTGGAGTATTGATCTCCCAATTGATACTTAATTAAGACGGTATAGTATCACCTATATATCATTTAATATGTATGCCTCATATTATTATATGTGTTTTAGATCCAATAATATAATTTGTCTATTCATTATGGATTAACCACTTTTGTCGATAAACCAAGTAATTCTTGTGCACTGCACGGGCAACAACGCTAGTAAAAATTAAGGATGTAAATTTAGACATCTCATTAAGTTATCTGTTACCTTAATTATATTGTAGGATACTATAACTATACACTTTTATTTAATTTTCTATGAATAAAAGGTCATGAATTTTTCATACAATCATTTACTAAGAAGTCAAAATTAAACTATCAAATCTGATTTATAAGATTTTCTTTAATTATGCTGTGGAAACGAAGTCTCTCTTAATCCTAAGGATGGGAAATTATTATAAAATCACATCAATATAAACCTGAATAAATCATGGGCAACAAGAAAATGATTTGATAACTCTAAAGTGCAAAATGGATTTTATATATTAGATTAAAACAGTATATTATATATAATCTAAAAGTTAAAATATATTTATTTATATTTTATAAGGATCTAAATAGTTGAAATTGTTATAAATAGTTATACATTACTTTAAATATATATATATATATATATACATATATATGGATCTTATCCTTGAGAGGATACTTTTAAAAAGAAGATATGATTTGTCCAAATTACTATTTAAAAAAAAGGTTTTATATATGAAATAAAGGGCATTTTGTCTAGCAACAAACCCTTCTTTCAATTATATCAGATCTGCCACTCTTAAGATTGCCACTTACATTCCTTTAAAAGAGCCTAATTAAATATTTAGTTTAGATAGTTTCCTAGCTTATCACTCAGGCTGGCAAACATCTTTATCTGCTCACCATTTATTTTGCTATGATCTGTTTTCACTTCTCCATTTGGCAACTTGTTAGGGCCACTTGTTTATTTTAAATAATATTATCTGACACTATAATACTGCTTTTGCCCACTATAGCAAAACGGGCTATTTGCATGGTAAGCAATCCACAGTATTTTAGCAGGTAGGGAGTTCATGACTTGCATCTTAATTAATACACCACTTTCCTCTCCACTACCTCAAAATATAATATATTAGAATCAGATACTAACATAAGAAACTAATTAAATATTACTTTTAAATGTACTTATTACTTTATTATAAATTCTTTTGTGATTAAATTGGTTTATATAATAGAAAAATCAAAGCCAATAAGGTGGTATCTTATTGGTTATAAATACTAGTTGGTAAACATAAACAACTGGCTTCGAATCCCGGAATACCCATCCCTCTCTCAACCCACTCACTTAAACGCTGTTCTACGATAGAGAAATCTTTCAAGCAAGAATAACTTTTTATGATTTTAAAATATGAAGCTTAACTAGTAAAGCTCGGCAAAATTAATAGATAGTCTTTTAAACATATTGTTTTGAGTTTAATTATATGAAAAAAATTTTATAAAGATAAGTTATGCTTGTTTTTGTGATCTTTTCATTTTGAAAGGGGTTAGTTTTAGACAGAAAATTAGGGGATGCCTTGGGTTTCATCCAAAAGAAAGTGAAGCTTCAAAGGAATGGATGTATATATAAAAATGTTGAATACAAGCATATTAAATATATAATGATCTTTGAAGATTTGATTTTAAGTAATGGCTTAATTTTATTTTATTTTTTTTTTGTGATAAGAGTGCAAAATCACTTAACATACACAGTCTTGAATTTGAATTCAAGAATTTGAAAGGAAAAAGTTACAAGACAACTATACCATTAAAGAAGCTAGCAACAATAACATTATTTGATTCATCTAACTAACTCATAGCTTACGCATAAGAGTACCCATATAGAGTTCTGCATAAAAGTTTTGAATCTTACATGTAATTAAGTGTCTATGTGACCTTAGCGTAGATTCAAACATAGTCATTCATGCGTGGTGCAAAAAGAAAGACAGTAACTGTTGTAAAGATTAAGATTTGTGTCTTTATTAAAGCTGGGCCAATAAACTTTTCCTCTAAAATTAAGATTACTTTTGCATAGGCATCTCACTTATTCACTAATCTGAGACTAGCAGAAAATGTTTGAAAATAGCAGCAGTACTCAGGACTTCCAAAGTACAGAGGCAGAGTAAGGAAGTAGTCGTTTATTACTGCAATTGCTTCCTAAATCTTCGACCAACACTTCTCATTCTTGGTGAAGATTGATCATCAAACGCCTCTAAGTGTATAAAAAACTATATAGCACATTCTCTCAAACCCCAAAATGCTAAAGTTTAAGAAAACCATAGCAGCCATGACAACAGACCTTGTTGATTTATTGCCATGAAAAGTCCTTATTCCAGTTCACTTGGTCGCTGCTGAAATAAAAACCATCTTCTTTGGCCATCCAAGAGCACATCCTAAGAGGGCCACAACGGTAAATGTCCCTAGAGGCCTCAAATGCAACAAAACTCTTTCTGGTTTGGTCCCATTTCATGGTGCATTTCATTCTGTTGCTGCCCCACAGATGGATCCTCATCTTCCAACTGAAGTCATCATGCTCTTGCAGGGCACGACCACCAAGATCCGTGTCCTCAGAAGAACACCAGATGACCAAAGGCAAGGACATGTTGTTGGTGAAGCCATTGATCACTCGCACATCATACTCAAAGCCATGGAAATACTGAACTGGTTGTAGAGTGGCCAGGGCAATCACAAACAAGGCAAGGCCAAATATGAGCAAAATTCTCGCTGGGAATTTCATGGTTTTATAGAGTGTGCGCCTAATCCCCAGCCACTTTTATAGCCAACATTCTCTGACCATGGAATTTTTCCTTTTTTGTTTCAATTTTTTTATTTTATTAATTTTTTACTTTATAAAATTTAAATTATTAAATTTATTAAATCTTATATATTCTACTGTAAACCACAAAAAAAAATTAATAACTCACTATTTGATTGAGAGAAAAGTATTGCTCCCGAAATAGTGGGAGCAACATTTCTGTGTGTGTTTTCTTTACCTAAGCATGGCTGAGCTGGCCTATTGCACAGTTATTTGTGTCACCACATACAACAAATTTGTGGGACACCGCTCATTGATTAGATAGTTAAAGGTGTCCTACCAATCATGTAGTCTCTGAAAAAAGTTCTTCGGTAGGTAGTAATCATACAGGCAATCAAATATAAAGATTTAGATTTTATTTTTTTAGAATGATAAAGTGTGATTTCTTTTTCTTCTGAGATTTATTATCCTTATCCTATCTATTATTATATTTTTCTTATATTTTAATATTAAAAATTATTATCCTATTTTTTATTTCTTTTTATTTCATTATTTTCATATATTTAGTTTCGTGGAAGAAATGACATAAAAAGCATAAAATATAAAGGTGGAATGACAAGACCCTTTTCTTTTTTATAATTTGATCGGCTCACACCAAGTACATAAAGGAAAACACGAAAAAAATTAAAAATTTCACTTTACAGTTTTAAAAAACTAAGAAATTTAAAATCACACAGATTAAATTTACTTAAGGTTTAGTGTCATATTACAACAAAAATAAATTAAGCTTTATACCTTAGGTAGAATTCATTGCATGAATCAAACCAATGCCTACACATTGGATTAAAATCCAAATGTTCAAAGATTTATTTACTTAAAAAATGTTTTTTAATAATTTCCCCTATGATAGTGCAAATCAATTACAGGATTTAAATTCAAATTTTTGATTGTAACATAATTAAATGTAATTATGTTACATTTAACACTAGTTTCAGTTACACTTTGACCTAAGCTGTGTTATACTTTTGAATTGTAATAATGTTACATTTAAAATTGTAATTATATTACATTTAGGATTAGCTTCGGTAACACTATGACCTAGTTTATGTTACACTTTTAAATTGTAAATATATAGCCTTATTTCCATTCTTGTGCAAAACATTTATGGAACCAGAGCCCTAATCTTGTTAATTTAAATTATCACAAAATTTTCAATCCAATAGCTGAAGTTACTAGAAATGATTATTCCTCTACCAACTCTTCCCTCAACACAAACAACATCATCATAACACACCAACCCAACCAAGTAATGGCAATCAGCAATGCTACACAACTTCCACTCAAACTTGCCAATTTCAATCAACTATCCTGGAGAATTCAATTTCAATCCTTATTGTTTGGCTATGACATTGAGGGCTATCACCAAATTTTCAATCAAATGGCTGAAGTTATTGGAAATGAATATTCCTCTGTCAACTCTTCACTTAACATAAACAACACCATCATAACACAACAACCTAGCCAAGTAATAACAATCAACAATACTACACAACTTCCACTCAAACTCACTAATTTCAATCAACTATCCTGGAGAATTCAATTTCAAACTTGATTGTTTGGTTATGACCTTGAGGGCTACATTGCCCATCTCAAATTGTGATCACCCCAGGAAATACAATCCCTACACCAAACCTAGCATATTGTCTTTGGCACAGATAGGATAGTTTGATCCTTCATGCTATTATAGCATCTATTTCTGATAATATAGTTCCTCTCATTACTTCTATAGGAATAGCAATAGAAGCATGGACTCATCTAGAAAGTCTTATATCAGCAAGTCTTACACTCATATCATTGGCCTCCAAGAAATTCTTGCTAACACCATAACTAAAGACAAAAATATTGTTGAGTATATGCAAACAATAAAGAGTATATCAAAAATGTTAACCTTAGAAAGATTTGCAATGACCAAGGCTGAATTAATCCATACAACTCTTAAAGGTCTTGGACCTGAATGCAAAGACATTGCCATAGCAATTCGTGCAAGAGATTCTCTCATCTCTTTCAAAGAGCTTCATGATAAGCTGGTTGATCATGAACTCATAGTTCAGAGGCACAATACCAAGCTAGATCATCCACCTATTATTGTCTTGTATAATCAATGCACTAGCAATAATTTTGGTAATTAGAGCAAACTTTGAAACAATAGCAAGGTATGCAATCTCATCCTAATAATTCAAAATCTTTATCTCAAGGGCATCAACCCTATCAAAGCAATGGTCACTCTTCCAACAATCAATATGGGCATCCTTCTCATAATATTCACTAGATACAAATCATATGCCAAATATGTAATAAACCAAGACATCATGCCAAGACATGCAAGCTTCAAAATTTTCAAAGTCCTCAACTAAATTACACATAATCTTTGTCTGCGAGCAATGACAATTCACTCGAAGTATGGTGGTATTAATGAAATAATTATTGGTGATGGCAATACAGTCCCTACAACTCATTTGATTTACTAATCTTGCTACTTTTATTTCTATTTTCAAACTAAATAATGTCTTATGTCCCCCCTAAAATTATAAAACATTTTATCATCTGTTTCTCATTTTTGCAATCAAAATCACACCTCAATTGAATCATTTCCTAATTCTCTTCTTGTGAAGGTTTTGAATACGAGGGCATCACTTACTTGAGGCCTAAACAAAGGACATGTCTATAAATAGACACCCTCCTCCTCTACTTCCCATGTATGTGCTTTTCACACCATGCCTAGAACAACAATAACATGGTGACATCATCATCTTGGTCACCCATCCTCTAGGATTCTACTTGAAGTTATGAATGCTGTCTCTTTACCTATCTTAGAGTCATCAATCAAATCTTGTGATTCATGTTTATGTAAGAAAAGCTATACACTCCTATTTGAAATCTCTACTATTTCTTGTGACAAACCTTTGCAAGTTGTGTTTACTTATGTTAGGGGGCTTGCCCCAAATGCCTTTTTTTTTTTTTTTTTAATAATTTTCACTATCACATTGTGTTTGTTGATTACTTTACTAAGTATTCTTGGTTATACCTTATGAAACTCAAATATGAGGTCACATCTATTTTTGATAAATTTAAGGCTATAGTTGAGAATTTCTTTTACAAGAAAGTGTTATTATTTATTCTGATGGAGGTGGCAAATGTCAAGGTCTTACAACATTTTACTTAAGCATAGGTATTCAACATCTTAAATCTCCACCATATACACCTGAGTTATCAAGTACTATAGAGAAACTCCACCGTCTCATTGTAGAGACAGAACTCATTGTTCTTCATCATGCATCTAAGCCTTTCTCTCACTAGTCTGTTGCTTTCCAAACAGCCACTTGTCTCATCAACCATCTTGCAACTTTGTTTTAAAGCTTCAATCCTCATTCCAAAACTTGTTCAATTAGTCCCCCCTAATTTTCTTAAAATACGTACTTTTTAGTGTCTTTGTTACCCTTGGCTTCATCCTTATAATTTAAACAAACTTAAACTCCAATCATGTCCCTCTGTCTTCATTGGTTACTCTTCTAAACATAATGCATAGTGTCTTGATCCTGGGCTATTATCTTATTTTCTTGGCATTGATGCTCTTCCCACTGTCAATGGTCTCTTTTTATCTTAACATAAGTACATCAATTATTTGCTTCATTGTATTAAAATGCAAGATTGTCAAGTAGTTATATTCCAATGAGTGCCACTAAATCTCTTCATTTAAATGATGACAAGCTGCCTGCATATGCTAAGGAGTACCGTAGTGTCATAGGAGCTATGCAATACCTAGCTCTCACTCACCCTAATATCTCATTCGTAGTTAATAAGCTTTCCTAGTTTATGCACTAGCCAACATCTCAACATTGGTGTGTAGTTAAACATGTCCCTTGCTATTTGAAAGGTACCATCCATCATGGTATTCTGATGCATAGATCAAATACACTTTTTTTCTTTCTATGCTTTCTTTGACACTAATTGGGTTGGCGATGTCAACAATTGAACTTCCACTTTTGCATATATAATCTTTCTTGGTGAGACCTCAATTAGTTGGAGCTCAAAGAAGCAACACTTCATGGCCCAATGGTCAACAGAAGCAAAGTATGGTGTTGTGGCCACCACCATAGCAGAATTAAACTAGATTCAACACCTCCTAGGTTAGCTTCACATTGTTGTTGCCACACCAACAATCCTACGTGACAATGTAGGTACCACCTAGTTATGTGCCAATCTAGTTTTTCACTCTCGAATAAAACACATTGAAATATATTTTCACTTTGTTTGGGATCAAGTGGCCCAACAAAAATTGCATGTTTCTCATGCTCATGCAACAAATCAATTGGCAAATTCTCTTACAAAATCACTATTTCAACAACCATTCCTTCTTTAGTGGTACAAGATTGGTGTGAGAAGTGGCACTCCAATATTGCGTGGGCATAACAGTGCATATCAGTTACAAAAATAAAATACAATTCTTGAATTGTAACATAATTAATTGTAATTATGTTACGTTTAAGAGTAGCTTCAGTTACAATTTGACCTAGTTTGTATTACACTTTTGAATTGTAATTATTATACATAAATACATTACTGAGATCAATGAAATATATAGCATTCATTTCAATTCCTAGGTAAAACCTTTACCCTAATACCATATTATACCAATAAAATAACATAACATTCCATCTACAAAAATGTAGTACTTTTGCATATTTAAGAATTAGATTGGTAGAGAGCAAAAATATAAAATCACCAAAATTTATAATTTGCCTTCTCACGGGTGCCCCTTCAGTGCATTCTGTATTTAAATTTTTAATTAGATATATTATGGAATGCAACATTTGAGAAACATTGTATTTAATTACATAACACTTTTTATGACTTTATTATTTCATGAATTTAACTTGCTAAATACTAGATTTTGACTATATTTAACAACATGAATAGGTGGACATGCTCACACTTATGAAATGTGAAGACACTCTGATGAAGGAATAGTTGAATACTTGGTTGTATAGTGTAAGATATATATATATATATTTTAATGTAAAGGTAATTTAATACTTGTTTTAAAAAATGACAATTAAAAAATAAAAAATTCTAAAATAACAATATTTAAAAATAAAGGAAGTATAAAACTTTTCAACAAAAACATTTTCATGCGACAAATCATTCGTAAACCTCACAAAAAATGAAAGTCAAGTTTTGGAGGTTAATTGTCAATGTGAAAATTCAATTGACTGAATTAATGAAATTTTAGTTTTTGAAAAGTGATATTTAAAAAATAAAAAATTTTCAATTTCAAAACCCTCCCATACTTAGAGAGATTTATAAATAATCTTCTTATACTTTAACTTTTAACTTTTGTAAATAACTTTCTTAAACTCACAAAATAATGCAATATATCCTATCCATCCATTTTTTCATCCTACTAGTGACAAAATCTTCAAAAAAATTAATCCAACCCTAAATTGATCAATAAAAAATATCTACAATGCCCGTAAACATTCAAACCTCACTCCCTGCCTCATCTAACCTTACTCTATTAACACCGTTAACACCTTTAGGAGAAAACAAGGTATCATTTTTATGAGAAAATTTATAATACTATAGAGGTATTTAAAATTGGGTACCTTTTTAGTTCAAAATTTGAAATTAGGAAGTATTGAAAAAACTTTGTTATATTTTTGGGTGTGACCCAAATTTTAAAAATAAAAGAGTTGCAGTTTCAAATGGAAACTGCAACTAAGAGTTACAGTTTTAGTAGGATACTGTAAAACATTATAGACAGAATTATAATTTTAGTAGAAAACTATATACAACAATTTCAACTGCAAAAAATATACAGCATGAACAGGATGGAAGAAGATGGAGTAGAGGCAGGATGCGTGTAGCCCCTAGATAAGTGAGTGGCAGCTCAGGGTGAATCTACATTATAAGAAGGGTAGGCAAGTGTCCACACCAAATTTTAAATTTTGTATATTAAATAAGTGAAATATGAGAGTGTCCACATGCCAAATTTTTTAAGTACCCTGGTCCACATGACAAATTTAAATGATTTTAGTATTCATTTTGACAAATTTTGTTTTCAAACAACATCTCATTGGTGCCATTTTGATTGTACCCATTTTGAGGCAAGTCAATTACGCTCTTGAGCCCCTATTTTTCTTTTTTGTAACCTTAAATTTATTTTTAAGAAATGATTTTTGCATTACAAGGTAATTCCTCAAATTGGTTAGCTGCATCCCTATTTTCCTTCCATTGAGCGATCTCTGTCTCATCTGCTCAGCCACCTCTTACCTTGGTATCGATTCAAGGGGCTAAAGGTCATTGGCTTAGGGTAAGCTCTACAATCCTTATCTACCCATTTTTTGTTCTATAAGTAACTTTTATTATTAAATAGTGTTAAATTTAAGTTGCAATGAATGTCGTTGAAGCCTAAAAGCATTTTATGTGAGATTTTCATTCAATTTTGCCTTATAATCTTGTAGAAACTTATTATATTTTTATAGCTACTTTGTTAAAAGATGGTTACTTCATCTTTTGTTGCTTCTGGGTAAGAATAAAATTTTCTAACTTTTAATTATATACAAAGTGACAAAATCATTAATGTGTAAAATGACAATTGTCATCAACATACATTTGGATTATTTTTCAAATCAAATCAATTTTATCTAAAAACTTTATGAGTAACCAAAAAGGCCTGGTATAGTTAGCATATAGCTGGGTCACTTAAGCATATTGCCTTGGGTATGATCTAAGCAATGTATATAGAGAAGGCTTTGTTGGAAGAGGTTATGCCTACTTTGATAATTTCTTCGCTTTGAAAGGAATTAGTCTCCAGCTGTTGGTTAGGGAGTATCACGAGTTTCACCCAAAAAAAATCTTTATAAGTATGATTTTACTATTTGATAGCGCTACTTCTTGAATCTCTACAAATTTTATGAAAGCATCACTCTTGATTTACCTTAAATTTTTTTCTTAATGTGTAGATTTGTGTTACAACTAGTACATTGGTAAGGCTAAAATATATTCTACCTTGGATGTTTTATTAATGTTTATGGATAAATTTTTCAAAAGAAAAGCAATAATTATTAAGTCATGTTCTTTAATGAGAAATGAGTTCTTGCAAGTTAATTTCAAAGACCTTTTGGCTAATTTTGGAACAAGACAAAAAATTTTATATTATCATCCTAATGATTATGAAGAAGTTGGGAAAACCCATATGCTAAAAAGGGCCTTGTCAACCTTGAGGCCATAACCTTCCACAAAGGAACATAGGAACGAATTAATGTGTTTCAATCCTTAATGGTTCAAAGAATCCCTACCAAAAATTGCCTGATTATTGGTGGATTTGAATTTTACCAACGGATTTGGCATCAGTAAAAGTAAAAAAAAATTGGTTGGCAGAATTGACAATTTTTCTGTTATGTTTTTGGGTGTGACCCAAATTCTAAAAATAAAAGGTTGCAGTTTCAGATGGAAACTGCAACCAAGAGTTACAGTTTTAGTAGGACACTATAAAACAGTTATAGACAGAATTACAGTTTTAGTAGGAAACTGCATACAACAGTTTTGACTGCAAAAAATATACAGTGTGAATAGTGCATGGTGCTGTGTGAACAGTGCAGGTGAAGAGTGTAGCCGTGAACATTACCAGTGAACAGTGCATGGTGAACAGTGTTTGTTTTGGGTTTGCTACTGCAAAACAGCAATACAGAAGAGTGCAGATTTTCTGTATTTTAGATACAGCAGTTGTTTAGGTCATTTTGGGTGTTGCTGTTTGGGGTCATTTGTTCAGCCCAAATTTCAACCTTATAACTCAATTCTATATAGTGAAATTCTCTTCTTCTGCCTGTGATTTTTTCCCTCATTGGGTTTTTTCACATTAAACATTTGTGTGCTTTCTCTTCTCCTTCTCTAAATTATATTTCGCAATTTTATTTTTGTTGGCCATTTTAATAACAAATTGGTATCAGAGCAATTGTCATAACAAATTGGTATCAGAGCCTAGTTCTCTCAATGGCTTCTACTTTAGCAACAACATCTAAGACAGACATTGAGAAATTTGATGGGTCAATCAGTTTTGCTCTCTGGCAAGTAAGGATGATGGCAATTCTGTCAAGAGAAGGCACAAAGAGGGTGCTGCTTGGGAAGATGAAGAAACCCAAGACTATAACAGATGCTGAATAGGATGATATGGATGATAGAGCTCTTTCTTCTATTCAGTTGTGCTTGGGTAATGAAGTTCTTCAAGAAATTCTCACTGAGAACACTGCAGCAGGTGCATGGTTGAAATTGGAGAGTCTTTACATTACGAAATCTCTCACCAATAGGCTATAGTTAAAGCAACGCCTCTATACTCTGCGTATATCTGAAGGTACACTACTAAAATCTCATATAGCAGGTTTACTTCCATCATTACTAATTTAAGTAAGATAGATGTGAAGATTGATGATGAGGATTAAGCGCTTTTACTATTATGTTCTTTGCCTTCTTCCTATAAAAATTTTAGAAACACTATGATTTATGGTAGAGAAGAAATTTTCCTTGATAATGTCAGGTCAAATTTGCAAGCTAAAGAGAAAATTGATAATAATTTGACATTTGTGGAAGGCGATGATCAAAGTGTTGGTCTATTTGTTGATAGAGGAAGAAGTAAGGAGAGAAATCCTAATTCTTACCAGTCTAGATCAAAGTCTAAACATAAGAATCTGACTTGTAATTATTGCAAGAAGAAAAGGCATATTAAATCTGACTATTTTAAATTGAAGAAGAAAGAAAAAGTAGGTGACAATAAAGGTAAGGCCACATCAGACGAAGCTAATGTAGCAAAAGATGAGAAAAATGATCTGCTTTGTGCTACTGATGCTAAAATCAGATTTGAAACTAGATGGGTGATGGATTTAGGAGCTTGACAGCATGTGACTCCTAATAGGGACTGGTTTACCACTTATGAGCTGTTTAATGGAGGTGTATTTTTAGGTGATGATCATTTTTGTAAAGTTGCTGGGATAGGCACTGTGCAAATTAAAATGCATGATGGTATGATTAGAACTTTGTCAAATGTGAAACACATTCCAGATTTAAAAAAGAATTTAATTTCTTTGGGTACTTTAGAAAAGAACGGTTGTAAATATAAATGTGAAGATAGTGTGCTTGAAGTCTCTAAGGGTGCACTTTTACTTATGAAAGCAAATAGAATTGGTTACTAAAATTTGGCACATGAGACTGGGGCATATGAGGAGAGAGGCATGACAGCATTGAGTAAGAGAGGTCTGTTAGGTGGCCAGGTTACAGGAAAGATGGAGTTTTGTGAACATTGTGTCTTTGGCAAACAAAAGCGGTTGAGTTTCAGTTCAGCCATTCACAAGACAAAAAGAATTCTTGATTACATTCATTCAGACCTTTGGGGGCCCTCTCAAGTTCCTTCTAAAGGCAATCACTCCAGATACATGTTGACTTTTATTGATGATTATTCAAGGAAGGTTTGGGTCTACTTTCTGAAATAGAAAAATCAAGTATTTGTGACTTTCAAGCAGTGGAAGACTTTACTTGAAAAGCAGACAGGAAAACAGATTAAGAGACTTAGAATAAATAATGGCCTTGAATTTTGTAATAATGAATTCAATGAGTTTTGTAAGAAAGAAGGCATTGCTCGACATAGAACTATTGTGAATACACCTCAACAGAATGGTGTTGCAGAGAGGATGAATAGAACTCTTCTTGAAAAGGCTCGTTGTATGCTTTCAAATGCAGGCTTAGGCAAGGAATTTTGGGCTGAAGCTGTTAACACAACTTGCTAATTGGTGAACCGATCTCCTCATACAGCCATTGAATGTAAGACACCAGAAGAAGTATGGTCTGGTAAACCTGCTGATTATTCTATTTTGAAAATTTTTGGTTGTCATGCTTATGCACATGTTAATGAAGGAAAGCTTGAGCCTAAAGCAAAGAAATGTGTATTTCTTGGGTACTCATCTGGTGTGAAAGCATACAGGTTATGGTATCTAGATCAATCTAAGTTTCTTATTAGCATGGATGTAACTTTTGATGAATATTTCATGCTTGCAAAGAAAGAAATTACAGAATCTGTTATTCAAAATAATGAAAAAGGTGGAGAACAGGTGAAGTTTGAAGTTCTTGTTCAGCCTAAACAATTCTCTATTCCTAGTTCTGTAGATGGTGATTCAGAAGAGGCTTTAGAATCTTCACAAGCACAGCCTTACATCATAATTAGGAACAGGCCAATGAGAACTATTAAACCACCTGAGAAGTATGGTTATTCAGATTTTGCCTATTGTCTTACTGTAGCAGAAGAGGTGGAGTATAATGAGCCTGGAAGCTACAAGGAGCCAATATCTTCTGAAAATACTGTGGACAATCTAGCTGATATGCTCATTAAGCCTTTGTCTATTAAGAAGTTCAAGTATTGCTTAGACTTAATTAGTGTCCATGGTTGAGTTTTACTCTTAGGAGCTTTTGTGGAAGAGGTGGAGAATTTCTTTGTTGAAGTTCTATTTTTAGAATTCGTGTCAAGGTGGAGATTGTTATGTTTTTGGGTGTGACACAAATTCTAAAAATAAAAGAGTTGTAGTTTCACATGAAAATTGAAACCAAGAGTTACAGTTTTAATAGGACAGTGTAAAACAGTTGCAGACAGAATTATAATTTTAGTAGGAAACTGTATACAGTAATTTTAACTGCAGAAAATATACAGCGTGAACAGTACCCGTGAACAGTGCCGTGAATAGTGCCACCGAGTGAACAGTGCAGACGTGAACAGTATCGACTAACAGTACCCATGAACAGTGCTGTGTGAACAGTAACATGGGTTTGCAAAACAGCAATACAGAAGAGTGCAGATTTTTTATATTTTGGATATAACAGTTGTTTGGGTCATTTTGGGTGCAGCTGTTTGGGGTCAATTGTTTAGCCTAAATTTTAACCTTGTAACAGATTTTTACATAATGAAATTCTCTTCTTCTATCCGTGATTTTTTCCTTTATTAAATTTTTTCACATTAAATATTTATGTGCTTTCTCTTCTCCTTCTTTAAATTATATTCTGTAATTTTATTTTTGCTAGCCATTGTCATAACACTTTCAATTCAAATGTAAAAATAAATTTTGATAAAAATATATACATGTCTTTTATTGAATAAAAGATATAAATACTACAATTATACCATAAATTTTTTCTATCTTTACCCAAACCCACTTCAAATCCCCCGTTATCAGAGAGAATCCAGCTCCCAGAAAATTACAACTTGTTAACATTGGACCCATTATTTGTGTCGCAAAGCTACCTCAGAAAATTACAACCTGTTGCACGTACAAATTTCTTTTTAGCCTTCATGATTTTCATCAAGTGGAACTTCTTTTCAAGGAGAGAGTGAGGTCTGACGAGGGAGGGAAGGAGTTCTGAGTGTTAAATGGCATTTTAGGTATTTAATATCGATTAATTTGGGGTTTAACCAATTTTTTTAAGTTTCCATCAATAGTTAAACAAAAAAAAAGTAGATGAAATAAATATATTATATTATTTTATGAGTTCAGGATAGTCATTTATAAAAATTAAAAATATAAGAAGTTTATTTACAAATTTCTTTCAAGTATAAGGGGATTGTGTACATTTTAATTTTTAAAATTGTACAAAAATTTTTAACGAAGATTGTTTCATGTAACAAATAATTCGTAAACCTCACAAAATAGTCAAATTCTAAACACAGCCAAGTTTCGGGGGTTTAGTTATCATTTATCAATGTGAAAGTCCAATTGACAGAGTTCATGAGGTTTTCAAATAATTCATTACGTTGGAATATCTTTATTATTTTATTTTCCATATAAAAATTATAAATTGAAATGGAATTTTATATTGTTGTTAATAATATGTAAAATTTGATGCTTAAATAATGTTCGAAAATTTGAGTTGGCTAAAGTTGGTATGTTGTTAGATTTGAATGCTTGGTTTTAGAGTCCAAAGTAAGAGAGAGAGAGAGAGAGAGAGAGAGAGAGAGAGATAATTAATAAAAAATAAAAAAGAAAATTACACATAACCTCCTTGCACTATACCTCATGTGCAAAAAACTCCTTACACTATCAATTTCACCAAATAACACCTGACACTATGCATTTGTTCAAATAGGACCCACCCATTAAGAAATTAACAGACTTCCGTTAAGTCACTCAAAACGGCATATCGTAGGCTGTAAGATCACGACCGAACTGCTGCTATTCACAACCGATTTAGTCTGCTGGTTTCATTGAGACAAAATCCTTAAGCCCCAAATTCCACTTGTCTCTTTGGCCTTCATTATCGATCGCTGGTTGCATTCAGACAAAATTGCTAAGCCCCAAATTTGGCTTGTCTCATTAGCCTTTATTATTGACTGGTGCTTTGCTCAACTGAGAAGAAAATCACTAAGCCCTAAATCAACACCTCTGCCGCTGCTGCTCCATTTCTGTGATAGTAATGCTTCTACGACAGCAAGATCAGCGACGGCAGAGTTGTGTAAGAATGGGATTTCTGCAACGGCGTGATTTAGGCGACAACCTCCATTTCTGCTACAGCTCACTGTGAGTGGAAGGGAAGTCTGTAGAATTAGCAGAAATTTAGTTACTTATGTTGCTATGTGTTTGTGTTCCCCATTGGCAGTAAAGAATATTGCTTGCTTTTAGTAAGGGTTGTTGTATTAAAATTTTGTTTCTATTTCTGCTGTATTAAATTTCTGCAATTCTATTTTTGCTATATTAAATCTCTGTTTCTGTTTTTGCTGTATTAAGCAATTCTGTTATTTTCGTATTAAATTTCTGTAATTCTGTTTCTACTATGTTAAATTTCTGTTTCGGATTCTGTTTCTGCTGTATTAAAATTTAGTTTTTGTTTCTGCTATGTTAAATTTATTCAATTCTGTTTCTGTTGTATTAAAATTCTGCAGACAGAATACTTTCTATAATTTTAATGACATGCTCGAGCAGTTATAGCAGACAGAATAGTTACAGCAAACAGAGCAATTACAGCAGCAGTTACAGACAAATCAATTACAGCAGCAGTTACAGACAAATCAATTACAGCAAACAGAAGAATTACAGCAATTACAGTAGTCAAGAGTAATTACAGTAGACAGAATAATTACAACAATTACCACATTTGCTAGGCTCTCTTTTGTTTCTGTAATCACCACATCATGAGTTCTCAAAGCATCGGTCTTCAGACATTTTCTCTCAAATGCACAAGCAGTGGGTCATACCTGAAACTCAAACCAGTCATGGAGAAAGCATTCACGGTCTGGTCATGATCTTATAGCCTACGGCATATCGTTTTGAATAATTTAACGGAAGTCTGTTAATTTTATAATGGGGTGGGTCCTATTTGAACAAATGCAAAGTGTCAGGTGTTATTTGGTGAAATTGATAATGTAAAGAGTTTTTTGCATATGAGGTATAGTGCAAGGGGGTTATGTGTAATTTCCCCAAAATAAAACTAATAAATTAAATTTAAATATAAAATCAAAATTTGATAAAAAATAATTAAAATTATAAAATAATAAAATCAAGAGATTTGAATTTGTTCTTGTTGTATGGTCAACTATAATGAATGAGGGTTGTGCCCCTTATGACATAAATACAAGTATTGCTACTTGTATAATGGAATATATATAAAGAATGTATTAAAGTATATCTTACTCACTTTATTTTCCGAAGAGTAATGCTATATGGATTAGGATTGCTTACTCTATAGTATGTGAGATATAGGAATATCTTTTAGAAAATTATAAAGTTAGTGAAAGAAAAGTAAAATTCATCAATGTAAAATAAATAAAATAAAAAAGTCACTAAAGTTAAGGAATAAAAAATGCAAAAGATTCAAATCCAATGTTGTCTACACAATGTTACTGCAATAAAAAAAATACACTAAAATATATCAATTATACCTAACTCACTTTTGCTTTTTAATAAATATACTTTAATACATTCTTTATGCAAACAATATTACATTTCCGTAACTTTTACTATAACTGACCCACTACTAAATACACTTTAGCAGGCAACCTTACTAAGTTTTTGTACTTACAAAGTTGTAATATGTTGTTTGAGAACAGCTTTTTCGCAACCAACAACACTCGTAGCGCATGCTATTTGAGTAGTCCTATCCATCATGTTGGTGGGTTGATTACCAATCACCACCGCATAAAGTGCGTTACAATACTTCACACTATGTCGCCTGGCACATGCTGGGGAACCCACAGTGTGATTTGGATTTCTCAATTTTGATCTTATCTTGATAATAAAACGGTTGGGATTAGATATAAAAAATTTTCAATTGAATCTGATCGAATTAATGAAAAATTCATAAATTGTTCTCTTCTTTACAAAAGAAAAGCAAAAATATATCACCGACAAAATTGGACATAATGAAAGAAAGATTTGAGTTTATTATTTTGTGCTAATTAAAAGTTTAAAGAGAGAAGATTATTCATTTTAAAATCAAGATATGACGCAAATTTCAACGAAAATTTATAATAATACTTATATATCAATTACTAAAAGAGATTATTAACAGAAAAATTTAAACCCAAACTTCATAAATGAAATACTTCAAATTTTACCAGCTTTACGAATACCCATGAGTGGTTTATAGTTTACTTTTAATCCCTCTAGTTTTGGAAATAAACAACTGAGACACTTTGTTCCAATTATAACTGTTATATTTATGGAAAAGTTTTACTCAATTCTCACAATAGTTTTCAGGTTATTTGATATGTTGGACCCATAGTTTAGTTTAAGAAAATAAATAATTTAAATTTTTTAATTAAAAATTTAATAAAATTTTACTTGTAATAGCATGACCATATTTTTGTAGTTTTCAAATTTATGCAATTAAGTCTCGTGTTTACCAACGTGGCATACTATATTTTTTGTTAACATGACATTAATTTGATAATGTGCTACTTTTTTATACTAATGCAGAGATCACATGTCACTTTGCAATGTCAGCATAAGAAATATTGCTGATACTGTGAATTATATTAGCTGGCCAGAATTGTGGTTGCAAATTTTAGAAGCATGCCACCTGTTTGGTAATATGCACACTCTTGAAGTGTTTGTTGGTATGAGACCTTAAAAGGTGTTATTCCATGCTGAGTCATTCTTGTTGTTATAGGTGAGCGTTTTCTGGTTTGGAGCAAATGGGGATCAAATTTTAGGATGTTTTAAATTTCATATAGCAGCTCATTTTTATTGGGAAACTGAGTTAAAAATGCTGCTTTTTTTATTCTCATTTGCAAATGAATTTATAGCTGTAATTGTTAAAACAGAGTCCTTTTTATTAAAAATTTCTTTTCATAATTTCTCTAAGTGTTTTTTTAATCTTTCCCTACTTCTTTTTATTGAATTAAAAATTATTTAATTAATTTGTTTCACTAAAATTTTTAATGATCTTCTTTGCAAATGCAAAAAAGTATAAAATTCAGAATAATTATATTTAAAAAAATTGGTATTACAATTATTGAGAAGAAAATAATAGAAATTTGGTTAAGGTGATTTGGACATAGGTAAAAAAGACTACTAGAGATTCTAATAAAAAAAATTAAACAAATAATTCTTAACTTAATGAAAAAATGGTAAAGGAAGACAAAAAATAACACCCAAAAATATTGTTAAAAATGATTTTTTGAGAACTATAAAAAAAAAAGATTTTTTAAAAAATGTTATTTCTAAGGACTTAATTTCTTAAAACCTAATAATATTGTTTAATTTATATAATCAACTTTATTTAAAAAAACCAAACTTTATGTATTATTATATTGTTGTAATTGTTGGTACAGTGTGGGGTTTATAACTCTAGTAGACATGGTTGTTCTTTGCCATCTTCATTAGAGGTGCCCATTATTTAATATCCTTATAAGAAGTTGTATCTCCCAAGCTATTTGTTCATTGTGATATACTATTGTCTTGACGCACTCTAGGTGTGTGCTAATTCACTCTTTTTTTTTTCTTTTAAATAGAGAGAATAAGAAGTTAGCATTTGGAAGATAACGATCCACTATTGTTAACTCTTGCTTTTTAGAATGATATCGTATAATGAGGATAGACCAAACACTAAAATTCGGGTTTTGGCATTATATATAAGCATAGATGGTATGGGCCGGAGGCTCTTTGAAATGGGTTTGAAGAAAAATACTTGTGACAATATCTAATTTCCAAAAAGTATGTAAAAAGGGTTTAGAACCTGTGTAAAATGAATTTTGACACAGAATCATGTGCTCTTTCCAACGGGTATTCTTACATCAAATTTCATACTCTGGCTCACTTTGGCAGCAGTCTTTTTTTTAATTTCATATCTGGAGCTATGAGACCCAGACTTGGGTACCATCAAGTGTGTTACAATCCTGAGACATGTATGTTTTATCACAAAAAATCCCACTTTCAAATTTGAAGCCAATCCACCCCACTCCTCCTGCTTTTTATATAAAATGGCATGATGTTTCTGCACTTTTACTTTCCCTCTCTCTCGGCAGCGTCTGCTGTTTGGGACATAACTTGAGTAACAGACATCAAAATAGCAAGTTGTCTGCAGCATGTGAATCCCAACATACAATGGTTTTGTCCTATGAAATCTTAAGATTTTAATTCTTTCCCAAACAACACAGCTTTCCTCTTAAAACTGAGACATTTTTCTGCAGTCCTGCATGCTGGCATCCTGAGCATGGTCTACTATTTTGCTTGTAGTTGGAGCTGGAAAACTCGGAATTGTGCTGTGTCAGTTAGGCTACAATGTAGGCACAAATTCTGCTATGTACAAACTTTACTGGTTTAATTTACATTCAATTGCAAGCAGTTTTTATTTAAAATCATGACAGTTTTGTAATGACTGTCACGGTCTGATGCCTTGAATTATCTTATATTGCCTAGTGCCCTCTGTTAACATTACTGAAATTTGGCCTTTTTATTAATATTCTTTCCTAATTTTGTGACAATAAATTTTTTGGGGCAAGATGCATCAACCTCTTGCATTTTCAGATAAATGTAAAAAATTATTTTATAGTATTAATTAAGATAAATCATTTTTACAAATTAAAAACTATATAAATTATCCCTATATATCTTATATTACCCTTACATATTCTAAATTATCATAACATACTTTAAATTATTCTTAAATTAATTTTAATTATAATACGTGAAAATAATTTATATAATTTTTAAAATATATGAAGAGATTTGTCTTAACTGATATTATAGAGAAATTTTTTAGTATATTTTATCTAATTTTGCAGGGTTATAAACATTTTTTTTTCTACATTGGTCGTTCAAATTTGACAGTTAGCCTGTCTGAACTAAATTCTGACTTTGTTAGCAACATTAATAATATTTTAGATGTCACTATTTCTTAGAAAATTGCTCATTTTCAACTCAGATGTGGGAGAGTTAAATGGAAATGAGGAAGAACTCCAATACTTATTTAATTAATATGTTTCGAGTACAGGAAATAACAAATCCGTGATCTGCATAACAAGTTACATTCAAGACAAGCAACAAGATGCAGAGCTATTTGGATTATGGAATTGGAAGAGGAACACTTTCTTTGTCAAGGGGATATCATGAGATCTATCCAACCAAGTACTGAATGGACAGCATTCAGAGAGAATTTGTGGTAGAAAAAAATAGGAAGCATTTTAGTGTTTGCAATTTTTAAGTTGGCAATGTGTATGAACACTCACATATATGTGTATTGGCTGTGAATTTTACCAAATAATTTAATTTATCTTATGCCCATGATACTGAAAAAGATGAGAAAACTATGGATACTAAAAAAACAAAGGATGAAGTTTCAAATTGATTAAAAACTATTGTATATTATGTTATTTCTTATTTTATATTATGTTGGCAAGTAATTATGATTTAAATTTAATAAGTCATTGTTGTAATCTTAGTAATCTTTAATGTAATTTCAATTAGAAGAAATTAAACATAATTAAGTTTAATTTTAATTAATAATGCTATTCAAATTATTTGATTTTATTAATATCTAATATAATTTTAATTAAAAATAATTAAACATAAATTCATTTATAGATGATAATAATATTCAAAATCATTTAATTTTGTTCATACCCCATATAATTTTAATTAGAAGTAATTAAACATACATTTAATTATATTAATAAACTTTTTAATTATATTAATATAATTGAATACAAAATACGTATTATTAATAGAATTTTCAATATAATTAATAACTATTTTTGGTTTTGTTAAATATATTTATTAAAAATTTTATGTATATTACTTGTGACACATGCATTGGGCCGCCAAAATGGCCCAATGCACGTGAAGATATATGGGCGCCATTTCGACGCCCAATTAGAGGATGGTTAATTTTTTGTTTTTTACTAGCATTTTAATCCTAATTATTTTAAATTTATCAGCAAATAAATCTATCGATAAACTTAAAAAACAAAAGAAAAAGTAAGCTGCGAGAGTCCCTCCTCTCGCGAACTCGCTTCCCTTTCTCTCTTCAGTCTTTTCGTTTTTTTTCGCTCCATCTTCTCATATTTCGGCGACTTTCGGCCATTTTCCAACGATTTTCGGGTCCTTTCTCTCTACAGTCTATTTTCTCTCTATTTTTCACTTCTCTCACATCTCCTTCTACCATTACTTTTCTCTCTCTTTTTTTTTTGAAAACCTTTAAACACTTTTCAAAAATTTAATTCATTAAGATAGGCACACTTTCAACATAATACCCATTTAATTGGAGGAATGTATTTAATTTTTTAAAAAAATTGAACCAAGTCATAAATATTTTATTGGTAAATAAAGAGAAAATTAGTATAATTTTAAAATGTACAGAACATTTTAATTTCTGTTACTTTGAGAAACCCCATCATGTACAGAACGTTCCTGTCTATCTTTTAATTTCTTTTGACCTATATTCTTTTCTCAATTTCTGAAATCTTTGGTTCTCTCTAAGGTTCCCTTCTCTTCACAAACTTTTCCTAGATCTTATACTTTCTCATAAACATAAAAATTACAAAACAAGTCAAGGAAGCTAATGAGAGGCATCTATGGCTTCACTTGTGATTGGTTCCAGTAATCTGAAACTGAGAAATTCAGAAAAGAGAGAGATTCCAATAGTTCCAAGGCAATAATCTGTAGCTAAACAAGGTGGAGAACTGCACCACGCTATGCAAATTTGTTAAAAAAAAAAAAAAAAAATCAATAAAGTGTTGGTTCAATGAAAATTGATTGTATTTCAAGAAAACTTGACATCAATTGCTCGGATTCGAATCTTGAAGATTAGGAGGAGAAATTAAAAGAAAAAATTGATGAAAATAAAAAATTTAAAAGGCATATATATTACTTCACCTCCAAGGTACAAGACGTAGCGCAATTGTTTAATACTTACCAAAAAGGCTACCAGCTAAAAAAGTGCACTTAGCTCAATTGCTTCCAAAAAATTGAAATTAAATTTGGTAATTTAACAATGGAAACTTTACCACCTCAGATTTAAAATAAAAACTTGCCAAATTTTGCCTACTTATTGAAATTATCTTGTGTCATTGGCTTACTGGGACTAAAAAAGAAAATTTTCCAGAACAGGGAATAAAATCGTAGTGCGAGGGTGCTAACGAAGCCGAAAACGTTGCTGTGATTGAATTTCCATTTCAACGGCTGAGAACATCCTATTTTTTTTATAATCCTAAATCTTTTATTTTCCTTTTGTGTTGAGAGGCTCGTATATATAAACCGACCCTGAATACCCTAAATTTCACCCAGCTAGTAAGCTTGTGCTAAACTGGGTTTTCAATATTGAGGATTCAGACAACAATGTCTGGGGATGGCCAAAGCAAGGCTTCTGACGGCTGCTACATGGTTTTCATTCTAACTCTATCACACTTAGTTTTACTCAAAACTCTTTATGATGGTTTTTGTGTCTCACTTATGTTTTTTCCACATCTGATCACAGGAATGTTTGCTAGCAATTGACTCTGCCAAAGGATGGGAAAAATCTGTGACTAAAGTTTTGAAAAACTTTCAAGGTATTTCATCTCATATTTACCTGTAATTTGCATGAGTGATTGAAACAAAAAAAAGACAGGTAATTAAAACTCTATGCATTTTTGTTTATAATTTGTTATTAATTAATTTGTTGCTTTGTATTGGCCAACTTCTCTGCTGAGGATTGTATATGTCTTATGCCCCTCTTTTTTTGTGTTGAATTTTGAAATTCTTCGCAACTTTGTTGCTCAGTTCTTAATTATGTTTTTTCTAATCATACATGAAAGTGACTACAAATTTTTATTTGAATACTCAAAATTAAACCCAAGAAAAAGGGATAATAAAGTTGAATTCGACCACTTGAATCAAATTCAAGTTCTACTACAAATTTTCATTCTAATATTTTCGTAAACATGCTGGACAATCAGGTTATGAAATTATATGGTAGTTTTTAATTATTGTTAGTAAGATATATATATATATATATATATATGTGTGTGTGTGTGTGTGTGTGTGTGTGTGTGTGTGTGTAGGTCAATCGTGTATAAAAATTTTCTAGTTGCACGTAAATTCATTGACTGATAGATTCTCACTTAAACTAAAGAGAGACAGTTCATTATTTGGTAATCCAAAGTAAAAAATTTTTAAATGATACTTTTTTTCTGATTTTATATTTTTAAGAAAAATGGTATGATTGATATCTGGAAGATTTTTGTACGTAGTTCTAACACTTCTCAAATATGAATTTTGGTAAATTTTATGAAGTAGGTCCTCATCAATGGTGTTAAACCAAAGTTGGAGACTTTTAAATGTAGTTTGATCCAAACAAACTGCCGTTGCCAATATTTTTCTCTGCATTTTCAGTGGTGTGGTAGAACCTTTCGAAATTTTCTATCTGTTAGGAAAAGATGAGGTGGATTTGTTCATGATGTTTGAAATTAGCAATTTTAGGGCCAATTTTATGAAAAGAAAGAAGGTAAGAAATCATGGATAAATAATGCCTAGCTAGCATTATGGAGCTACCCATATTAACAGCTTCAAGCCTTCAACACTACCGCCTGCCTTTCAAATATATCAAAATTTTCATGACTTTGACCTATATTATGATATTACAATTTGTTGTTGCATTACATATCTACATGTCTTTTTTTTTTGGATATATTTTGTAGCTATTTAAGTTACTTTATTTTATATACTTTTTTAATTAGTGACCTTTTTGCTATAGAGCAATGGTTTCATATCCCTGGTTTATTTTCCTGTTAATTTTCATTTTTCTTTTATTTTGCTAGATTTATCTTACAGCATTTATCCAAACGAGGGATTAGCTTGTATCAAAGGCAAAATAGACCCACATATGGTTTTGAAAAAATTGAAGAAAGGAGGCAAACATGCCACCATTCTGAAGGTCACTTATGGTCCTCAGATCGATGATGATCCAGCTAACCACTTTTATGGTCCACGATTCGGTCATGGCTATGTTGATCCTCATTATGCAAACTATTATCAGCATTATGATCCTTACTCTTGGTACAATCACACTAACTACGGTTGGCTGCAAGATGCTAATTATGGTCAAAGAAACAACCATACAAACCATAAGAATCATCGTGGCCGAAGAAGGAGAAGCCCTAATCATCCACAACACCGCCACTCACCGAAGGATAATTCTTCCCCGGCGACGGATCCTCCTCCGGTTAATGATCAGAATACTTCTCTCCCACCTACTTCTCGTAGATCAATTAAGAAAGTTGTCAAGAATTTTTTCCTCCCATGCATGGGGTTATGCCACAAATTCTAATTAGGCCTTTGCTTACTTCAGTTAGTAAAGAAGTTTAGTGGTTGAGTTTGTGTTATATATGCGTTTAGTCATATTAAGCGGACATATAGTGGTTGGAATTTGAAGATGTTTCTGTTTTTGCCCCGCAAGGGATTTGTCTAGTTTAATTTGAGATTTTGAGTAATTATTTATGAAACTTTATTGTTTGGTTCTCTATAATGAGTTGTTCATCATGCCCCATTATCTAAAATATTCTAAATGATTATTTCTTTCTATTTGGTGCCGCTATTTCACTTTCTCACTTATTGGGAATTATAATGCAAGTCTTTTGAAATAAAAGAGATGCAAAATTATTAAGATTTTTATATTATAAAATTAATTAGAGTATTCAGATTTATGTATTATAGTCTTATAAATATAAATATCCAAATCTACAGAATATATTTTCTTGTGGAGTGGGGGTAGGGAGAAAAGTTACATTTATTGCAATATGTGTGGACCCTAAAAATTTGATTTTGGATTTTTGGAGTCGCCACCGATCTGAATTATTTAAAGGTGAGATCGGACACCTAATTTAAAAATGGTCTACGTCTTAGAGATTGAATTCGGGGGTTGGTTACATTTTAGGGAAGGTGTTAGCACCCTAAATGCCCTTTCGGTACCAAAAATGATCTTATTAATTTATCTTGAATTAATTTGAGTTGGTTTAAAGATTTTTGAAACTTATCCCCTCCCATTCCGGATCAGGATGAAAATAATTTTTGAGAAAAAGTCCCCTTCCTATTCCAGTCCAGGGTTTTAAAAATAATTTAAGAAAATCCCATCTCTATTCCAGATCAAGGTTTTAAAAATATTTACAAAAAAATCCCCTTCCTATTCCAGTCCAGGGTTTTAAAAATAATTTAAGAAAATCCCATCTCTATTCCAAATCAGGGTTTTAAAAATATTTACAAGAAAATCCCCTTCCTATTCCAGTCCAGGGTTTTAAAAATAATTTAAGAAAATCCCATCTCTATTCCAGATCAGGGTTTTAAGAATATAAAAAAAAAATAGGAAATACATACTTACATAAACCATAATTTTATTTACTCCTTTTTTTTTTTAAAAAAAATAGGGGTGTAAGTTCTAGGATTCATCTATTTTATTTTAATTTCATAATTTTGGAATCAAAAGAGAAAAACAATAAACTCAACTAACAAAATTTACCGAAAACAAAGAAATGTAAAGCCTATTATTTATCTTTTAAATCAAAAACTTATGCTCCTTTTTATCATTATAAAAGATTTTTCGGAGACTTCCAACAATATCATAGCAACCCATGCCCATATGCAAACTGCAGAAAACCTTTGGATGCATAAAGCTCAAACATTAAACTGATATTGTTATGGTAGTAACTCCATTTAAACAAAATAACAATAAAGATGCAGCAGCAAGCTTTAGAGGCCGTACCTTTCAAACTCAATGAGGAGAACGTCAAACCGGAGTGGACAGACTAGGAGTAAACGACAGGTTGACAGCGACACAAGCAAGAACGGCTGTTCTGGGCCGAGCTTCTTCGTTGATTAGGCTGGTTTGTCGGAGGAGACGGGCTGCACTCTTGTCTGCAGTAAGGGTGGTTGCTTGGTCTCTTTTGTGGAACTTGACAGGGAGACGGAGGTTGAGCAGCGCTCCAGCTAGCCGAAGCAGCGACGGGTAAGGCCGAACAGCGACCGAGAACTGGCGACGCTGCGACGAGAAGACGCTGGTGTAGTCTGGGAGTTCTACAACGTCCTGGCGAAAACGAGGAGGTTGTGACGTTGAGTGCCGGCGTTGCTGGGTGGAGTCGAGTGGACGTGTGTTGCGGGAGCGCTGGAGAGTGAACTGCAGTGAGAGGTGCAGTTTTGTCTGTTTCTGGCTGGTTCGGTTGCTGATGAAGTGCAGCGGAGGGGTGTAGTGGAGAGTTTCTGGTTCTTTTTGTCAGTGGGGAGTGATGCTTGCATGCGAGAGCAGTGAGTGTTCCGTGGAGTTCTTTTATGTATGCCGTAAGTTGCTGGGGGGTTGAGTGGCTGTGTTGCGGAGTGTCAAGTGTGCGTTGCGAGAGTTGCTGGTTGAGTGTGCTGAAGAGTGATCCGGGAGAGGGAGCGGCGTGCTTGCATGCGAGAGAAGAGCAGTGAGTTTTCTGTATTGTGGCTCGTTTCGTGGGGAGCGAGAGGTGCCGTCTTTCTTGAGTGTTTTTTCCCCGGGTCCCTGGAGTGCTGAGATGAGGGTGATGGCTGCTGAGGATTTTTCCTTTTTCTAAAGAGTGTCGTGTGTCCTCTCTCCCCCCCCCCCCCTTGTGTTGTGAGAGTGTTTTTATAGTTTCAGATTTTTCAAGTGCATGTGTTTTAGTTTAACTCTTATATCTTAATTTTATCCTAATTTTTATTTTAATGTCTTCTTATCCTATTTATCTTATTATCACTTTTTGAAGTTCAGATTTTTATCTCTTTATCACATCCTAATTTTATCTTTTATCATTTATTATTTTAACTTTTATTTATCTAACAATTTATTTATCTTTTGAATTTTTATCCTTTATTATCCTTTATTTATTTTTTCTGATTTTCTTAAATTATCTTTATTTTTGGAATTATCTTGAACTTCTTGAATTTTTCTGAATTATCTTGGATTTATTTGATTTTTCTGATTTTTGAATTTTTCTCCTATTTTTGATTTGAGATTTTTCTTGGATTACAAATTTTATCTTGCATCTTTTAATATATTATTTTTATCTTGTATCCTTATTTTTATTATCTTATTTTTTTTATTTATCTTATACTATCATTTTTAAATTTTGATTATCTTTTATTTTTTCAAGTTTTATTTTAATTTTATTTTAAAATTTTATTTTTAGGTGTGGGCTTAGTTTTATTTTTGGGTTTAATTATATTTTAGGCTTAATCTTATTTTATTTTGTCATTTTTAGTTTAAGTTTGGGTTTGCAATTTATGTTAAAGTTTTGAGAAGTGGGCCGGACAAAATTAGGTGTCTACAGATTGCCCCCCTTTGCTCATCTTTTAGGAACTAGAAGATGGGCAAAGGTTGAGAGACACTATTTTGTCCGGGTTAGTATATAATGCGAAGGGTTACTGTCCACCCAACAGGGACCAAAAACGACTTTAGGATTTTCTCATTTTAATCCTAAAATCGGAAAGGCTACTGTCCACCCAACAAGGACCAAAACGATTTTAGGATTTTCTCATTTTAATCCTAAACTCGGAAGGGCTACTGTCCACCCTATAGGGACCAATACGACCTTAGGATTTTCTCAGTTTAATCCTAAGATCGGAAGGGCTACTGTCCACCCTACAAGGACCAATACGACCTTAGGATTTTCTCATTTTAATCCTAAGATCGGAAGGGCTACAGTCCACCCTACAAGGACCAATACGACCTTAAGATTTTCTCATTTTAATCCTAAGATCGGAAGGGCTACGGTCCACCCTACAAGGACCAATACGACCTTAGGATTTTCTCATTTTAATCCTAAGATCGGAAGGGCTACAGTCCACCCTACAAGGACCAATACGACCTTAAGATTTTCTCATTTTAATCCTAAGATCGGAAGGGCTACAGTCCACCCTACAGGGACCAAAACGACCTTAGGATTTTCTCATTTTAATCCTAAGATCGGAAGGGCTACAGTCCACCCTACAAGGACCAATACGACCTTAAGATTTTCTCATTTTAATCCTAAGATCGGAAGGGCTACGGTCCACCCTACAAGGACCAATACGACCTTAGGATTTTCTCATTTTAATCCTAAGATCGGAAGGGCTACAGTCCACCCTACAAGGACCAAAACGACCTTAGGATTTTCTCATTTTAATCCTAAGATCGGAAGGGCTACAGTCCACCCTACAGGGACCAATACGACCTTAGGATTTTCTCATTTTAATCCTAAGATCGGAAGGGCTACAGTCCACCCTACAAGGACCAAAACGACCTTAGGATTTTCTCATTTTAATCCTAAGATCGGAAGGGCTACAGTCCACCCTACAGGGACCAAAACGACCTTAGGATTTTCTCATTTTAATCCTAAGATCGGAAGGGCTACAGTCCACCCAACTAGGACCAAAACGACCTTAGGATTTTCTCATTTTAATCCTAAGATCGGAAGGGCTACAGTCCACCCAACAAGGACCAAAACGACCTTAGGATTTCCTCATTTTAATCCTAAGATCGGAAGGGCTACAGTCCACCCTACAGGGACCAAAACGACCTTAGGATTTTCTCATTTTAATCCTAAGATTGGAAGGGCTACAGTCCACCCTACAGGGACCAATATGACCTTTGAACGGGTTCTTCCCGTAATGGCTTGATTTAGCCTGAATAAATTTTTTTCTAACTTGATATGAATGAGTTCTTCCTGAAGTAATTTACATTGATTTAAGATGAGATGCTTATGCTTGTGCATGTTTGACATGATAATGTGAAATCCTAATGCTTGACCTATGAAAATTTTAATTTTTTAAGAATTTAAGTGATGATGGTATGCTTGCATGCAACAATGCAATATTATCCTATGATGATGCATGCTGAAATATTTAAAAAATGCTACCCCATGACCTTTAGCAGCTTTTGAGTTGACTCTGGCACTTTTGAGTCTTCTGACTTGCTCACTCCAGAAGGATTGCCCCAGTGTCATTGAATTCTTACTAGGTTCCTTGACCAAGTTTTCTATTCATAAAGATGTCATTATTTGCTATATTGCCCCTGTTTGCATATCTGGGCTAAAACCCTTTTTGACATAGTCCTTGAACATAACTTGTCTCTTTCTCTTCAAGGAGAAATTAATGGTGTGATGCTTTCAGTATTCACTTAAGACATTTTTCATTCATCATGTCTTGAAGTCATAGTTTAAAACTTTTTTTCTCTCATCATTGGAGTTTTGCCAATCTTCGGTTCACGTCTTATCCATTTAGGCAATACCTTTTACTGGCACCTGACCATTTTTGCTTTGCATGAGAATGCATTCTTTTTTTTTTAAAAAAAATGTGGATGGTTCATGACATAAAGGATATGCAACCAGGTACTTTGGCCTTTAAAGGAGAGACCAATGGATTGAGTCAATGACCCATTGCCCCAGTTTAAGTGGGTCAAAGTGCTGGAAACTTTGGGAATAATGCCTTTAAGGTTGAAGCTTGATTCTTTTTGATGGGTTATAGCCCCATAGGAGAAGTTTCTTTATAACTTTCTAAGTCTCTCCTTTCTTTAAAGATAGGTCATTTAGGTACGAGCTTTTCCATTTGATTGCCCCTAATTTTGATTGCCCATGAGTAAAAAATGTTGAAAAGAGTTTTTCTTAACTCATTCTCTTTTGTTATCCAAGTCATGCCTCAAGGGAATGCTTATAATATATTCAATTCTCTGGAATCAAAAGTGCTCTGTTAAGCACCCGCTCTAATCTCTTAAGTATTTGCACTCTCAAATAAGTGTTTATTCTAATCATTCTCGAGTGTTTGCGCTCTTTGATATGTGTTTACACTCACAGATATCCCATAGGCTTGTTTTCGTGTCCCTCTCCACTTTAGTTAGTTTACCATATTAGCCAAGATCACTAGGACTTTACTTAGCTTGTAATGTAAGGCCTAGGTAATGGGTATGAGTAAAAGAGATAAGGTTTATCAAATAAGGAGAGCATGAAGTATGATGTCTCATCTTTTCACTTTTTTTCTTTTTTTTGGATAAGCTTATGGCTCAAGGTGAAGTCCATTTCTCTTTACAATCTCTTTTTTCTTTTGGCTAGCCTCCTCTTTTTTGGTCTAGCACTTTTCTTTTTCATTTTTCCTTAATATTTCTTCTCTTTTCCTTTTTTCTTTTTTGCTTTTTCACAATGTTTTGGAAGGAATACCTTCAATCCTTTCACTTGAGCCTTATATTATTGCTGATAGCATTTTCTTTCTTTAATAGTAAGGATACTCCTTTTAGCTCTCCTTCAAGGTAGAGTAATAGTTTTTCAAATTGAAAGGTTAAAATTGGCATGGGTCAAAGAAAGGAAGTCGGATGGTGGTCGTGCCATCCTTTTATAGGCTCAAATGGGTGACTATGGGAGTTCTTATATTAGGGTTTGGCTTGAAAGGCTCAAACTATCCAAAGATGGCCTAGGTCATTTCTTGAATAATGTGATGTCTAACAAATAGCCTCAAGGGGCATATAGACAAGTTCTAGGGTATCTGTTTTACCACAATAAGCACACTCTCACATAGGCTCTCTTTTTTTCATCATTCTTTAATGATGAGACACTCAGTCATCCAAGAGAATTGAGTATTTAAGCAAATATATTTTATCATCGGCAATTGAATTTATTAAGAATGAGATTAAGAAAAAAAAATTTCTTCACTTATTAGCTCATGAGTGTCAATGTTTGGGATAAACCATATTGCCCCAGTATTAATTTAGTCTAAAAGGTAAAAGAAATTGGATGAAAAGTAATAGATTCATCATGCTAAGCATTTTATTGAATTGAAAGGTGTGCCCATACAAACTCCTTGCTAAGGCCTTGGGCAGAGCCATTAACAGGTACCATAAAATGAAAAGATGCAAAACAAAGCAGGAAATAATGCAACTCGTAGTAGGTGGTATAAGAACAGACCCACCAACTGAAGCCAACTGGTTCATTCCAACGACAATATCTTGATTTTGCCCATGCCGCTCTAGTGTTGAGCATTTGGATTGTCATGATTAGGTAAGGGATTATTATGAACATCTGATTCTGGTTGCTTAGCTTCAAAAGTCAACCACTTGGCGTCAATCAATCCCTGAACCCTCCTTTTAAATGCAAGGCAATTATCAATAGAGTGGCCCTTTGCCCCTGCATGGTAAGCACAAGTAAGTTGCTCATTGTACCATGGCGGATATGGGGGTTGAAAGGTATGCGATGGAACCAAAGATACTAGATTGTTCTGCAACAATTGGGGTAAGAGCTCAGAGTACGGTATTGGGATCGAATCAAAGTTCTCAACTTTCTTATTAAATTGCTGCCTCGATTGATTTTGCTGATATCGTTGGGATTGTTGTTGATTGGGCTGAGAAGCTTGGGCGACTGGTGCTTGCAGAGTTGGCGCAGAAATGTTCACAACAGGGGTATTACCCTTCCATTTTCCTTTTTTCTGGTAATCTACTGAGTGCACTCCTTCCTTTTTCTTATCATTCTGGAATTTCTTTTGGCTCTCAGTAATTAGCTTTCCCATCTTTCCTGTTGTGACTCCTCTTTCTACCCTTTCACCAACAACAACCAAGTCAGCAAAATTAGGAGACGTGCATGCTGCTATTGTAGGATAATAAGGATCCTCTAGAGTGCTCATAAAAAGGGTGATCATTTCTTTATCAGATACAGGTGGTTGCACTCGAATTGCTACATTTCTCCACCTCTGAGCATAATCTTTAAATGATTCTTTTTCCCCTTTTCTCATGTCTTGCAGTTGAAACCTATCAGGAGCAATGTTCCTGTTGTATCTATACTGCCTCATAAAAGACTCAGCCAAGTCTTTCCAAGTGCGAATAGAATGGCGATCCAAGCTCAAATACCATTCTGCAGCCTCATCAATCAGACTATCTTGGAAGACATGCATCAGTATCTTTTCATCATTAGAATAAGCTGCCATTTTTCGGATGTACATGAGAAGATGAGTCTTTGGACAAGACGTCCCATTATACTTAGTAAATTCAGGGACTTTAAACTTTGGTGGCAAGATCACATCAGGGACTAGTCCCATTTCAGAGAGATCTAACACATCATCATCGTCCGAGAATCCTTCGATCTTCCTCATTCTAGCTTCTAGAATCTCATACCTCTCTTGGGCCTTGGCTTCCTCAATGGCCTTCCTCAGTTTCTCTTGTTCTACTGGATCATGAAAGTCTGGGATGATTTTGACTTTTGGGCCCTTTTCCTGGTTATAGTTTTGGGCTTGCTGATCCTTAGGTTGCTCTTGATTATAAGTATCTTTTAGCCCTCGATAGCTATTTTGAGCTTCTTCTTCTTGATTGTGGGGATCTTTTGGCCCTTGACAGCTATTCTGAGCTTGTAATTTCATCATTTCCATCATTTTGGCCAACTGACCCTTGAGTTGGTCAATCTCGCTCTGCATTTCCTCCATTGTCTTTTCTTGCTTAGGGTTTTCTTGACCTAGGCCTTCCATTTGCCTACTTCGAGAACGTGTTGTCGGAGCCGTGATTACTTTTTTATCCTTTTGAATAAATAATGCATTATTGGTATGCAAATGAGAATATATGCATGTGAATGTGATGCCATGCATGAAGTAAAAATGTGCAATTTATGCAAAAAGAGAATGAGTATTAATGAATAATGTATGGCTTTTTTTTTCTTTTTTTCTCTTTTTTTTTTTTTTTTTTTTTTTTGCCCCCATCTATCTTAAATATATATAAATCTTAACTTAGGGACTTCATGTATATGGAAATAACATGTATATGATAGGAGAATTGAGTTAAAAATATAATCACAAACATGCAATGAGATAAAGGAAATGTTCCCCATTGTGCCTAATTTCAGGTAAGTCCTAGGTCTTTGTTCATTCTCATGGGCTTGGACCAACACTCTCTCTCACAAGGGATAGCTCTAAGGCTATTATTAGTGTAAAGGTAGGTTCTATGTTTCCTATATCAGGTCCCCAAATTATTCATGGAAGGATAAATTTGAGTGGGGTGTTTCGGGCGCCCATGCGGAGACCGAAGGTCTCTCGAAGGCTAACCTTACTACACCCCTCTAGCCTACAAGGTACCTTAAATGGTCCGGGTATAGGACACAGGGGTCATGATCTCCCCTTTTGACTAGTGCGTGGTGAGAGAGACACTATGTGGGGAATCATATCTCAAATCTAAAAAATAAGCAAATATATACATTTATAAAAATAAACAGGTACGAAATTTAAACATCCAAAAACACTAGAAGGTAGTAAACGTACCTTTTATTTCGTCATCTCTACAAAAATAAACTAACAAATCAATCAAAAAAAAAAAATTAATAAGATCATTTTTAAATTGGCCTAACCCTCTAATGTCCCCAGTGGAGTCGCCAAGCTGTGGACCCTAAAAATTTGATTTTGGATTTTTGGAGTCGCCACCGATCTGAATTATTTAAAGGTGAGATCGGACACCTAATTTAAAAATGGTCTACGTCTTAGAGATTGAATTCGGGGGTTGGTTACATTTTAGGGAAGGTGTTAGCACCCTAAATGCCCTTTCGGTACCAAAAATGATCTTATTAATTTATCTTGAATTAATTTGAGTTGGTTTAAAGATTTTTGAAACTTATCCCCTCCCATTCCGGATCAGGATGAAAATAATTTTTGAGAAAAAGTCCCCTTCCTATTCCAGTCCAGGGTTTTAAAAATAATTTAAGAAAATCCCATCTCTATTCCAGATCAAGGTTTTAAAAATATTTACAAAAAAATCCCCTTCCTATTCCAGTCCAGGGTTTTAAAAATAATTTAAGAAAATCCCATCTCTATTCCAAATCAGGGTTTTAAAAATATTTACAAGAAAATCCCCTTCCTATTCCAGTCCAGGGTTTTAAAAATAATTTAAGAAAATCCCATCTCTATTCCAGATCAGGGTTTTAAGAATATAAAAAAAAAATAGGAAATACATACTTACATAAACCATAATTTTATTTACTCCTTTTTTTTTTTAAAAAAAATAGGGGTGTAAGTTCTAGGATTCATCTATTTTATTTTAATTTCATAATTTTGGAATCAAAAGAGAAAAACAATAAACTCAACTAACAAAATTTACCGAAAACAAAGAAATGTAAAGCCTATTATTTATCTTTTAAATCAAAAACTTATGCTCCTTTTTATCATTATAAAAGATTTTTCGGAGACTTCCAACAATATCATAGCAACCCATGCCCATATGCAAACTGCAGAAAACCTTTGGATGCATAAAGCTCAAACATTAAACTGATATTGTTATGGTAGTAACTCCATTTAAACAAAATAACAATAAAGATGCAGCAGCAAGCTTTAGAGGCCGTACCTTTCAAACTCAATGAGGAGAACGTCAAACCGGAGTGGACAGACTAGGAGTAAACGACAGGTTGACAGCGACACAAGCAAGAACGGCTGTTCTGGGCCGAGCTTCTTCGTTGATTAGGCTGGTTTGTCGGAGGAGACGGGCTGCACTCTTGTCTGCAGTAAGGGTGGTTGCTTGGTCTCTTTTGTGGAACTTGACAGGGAGACGGAGGTTGAGCAGCGCTCCAGCTAGCCGAAGCAGCGACGGGTAAGGCCGAACAGCGACCGAGAACTGGCGACGCTGCGACGAGAAGACGCTGGTGTAGTCTGGGAGTTCTACAACGTCCTGGCGAAAACGAGGAGGTTGTGACGTTGAGTGCCGGCGTTGCTGGGTGGAGTCGAGTGGACGTGTGTTGCGGGAGCGCTGGAGAGTGAACTGCAGTGAGAGGTGCAGTTTTGTCTGTTTCTGGCTGGTTCGGTTGCTGATGAAGTGCAGCGGAGGGGTGTAGTGGAGAGTTTCTGGTTCTTTTTGTCAGTGGGGAGTGATGCTTGCATGCGAGAGCAGTGAGTGTTCCGTGGAGTTCTTTTATGTATGCCGTAAGTTGCTGGGGGGTTGAGTGGCTGTGTTGCGGAGTGTCAAGTGTGCGTTGCGAGAGTTGCTGGTTGAGTGTGCTGAAGAGTGATCCGGGAGAGGGAGCGGCGTGCTTGCATGCGAGAGAAGAGCAGTGAGTTTTCTGTATTGTGGCTCGTTTCGTGGGGAGCGAGAGGTGCCGTCTTTCTTGAGTGTTTTTTCCCCGGGTCCCTGGAGTGCTGAGATGAGGGTGATGGCTGCTGAGGATTTTTCCTTTTTCTAAAGAGTGTCGTGTGTCCTCTCTCCCCCCCCCCCCCTTGTGTTGTGAGAGTGTTTTTATAGTTTCAGATTTTTCAAGTGCATGTGTTTTAGTTTAACTCTTATATCTTAATTTTATCCTAATTTTTATTTTAATGTCTTCTTATCCTATTTATCTTATTATCACTTTTTGAAGTTCAGATTTTTATCTCTTTATCACATCCTAATTTTATCTTTTATCATTTATTATTTTAACTTTTATTTATCTAACAATTTATTTATCTTTTGAATTTTTATCCTTTATTATCCTTTATTTATTTTTTCTGATTTTCTTAAATTATCTTTATTTTTGGAATTATCTTGAACTTCTTGAATTTTTCTGAATTATCTTGGATTTATTTGATTTTTCTGATTTTTGAATTTTTCTCCTATTTTTGATTTGAGATTTTTCTTGGATTACAAATTTTATCTTGCATCTTTTAATATATTATTTTTATCTTGTATCCTTATTTTTATTATCTTATTTTTTTTATTTATCTTATACTATCATTTTTAAATTTTGATTATCTTTTATTTTTTCAAGTTTTATTTTAATTTTATTTTAAAATTTTATTTTTAGGTGTGGGCTTAGTTTTATTTTTGGGTTTAATTATATTTTAGGCTTAATCTTATTTTATTTTGTCATTTTTAGTTTAAGTTTGGGTTTGCAATTTATGTTAAAGTTTTGAGAAGTGGGCCGGACAAAATTAGGTGTCTACAGATTGCCCCCCTTTGCTCATCTTTTAGGAACTAGAAGATGGGCAAAGGTTGAGAGACACTATTTTGTCCGGGTTAGTATATAATGCGAAGGGTTACTGTCCACCCAACAGGGACCAAAAACGACTTTAGGATTTTCTCATTTTAATCCTAAAATCGGAAAGGCTACTGTCCACCCAACAAGGACCAAAACGATTTTAGGATTTTCTCATTTTAATCCTAAACTCGGAAGGGCTACTGTCCACCCTATAGGGACCAATACGACCTTAGGATTTTCTCAGTTTAATCCTAAGATCGGAAGGGCTACTGTCCACCCTACAAGGACCAATACGACCTTAGGATTTTCTCATTTTAATCCTAAGATCGGAAGGGCTACAGTCCACCCTACAAGGACCAATACGACCTTAAGATTTTCTCATTTTAATCCTAAGATCGGAAGGGCTACGGTCCACCCTACAAGGACCAATACGACCTTAGGATTTTCTCATTTTAATCCTAAGATCGGAAGGGCTACAGTCCACCCTACAAGGACCAATACGACCTTAAGATTTTCTCATTTTAATCCTAAGATCGGAAGGGCTACAGTCCACCCTACAGGGACCAAAACGACCTTAGGATTTTCTCATTTTAATCCTAAGATCGGAAGGGCTACAGTCCACCCTACAAGGACCAATACGACCTTAAGATTTTCTCATTTTAATCCTAAGATCGGAAGGGCTACGGTCCACCCTACAAGGACCAATACGACCTTAGGATTTTCTCATTTTAATCCTAAGATCGGAAGGGCTACAGTCCACCCTACAAGGACCAAAACGACCTTAGGATTTTCTCATTTTAATCCTAAGATCGGAAGGGCTACAGTCCACCCTACAGGGACCAATACGACCTTAGGATTTTCTCATTTTAATCCTAAGATCGGAAGGGCTACAGTCCACCCTACAAGGACCAAAACGACCTTAGGATTTTCTCATTTTAATCCTAAGATCGGAAGGGCTACAGTCCACCCTACAGGGACCAAAACGACCTTAGGATTTTCTCATTTTAATCCTAAGATCGGAAGGGCTACAGTCCACCCAACTAGGACCAAAACGACCTTAGGATTTTCTCATTTTAATCCTAAGATCGGAAGGGCTACAGTCCACCCAACAAGGACCAAAACGACCTTAGGATTTCCTCATTTTAATCCTAAGATCGGAAGGGCTACAGTCCACCCTACAGGGACCAAAACGACCTTAGGATTTTCTCATTTTAATCCTAAGATTGGAAGGGCTACAGTCCACCCTACAGGGACCAATATGACCTTTGAACGGGTTCTTCCCGTAATGGCTTGATTTAGCCTGAATAAATTTTTTTCTAACTTGATATGAATGAGTTCTTCCTGAAGTAATTTACATTGATTTAAGATGAGATGCTTATGCTTGTGCATGTTTGACATGATAATGTGAAATCCTAATGCTTGACCTATGAAAATTTTAATTTTTTAAGAATTTAAGTGATGATGGTATGCTTGCATGCAACAATGCAATATTATCCTATGATGATGCATGCTGAAATATTTAAAAAATGCTACCCCATGACCTTTAGCAGCTTTTGAGTTGACTCTGGCACTTTTGAGTCTTCTGACTTGCTCACTCCAGAAGGATTGCCCCAGTGTCATTGAATTCTTACTAGGTTCCTTGACCAAGTTTTCTATTCATAAAGATGTCATTATTTGCTATATTGCCCCTGTTTGCATATCTGGGCTAAAACCCTTTTTGACATAGTCCTTGAACATAACTTGTCTCTTTCTCTTCAAGGAGAAATTAATGGTGTGATGCTTTCAGTATTCACTTAAGACATTTTTCATTCATCATGTCTTGAAGTCATAGTTTAAAACTTTTTTTCTCTCATCATTGGAGTTTTGCCAATCTTCGGTTCACGTCTTATCCATTTAGGCAATACCTTTTACTGGCACCTGACCATTTTTGCTTTGCATGAGAATGCATTCTTTTTTTTTTAAAAAAAATGTGGATGGTTCATGACATAAAGGATATGCAACCAGGTACTTTGGCCTTTAAAGGAGAGACCAATGGATTGAGTCAATGACCCATTGCCCCAGTTTAAGTGGGTCAAAGTGCTGGAAACTTTGGGAATAATGCCTTTAAGGTTGAAGCTTGATTCTTTTTGATGGGTTATAGCCCCATAGGAGAAGTTTCTTTATAACTTTCTAAGTCTCTCCTTTCTTTAAAGATAGGTCATTTAGGTACGAGCTTTTCCATTTGATTGCCCCTAATTTTGATTGCCCATGAGTAAAAAATGTTGAAAAGAGTTTTTCTTAACTCATTCTCTTTTGTTATCCAAGTCATGCCTCAAGGGAATGCTTATAATATATTCAATTCTCTGGAATCAAAAGTGCTCTGTTAAGCACCCGCTCTAATCTCTTAAGTATTTGCACTCTCAAATAAGTGTTTATTCTAATCATTCTCGAGTGTTTGCGCTCTTTGATATGTGTTTACACTCACAGATATCCCATAGGCTTGTTTTCGTGTCCCTCTCCACTTTAGTTAGTTTACCATATTAGCCAAGATCACTAGGACTTTACTTAGCTTGTAATGTAAGGCCTAGGTAATGGGTATGAGTAAAAGAGATAAGGTTTATCAAATAAGGAGAGCATGAAGTATGATGTCTCATCTTTTCACTTTTTTTCTTTTTTTTGGATAAGCTTATGGCTCAAGGTGAAGTCCATTTCTCTTTACAATCTCTTTTTTCTTTTGGCTAGCCTCCTCTTTTTTGGTCTAGCACTTTTCTTTTTCATTTTTCCTTAATATTTCTTCTCTTTTCCTTTTTTCTTTTTTGCTTTTTCACAATGTTTTGGAAGGAATACCTTCAATCCTTTCACTTGAGCCTTATATTATTGCTGATAGCATTTTCTTTCTTTAATAGTAAGGATACTCCTTTTAGCTCTCCTTCAAGGTAGAGTAATAGTTTTTCAAATTGAAAGGTTAAAATTGGCATGGGTCAAAGAAAGGAAGTCGGATGGTGGTCGTGCCATCCTTTTATAGGCTCAAATGGGTGACTATGGGAGTTCTTATATTAGGGTTTGGCTTGAAAGGCTCAAACTATCCAAAGATGGCCTAGGTCATTTCTTGAATAATGTGATGTCTAACAAATAGCCTCAAGGGGCATATAGACAAGTTCTAGGGTATCTGTTTTACCACAATAAGCACACTCTCACATAGGCTCTCTTTTTTTCATCATTCTTTAATGATGAGACACTCAGTCATCCAAGAGAATTGAGTATTTAAGCAAATATATTTTATCATCGGCAATTGAATTTATTAAGAATGAGATTAAGAAAAAAAAATTTCTTCACTTATTAGCTCATGAGTGTCAATGTTTGGGATAAACCATATTGCCCCAGTATTAATTTAGTCTAAAAGGTAAAAGAAATTGGATGAAAAGTAATAGATTCATCATGCTAAGCATTTTATTGAATTGAAAGGTGTGCCCATACAAACTCCTTGCTAAGGCCTTGGGCAGAGCCATTAACAGGTACCATAAAATGAAAAGATGCAAAACAAAGCAGGAAATAATGCAACTCGTAGTAGGTGGTATAAGAACAGACCCACCAACTGAAGCCAACTGGTTCATTCCAACGACAATATCTTGATTTTGCCCATGCCGCTCTAGTGTTGAGCATTTGGATTGTCATGATTAGGTAAGGGATTATTATGAACATCTGATTCTGGTTGCTTAGCTTCAAAAGTCAACCACTTGGCGTCAATCAATCCCTGAACCCTCCTTTTAAATGCAAGGCAATTATCAATAGAGTGGCCCTTTGCCCCTGCATGGTAAGCACAAGTAAGTTGCTCATTGTACCATGGCGGATATGGGGGTTGAAAGGTATGCGATGGAACCAAAGATACTAGATTGTTCTGCAACAATTGGGGTAAGAGCTCAGAGTACGGTATTGGGATCGAATCAAAGTTCTCAACTTTCTTATTAAATTGCTGCCTCGATTGATTTTGCTGATATCGTTGGGATTGTTGTTGATTGGGCTGAGAAGCTTGGGCGACTGGTGCTTGCAGAGTTGGCGCAGAAATGTTCACAACAGGGGTATTACCCTTCCATTTTCCTTTTTTCTGGTAATCTACTGAGTGCACTCCTTCCTTTTTCTTATCATTCTGGAATTTCTTTTGGCTCTCAGTAATTAGCTTTCCCATCTTTCCTGTTGTGACTCCTCTTTCTACCCTTTCACCAACAACAACCAAGTCAGCAAAATTAGGAGACGTGCATGCTGCTATTGTAGGATAATAAGGATCCTCTAGAGTGCTCATAAAAAGGGTGATCATTTCTTTATCAGATACAGGTGGTTGCACTCGAATTGCTACATTTCTCCACCTCTGAGCATAATCTTTAAATGATTCTTTTTCCCCTTTTCTCATGTCTTGCAGTTGAAACCTATCAGGAGCAATGTTCCTGTTGTATCTATACTGCCTCATAAAAGACTCAGCCAAGTCTTTCCAAGTGCGAATAGAATGGCGATCCAAGCTCAAATACCATTCTGCAGCCTCATCAATCAGACTATCTTGGAAGACATGCATCAGTATCTTTTCATCATTAGAATAAGCTGCCATTTTTCGGATGTACATGAGAAGATGAGTCTTTGGACAAGACGTCCCATTATACTTAGTAAATTCAGGGACTTTAAACTTTGGTGGCAAGATCACATCAGGGACTAGTCCCATTTCAGAGAGATCTAACACATCATCATCGTCCGAGAATCCTTCGATCTTCCTCATTCTAGCTTCTAGAATCTCATACCTCTCTTGGGCCTTGGCTTCCTCAATGGCCTTCCTCAGTTTCTCTTGTTCTACTGGATCATGAAAGTCTGGGATGATTTTGACTTTTGGGCCCTTTTCCTGGTTATAGTTTTGGGCTTGCTGATCCTTAGGTTGCTCTTGATTATAAGTATCTTTTAGCCCTCGATAGCTATTTTGAGCTTCTTCTTCTTGATTGTGGGGATCTTTTGGCCCTTGACAGCTATTCTGAGCTTGTAATTTCATCATTTCCATCATTTTGGCCAACTGACCCTTGAGTTGGTCAATCTCGCTCTGCATTTCCTCCATTGTCTTTTCTTGCTTAGGGTTTTCTTGACCTAGGCCTTCCATTTGCCTACTTCGAGAACGTGTTGTCGGAGCCGTGATTACTTTTTTATCCTTTTGAATAAATAATGCATTATTGGTATGCAAATGAGAATATATGCATGTGAATGTGATGCCATGCATGAAGTAAAAATGTGCAATTTATGCAAAAAGAGAATGAGTATTAATGAATAATGTATGGCTTTTTTTTTCTTTTTTTCTCTTTTTTTTTTTTTTTTTTTTTTTTGCCCCCATCTATCTTAAATATATATAAATCTTAACTTAGGGACTTCATGTATATGGAAATAACATGTATATGATAGGAGAATTGAGTTAAAAATATAATCACAAACATGCAATGAGATAAAGGAAATGTTCCCCATTGTGCCTAATTTCAGGTAAGTCCTAGGTCTTTGTTCATTCTCATGGGCTTGGACCAACACTCTCTCTCACAAGGGATAGCTCTAAGGCTATTATTAGTGTAAAGGTAGGTTCTATGTTTCCTATATCAGGTCCCCAAATTATTCATGGAAGGATAAATTTGAGTGGGGTGTTTCGGGCGCCCATGCGGAGACCGAAGGTCTCTCGAAGGCTAACCTTACTACACCCCTCTAGCCTACAAGGTACCTTAAATGGTCCGGGTATAGGACACAGGGGTCATGATCTCCCCTTTTGACTAGTGCGTGGTGAGAGAGACACTATGTGGGGAATCATATCTCAAATCTAAAAAATAAGCAAATATATACATTTATAAAAATAAACAGGTACGAAATTTAAACATCCAAAAACACTAGAAGGTAGTAAACGTACCTTTTATTTCGTCATCTCTACAAAAATAAACTAACAAATCAATCAAAAAAAAAAAATTAATAAGATCATTTTTAAATTGGCCTAACCCTCTAATGTCCCCAGTGGAGTCGCCAAGCTGTGGACCCTAAAAATTTGATTTTGGATTTTTGGAGTCGCCACCGATCTGAATTATTTAAAGGTGAGATCGGACACCTAATTTAAAAATGGTCTACGTCTTAGAGATTGAATTCGGGGGTTGGTTACATTTTAGGGAAGGTGTTAGCACCCTAAATGCCCTTTCGGTACCAAAAATGATCTTATTAATTTATCTTGAATTAATTTGAGTTGGTTTAAAGATTTTTGAAACTTATCCCCTCCCATTCCGGATCAGGATGAAAATAATTTTTGAGAAAAAGTCCCCTTCCTATTCCAGTCCAGGGTTTTAAAAATAATTTAAGAAAATCCCATCTCTATTCCAGATCAAGGTTTTAAAAATATTTACAAAAAAATCCCCTTCCTATTCCAGTCCAGGGTTTTAAAAATAATTTAAGAAAATCCCATCTCTATTCCAAATCAGGGTTTTAAAAATATTTACAAGAAAATCCCCTTCCTATTCCAGTCCAGGGTTTTAAAAATAATTTAAGAAAATCCCATCTCTATTCCAGATCAGGGTTTTAAGAATATAAAAAAAAAATAGGAAATACATACTTACATAAACCATAATTTTATTTACTCCTTTTTTTTTTTAAAAAAAATAGGGGTGTAAGTTCTAGGATTCATCTATTTTATTTTAATTTCATAATTTTGGAATCAAAAGAGAAAAACAATAAACTCAACTAACAAAATTTACCGAAAACAAAGAAATGTAAAGCCTATTATTTATCTTTTAAATCAAAAACTTATGCTCCTTTTTATCATTATAAAAGATTTTTCGGAGACTTCCAACAATATCATAGCAACCCATGCCCATATGCAAACTGCAGAAAACCTTTGGATGCATAAAGCTCAAACATTAAACTGATATTGTTATGGTAGTAACTCCATTTAAACAAAATAACAATAAAGATGCAGCAGCAAGCTTTAGAGGCCGTACCTTTCAAACTCAATGAGGAGAACGTCAAACCGGAGTGGACAGACTAGGAGTAAACGACAGGTTGACAGCGACACAAGCAAGAACGGCTGTTCTGGGCCGAGCTTCTTCGTTGATTAGGCTGGTTTGTCGGAGGAGACGGGCTGCACTCTTGTCTGCAGTAAGGGTGGTTGCTTGGTCTCTTTTGTGGAACTTGACAGGGAGACGGAGGTTGAGCAGCGCTCCAGCTAGCCGAAGCAGCGACGGGTAAGGCCGAACAGCGACCGAGAACTGGCGACGCTGCGACGAGAAGACGCTGGTGTAGTCTGGGAGTTCTACAACGTCCTGGCGAAAACGAGGAGGTTGTGACGTTGAGTGCCGGCGTTGCTGGGTGGAGTCGAGTGGACGTGTGTTGCGGGAGCGCTGGAGAGTGAACTGCAGTGAGAGGTGCAGTTTTGTCTGTTTCTGGCTGGTTCGGTTGCTGATGAAGTGCAGCGGAGGGGTGTAGTGGAGAGTTTCTGGTTCTTTTTGTCAGTGGGGAGTGATGCTTGCATGCGAGAGCAGTGAGTGTTCCGTGGAGTTCTTTTATGTATGCCGTAAGTTGCTGGGGGGTTGAGTGGCTGTGTTGCGGAGTGTCAAGTGTGCGTTGCGAGAGTTGCTGGTTGAGTGTGCTGAAGAGTGATCCGGGAGAGGGAGCGGCGTGCTTGCATGCGAGAGAAGAGCAGTGAGTTTTCTGTATTGTGGCTCGTTTCGTGGGGAGCGAGAGGTGCCGTCTTTCTTGAGTGTTTTTTCCCCGGGTCCCTGGAGTGCTGAGATGAGGGTGATGGCTGCTGAGGATTTTTCCTTTTTCTAAAGAGTGTCGTGTGTCCTCTCTCCCCCCCCCCCCCCTTGTGTTGTGAGAGTGTTTTTATAGTTTCAGATTTTTCAAGTGCATGTGTTTTAGTTTAACTCTTATATCTTAATTTTATCCTAATTTTTATTTTAATGTCTTCTTATCCTATTTATCTTATTATCACTTTTTGAAGTTCAGATTTTTATCTCTTTATCACATCCTAATTTTATCTTTTATCATTTATTATTTTAACTTTTATTTATCTAACAATTTATTTATCTTTTGAATTTTTATCCTTTATTATCCTTTATTTATTTTTTCTGATTTTCTTAAATTATCTTTATTTTTGGAATTATCTTGAACTTCTTGAATTTTTCTGAATTATCTTGGATTTATTTGATTTTTCTGATTTTTGAATTTTTCTCCTATTTTTGATTTGAGATTTTTCTTGGATTACAAATTTTATCTTGCATCTTTTAATATATTATTTTTATCTTGTATCCTTATTTTTATTATCTTATTTTTTTTATTTATCTTATACTATCATTTTTAAATTTTGATTATCTTTTATTTTTTCAAGTTTTATTTTAATTTTATTTTAAAATTTTATTTTTAGGTGTGGGCTTAGTTTTATTTTTGGGTTTAATTATATTTTAGGCTTAATCTTATTTTATTTTGTCATTTTTAGTTTAAGTTTGGGTTTGCAATTTATGTTAAAGTTTTGAGAAGTGGGCCGGACAAAATTAGGTGTCTACAATATGCTTATAGTTTTTTCATAAATTGAGAGGGAAAATACTCAAAATTAAGGCATGAAGTGAGTGAAGAAATCTGGTAATGTTATTAGCATAATTATTTGTGCACAAACATTGAAGCACTGCACTCGAATGTTTCTGAAAAATAATTGTATAAGTAACTTTATTTAAATTTAAATATATTTTTTTTCAAATAAGTGTTAAAGTATGAAACAATAATGTATAAAATGGTGAACTTAATGGTGTGTTAATTGTTCCAAATAGTAGAAACTCAAATTTATAATAAATATAGTTCTCAAATTAAAATCTAACACCAAGTTAACATTTTAATTAATTAAAATAATTAACTAAATCAAATATAATTTTTAAGTAAAAATATAATAAAATGTTATATTTAATATATCTTTTATGAATATCTTGTTAGTATTTATATATATTTTAATAGTTAAATTAAATCATTAAAATAGAGTATAATTTTTAAGTAAATATAAGATATAATATTATATTTAAATATTAAAAAAATGAATATAATTTACTCAAATAAAATGGATTTGTTGTTTAAAAAAAAATCCTTCTCTATTTATTAAAAGAGCATCACGTTTGCAGTCTCTCAACTGGTTGCAGCGCAGCAGTCAGGGCATGCAGAGTAAAAACACAAGTTTATGCTGTTTCCCTGCATGAGGCCATGCAGGTGGTAGCCATTATGAAAAGTGGAAGTTCATAATTGATTCGTTTACTGTGTCACGTCCCTTGCGTTTATATCTGTGCTGACCTCTTCTTCATTCATTTACTGTGGAATATGACTGCATATCTTACATGCAGTTCATATGTATTCTTTCCTCATATCAGTCTCTAGGACTCAAGTATATACTTGCCTAGCATTTATTTCTATGATAGTTAGTAATACCTTGAATAGTGTGAGATCATGACTCTCAGATATCACCTTAACACTAATAAAGTGTAGTATTAATACAGTAGTTGTTGCCTATGTTCTGGGTGGTGCAAGGAAATTGTGGGCATAACCTCCCAAAAAACAAGATACAACCTTAATATACATTAAAATTCGGTTGTTGTTTTAGGTTATTTTTAATTCTAGATTGAAATCAGAATCTTTTGTTTGTAATAAATAATCTATCACTCTTCTTATAAAAAAATACACATATGTTGTTAATACAGGTTTAAGTTTAGAGTTACTGTTGTTGGAAAGGTTTACTGTTACATAACTTTCACCATGAAAAATTTAACCTTTTATCCAGAGGGTTGAGAGACGTCAAAGAAATCCCAAAAAGAAATACACATATGTCCACATGCATGCAATACATAGACCTTATAAAACAGATACAATTAAGCATATTAATTGAAACCACAGACTTGGTTGCACTACAACAAGCAAGGAGTAAGACTCATGCCTCCATTGGCCTGAACCCTCCGTTAAGGTAAGTAGAACCTAACATGCAAATAACCAGCTACCAAAATATAGTCTAATTAGCTAAAGCAACAACAAACCCTACTAGTTAACTACAGCAATTACATGCATGCCACGGTATTTATATAACACTAAGGATCACGAGAAGGGTGTACGCCACCAACAGCACCTATGCCGCCAAAACCGCTGCCACCACCACCCAAACCACCCATGCCACCAACCCCACCACCTAAGCCTCCAGCACCGCTACCAACACCGCCACCAACACCACCTACGCCTCCCAAGCCACCAACACCACCTACGCCTCCCAAGCCACCAACTCCACCAGCTAATCCTCCAGCTCCACCTCCTAAACCTCCTAGACCGCCGGATCCGCCGCCCATGCCGTTATTGCCAATACCAGCCATCCCACCGATTCCACCAAACTTGCCGATGCCTACCCCTCCTCCGCCGGCATATCCACCCATTCCCGCAAACCCACCAACACCACCATACACGAAGTTCTTCTTGTCACCAAGGCCAGTGCTGCCTTCTGGGGAAAGTGCATGAGCAGTTGCATGTGGTGCTCTAACACTTGCATGCACAAGTGGTTGTGTTTGTTCATCTTCATGTCCAATGCCAGTACTACTGGGCACTTTACGTGCATTTGCATGCAGTACTATGACTAGTACAAGCAAAGCCTGCAGGGCACTCCACTCTGCCATATCTCTCTCTCTCTTTGAATCTGAGTTTTCTTGAAGAAAACTGAGTTGAGATTTAAACTACTTTGTAAGGCATGGAAGGGGGACAGCGTTATATATAAGTAGTAGCTACTTGAAGAGGTGGAAGAGGACAGTTGTGAGTAATAAATAAGGATTGGAAGTGAGTGGTAATGAGAGTGTGGCGATGGAGCTGATCTCTCTTTGTGGGAGATGATGTCTCGAGATGAGAAACTGATTGAATTGAATTAATTTGGGATCAGAGGATTAGGTGTAGAACTGAAAAAGAAGAGAAAAATTTATGGATGTCATGTGTCATGTCTTTCATGGGAATTGTCAAATAGGCTTCTGCATTCACTAAGTAATGTGCTTCTCTTAATGAGTAATAGTGAATATATATATGACTACACTATAAATGAGTATATAAGATTAAATAGTAAATACTCATTATTTATGTTTTATGAGTATATCGTATAACTCTTGTACCTTTTTTTCTGTTGTAAATATTGGAAACGTTAAAATCTGAGAATTAACTCTGGAAGAGAGGATAATAAGATCAAATTCGACCACTTAAACTAAACTCAAGTCTCATAACTCTTGTACTTTACTATCACTCATGAACATCTTTAGCCCTCTTAAACTAAACTAGATTGATAACCGTACATGGGATGTGAACAAATGCCCTAAGACAAATAAATGTTATTGGCACATTCTGACGACATGGGCTTATGAATAGAACTGTGAAAGTGGGGTTCACATATAGATGACCTATAATACGCGAGTAAATTGGCCCAATCCGTTTAACTCGCAAGTCACAATAAGGTAGAATGAAAGTAAGTTGACTTAGATGGGCAATTCTCTGTGCGAAGTGCTTATCACCAATTAACACATGGCACTTGGAATGAAAAAAGCTCCTTATGGTCTCACATTTGGAAAATTAAAGTCCCAGCCCGTATTTGTACATTTATATGGCAGTTTGCTCATAACCGACTTCTTACCAATCAATATCTCAGCCACTGGAGTAGTAGGAATCCCTCATGCATGTGGTGTTCTCATCTTATTGAATCAAATATTCATGTTTTGCGAGATTGTCGAAAGGCTCAAGAAATTTGGAACTCTCTTATTTATCATACATTCAGAGGCAATTTCTATGGGTGGGATCCTAGAAGTTGGATTGAATTCAACTATACCCAGGATCTTGGTGTGAAGCAAGATAGTAAGTGGGCTGTTTGCTGGGCAGTTGCTTGTTGGATAATTTGAAAATGGCGAAACTTAGCACAACATGATCCAAATTTCAAGTGGCCCATTAATGGGGTGCAAATAATAATGCAGTATGTAACTCGGATTGAGGAAGCTATTGCTGGATGCCACAAACCTATAATGCTACAAAAGACGCTTCAAATGCTCTACTGGAAACCTCCTCAACCAAATTGGTGTAAATTGAATACCGACGGCGCTAAGAAGCATAATGGGGAAAGTGGTTGTGGCGGACTTATTAGAGATGATAATGGTAACTGGATTTATGATTTTTACAGGTCTTGTGGCCAGGCATCAGTATTTTAGTCTGAATGCTAGAGTATGTTCTTGGGTCTCCAGCTGGCTTTGGAAAGGGGATGTACTCATCTTGAAGTTGAGTCTGACTCTCAAGCTCTAGTCCATGCAGTGCAAAATGAAGTTCATATCACCATTCCTGTACTTCAAGCTATTAAAACTTCTCTAACAAATTTTCACAGTGTTCGCCTTTCTCATATCTACCGAGAGCAGAATCATTGTGCAGATAAATTGGCTTCAAAAGGAATTTCTGCACCTCCAGGAACTCAATATCTTGTCCCCCCCCCCCCCTCATGAGTTATTTCCTTGGTTGTTGGCTGACACTATGCAGGTGTCTCACCCTAGAAATATAGTTATGTAATCTTTTTTCTTGGGGCTTTTGCCCCCATCTTTCACCAAAAAAAAAAAGTAAGTTGACTTATATTTTTATGTGTAAAAATATATTAATTTATTGGTCAGCCTTGCCGCATTAATACCTCTACTTTTGAGCAAATATCTCAAATATTGTGTTCCCTCATACTGTCAAGTTTCCTTACACAATTGGAATAAGAAATTGATATAGTGTATGTACAAAAATTTTGAGTTTATAAATATATAAATATTATATAAATTAATAATATATAAACACATTTAACAATTATATTGGTCTCACCACAAAATTTGATAAAGATTCACGATTATTCTCATAACCAATATGAACTGTTATGAAGATGAACCAATTATTATTGATGAAAATCAAAACCTGTTGTATATCAAACCCACAGTTGTGAACCCTTTAAAGCAACTCAAGAGACCGTGGATAAATTTCTTATAACCAATATGAATTATATAATATAACAACAGAATATAATTTATCTAGAATGATTTGTGTTTAGATAACATTTAGAATAATCAGTGATTGGTTGTGAATTATTAAATAATACCTAATGATAGTGGTTAAATTTTTTATATACATAATACTTGATAAATACTAAATAAAGACCATATTGTATTAGACAAAACTGCAAAAACATAATTTGTTTGATTATATCTAATTTGTTCTAATTAAATTAAATGACATATACAATACAATTAATTTATTTCAAGTGTATTATTATCTCGAAGAAATACAAATAATTAATGTATATCTATATCAATTATTATAGTTATTGATCAATTTCAGCATTAGAAATTACAGCATTGTGTTGTTCCCTAGTGAAATTACAGCATAGTGTTGTATGTGGCTGCTTGAAGTTCTTGAGTACCCTTGTGTGGATGAAAACAAGGAACGAAAAATGCTCCTCGGTGAGGTTCTTATGTATCAGCTGGAACATGTAATGGTGGCTCTCTCTGTGACTTGGAACTCTATAACGACACAATTTAAAGAGAAAATTCCCAGAGTTCTTTTGGTTCTACCATCTGCTGTTAGTGTCAAAAGGAAATGTTGTTGCCATTTAGGGGCAGTGTTCTGCCTTCAGCCTTCAGGACAAGGCTTTTACAAAGGGCGGAGGTATAGTTAGGCCCATAGGACAATATGGGAAATTAGAGAGGCCCATTGAGAGTCTAGGATAAAATGTGTGTGAAAGGTTTACACCAAAAAAGGATTCAAAGGGGAGTTTCCTTTCCTTGATGGACATCAATTTCCTTTGCCCTCATAACATATGGACCCACATTCACCCAATTTCTAATTCCTGAAGATATCTAAAATCCTCAAGGAATTTGAACTTTTCAAGCTCTTCATTGCTCAGAAATTGACCTGTAAAAAATAGGTCATCGAGGTAAGATGAGACGGGTGCTGCTGATGGCGAAGAATGGGGAAGAAGAGAGAGATAGAAATGAAACTTTTGTAGCTGTACTTTCTCTCTCTATGGAAATTGGCGAGTGGGTGTTGTTGAGTGAATTATTCAGAGATTGTAAACAAAGGTCTCATATTGGTTGGATGAGGGTTTATAAAAGGGCATATAAAGTGAAAGTAAACAATAACTAATTAATTGTACGATTATTACGAATTCTCGATTGATCATTCTTGTCAATAAAGTAAAAAGATTGAATAGAAATAAACATTTTCAATTGCTAGTTTCGGATTGACCAAGGAATGGATAAGCTCAGAGTGAAAGTTGAAAAATTTTTCTTACTTCTAATTGCTAGTCTCAGGTTGGCTAAGAAATCGCTACTTAAATCGAGAGGAAAATTTTAATTTTTTTTCTTTTACCTTCAATCATTTCAACTATCATTTTAGGTTGGCAAAAAAATAACTCGATTGAGAGTAAAAAAGCAAAGTGAAATAGCCATGGACATGCATGGATGGGAATGGAGGAGATGTTGTTGTTTCTTTTGTGTGATTATTATTGTATTAAACTTGAGGAATTCTCCTCCTACATAATTAGTGACACCTAATTTCATAAAAATTTTGTCACCATTTTGTATGAATAGCCATGCTCATTAAACTTTATCATATAAGTTTTTGCTCATCATAGTTATAAATATTAAACTTGTATTACTTTAGAATTATTAAAATTCAACTTGTATTGAAAAATTAAAATTTTCAAAATTTTGTCAATAATTTACAAAATCATTTTTCTGTCCTTTTATAGTAATTTTAACAATTGAAAATAATTTTTTAGTTTACATCCAAACAATTTTTTCTAAAATTACTTTTCAGTTACTAAACTCAAACACACAATAGACTTAACTTTTAATAAAAGTCATTCTAAAAAAATATACAAAAACCTTTTCTTTTTCAAAAGTCAATCCGGAGCCATAACTTTTATTATGAGATAGCTAACTTTCTTTTTTTTTATTTAAAAAATAAGATTCACAAGTTCTCAACATAAATATTCCATATTAAATTTTTTAAATTTATATATGTTAATTTGAATTCATTGATTTTGAAATTTTTTTTACTTTGTTGACTTAAGAAAATTAAAAAAAAAAATAGAGAATGATCTCTCTTTGTAAGTCTCACTTTTTTATTAATTTTTTTCATTTTTCTCTAACTGTATATTCCCATTTTAAATTTTAAAATCATCAAATTGAGATCTTTATACATGTAATAATTACAAGATCCAAACTTTATAAGTTATTTAAACAAACAGAAGAAAAATTAAAAAATACAGAGCACAATTAATAAAGCAAGTATATATTTAATGATAACAAACCTTCATTGATACACAGAGAGGTTTGAAACTTAAATGCAAATCACGAAAATGGCCCATGCACTCTTCTCAACTCCTGCCTTGAAATGGATCCCGGCGGCCATACTCATCCCTCTCTCATTCTCACTGGATATTTAACAAAAAATTTTGCCTGACCTATGTCATGCTACACATATATCGAGCAAGTAACAGGTTATATAAATATATTTTTTATCAATCTCAAAATCCGAACATACACTAACCATTCAAAATACAATAATCATTTGTTAACTCAACCAACCCTAATTTAACCAACGCAAATGATTAAGATATCAAGTTTAAGTTAATATTTTCAATTCTAATTTTATCCAATCGGGGGTAGATGAAATATATAATATCATAAGAAAGAGTAAGAAACAAACTTGTTTTAGAGATCAGCAATTGTTTACTCCATTTTTAATGAAATATTTCTTTAATTATAAACTAATTAGTTATGTCATTTATTTTTATAAATGAGTATAACTAAATACACGAAGAGTGATGGAATAAAAAAAAATATAGAGTAGCATAGCAATTTCTAATAAAGTTTTTGTCTCATTTTAAATAATAATAAGATAATAATATAAAATAAATATATCTAATATTAAAATTGAACAAACGTTGCGAGGGCAATTAAATTTAGGTCTGTCCCTGTATCCAAACAACCTTTTTTACCCCAAACCCAACCGAAACTCAACCCATACACACTCTAAGAGTAACTTGTAATTAACATATTACCCAATAGCTTTACTTTCCGACATGTTTAAAAAATTTTAATATCACAGATTTTATCATATTATCAATCAAAAGAGTAAAGTACTCACACGTTTCTTCTATTTTGCTTCTATTACATAAATCACTCCTTTATTTTGAAAATTCATACAAATTTTTCTCTATTTTTCTTAAAATATTTCTTAAACCCTCTTGTGTCAATTAATTGTTGCTTACTATTGATTGATATAATTGTTTTTATATGATTCAACAAAATTAAGTTTTCAGAGTTGAATGAAACATGTTTTAGTCATATATATATATATATATATATATATAGATTAATATTGTCTATATTTAAGTTTTTATTGGTAGTTTGATATCATAATTTTAAATTATTAATACTTGTTTACACAAAATTTACCTAAATATACATTAGGATGAAAAAAATCTTTGATAGCTCAGTATTATGATTTAGATTCAAAGAAATCAGTTGCTTTAAGAGTATATATAAATCTTATTTATTAAATAGAATTTTGTGTAAACTTTTAAAATAAAAAGAAATAGATGTATATATAAAAAAAATAAAAATTAAGCATTCTTTGAATATTTATTGTTGTAATAAATAATGAAGTGATCATAATGTCATGGAATTTTGTGATACACCATTGTTACGGAATCCATGGCAACCTTTGATCAAGTGAACTTCCATGAAAATGATGTGTTATGAAATTTCGTGACATTAGACTTTTTGAATATATTGATACATGTTATTATCATAAAAAAATATAATTAAAAAAGAGTCATATAAATAAAATATATTAATATTATAATGAATAGAATTAAAATTTATTGACATTGCTTTAAAATAAACATAAAGAATAAGTGAAACAATTCAAATTTAAATAATGCTACCTAATTATAAAATTAAAGTTATCTATCATATAATACTTTATAATCAATGGGACAACAAAAAGAAAGTTACTAATTTTGTAAATCAAATTTATTTATTGAAATTGATAATCAAATAATTTAATTATTAATTATTAAAAATTAATTACTAATATAAAAATTTATTGGCTACAGGAGAAAACATATTTTGTTCAACTGAAAAACCCAAAATGACGTGAGAAAGCAAGCTTACAATATGAATACATTCATGGAACAAAGAAATAAAAGTAGAGTAATAATATATATATATATATATATTTTACACACTATCTATATATTTTTTCATATTTTCACTTTTTTTTTTACTTCAAAATTTTTTCTTCCTCAACTGGCCTTCCGTACACTCATCTTTTTCCAAAATAACAAGGGTGTAAGCTTCCTTGTTAGCGTTCCTTGTGATATCAAAATGCTTTAAACTAAATGGAAAAAAAAATAATATTTATATTTAAATAATATCAACTAAATTTATACAATTGAAATTGTTTTTCATTAAATACTTTATATTTATATGTGTAGACTTAGATTATTTGAATTTAAAATTTTTTTTACTCTGTTGACTTTGAAAAATAAAAAGGATGAAAATTTAATATTCATTTATGAGTTTTGTTTTTCTCTCACTAACATTTTTATCTTTCCTTTTATTTCTCTATAACTACATATAAACTTATAATACGATCCCTAACTTCTAATTTTAGAAATCAGGAATGATTTAAGTAAGAATTAAAGATAAAATTAAGATAAAAAAGCTAATAAGAGAAAAAATAAGATTAATAACTTAAATATTTGTAGGAATGGATTGAGTTACTTCTTATATGGAAGTCATATTGTGCAATAGAGAGAGATAGAAATAAAACTAAAAGAAAGATAAATTAATAAAAAAAATTGAGATTCATAAGTTTAAATATAAAGAAATAAAAAAAGTTATTGAAATTATAAAAGATAGAAGTCAGCCGAGTCAAATTTGGTATTTGTGCAGAATAAAAAAAAATCACTAGAATAAGAAAAGAAAGAAGCAAAGGAATTCAATTTCTATAAACTTTAGATCCAAAAGTTACGAGATTGGAAATAGATAAATTTAGACATAATTATGTAATAAAGACAAAATCCAAAACTTATAAAATCATTTAAATGAACTGAAAAATTATTAAAAAAGTACACAGCGCAATTAATGCAGCGAGTATAAAAGGAAGACAAACCTCCATCCTTACGTAGAGATTTGAAAGAAACTTGAATGCAAATCACAAAAATGGCCCGTGCATTCTTCTCAACTGCTTCCTTGAAATGGATCCTGGCAGCCATACTCATCCTGCTCTCATTTTCACTGGGTAAGTACACTAACAACAATGCTATTGTCATTTTTCTCTAAATGTAATTTTTTTTTTTCAAAATTTCACAAAACTTAGCTATTTTAAGTAGATTTAGTGAGCTTAATGTATTTATAGATGAATTTCGCCATATATAATGACAGAAAAGAAGTTTTGTGCAGATTTATGGTTCTAATTTTGTAAGATTAACATTTTTCGCACACAAATGTTACCTGGAAAAGTTTAGTCCTTCAAAAATTTATAACTTGTAATTAATGTTTTATTTGGATAGTTTACGGATTCAGTAGCACTCATTCTTATATTGTGGTTTCATAATAAAATTTGTATTTAATTTCGGTTGTTGATTATAAGATGCCTGATGTATTTGTGTAGGCACCGGCAAACAAAGATGCCCAGGAAGGTGTCGAGATTTTCTTGACTGTAATGGTTACTGCCAAAAGATCGGTTACCAGTTGGGGATGTGCGTCCCACCGGATAATTATTTTTGTTGTTGTGCCAGATATTGACAAATAAATTTGGGATTTAAATTTTCTAAAATAAGAAGTAATCTTTTTAGAGTAAAATATCAAAAAATAATTGTGAATGAGAAAATTAACAATATAAATTATTAGAAATTTATGAATTGTTGTCTATTTTTTTATATTTTATAATAATTTTTATTATTAATTTTCTTATTAACAATTATATATTTACAATTTATTTTATGAAATATCCTCTCATTTTAAACAATTTCAATCCATAAATTTACGGCTACATATGTAATTTCTATTAGATGTGGAGGTAAGAAATTTGAATAATATTGTATGCAAATTTAAGTTTAAATTCTTTATATATCATTTGTACTAAAAAACTATCATATTATATTATAGATTGGGCTTACATCAAAAAGTTATATGTGGTAGGATTCCGAACGTTTATCTTTTTTTATAAGAAAGTTAAAGTTTGCAATAAGATAAAGATAAATATAAAATTAAAAAAATAAAAAAAAACTTATTTATTAAATTAGAGGAAAAAGCACTAAAATTTATAAAAAATAAAATCCCTATTGATATATGTTTACATAAGAACCCAAATTCCCTACTTTAGAGTCAAATGTGAGGAGTGAAATGATAGATATAGAAATAAAATTATTAAAATTAAAAAATAATATTGGTTTTAAGTCCCGGCAAAACTTTAATTTTATAATATTTTATCCAATAAGAATTAGAAAATAATAAATTTAATTACTTGAAGGTCCTATAATTTTGTTTGAGATTTAATTTAATCCTTAAATTTGAAAATGGTTAACGGACATTCAATCCGCGTGCCACCTACGGGACCCAGCATGGATTCTCCTTCAGCTCTTCAGCAATTTTCAACCCAGATTCATGCATTATGCCGAAAATATGCTGTAGACTATGCATCTTTACTATGAGGAATCGACGTGAACAGGTTGCCTTCTGCAATTGATTGCGACAAGGAGGCTGGCATCTCCTCCCCGGACAGAGCTTGCTCTCGAGGAATCAGTGATGAAGAAGACGGTGATACCTCAAGGAAAAAGTTTCAGCTCTTGAAAGATAAATCATCTATTCTTGAATGGAGCTTCAAAGTGCACAACACTTTCAACTCCTTAAGTGATAACCTTTTGTAGTTGCTCTGTTTTTGGATCTTTCCAAAATTTTGTTTTTCTTGGCAACCAAACAAACATCTGCAAAAGGTCAGAATGAAATCAGGGTATTCAAATCCGTTTCCCCAATACTTAATGTTTGCATTGAATTTTGCAGTGACTTTGTGAATTAGAATTTTCAAAATTACATTTAATTTGTTTCCAAAATTTTAAACTTTATTGTTACAAAAAGACAAAAATACAAAATGAAGAGTTAATGAGTTATTGAAAGAGCAATTAAGGCTGCATTTGCTTCCACCGTTTTTTGTTTTCATTTTTATCGGAAATAGAAAATGATAATGAAAATTTATTTATTTATAAAAAAATAAAAATATTTTCTTAGAAAATATTTTTTAAATTAAAATAGATTTTAAAAATAATAAAAAAATTTATTTTTTTATAAAATTTTAAAAATTAAAAATAAGTTAAAATGCACATAACCCCCCTGAACTTTAAGTCGATTTTAAAAAATCCTCTTAAACTTTTAAAGATTTTAAATGACCTTCTTGAACTATGAAAAATTTTTAAAACACCCCCTTTCGTCAAGTTTTCCATCAAAATTTAGATATTTTTTAGTCAACTTTTACTTTGACTCGATAAAAAGATAAAAATACCCTTCAAATGCACATAAATTTTTAAATCTGCCATAAATACAAAAGAAGAAAACCTAATGTAGATTTGTAATTTAGGGTTTAGGGTTTAAGATTTTAAGATTTACGATTTAGGGTTTAGGGTTTAGGGCTTAGGGCTTAGGGTTTAAGATTTAGGGTTTAGGGCTTAGGGTTTAAGGATTTTAGAGTTTAGGGTATAGGATTTAGGGTTTAAGGTTGAGTTCAATGTTAAAACTCCAAAATTTTACTGTTCACAGCTTTCAATATTTCAGCTTTACAATGAAGGTCATTTTCATCATTTTATTAAATTTTGACGAAAAACTTGACGGAATAGGTTATTTAAAAATGTTTCATAATTTAAGGGAGTCATTTAAAAACTTTTAAAGTTTAGGAGAGTTTTTTAAAATCGACCTAAAGTTTAGGGAGGTTCTATACATTTTAGTCTTAAAAATATAATGATAATTTTAAAATTATTACGTAAATCTTAAATTTTAAATTTGAAAATCTTAAATTTTAAATCTCTAAACCCTAAAATTTTAAATTTTAAATTCCTAAACTCTAAAATCCTAAATTCTAAAACTTAAGTCCCCATAATCTAAAATTCTAAATTTTAAATCTAAAATTTTATATTCTAAACCTAAAACTGTCAAAACTCAAAACTTAAACCCCAAACTATAATCCTAAAACTATAAATTCTAGAATTTTAAAAACGTAAACCCTAAATCTTCAACACTAAACTTTAAATTTTAAAATCCTAAATCCCAAAACCCAAAAGTCTTAAATTTCAAAATCCCAAACCCTACATCTTAAATCCTGAATCCTAAAGTTCTAAACTTCTAAACCACAAAATCTTAAATTTTAAACCCCTAATCCTTAAACCCTAGACTCAAAACCCTTAAAATCTAAACTCTAAATCTCAAAATTCAAAATTTTAAATCCCAAACCTCAAAACCTTCAATTTCAAACTTTAAAATATTAAATTTTAAATTTTAAATTTTAAACTATAAAACTTAAATTCTAAACTTAACCCAAATTTTAAACTTTAAAATTTTAAATTAAATATATTTTTATTTTTTTTATTTTTTAAAAATAAAATTATACAAATAAAAAATATTTTTATAAACCAAAGAGACCTTAAAAGTTTGCGAACAAACCTACGATTCCCTAATTTCACCGATTTGAGTTTGACTTAAGCATATAATTACTCGGATTCCAAGTAAAATTTTTAAATTAAAAGTTCATCCAACTAAAAGCAACTCTTAGGTACACACTACCCAATAACTTTACTTTTTAACATATAATTATTGGATTCCAAGTAAAAAATTTTAAATTAAAACTTCATCCAAGTGAAAGCAACTTTTAAGTACACGTTACCCAATAACTTTGCTTTTTAACTTGTTTCACAATTATTAATATCACAATTTTATAATTTATCAATTAAATAAATTAAAAAGAGTAAGTTTCACACAATTTTCTTATGTTCTATCTCTATTAAGTAAGTCACTTATTTATTTTGAAAACTTACATAAATTTTGTTGGATAAAATGCAAGAAATTCCCTTGCAGTCGTATGCAAAAAATTTTTTGTGATTCCAATTGCATCAATTAATTTCATATATTTTTGATATTTCGTGCAAATCATCATCGTCCATCAAAAAAAACATCCACGTTAACGTTGACACTGTTCACCATATTCGAAGCTCCCAATAGAAGCCAAGAGAAATCGAAGTTCTTCTGAAGACCAAGGCTGAAGACAGGGATGAGTTACCTCTCCTCCTCGCTCCAATCTCTCCACCTCTAAATCATTTAGGCTCTCTCTCCCTTCACCGCCGATTGCATATGGCAGCATTCACCCTTCACTCTCTCCCTCTCCTCTTCCCCAAAACCCTCTTCACTCAAGAAACCTCCACGCCAATGCATTTGACGGAGTTGAAGAATGGTAAAACCAACACGCGATAATGAACTGGCCAGGATTGCTCTTCATGAACGTCAATTTCTAAGCAAGTGACGCCAATTTCTATAAGGCGGAATCCAATTTTTTAGCCCACTCGAGAGGCAAACTTTGCGTCCCATAAGTGATAAGATCTCGAGAAGCAATTAAGCTTGGCTCGATATGGTGCCACGAACTCCTTCTCGGAGGAGGAAGCCACGGCTATGATGATTGATGTAGTGGTGGTTTTTTGGAGGAGCAAACACAAGAGCGTTTTGGAGAGATTGGAGCATTGAGGAGAGGTAACTCATCCCTATCTTTGGCCTTGGTCTTTAGAATGACTTCAATTTCTCCAAGCTTCTATGAGGAGTTTCGGATATGGTCAATAAAGTCAACATTAACTTGGATGCTATTTTTAACGAACGGTGGAGATTTGATCTAAATCAAAAGTGTATGGAGTTAATTGATGCAACTGAAAACACAGGAAGTTTGTTTTTTTGCACATGACCCTAATTGCCAGGGGGTTTCTTGTATTTTGCCCAATTTTGTTCAATTTTTCTTAAAATATTTCATAAACCCTCTTATTGAAATTAATTGTAGGGCATTATTGTCGGATTAATATATATATATATATATATATATACTAAATCGATAAAATTAAGTCTCCTAAGTTGAATGGAACATGTTGCAATCATATATAGATGAATGATATATTTAACCTTTTATTATTGGTAGTTTGATATCACACATTTTAATTATTTAATTATTTAGACAAAACTTAGCTATTTATGCATTAGGGTCAGAAAATCTTTGATAAGTAAGTATTATGATTTAGATAAAAAATTACTTACTTTAAGAGTAATTATAAATCTTTTATATTCAACAGAGTTTGTGTAAATTTTTAATAAGCATTCTTTAATCATTTATTACATAAGTACATATTGACACATGCTACAACTATCAAAATTATAATAAAGACTAAAATTTAAATAATGAAAAATAAGAATAAATAAATCTAAATTTATTGATATTAAATATTTTAAAATAAATGAAAAAATTTAATAAATATTAGCTAAATTTACAAAATTAAAATTGTTCATCATTAATTGTTTCATAAGAAAAAAATAAAAAGAATTTAATACTTTCGTAAGTCAAATTTATTATAAAGTTACCGATTGTTCAAAATAATTCATTACAGCAATAAGTATTAACACATAAAATCAGTCAAAAAAAATTGTAATCAAATTTAAAGTTAAGTAACTATAATATACCAAAAATAAAAAAAAAATTTGCATCATATGTTCTAAAATAAATAATAAGGAAAAATAAATAATATTTAACTTTATATAATATTAGTTTAAAATTTATTTAATTAATTTTATCTATTATTAAGTACTTCGTGATCAATAAAAAAATTTCTATCTGTATAATATTCGGAACACTTACTAGTTGTGTAAATGTAATTAAAACTTAAGGTAGAAGAAGTTGGAATATTTCAGTCAATTAAAAAGCATCGCCGAATAAATAAGAAACCTTATAATTTGTGTTTCTAATACAGGGATGAATTTACCGTTATTCTCATTTTTTTATTTAATAATAAAACTAATCTTTGAGACAATTACTTTTAAATAAGTGAAAAAAATATAATATGCATTTCCTAGGGTATTTGAAAGAATTGCACAGCTATTTATTTTGTTACACCAAGTTTTTTTATTGCGCAACTAACTATTTCTTAGGTAACACTTTGTTGATTCAAACATGAAATTATTAAAATGTATTAAAGGAAAAACTAATTCTCATTTAATAAAAGTTACTAAATGTTTATTAAAGTTTATATGGGACATACAGTTTAATTTGTAAAACATGTAATAAATTTAATAATACAAATTTTTTTAGATAAATATATAATAAGATTTAATTTATAAAAATTAAAAAATTATGGATAAAAGCCTGTCAAAAATTATAAATTTAGTGATCTTTGAACAAATAATATTTTTATAAATATAAATTAAATCTTGCAAAATTTTATTTAAAAATTTTTAAATAATTAAATTTATTGTTCCTAACAATAAAACATACAAATTTAATTATTCATACACTATTTTGTTAACTATTAATGACTCTAGTTTCATGGGAGCTTCTTTTTCTTGGATTTGGAATTTTTTAATTTTTTATTCTTTAATTTTAGCAATTTTTTTTAATTTAATATATAATTTTTTTATCATTTTATTTTTATTTTTTTTTCTATTTTACTGTATCGCTGTCCACCCTTTTACCTTGCATAAACACGAGCCTCCCTTTACAGCAAGAAAACTACTTGGACAGCCAGAAAACATGGATCTGCTTTTAAAGCATGAACTATACAAACCACAAAAACGGAGAAATATTCTGAGTGTGTGACACCTACATTTTCAAACCAACGGTTGTGAGACCACCTCCCAGAAACCTATAAATCCTTAAACCAAAGAACTCAAAAGAAAATGACAACTTGTTTATCACTGCTCGCTTTTACATTAACCCAAGATGTTGAAATTGCAATTCGTTCACAAACTATCCAAACACCATACCATTAGAGTTTTGCAAAACTCTCGAGCCTTTGTCACCTTCAAACCCTTGCAGGTGAGTTTAAACAAGGTTTTCTTTTTTAAAAAAAAGTTTCATGCAATTTTTTTATATTATTATTGAGTACAATACTTTCACATTTTTTATCACATTATCCTCATATAATTATTAAAAAAATTTTGATATGATGTGAGTCCCATATTAATATTATATAATTTGGGACCCACAACATTTAAAATTTTTTGCATAATTATGTGAATAAAATATATCTAAAATTATGTAAAAATAATATGACTCTTTCCAATATGTATTGTATGAACTGGAAAATTATGGTATGATTAGTGGCCAACAGAGTCTTTATTTTGCAAATTATAGGACACTAAGAGGGATGGCAAAGACAGAAGACACAAGAAAGAGGAAATAGCAGCAGACAGGACAATACAACAAGCAGAAGCAATTACAGAGACAGCAGAAGAAGTCAGGAATACCTGTGAGTTTATCAAAGACACAGGCTCAGACGTAAGAATCTCAGCTGCACAATGGAACATTTTGTATTTTTTCAATATAACTAGGAGCTGTCATTTGTCTTGTGAAATTAAGCAAATAAAAGACAATAGAACCATTTACAAATGATTTCAAATTGGTTTTAATGAATATACACACAAATTGTGTCATTATTTTCTAAATATTTTATATTAATCTAAGTAGAATTATTTTTAATAGCCTTACAATCACGTTTTTCGTTATAAAATTATAAGACATATCAAAACAAACTTTTGACTTTGGTTATTAAAATAGTATCTCAATTTGATTAATCTTTTAACACTCGATTAATTATTTCAATACTAGTTCTAAAACGAAATGTAGCGATACTATATCTATTTTATATATAAATATCTAAATATTAGAAATATCTTTATCTTCAAATATTCTTTCAAAAGTTTGATTTACTAAAATATTATTTTATTTTAAATTTAATTACCTTAAAATTTAAAGCATTTATTAAATATTTAATATAATATTAATTACTTTTAATAAAAATTTTGTAAAATAAATTTTGATAAGAAATTGTACTCTATTTTAAAAATTTTTAGTATTATTTTTAAATTATTTAATATAATATCTATTAATCTTTTAAAATAGGAATTCATCTTATTTTATGATTAATTTTTTAAATTCACATACAAATACATATGTTTAAAAGCTAGCATACATATACATAAAAAAATAAAATAAAAGGATATTATTTATTCAACACTTTTATTCTTATATACTTATATCTAAAACTTCGTTCACATCTCTCATATCTTTCATTTAATTTTTTTAATTTTTTAAATCTTTTTTAAAGGCTACACCTTCAGCCACATCAACGACGTGGCTGAAGGCCTAGCAAGTGCATCATTTTTCCCTATTTGTTAAACTATATGCACCTACCAAAAAAAGGAATATGCATGCATTGCATACAATATTTATCAAAATTGATTATGAAATCATAACTATTAAATAAATAAAACGATATTTTGCAAACAAATATTTGATTTATAATAAGGCAAGATTTGATTTTGTTAATATACCCTTCGAAAGAAAAGGAAACATTGTAATTAAAGAAAGTATAGTATAATTTATAACAAGAAGAGATTTAATAAAATTTAAGATTATTTAAATCTACTATTAAAATTTATTTTGGTGAATAAAATTTTAAATAAGGGTGATATAAATAAAAATTAATATTTCTAATTTTTCTTTTCATATAATTATATAATTATAATATACATATATATATATATATACATGCATATAATTATATATATTCAGATAAATTCCTCTTTTTTAGATTCATTGACATATTTACAAATTTTGTTTTTCAGATAATTGATATGACCAAGAAAACAACTGAAAAAGTAACTGAAGCAGCTGATTGTATAACAGGAAAAGCAAAGAGTGTATGGGGAACAGCAAAGAATACCACAGAAATCATCAAGGACAAGATTATGTAGGAGAGGGATAGAACATATAATTACACTATACTTCTCACTTTTGAGAATATAGAAATAATAAAAAGTTATAATTTCAAATTATTACTCTAGATATAATTTATTGATTTCAAAAAAAAAAAACTTCTTGATTTATTAGAGTATCTTTTATACTTCTAATATAATAATAATATGTATGAGAAAATTGATATTGTAATTGATGTTATATCAAATATTCAATAAAAAAAGTAAATGCTAAAAAGTTATAAAATAGAATTTATTTTATAAAGATTAATTTCTAATAAAAATATTTTTTTAAATTCTTTCTAAGAAAGATAATTGATATTATACTAGATGCTTAGTAAAATGGTAAACGCTGAAATATGGAATTAAATTTAATCTTTAATAGAACATAACATGAGAAGAAAACCAGTCAGCTACGAGATTTGAATTTATTTTTTAATAAAAATCATTTTTTGAAATTTAAAATAATATGAATTTAATAAAATGTTATCTTAATAAACAAAACTTTTGAAAATGATATTTTAGATATAAAATATTGCTGCCTTTTATATTTTTACATAATAGTCTTTAAACACATGTATTAAAATATTATAAAATAAAATTTGATTTGTAGACTTTTCATTTTAATAAAACATTTTATAAGTTCTTTTTTAGTGAAGATAATTGATATTAAATTAATACATAATAAAACAGTAAATCTCATTAACATAAAAAAAGATTATTTTTAATAGGACATAATATTTTCAATGAAAATAAAAATATTTTTGTTGAGTTTAACTTTCTCAAAAATATTTTTCAAATTTTAACATAATTTAAACTTATGATAAAATTTTATTTTGGTATATAAACTTATAAGAAAAGTATATTAGGCAAAACATATTTATGACTTCTACATATATTTTTTAAATGTTTATAAAATATTTTTGATTTAAATGTTTATAAAATGTTTATGACGTAAAAAAATTTATTTTTAGTCAATAGAAAAATTATAATTTTAGTATTTTCTTTGCTTTTGCATAAAAATTAGAAAAGCTAGTGTAGTTCTCTGTTCTTAAAATCACAAAGGGGTGAGAATATGGTGCCGTTTGGATAAGCTTAATAAAGTACTTATGTTGAGAAAATGTACATATTATGTGATTATTTGAATGCATTTATAAAAATTATTCAAGTATTTAAATAAATTATTTTATACTTATAATTTTAAGTTAAAAATTGAAACTTATAAAAATAAGTTCTTGTGGAAGTGGGAAACCACTTATCTGGGATTCTTTTAATGAAATTTTGTTGACAATTATAAACTTTTGCCTCATATTTTGTTTTTGTTACAAAGTAAGGGAGAGAAAAGTTTGTTTCTATTGTAGAAAAGAAGTTTGTCTCTGTAAGAGAGACAAGTAACAAAGGCGAAAATAAGCTTGTATAAAGTGGCATAACTCGATGGGTGGGCCAAGCTATGGCACATGCTGTCAATGTGGCAGTACGTTGGCACGTAAGCCATGCCATAACACTTGCATGGACAAGCAAGATATGCCATGTAGTCTCACATGAATCTTCCTTAAGGAAATTAAGATGTACTATGGCAGCCCCAAGTAAACCTTCCTTGAGGTACCCAAGGCAAGTCATGGTAAATGCTAGTGCTACGCTAAGCACACAAGCGATGCAGCATGGTCGTTGTATTGGCACGCAAGTCATGTCATAACACCTTGTATGGACAAGCACGACATGTCATGGTAGCCTTAAGTGAACATCCCTTAAGGCAACCAAAGGTACCATGACAACCTCAAGTGAATTTCCCTTGAGGTAATTATGACACGTCATGGCAACCATTAGTACTACACCATGCACATGAGTTGGGTACTACACAAGGGCATACATCTCTGTAATTAAGATGAACTTCATATTATACAAAGCACATTTCAATTCTTATTATCATATTTTTTGTTAAAAAATAAAAGATAGAAAGTGTTTAACAAAGGGGAGTTTAGGACTGGTTTAGCAATTTTCTTAGTTATAAGCACTTATGAAATTTTGCATTCAAATACTATATTTATTATATAAGTACTTGCCAAAATGTATACTTAAATATAAATTAACTTATTTTAAACTGCACTTATATCAGTAAAGCTTGATTAAAAAGTTCTTATGATATAAACACTTAATTAAGTTATGTATCCAAACTAGACCTATATCTTGTAGCCTACCAAGAACTTATAGCTTACCCTCTAACAATTCAAGATATGTTTAGGTTTAAAAATAGTTCTATTTAAAATGCTTGCTCAAAACTATTTTAAAAATATTTGGCTTGCAAGTTTGTATATTGATTTGTTTAAAGTTAGATAGTACATTAAAATTTATATAATTATATAATTTAAAATTATATATTTTGTGACTTAATGGACTTAATAAACCAATAGGTTGGTAAAATAGTAATTATCATAAACATGACCAATTTTAATTATAGATCTAAATAGATTAACAAGTTAGATTTAGTCTTTTTATTCTTCAAAACAAGCTAAGACCTAAAATTTGAGCTATATAAACTAAGAGATTAGACATATACCAATAATTCATTGTACAAGCCTACTTAGTTTATTTATTTATTTTTTTATGAAAAATGCATATACACTCTTTTAACTTTATATTAGTTGCAAGTACACTCCTTCAACTATAAAAGTCAGCAAATATACCCCTTCAACTATCACAACAATGTAAGTATACCCCTTCCATCTATGTGCTATCAAATTTAACAATCACATGACTTGTACATGACTATTAATACACATGACATTTTGTTATTGGTTAGTTAATTGAATTCAAAAAAAAATTAGACGGGAATAAGGAGGGAAAAGAAGGGAGCAGAAAAGTCTCTCATTGTAAGTTAAGATTAATTTTACTACTTTGCTTTCTCTTTTCTTCCCATTCCTTGGAGAAATACCTGTGGAATTACTAATAATTGTCACAGAGAGGCTTTTTTTATATAACTAATTAGGAAGATTTTAAATGTTCATATTGATTATGTCTATTGAATAGCACTACTTGGCTGCTTACCTATATGATTGAGGTGTCATTTCTCTACATTTTGGCTTTAGCTTCATTCTAAATCTAGAAAACTAGAAATTTAACTTCAATGCACACATATATATGAGCCATGTAATCAACAACATGCAATTTCAAAATATATTCTTTCTTTTTAAATTTCAACAAAGAAAATTTTTATTTTGGTATGAATTTGATTATAAATGACTATCAACAACAAATAAGTTTACTTTTTGGGTTATAGTATGTATTTTGGTTTCATGTATATGCTCTCTTTCATAAATATAAGCGTATGATATTAAACTCAAACTAGTAATAAATGATGGAGTATTAGTAAAATGTTTTAATGTGAAATTTAACATATTTCATAATCAATGATAGAAAAAGAATGTATGTCTTCTTTAAAGAAAAAAATGTGACATGCCTTTTTAATTTTTAGTCTTTTAGAAAGTATACCTATTTAGCTTTAATTCATTTGCATGTATACTCTTTTAATTTTGAGTCATTTGCAAGTACACCCTTTCAACTTACGAATAAAGAGTCAATAAAAAGAAGCCATGTATATTAGTAGTCATATATAAGTCATGTGACTATTAAATTTAAAGGTAAAAGGATGGAATAGGTTTGCTTGCACTATTTTGATTCTTGAAGGGTTATACTTAATGACTTTTATAGTTGAAGAAATGTACTTGCAACTAACTTAAAGAGGTGTGTAAGCATTTTTCCCTTTTTTATGAGGAGGCTTGCATATTTTAAACCAAGCATGGGACAGCCAGATCACAATTTTTTGACTTTATTACATATTTGATGTTCATAGTTTTTAGAATAAAGCAATTTGGTCCCTCTATTTTAAATTTGAGCAATGTCATTTAAAAAGTTTCAAGGTAACAGCAATTGAACTTAATCATTAACAACCTATTACACTAGTAGATAGAATATACTAACATGTAAATACTTTTAATAATGTAGCAATATGTGGCACATACTAAAGATTACATGCACACACTTTCATAAGGTGGAAGATCATGTGATTGTAACCATCCCTAAATTTCTCCATGTTTCTCCCAATTACCAGATTATTGGTGTCTAATTTTGTTCCTAATTTGTAACTTACACAACACGGGGAAAGGGGACGAGCTCCATCACTTCAAACTTGGAGTTGATATAGCAGCATTTACTTTGTGACTTCTCTTCCATAAAAGCCTTTCTCACTAATCTCAATCGTGTAAAACTTGAAGACCCATTATCAAACTTTGATTTCAGCTACTATGTTTTAGGATATAGCTTTTGTATATACTTTCATTAAAGCCTCTAAATTTGAAGCAAACAAGGAACTTGTTGGTCTCAATTCTCCAAAGGATTTTAATTTTATCTCAAGTAGCAACTCAAAGGAAACCCACAACTGCTATTCCCCGTAATTATTAGTGTTTGGTAAAAAGAAATCAAAATGTGATAAGACAAGGCAATAGAGGAGTTTAGTGGAGGTTGACGGGCAATTTTATAATGGAGATATGTGACCTAACTAGAAAAGAGACCCCAGTTTGGCTTGGTACATTTGATAGTGAAGTCAATCTTATGAAAGCTTATGATTGTGCTAACTTTAGAATGGGGTGTCAGAAAGCTATGTTGAATTTTCCCCTAGAAGTTGGACGGTCTAATCATAAGCTCGACAATTATGGTTGAAAATAGAGATGAGAGAGCAAAGAGGAGCAAAAATTGAAGAAATTTGGATCTCCTAAAAGAATTTCTATTGTAGTGAGAAGCAGCAAAGTTATTAAAAGTCAAGGTCTTGGCAAAGTTGCTTGCAATTTCTTCTCATTCTTCAAGAGGCTTTGATCTAGAACAAATTCATCTTCATTATTGTCTTCATCTTCATTGGCAATGTTGTTTATGTATTGTTGTTAGGGTACAAATGGGGTGAATTTGGGGGATTAAGGGAGGGTTTTGATCACGTGATACTCACTTGATTTGTCACCTCATTTAAGAGTGTTTATGTAGTCATTAGTATGTGCCATGTATTGCCACATTATTAAGTGTTTACATGTCATCACACTCCATCTGCTAGTGTGATGAACTGTTAATGATTGGACTCAATTGTTGATAGTCTGAAATTTTTTAGATGATATTGTTCATATTAAAAGTGGAGAGACCAAATTATTTTATTTTAAGGCAAAATACATATAACCACTTATACTTTACCTCATGTGCAAAAAACCCTTTATACTTTTAATTGCACCAAATAAAACCTTACACTTTGCACATTGTGCAAATCAAATTCTTTGTTTAGATTTGTTTGTTCCTTCATTACTATTATAGAACACAAGTCATTCATAGGTCGTTTGCCACAAAACCTATCCCCAAATCAAAGCCACTAATACTCATGACCTTCCCTTTTCATACATTGCACCAGAGGAAAGGCAAAAGCTTCATTGTATATGTGACTAGGCCACGATGGGTGAGATTTTACCTTTGCCCACACCATATCAACCACTTTAAACCCATATCCTAGATCCCTCAACACTCCATTCTCACTTTGCCATTTCTCTCAACAGCCACACAATCATCAAAATTGAATAACAAAGATTGGCTCTCAAATCCAGTATTTTTCTTTGCATCCATTTGTCCACCAAACAAATGCTCCTCTCAATTATATTGAACAGGATACTGACCTCTATGGTCCTAGATATGCTCAATTTAGGCCTCAAATCTATTGATCGGCTCATCAAACCAAACATTAGTTGATGTATCACACTTAACCCAAAAGTCTATGGATCCTACACCATCACCTACCTATCCACCATCACTATTTGAACAAACCCTAACCCTAAAATCTTTCGTCAAACTAACCACTACCTCCTCATATTTCCCATTTTGAGGAAGTCTAACATCAACCTTGCTTACTGGAGCTCCTATACCAAGCTCTGATGAAGAATTCCCAACTTCATTGGCAAGTTTGAGGTTCAAACACTTGTCATTAAAATTATTGACACCAACTATAGTTCGATGGTGAACAACCTGCATTCTGTAACAATAATGAAGAAACAAATGATTTCAAATAGAAGGGGATGATTTGCATAATGTGCAAAATGTAAAAATTATATTTGATGCAATTGAAAGTGTAAGAAGTCTTTTACATATGAGGTATAGAGCACGGGTTTATAGGTATTTTGTCATTTATTTTATAAATCACAAAGACCAAATATATAATAAAGTTAAATTCTTTGCTCTTAGTATGTAAAGATATGACATATGAGATAAAAAAAAGATAAATATAAGATTAAAAAGAGACTAATAAAAAAATAAGATTCACCAAATAATATATATTAAAAATAAATACATAAAAAGTAACTAAAACTAGACCATAATAATAGAGTATTTAAATTTTTTGAATTTTTTATTCTTTAACATTTTTATTCTTTTATTTTTTATAATTTAATATACAATTTTTATTTTTTATTATTTTTCACATTAAAAACGGAGTATACCAGTAACATGATGGAATCCGACGCAGCCTATTTCCAACCTTGCTCCCGAACCGGTCTGCAATAAACCTGATTGTTTCTCTCTGCCACCGGTTCACTTCACTTACGTTTCTGCCAATCGCTGCCGAATCGTCGCCTTAGCCGCTTTTTCAGTCCACGGCGCCGCTGTAGGTGACGGCCGTAGTTAAACTCCTCTGAACACTCAAATTGTTCTGCATTCATATGTACACGTTCGTGGGTTGCTGGGTTTGTCTGGGCCTAAAGTACTGGCTTTTCTTTTTTTTCTAATGCCCCTGTGGTAATATTAAACCCTGAGTTTTGTATCACATGAGCACGTGTTAGAGCACAAGTTATGCAACCTTAATTTCTGATAAATGAATTCAGATTTCCATTGTTGATTGGAGGGTTTAGAGTGAACCGTGTTAGGACCATACGCAAGCCAGTTCTTGCTAGTTATAAACGTAGACTAGGTGCTCTGGATTTTTTTATCATTATGGTTGATGAGCATAAGTTGTCAAATGTTGAAATTCTTGCTATCGGAAATGTCACTTCTGCTGGCTTGATAAATTTGCTTTGCGTTATAAATGAAGAAGATTTATTGGGGTTTACTTTATGGGTAGGTTGATTTTGGCTAGGGACTGATCATGGATAATGTTTCAAGCTAAGAACTCTTAAGATTTTGGGTCAATTGAAAGGTTTGTAAATGGTTTGCATCGGGTCTTCGAATGGGTGAAGCTTTTGAAATTAACTTCTTTTAGAAAAAGGTAACTAAGATCAAATAGATATCAGAGCGTTATATTAGATTTTTTTAACTGATGCCTAGTAACGAGTAAGAGTCAATGTCTGTAATTCATAATGGCTGGAGTTCAAAAGTTTAAGAGAAGTTTCTGATTTTTCTTATTAATTTTTATCTAGTTTGCATTGCCATGATCCCTATCCAACACTTACAGGTAACTAAGTCTTGTTTGATACCTGTTGCTTGTATTTAGCATGATTGTGTTTGGTTGACCTCTTGAATGGTTAATCTGATTCCTTTCTTAAAGAGAATTAGACTTTGTATTTATTGAATTTAATGCAAACGTGACGAAATCTGCTGGTTGGTTTTCTTCTGGGCAAACATCATCTATATGATCAGAACTTGTTTTATTATGGTGTGTTTTCTTGTAAGTCTTTTGTTCAGTTTTTGACCCTTGCTTCTAATCACAATAGGTTCCTTCTGGATAAAACTATTTGGTAATCTAAAATCTCCCTCTATACCAAGTCCTTTGTTGGACAGTGGTACTTGACAGAATTGATACAAATGACATGTTGCAGATTCATAGAACTCAAAATAGCTCTCTCTCCTTACTTGTGTGTTATGTGTAGTTCTTGTGCTGAAACAGTCCACTTATTTTTGCATTTTATAGCTACTTACGGAATGTAGATTTTAGAGGAGTAGGAAGAGCAGAGTTGTTTTTCTCTCTCTATATTACATTTGAGGTTTTGAACCTCTATATATATACAATTAGATAACAGTCCTAATAATGATAGGACTCTTTTAAAAAATTTGAATTCTATCTACTCTGCTGACTATAGTAATTAAATTACAAAATAACAGAATCTTATCCTAATTAAAGCAAACAATAACAGCTAATTAATGCTAGCTAATAACAGCTAATAAAATTTGAATAATTCTACATTAAGATATCTCAACACGGAATACTCTGTTTGTGGTTCATGGAGAGCTATAGGTGCGTCCTTCTTTTTTGGAGCAATTTCTTATGGTTCATTTCAATGGTTTTGGTAGGAATAAGTAGGCAGAGGTTATCTGGTAGTGTGCAGTTTTTGCTATTCAGATGTGGTCAGCTTGAGCAAAATGATCACGTCTTGAATGGAGCCTCTTTGTCAATAAATTTGTTATTGGATAGGATAGTGTATTTGCCTTCTCTTTAGTATTCATTTCATGGTTATTTCAAGGGAGCTCCATATCTGATATGCAGAGAGATTGGGCAGCTTTGATACACTCTTGATGTTTTGTTTTTCAGTTTTTTTATTCCATGACATGAATTCTACTTGTATTATAGGATATCTTATACACCCCTAATTTTATCTTCAACTTTTCTCTTTAACAATATTTCTTTTTTCCATCCAATAATAAAATGGGAAATCATTTTGTTTAAGTGGTCTCCAATTTCTTCATTGAGCAGTGGTTGTTTTACACCCCATTTGGAAAAATAAAAAAAGACGTGGGAAATGGCAGCTGGTGTAAGAGCCACTGCTTCAGGGCTGGTATTGTCACGCCCTGTCACTTTTGTCACTGGCAATGTCAAAAAGCTTGAAGAAGTTCGCGCCATCTTGGGCCAGTCCATTCCTTTCCAGTCCCTCAAACTTGAATGTAATATTATACTTTCCCCCTTCTTCTCAATTATTTCGTCATTTTTCGAATTGGGGCCATTCCTGTTTTTTCTATTGAATCCTCATTTTGTGTTGATTTTCTCCCCTTTGGTTGTTATCTTTTCCTCACTGTTTTTTTGGTTGCTTGCCTTAGTTTTTTTTTTTTTTTTAATTTTGTATTAATTTTACAGTGCCAGAGTTGCAAGGTGAGCCTGAGGAAATCTCAAAAGAGAAAGCTCGATTGGCTTCTGTTCAGGTGCTCAGTTGCTTTTTTTCTCTCAGACTCCTAAATTTGCATGATTTTAAGTTGGTTTCCTTTATTTCTTTTTTAATTTTTCTCAATTATGTGTGTCAAGGTTAATGGACCTGTACTTGTGGAAGACACATGCCTCTGTTTCAATGCCTTACAGGGTCTTCCAGGTAGTTATAATTTTTCTTACTAATGCTAAAAGCTAACATTATGGAACTTAACAGTGGTTTGGTTTCAATTTTTGAAAATGTTGCAGGGCCTTACATGTAAGTTCTGTTTCACCCTTAATCTGGCTCCTCAGGTGAATTTTATTCTCCTGAATCTCCTCTTGTTTATTATTTGCCATAGGAGTGCTATTTTAATGTATCAGATGTCTCCTATTTTTTCTTGATAGAGAACACAAGAAGCAGCCTATTATTGCTCAAAATGGGTTGAAAATGTATTAAAAAATGTAGACTAAGTATTCTGTACCTATGTTGATATCAAAATTTGATCGAAGTTCTTATTTCCTAGTCCTTAGTGAAAATTTGTGTTATTTGTTAGGGAGAGAAGGAGAGGAAAATTTGTTAGTGAAAATTTGTTAGGGAGAGGAAAAATGAATGTCTCATTAATAGAAACAACTAAGCTGTATGTGGTGGACCAGCTTATAAAGACATAACTATGGCCCAGCTGAAACTTACACACATAACTCTTTAAGCAATGTGTATTCAGCCCAATATGTGGCTATTCAACATATTGCTTTTGGTCATCCATATGCTTCATTTTGGTGGTGTGTTTTTATGTTACTGAATGAGTTTAGGTCCATTTTCTTTATATTTTATTATTCATAGACTCACTCCTTCAAATTCGACTGATTTCAACTCTAAGGTTATAGCAACAATTAGATCCTTTCAAAGGTTTGGACTTAGGAGAGAAAATTATGTTTTGTTGCTTTTGTTTCATTCCATCAAGATTACTCTGATCCTGCTCTATTTTTTTGGGGAGGCAAAGAATAGATACAACTGGCCTTGGGATTATAGTGCTCAAGATATGACTGGGTTTAATGTTGATGAGGTGGAATCTATAGATTAAAAGAATGTGATTGAATGAATTGGCCAGTTTTCAGATGAACCTCATCCTCTCTGGTACTTTGTATGGTGTCGATTAAAAGTTGTAATTCCTAATTGCATGTTTTCTCCTCCATGATCTGTAATCTTCCAATTTACAGTACCATAACATTTATAATTGTTATTTGGTTTGGTTCATCTTTTCTCTCCAAAACCCACATGTTGAGCAGGGATAAAAGTTGGCCTCAGTGATATGATGATGCCAAGGAAGATATCATTTTACTCTTTATAATTCATCTTTCCACTGTATTCTTTCTTCCAATTTTAAGGGATCTTTCTCATATATATGTTTGATATGCCCCCTGTAGTGAATAGTTTTTGAACTATGATTTAATTTGAAAAGTTCATAAAGTTTGTATTTTTACCTAGCTTATTTGGTTTGTGTCGCTAGTTCTGAATATGGAGAAGAAAACAAACTGGTAAAAATTATATGACTATGATTTTATAAAATTTATTTACCCAAAAAATGATAGGCACGGCAATTTCCTTGAAATTATCTAAAGACAAACTTTTTAATAACAAAGATAGAAGTTTCTCATATTCTCGAATAGTTATAGTGATAGATAAAGAGAATGTGAACCCCGTGGGGCGGCATATTGTGTAGAGGGATGTGTCCCCATGTTTGTCCTAAGGCTAAATGCCCAGGATTGATTCTGGGAAGCCACTCATAGTGCCAGGGTTTACCCGCAAGGGTTGAAGCCCCACCCAATAGGGATCAGTCCCATTCACAATGTGTGGGGATACCTTGATAAAAAAATTAAAAAAAAAAAAGATAAAGAGAATGTGATTGGTTCTGTCTCACTGTAAGTGAATGGTTTTCCCTTTGTCTGGGTCTTTAGTTATAGGTACAAATATCAAATGATTTGTACCGTTTAATATATAGTTATACTTTTCCAAAAATATTCACACTTCTTGCTGTTCTAAAGAAATATGTTTGATGCCTTCCTGCACTTTAATGGATCTTTTACATCAATTTTGCACGCAAGGCAATTTTTTCTTATTTATATTCTTCTTTCAAAAGAGGAGCAATCAACAATCATCTTAAATGGTCAGACTTTCTGAGAGTCATTAACAACTTTTACTTTCCTTCCTCATTCTTTTCCTTTAGACCATATGGAATGCTATTAGATCCTTTTTTTTTTTTTTTTTGCTATTAATAAAATCATAGAATTTCTCTAAATTTTCCTTCCCTTTTTCTATTATCATATTATATATGGTTATCTGCTCCATATTTGTAATTTTTCTAATTTATTTTTTAATTATTGTTGCTATTAGATGATGTTTTTATGTGAAAGAAAGCTCCATTTATTATGTAATAATGATACTATAAGGAAGAATATATTTGTAGGTACCTTTGTATCCGTATAATGTGTAGCAGTGAAAATAAAATTGGGAATAGTGTATGTCCAAAAGTTGGCCAAGGCTTGAATCCTTAGGATTTAACTAGCAATGAACCCATAGCAATGCACCAGGTTATATAATATTAAAATATCAATATAATTTTGGATTCTTGGAACAATAACACAATATCCTTCGTGATATCCTTTATTATTGCCTCAATAAGGAATGCCTCAGTTAAGAATTTTCATATGATAACATCCTCATACGTCTAGAACAATATGAAATGTGACTATAGACGAAGTCTACTAGGGGTTAATGAATAATGGATTGACCCAGGACATACTAGTGCAATAGAGCCAAGTTTATCTATGAAATTGTATCAATTTCTGGTCTACTTATGATGATAAGGCTGATTTTAATGTTCCAATGTTATTATGTCTTGTTTGTCTAAGCTTTCCTTGTGGTTTATTACAGGGTAGTATGCCTTCAAATTCCCTTGTTCTTGGGTTGTATTTGGTTTTAAGTATTTGTTGTGGGGTTATTTTTGTAATTTCAGTTCTTGGGGTATTATTGTAATTTGTTTTCTGCTGATGGATGTATTTTGGTTCGGCTGGCTATTTCGAAATGCAATTTTTCGTTCTTTCCTCCTTCTTAGTTTCTTCGAAGCCTTCCTCTTCCCTCTCAACTTTCCTTCTCTTCTCCCGTTACCATAATCTCGCTTCCAACTTGGTATCAGAGCCTCGGTGCTCTCGTCCTAGCTACCGGCAACAGAGGCTCCATCAGATTGTGCCGGTGTCGCTGACACTGGCGATGTGAACGCTGTCTCCGTGATGTTGTAGCGTCGGAATAATTTCTCAGAGACCCAGAAGCGCCGGAACCCATTTCCCCGATGTTTTTCGTGCTGAGTTGTGCATCCAAAGACCAGGTTTGTGCCCTAACTGATGAGCTTGCTCTCGGTAGGAGGATTCTCGGGCTTGCGTGAGATTGTGGCCCGTGCTTGAACCGGTAAGGCTGCTCCTTAGGCATATGAGGTACGACCGGTAGTGGGGCTGACGGAGTGGGTGTGGGTTAGGTAGTGTGGCTTCGTGGGTTGTGTTCTTTTGCCTGAAAGGCCCAACGTAGGTCAGTGCTGGTGAAGACTATCTACTCTGTAATGGCTGCTGTCTGAAATGCCATAGGTGAAAGAGAACCGTAGAGGCTAAGGTTGGTGCTGGTGAAGATTAGTTAAGGGCTTGGTTGAGTTACTTGTCTGAGGTCTGTATTGTATCCAATGTCTGAAGTAGTTAGTGATACTGGAAGTGGAATGAATCAGACTCAGGTCAGTAGAGTAGGGACTTTGGGTGATAACCCCACCCTACAAATGTGCCCAAAAAAACTAGATGGCTCTAATTTTCTGGTTTGGTCAAGATCATGTATGCTTGCCTTGAAGGCCAGGGGCTTGTTTGGTTATGTAAATGGTAAAAAGAAGAAGCCAGCAGAAACTGATCCAACCTTTGACCAATGGGAATCAGACAATAGCCTGGTTATGTCTTGGCTGTTAAATTCAATGGAATATGAGATAGGTAAATCCTATATTTTTCTTGATTCAGCTGCTAAGGTTTGGAGTGCTGTCTCTGAAGCTTACTCTAAGGTTGGCCATGATGCCCTTGTGTTTGAGTTGAGGAAGAAAGTTCATGAAACCAAACAAGGGGAGAAATCTGTGTCACAATACTACAATGAATTGAACAATCTTTGGCAAGAACTGGACTACTATCAAGACTTTCAGGCTGAATGTATTGCAGATGCAACAAAATTCCAACAGTTGAAAGACAAAGAACGGGTCTTCGATTTCCTAGCTGGATTAAACGTAGAATATGATCAGATGAGAGCCCAAGTGCTTGGAAGGGAGCCATTTCCAACCCTGAAGCAATCTTATGCTCATATTCAGCAAGAAGAGAGTAGAAGACGCTCCATGTTGCTACCTATTCCTTGTGATCGATCTGCTCTAGTGGTAAATCCGCCACAAAAGTCAGTCAATTCAGTTGACAAGGACACACTAAAGTGTGACTATTGTGGGAAGATGAGACACACTAGAGATCAATGTTGGAAGTTACATGGAAAGCCTACTAAAGGTCGTGGTGGTAAGAAGGTAGGACCAACCAGACCTCAAGCTCATCTATCTGAGGTATCTTCTACAGAGCCTAGCCACTCAAATGAAAATCTCACGATAGAGGAAGTCCAAACACTAAAAAAGCTGATGGCTAAACTTGAGACTTCACAAGCTTCAAAGGTGGACACTTCATCTTCTAGCTCGAACTTTGCTCACACAGGTAAACCAAGTTTGGCACTTAATGCTTCCACTAGCCGTAAGGCAGATAATTGGATTATTGATTCAGGGGCATCTGATCATATGACCGGAACCCTAAGTCCTTTTTCCTCATACACATTATGTTCTGGGCAAAATACTGTTCGAGTAGCAGACGGTACTTTTTCACAAATAATGGGAAAGGGTTCCATAGTGTGTACCAAGTCTTTAAAGTTATCCTCAGTCTTGCATGGTCCAAATTTTTCAAATAACCTTCTCTCAGTGAGTGCTATCACTAAAGAGTTAAATTGTAAAATTACCTTCTTTCCTTCTTATTGTGTTTTTCAGGAGCTGGAGACGGAGAGAGTGATTGGCTATGGTAAAGTGAAGAACGGGTTATATTTTTTGGAAGACAACTGTAAATCTTCATGTAGCTTGACCTTTCAAAAGAACTCAAAGGAATAAATCATATCACAATTACATAGATGGCATAGACGGCTAGGCCACCCTTCTTTTGTAGTGTTGAAGAAATTGTTTCCAAACTTACATTGTAAATGTGATGAAAAAGATCTTTTTTGTGATATTTGTGAATTGGCCAAGCATACTAGAAACTCTTACCCAGTTGTTGATAATAAAAGTTCAGCTCCTTTTATGACAATTCACTCAGATGTTTGGGGTCCTTGTCGCATTACATCCTTATCTGGCTATAGATGGTTTGTTACCTTTATTGATTGTTTCAGTCGCACTACCTGGGTTTATATGATGCATTCCAAAGGTGAAGTTTTTTCATGCTTCAAAAAATTTCATGCGATGGTATCTACTCAGTTGGATGTGAAAATAAAATTTCTTAGAAGTGACAATGGACTGGAGTACATGAACACTGAATTTCAACAATATCTAGAGACTAATGGGATCATTCATCAAACAAGCTGTGTGAATACTCCAGCCCAAAATGGTGTAGCTGAACGTAAAAATAGACATTTGTTGGAAGTAGCTCGAGCTCTAATGTTTACCATGAGGGTTCCAAAAATGTTTTGGGCTGATGCTGTATTATCTGATGCTTATCTTATCAATAGAATGCCGTTAAGAACTCTTGACTTTAAGTCTCCATTAGAAGTCCTTAAGGGTTCTTCCTCATTCTTAGTTCCACCCAAAGTTTTTGGGTGTGTATGCTTTGTTCATGATCATAGGGTAACTATTGGAAAATTAGATCCCAGAGCTCTCAAATGTGTTTTCATTGGATATTCTCCCACTCAAAAGGGTTACAAGTGCTATCACCCCCCTACACGGAGAGTACTTGTGAGCATGGATGTCACTTTCCAAGAAGATGAAGGTTACTTCCCTTCAGACTCATTACCAATTCAGGGGGAGAAAGGCAATACTCAAAAGGGTAATGAAGAGCCTTTTGTTGTACCCTATGACCTCATACCTTATCAAGTTCAGGGGGAGGAGAGTAATACTCAGGGAAAATCACATTCTGAGGAACAAGAAATGGAGATGAGTGGCCATGAGATGCAAAAGGAGACAGAAATCTTGACTTATTCCCGAAGGAAGAAAAAGCAAGAGGATGTCCAGCAACAAACTCTACCTAGCCAAGAACTCACTCCTGATCCAGTTCCCTCACAAATTGGCTCATCACCCACTTGTAAGTTTACTCCCCACTCATCCATTCAAGTTACTGATAATGATGAGCTTCCAATTGCTATTAGGAAAGGAATCAGGAAATGTACTCAGCATCCAATTTCTAACTTTGTCTCATATGATTCATTATCCTCTTCCTATAAATCATTTATCTCTTCTGTAGCATCTGTGACTGCTCCTCAGGATTGGAGAGAGGCTCTTAATGACCCAAAGTGGAAAGAAGCTATGATAGAGGAGAGGATAGCCCTAAGGAAAAATGACACTTGGGAGCTCACTCAACTTCCAACAGGAAAGAAAGCTGTGGGTTGCAAATGGGTTTTCTCTGTCAAATACAGGGCTGATGGATCAATTGAGAGATACAAAGCTAGACTAGTAGCTAAGGGATTCACACAGACTTATGGGATAGACTATCAAGAAACATTTGCTCCCGTTGCAAAGATGAACTCTATTCGAGTTATTCTATCTTGCGCAGCCAACTTTGGATGGGAATTACAACAACTGGATGTGAAAAATGCTTTTCTCCATGGAGACCTAGAGGAGGAGGTGTATATGGATATTCCTCCAGGTTTTGACTGTAGTAAGACTGCAGGGAAGGTGTGCAAATTGAAGAAGGCTCTATATGGTTTAAAACAGTCACCTCGAGCTTGGTTTGGGAGACTTAGTAAGACGATTGTGAATCTCGGGTATAATCAAAATAATGCAGATCACACCTTATTTGTTAAGCAGTGTGATGGGAGGCTCACTGCCATCATTATATACGTAGATGACATTATTTTGACTGGGAATGATGTGGAAGAAATTAATCAGCTCAAGACATGCCTGGCCAAGGAGTTTGAAATTAAAGACCTGGGAAACTTGCGTTATTTCCTTGGGATTGAAGTTGCCAAGTCGAGTAAGGGTATCTTTATCTATCAGAGAAAATATGCCTTAGATCTCCTTCAAGAAACAGGAATGCTAGGGTGTAAACCAGCTGATTCTCCCCTTATAGAAAATCATCACTTGAAAGGTGGGGATGGGGAAGCAGTGGATCTTGGCAGATACCAAAGGCTGGTTGGCAGATTAATCTATCTCTCTCATACTAGACTAGATATAGCCTATGCTGTAAGCATTGTTAGCAAATTCATGCATGACCCTCGCACCGCTCATCTGGATGCAGTATTTTGTATTTTGAGGTATCTAAAATCTGCCCCTGGGAAAGGGCTTCTATTCTCAAAACATGGACACTCCAAGATAGAGGCCTATGCAGATGCTGATTGGGCAGGGTCAGTTGATGACAGGAGGTCAACATCAGGCTATTGCACCTTTGTTGGAGGAAACCTTGTCACATGGAGAAGTAAGAAACAATCGGTTGTTGCTAGATCCAGTGTTGAAGCTGAATATAGAGCCATGGCCTTGGGAGTCTGTGAAATATTGTGGCTCAGAAGACTGGTCCAAGAGCTAGGAGTTGGTGATGAAGCGCCTCTCAACCTCTATTGTGATAATAAGGCAGCCATCAATATTGCTTACAATCCTGTGCAACATGACAGGACAAAACACATAGAAATAGACAGACACTTCATTAAGGAAAAATTGTCTGAAGGGATCTTAGATCTCCTATTTGTGAAGTCAGAAGATCAACTTGCTGACATCTTTACCAAGGGTCTTCCTAGTAGGAAATTTCACTCGATCACTTGCAAGATGGGCATGAAGGACATTCATTCTCCATCTTGAGGGGGAGTGTTGTGGGGTTATTTTTGTAATTTCAGTTCTTGGGGTATTATTGTAATTTGTTTTTTGCTGATGGATGTATTTTGGTTCGGCTGGCTATTTCGAAATGCAATTTTTCATTCTTTCCTCCTTCTCAGTTTCTTTGAAGCCTTCCTCTTCCCTCTCAACTTTCCTTCTCTTCTCCCGTTACCATAATCTCGCTTCCAACTGTATTGTTATTAGGTCTCATCTGGATGTCCAAATGTTCCTTAAGGTTTATTACAAGGGAGTATCAATCCTTATAGGATAGTTTTTGTTCCTGTGTAGTTTAAGTTATAGGAAATGCATCTAAATGTATATACTGATTTCTTATAGACAGTTTATCAGTTTTATGAATTATAGCAGCAAATTGCTCTCTTTTTGGTTGTGGGATTGAATTAAAAGCAGAGTGTGAATGTGATGCCTAAGGCGCCCTCGGTGTAGTGCTTAGGTTTATTTTCTTGTTCTTATCTTCGACTCTATTTTTCTTAATTTTTTATTCAATTGCCTAGTCACACTCAGGTAGACCTTATTAAAAGTCTTCCAACAAATCCCTATTTGCCTTTTGTTTGAATTTTCTCTAAAACTCATCCATTCCAAATTCCAAATTTCACAGGCACAGTTCGCAGCAGCCAAACAGTCTTCAACTGAACCCTTGAATCCTATCCCAGTTCACCCGTATTCTCACGTACTACTTATGAACTTTCAATCCACCAGTTTTCTGCAATGTATCCACCTGTTAAAACCCTAAACCTAGTTCTTTTATTTCTAACCTTCGGCTGTCCCACATCATGAATTTTATCACATATAAATGGTATAAAACAAAACAATGAAGGGAAAATAAAACTTCTTTTTATCCTGCTTATCAAGCAAACGTGCAGATTGAGCAAAACTTCCCAAAACTGAAAATACAAAATTATATCATGATTGAATTATAATTTCAGTAATGTTAAACAAGAGCTCCTAATGTCACACAATCAATTGGTTTGGAAGACCAGACTTGTAAACTTAAAAGTAACATATGTTATTAACAAGGAAAGGGAGTGATAGAATATAAGAGAGCAAAATGACAGGAAAGAAAACCAAAACCAATATATGTGAAAAGGGGAAATTATTTGCAATGAACCAAAATGAAAAACATGGTTAAAGAAGTCAAAATCAAAATATCCCCAACCCAAATTCACAGCTGACCCTGATAGGAAGTCAAGGATCCTACTGTACTAAGTGGAATACAATGGTGGGGTTTAAGAAGAAAATATGAAGACAACTATCAAGTACTAAAATACTGAATTGCCAACCCCTTCTAAAGATCAAACAGTTCAGGGTGGCGCATGGATTCTCCAAACTTCTCTCTTTTTCAACTTTTTATTTGATTTTAATGTGTAGAAAGATACAGAGATTTATACTCAAATTATACAATGTTTCATGGCTTTGCAAAGGCTTTGGCTGACTATGGTGCGTCATGCTTACATTAGTACTAGATAATAAGAGGAGGATTCTTATATATAATACTGTTGTCTAATAAAAGTGTAATTCGATAAGAATGAAATGTTATAATGTATATAATATGTTGATATATGCCATATGACTTACATTTAACATGAAGTAAAAGACTAAGATGAAAGAATAAATTAAGAGAATTGAAGATACAAAGTGGTGGCTGAGAGATTATGTCTGTAACTAAAAGACAAAAATATGCTGAGTGAAACCATTATTATAGTGATGAGGAGAATACATGTGCATCTGTCAAAAGAAAAATGAAAGAGAGATAAGGAAGAACGTAAAGAGTGCCTTGGTTATAGCAAATAATGTCAATAAGGAATTTTAAAATTTATGATTGTATGTCTCTTTGAAACGAGCATGAAGGTGCAAGTGATTGTATAAAATCCTTAAATATAACATTTAAGCATTTGCCTTGCTGATAAAGTTCAGCATACTTTTTTTGGTGTTTTACTAAATTATCATCTTTCAATTCTGTATATTCTGAGTCATATCTTTGAAGATTTATTGTCCTTTCTCCTTGTTGGTTTTGGTTTCTGTTACATGAAAGAAGTTGCTTTAGGCTCGGTGCTACTCCGAGTTTTCTATTAATTTACTTATTGAAAATGATTGGCAGACCACTGACTAGTGATTTTCGTTACTCCTTTGAATCCGTTTGTTGATTAGAATCCCAATGAAAATTTATAAATGGAGGATATCCCAATCCTTATCTATCTGTTTCCTGCTAAATATACTAAAGGAGAATTTAATACTCACCTTACAATTTGAAATTAAGATGAGTGCTTTTCCTCTGAAGTACTGCAACTGTGATACTTATATTTTTAGTGTCTGATAACTATGGCATTCCCAAGTCCTTGTTAGTGTGGATCTTAAGTTGGTTAGTATCTCTTTTATATATATACAAGCCACAATCTCCTATCTACTGTGGTTATGTTCAATATGCTTCATTCCTCTCACAAAGTTAGTGTATTTGGGTTGGCCCAATCCCAACCTAATTTGATTGCTGGCTCTTCCTCAACATGATTTTGGAGTAGATTCTCATATATGGAGGCCCAGACATCAACTTAGCAAGTGTGCAGTTTATTTTACGTTAATTTGTGGTAGAATGACCAAACTTAGATATATACAAAAAGCAAAAGTAAATTACAGAAGCAAAAATATAGGACCAAACGTGGTGGACTTCTACACTTAATGTAATTTTAGATGTCTCTGTAATATTCTGAACCTTGTAGCTAAACATCTTTGAATAGTATTTCTAATATGTCCTTTTAGATTTGTTTATCTTAATACATATAATTGTTTCTTACAATCAGCTAGTATGAGATACTTTAAAATTATTTTAAGTGTTAGTAACTAACCATTTTTTATGTAATCTCTCATGATCGTTGTCTAACCTGTTAATAAATCATGCAGCAAATGGTTCCTACAGAAGATCGGTCATGAAGGTTGTACCTTAAACATAATTTTGGTAAATTTTCAATTCTACTATTTGGGTGCTAGAATATTTCTCAGGATCTTATTTATCCATTCCTCTGATTTCCAGGTCTCAACAATTTGTTGATGGCATATGATGATAAATCAGCTTATGCTCTATGTGCATTCTCCTTTGCCGTTGGGCCTAATACTGAACCTATCACTTTTATTGGAAAAACTCTGGTATCTGTTTAATTCCTTGTGTTGCTATGTGCCTAAAATCAGATGTGTGTGATTATTGTCTTTAAATTGTCTGTTGACTGGGGTTTGAAATTATATGAATCTCCTTAGGTCATAAAATTACACAGATGACCGATTTTATGCTGGAATAAATTGTTTATGATGAAATGATTCTTGTATTTAATGACTGTTCTTTTTCCCTTATAAAAAAATGTGGTTATTTCGCCAATTTGACCAGATTTTACTTGTGTAATACTTGGAACAGGAGAAATGCTTATATAATTTCACTAACATTAAGATGATGCAAGTATAATCTGCTTTAAAAGTTTCAATTTTAGAGGAACTTTAATCGGTATACCTGGCCTTGAATGAGTTGGGGAATTGGAGAGATTTTAACAGACTAACTCATATTTCTGGCTGGCATGTTAGGGGAAGATTGTTCATCCAAGGGGGCCGAATGATTTTGGATGGGATCCTGTGTTTCAACCTGATGGCTATGAGCAAACGTATTTTCTACCTTTCTTTGATGTTATGCTTTGTTTCAGCAATTGTCTACAGAAGCTAATTCATTTGTGTTTGTTCCTATTGTAGTTACGCGGAGATGCCCAAAGAAGAAAAGAACAAAATCTCTCACCGCTCCAAAGCTCTTGCTCTGGTGAAGTCACATTTTGCTGAAGCTGGATATACTTTTCAGTTGGACAACGTTTGAGAAACTGTGTTTTGTTGCCGTTGTGGTAGAATCTTGGGCTACATGCATTCTGGTGGATGGGATTACACAGTGGAAGCCAAAGTTGGGTCTGTAGTTTGATTGCAACGTGAACTGATGAGAATTATCAGCTGTTTGGATTAGATAACTAAACTAAAAGTTTAATCATGATGGTTTTATCTTTTTTTCTGTCATGGTCCGCAGGTTACTTGTAATAATTATATGATTTTTTGGGACAATTTTATTTTTAATAAGCTAAAATTAATAATTGATAAATAATTATTTGAGTAATTATTAAAATTAATTTTCACAAATTATCTCAAACTAGAATTTTTTTTAAAATTTTTCATCTATTACATAAAATTTTAACTAGATTGGATTTACATTATTTGTGTGCTTTGCTATGGATAAAAATTGTTACGGATATTGGAAAAACGAGAAAATTAAGTACCTGTGGGAAGCAGACTGATTGCGAGAAGCATCAAGTTTCCAGGTGCACATGTATGTGACTTAGGCAGAATTGATTATATAAATTAAATCTAGTTATTGGGTGTAATAATTTTTTATTAGAAATTTTTATCTAAAAGAATGTCTTTTTGAGTATTTTAATTTATAATGTTATGTTTACATTTTTTTAGTCATTTTAATGGAACTATTTACCATTTATATAAACTTTTGTAATTAGAGCTTCAATCATTTTTTTTATATGATCAAATTATCTTAGATGAATTCTTATCAATTATTATGTATATTTGAGTTTTTCATGCCTTGAAATTTGTGAGAATCCATTGTGTAAACCTATCCATACAAATCAAATATTATTAAAATCACATTTGGCATTCCATTACACTGATTTTGCAGGCAAATTAAACAAGTTATTAGGAAGCAATTTAGCAAAATGAATCCCAATAATTAATACACCTTGTTATGTGCAAAGTTGCAAATGCTGCAAGGTCTGATTGGATCATTTATCATTTAGAAGAATGATTGGATTTTGTGGCTGCCAAAATTATGATGGGTTTGCCTATCATGGAATGAAAATAATGAATGGACAGAAACAAAAAAGAAAGTGATACGGGATACCAATAGCGAAAGGCGCATGTTACTAATGGTAAGCAGATGCCTTACGGCTACGTGACTTGTCACTACCCAAAAATAGTACTTATTTTAATTCTAATAAGTATTATATATCATCTCAAATTTTTTCTAAGACTTTTGGATAATCAAAATCAATCTCTTTCAATTGATATATGCTCGTTTGGGTTACTTGTGAGTTAAATTGATTTTAGGCAAAATTATTAAAAAAATATATGCATATAAAATATATAGACCAACTTAATAAAATGCATGATAGGAATTTGTTTTTAAAAAAAAAATGACAATTGCTCCATGCAATCATGAATTTTTGCAAATTCTTGGCCAAAATTATAGCACTTTGCATAATTAGCATTGCCCTTGAAGCCTTCCTCCCAATAGAATTCTGTTAACTTGACCCTTTTGCTTCTACATCAGTTTGGTTCCCAAAGAGCTTTCACGAATTGCTTCATCAGCAGTAGTAGGGTATATTTGACTTGTCCTGAAGGCCTCTAATCGTCAAGGTGTGGTACCAATTAGGTTGGAAGTGCAGAGTTGGAAAGGCAATAGATTAGGCCTCCAGCTGAGATCCCAAATGCCATGAAGTCGGCCATCAACTTCCCCACATGCCGTATGGGCCCTATCTCACATGCCCGAAGCCGTGTATTGCATACAAACTGACGTGCATTGAACACTCATCAGTGCCTCTCACGTAGCCCTGTCTTTTGCTTTATCTGCAGGCATTTACTAAGCGCCTCCAAAAGGTTGTTAGGGGTAGGACACGCTATATGATCCACTTCATGACAAGAACAAGCATGGCAAGGCAATTGAACTACCGAGTTTGGTTACATCCGTGAGTTCACCTTTTGGAATCAATCACTTATTACCCTATGGAAGTATTAGTCTCATAAAACCCTACTCATAAATATCTCATATAATTAATTGTGAGTATTATATTTGTTAAGTGGGATTTAATAAATTTAATGATTTAAATTATTGAATACTATTTTGGTTTGTGAGATTAAAAGGATTGATTATTTAAAAAGAATATGACATAAGTTGTGGAACAGATTTTACTGCAAAAAATACTGGAAATCATCACTAATCTCGTCCATGACATTGTAGTAAGATGACTGACTAAAAGCCGGAGAAAAATCTCTCCGTAATCTGCAGTTAGCATGACAACTTTTGGGGGGACAACGTGGGTGAAAAGGTGTCATCATGTTAATTAGGAAGATAATGAAAGAGTATCATGTGGGGGGGGGGGCGGGGTCCGGGCATGCACATGAGCGAATCACACATGTTGGTAGAGAAACGAACATTGGCAGATGAGATTAGAGACATACAACCACAATTGGACAACCAAAAAGCAAAGATTACTTCCATTGACAAAGCAAAAAAGCTGAAAAGGTAAAAAGTTAAAAAGAACACCACTACTACTGCTATTCCATCATGATGTTTGATAAAGTTTTTCCATAATTCTATGTTTGACAATCATACTTTTGCTTGTATAATTAACCCGGCAAAACAGAAGAGTAAAATATAGCAAAAGAAGTAAAACGGGCGAGGAAACTTCCCAGCTGATTCAAATCCTATAGAACCGAAAACGACTGAACAGTATGTAAGGACCATGATGGGTAAGGTTGATGAAGTGAGCTGGGAAGGACCGAAGAAAGACAATGGACCACGCTTCTGCACCTGCTCCTCAAATGACTGTTTGTTCTTGCTGAAGCAGGACGAGCCGCTGAGGTTGACCAATAATAGACACACAATGTAGGATGGAAATGGGTATCACAACATATGACTTGTGTAATAAATGTACACTTGTCAAGAATGCAAGACCAAGGAGCTTGAGGGAAAACAATGAAATACAAGATGCTACTGTAGTATGGTAAAACCGAATATCAGACACAGAAAAATCGGGCGGTTTTCTATTATGGCGCCCTTTCACTTGACTTGATGTGCTAGCACGTACGGCCTCCGCGGCAGCCGAGTGCACCAGCCCCAGAAGTCATGGAACCAACCATAGAAGAGGATTTAGCTCCTAAGCTAGATGCCCTGGCATAGCTAGCCGAAGCTCCAGCTCCCGATGGGGTAAAATAGGCACCATTCAACAGCAGATCCCCCTCTGACCTCCAATTCCAACCCTTCCACTCGCTTGCAGCTGTTTCCACTCTCTTAGTGATCTGTCCAAAGGCAGTTTGTCTTCTATCAGTCAGCAATTTCACTCTCTTATTTTTTTCCCGAGACATGATTTAGAGCAGTATAATAATTGATTACAGGACTACGTTACCTCTTTGGCAAAAGGGTTGGCTGGAGCATTGTATCTATTGCCCTGGCTGTTGATAGTGGGGTTTGCACTTCCACCAATGGCATACATCTCCCAGTGAGTGTAGTCATTGTTCACCACGTGGAAATATCCATGTCTACACCTGCAATAATTATATCAATATCTTGTTAGATTAACTCAATCAAATTCAACCTGACCTTACATACTGAACTGGAAAGAAAAGCAGATTAAGCCATTTGCTTAATTCTTTTGGTGCATTTACAGAAATGGTGACTTCATTCAACTTAGGGCCATTGCCGCCAGTGTCTTAAGGAAATGCATTCATTTTCTTTCCAAGAAAACAGGGGGAAAGGGAGAGCAGAGCGGATTTCTTAACAAAAGTGGCATTAAATGTTACCGTGGCATTCTCTGGATAAGTCCCTCTCCAAAATGGTTGTAAGCGATGGTCACTTGCATTTGCTTGTCTCTAGTGTAAGAATCACTGTGGCCCAGCAAAATCACCTATTTTCAAACAATCAAATAACATTGTCAGTCATCCAATAGGAAAAGAGTGCAAGATTAAAATTAGTCGACAAAGAGGAAATGCAGTAAGGCACCTCGTTGTGGTGAGTGAAGTGGTTGTTGGAAATTGTAATGGCAGTTGATCCCATGACAGCATCCACAAGGCCATCAGCACAATGGGACAAAGAATTGTGATCGACCCAAATGTGGCTTGAGCCAAATATGGAGATGGCATCACCGTCAGCCATTGTCCTCCACCCATAGTGTGTGGGGGAGCTCCTCACCATGGCATTGCCTGTGGGTTTGCAGTCATGGATGTGCAGACCGTGAATGATAACATTGGTAACGTACTGGATTGTGATGCACCCTCCATTAGCAATGTGGACATTAGCTCCTCGTCCATCAATGGTCTTGAGGCTGTTCACAATAAGCTCCTGCTTCAACTGTATCACCATGTCTCGCTCGAAGACAATCCAGAGAGGCGTGTCTTGGATGACAGCATGGCGCAGAGTGCCAGGCTTTGGATTAACTGGGTCATCGTCTCTAGGGTCGGTGACAACATAGAACCGACCATCACGACCTCCAATGGCATTTCTACCAAATCCAATGCCACAGTCTGCAAGGCGCTTCCGGTTTTGCTGCCAATTGGGGTCACAACGCCAGCAATCATCAATGGGATTTCCAGTTCCACAGGAGAAAAATCCCAACTTTCTCCTTTCTGTGCTGTTCTGGATGCTCCTGCCATATCAAACACATTGTTTTCCTTTCGCCATTAGTTTCGATTAATATCTTTGCCCATTATACCAGTTCAGTAAGCAGAAACCAATTTCTCAGAGTTCTCATTCCAATTTTCTTTTAACATCAAACTACAAGAAGAGGTGTTCACATTGCAAAATGTGCTACCTGTACAAATTCAATCGCAGTCTTAATAGTTATTGCAGAGTAAAATGCTTGTGATTCCCGTGTTGTGTGGAATGCAAATGCAGACAAAAAGTTCCTGGCATGTTAAGGTAGCAAACAAACAATGACAGAACATGACAAATGAGAACAAATTAAAGGAATTTTTAGTGTAACGGCTAAAAATCCTTGGCGTCATTTTATTATAGATAATATGGTGTATGCTGCTATTATGCTACTAACTGTGTTCACATTCTAAATAATCTGTGTAAAATATTACGAACCAATAAATTAGATGAATTAAATTCAGAACAAAATTAATACCGGCCATATAAAAAAATGAGAAATAATATATTTATATTAAGATAGATATATTTTTATGTTATTTTATAAAATATATAATATTTATCTTTAAACTTAAATAAAATTATAAAATTGATAATAAAATTTATTTATTTTTTATTATATATAATTTAATACATAATTTTAAAAATATAAATAAAATAAAGTTTTAAAAAAATAAATAAAAATTGCACTTGGAAGTAAAACGTATTTACAGAGGCATGTTTTAATGAGCCTTTAAGGTTCGAGACATGATTTATGAGCGCGAAACACGGACGGATCTCAGGATGGGCATGTGATTGAACATGAAAAGGAGGGCGTACGGGAACGTAGCAGAGAAGGAATAGGAAAGTGGCCTCACAGTTTTCCACTTGTTTATAACGGAATTCACAGAAAAGGGCGAGGACAGCAAAGACAATTTGAAATCCCCGAATGGATGGCAGGAAGGAAGTAGGGAGTAATTTGACTGAGAGTGGTTAGTTGGGCTTGTGTTTGGCGTGGGGGCTGATAATGAGGGCCAACAGTTAGCTGTTTTACCTACTAATAAAATTTTATTAAATTTTTATTTAAAATATTTAAATAATTAAATTTATTAAATTTTATAAATTAAATTATAAAATTTAAATGATCTAGGTACCAATTTACATTTATGAACATAAAATAATTTTTCCTCACACCTTATTTTTTACATAAAACTCATATTCTACATTTTACAACCTTTAATTGAAGATATAGGTGGGACTTATATATTGAATATAAAGTGTGAATTTTATGTGAGAAATAAAATGTTCGTATTGCCAATTTGTAAACATTTGATGAGTCTACTTTTATTCAAAAATCAATGCGACCCTACCCCACCCCCACCATCAACCCTATCAGAGAGAGAAAATCAATTCAGCAAATGGATTGAGTAACAGTTATATCACGATATTTCTGGTTCCTAAACCACATGGATATGAAACATGCTTGTTTTTATCTTTAGCTAGCAAAGTTGTTATGAAAAACAAAAGGAGATAGAATTGTTAATAATAAAATTGTACAAAGATAAAATAAACCTACATTTCAACCATGGAAACAACCTCCTCTGGGTTAGCCACAGCTTTCTCATTAGCCTCATCTGCCTCTTTAGCCCTGAAACAATGACAGCACAAACATCATAATTGGATAAACCTCTAATGTAACTCTACCCAGAAATTTGCTATCCATTATCAATTTTTATGGCCTAGACAGATGCACATGAAGTAGGCACTATGACTTATACTATGTTGTTATCTAAAAAAAAAAAAAAAAAATTAAAATAAAATTTAAAATAAAAAAAAAAAGGAATGGTACATGAACATTTGTCGGCAGACTAGAGCGAGTACAAAAATACATCTGTGTGGAAAGAACAGGGATGCACGAAGTACACTGTGGAGACAGCTCAAGGTGGAGGAGAGAGAATCACTGTCTTCGGTAAAAACAGCTAGAGGCATTTTCTAGAGAGAAAGAGAGGGCGAGGCGACTCGTCGGAGGGAGAAACCCCAGATCACAATCATTTCTCCTGTCAGAATGGAATATCGAAAACACCCCCGCCAGCAACATTATAGAAAGAATTTAGGGAGGGTAAGTCATGGAAAAGAATCTCTGAGCGGTTACGGGTACGGTTACGGTTACGGTTACCTTTTCTTGGCAACCATTCAGGTATGGAGTTTTTAGTTCTAGAGGGCAGGGAATCCAAAGAACGACAATAACCGAATAAACGATCCAGATCCAGTGATTCTGATCTCAACGGTTGTGATTCGTTTTAGCGGTTGCAATCTGATTCACACACATGCATCTAACGGGTTCTACAAAGAGGAAAGGCGGATAGAATGGAGGGCTGTGATCAGCTGAAAGTCAAGGAAGCTGAATTTTAACGTTTATGAACTAACCTCGCGGCCATTGATGAGTTGCTCAATCTTTGCAGCTTCTGTGCTTCAACATTCCTACAAAAAATTACACAAAAAGAAAAATTAAGAACAGTGGGTACATGTGTGTACGGAGCATTTAAGATCTCTCTGTCTTTGAATGTGAAATCCAACGACGCCATTAAAGCTCTGCGAGCTTTCTCTCTCTTGCTCTGCTTTGTTTTTTTTTTTTTTTTTTTCCTAAAGGAATAGATCGAGAATGAAGTGGTCCAGAGGAGGAAGAGGAAAAAGGAAACCACTAAAAGCAGAGCGAGAATGCATTTATTTCAGCCACATCGATCCTAATCTACCTCAATTAGGAGCTAAAAATTGAATTCCGTTAGAGCTAGTAGCCACTAAAGAACTTCCCCCTAAACTTTCCCACGAAAATCAAACAATGTAGGCCAATTTCATGACCCAAATCCCAGAAACTGAACAATTTTAGTTTCACCGAACCAATTCTGAGCAATAGAAAGGGTCACTCCGATTCACAGTTCATGAAGAAACAGAGCAAGTACAGATATATACCTAAGCTCAGAGATCTGTGCTCTGGCCATGGCTCCAACGAACAGCATTGCAAAAACCAGCATCAAAACATTGACCCATCTCCCAGATGCCGCCATTGCCGTTAATTCGAGTTTGCTGTACACTGGGTTCTTCTCCACCTGAATTTCTCTCTATCTTTGGCAATGTCTCTGTGTTCCCCTGTTTCTCTCGCAATGTAGGAACAAAGAGAGAAAGCAAAGGAAAAAGCGAAAGAGAGAGAGAGAGAGAATGGCAGAGAAAAAAAGCTAAGCGAAGAAGAAGAGAGGAGTGGACTCCAAAGAACATCTTCCAACATAACGGCCCTTTATAGAACGAGAGTAGACAAAAACCTCAAACGCCCATTTTAACGCCGTTAGCCAACGAATCGTTTTTTTGGCATTTTGCCTCACGCCATCGTCCTCCGACAACTCACGCCGTTACTCAACAAAGTTCGTTTCTTTCATTCTCCCGTCACCTTCCTTTAGTTTTCTTACTTTTTAACCTTTCAACCCTCCGTCCCTCAAATGCTTCTCCGTGGCACGTGCACACCGTCGATTGTCACGTGCCATCTCAATATCTCCTGTTTTATTACCCAACCAAGATAAACAAACGCTTGGGTTCCCCGTGGGGCAATTCCGTAACAGAGAAACGTTCCCGTGGAGTTGGGACCGTACGAACGGAATAATCAGAAGCAGAGATCACGGTTTCCCGCTGATTTTCCGGCGACGAAGAAAGTTAGAGGATAAAGGAAAATAAATAAATAAATAAATTTAATATATTTTTATATTATATGGATGGATTCCACGGAACGGTACGCCCACGGCGCTAATCACGGCGCTTGCCATTTTTTCAAAGTAATTTGACCACTGTTCATCAGCAGGATTCAACCGACAGGAACAAATGTTCCAGCCTGTTTTATTTTATATATCATTCTTTATATACAATTTTCTGTCAGTTATATAATAATATTAATTAGCAATTGATTTATTTCTTATTTTATATCTATTTTTTAATATTTTCTGTAATTTTAAATACTTTTTTTAAAATCTCTTACTTTATTCACTCTCACCCGAGTGCTGCTTAATTACTTCCATATGTCTCTGCAAACTTTATCTTCAAATTGTATACACAGCATAGTAATGACATTTTTCTCTTTTTATTTTTTTAAAGAAATAATTTAATCCTTTAATTTTTAAATTAAATAATTTTATTATTTTATAAACATAATTGAGATAATTTAATATTTAACCTATTAAATTTTTTTTAATACCACATAATTCATTAGTAAAGACATGATCTTTATTTTTGTCATTTAATACCATGTGTTTATTATGTGAATTAATTTTTTTTATTAAAATTAATTGAGATGCATAAAATTAAAATTAATATTTGACAAAAGAAAAGATAACTTTACATATAAATGATTAGTATTAAAATTTTTAAAATAAAAATAAAATTTAAGTCATTATTAACTAGTACATCACCCTAAGAGAGGAAAATTTAATAATTAAGAGATTAACTTATTTCAATTATATTTATAAAATTATAAAATTATTTTAATTATACTTATAAAAAGATTAAATTATTCTAATTATATTAGTAAAAAACTTGCCCAACTTAATCAAAAATTAAGAGTTTAAATTGTTTTTTAAAAAAATAAATGGAGCAAAAGCACTCTTAATGCCAACAAAGAGTAACGAAGTAATAGGCTGCTAAAATTTTCTTCCTTGTAATATATTTGTTTATGTGAGCACAATTATTGGTGAAGGACTTCAATTTTGATAAGTATCAATATTGTGAATGGGCTTTCATACAGGTTCACATCCATTACCAACCATCAACTGTCTCTCACATTTTAAAAAACATTAAATCTAATATATATATATATATATATATGGAGAGAGAGAGAGAGAGAGAGAGAGAGAGAGAGAGAGAGAGAGAGAGAGAGAGCTAGGAGTACGGGTTATGAGTGATTCTGTTATTCTCTCTCTGAGAAAACAAAGTGAAAAGAATGTCCAATACAAACAAAGGTTGATGAGGAAATCATTCCACAATCCATGCCACATGTCTCTCAATCTTTTTCTTTTAATTTCTGTTGATGTCGGTTGGGAAGCTTTGAGGAGATTGAAATTGGAGTCAAAAGCTGATGATGGAACAACGTGCATGCTAGCTAAACCAAAACTAGGTAACACTTAATCAAGGACCTGCATGTTATATTTCAGATTTCACGTACAAAATTTCATGTACCTTTCAACCCCAAGATTTATGGATCCAAATTTTTTATTTTAAATTATTAAATTTTATATATTAAATTATAATATTCATTAAATTTAATAATTTACACTTAATTTTATAAGCTATTTATAAAAAAGGCTGATGGGTTTACAATTTCCAATCCCATAATACACTCATATACACTTATCACACATTTACTTTTATTTCTATTTATAAATTATTTATTTTTAAAGAAAAATAATAAAAATAGGAAAAAAAAAACTGTTAACCTATTTATGGATGAATCATTGCTTCTTGTTAGCAAACTGGCTTGCATTTGCAGATAACGCGGTTGGACTAAAAATATGTCAAATTCCGAACTTAGTCAAAAGCATGTACTTGAAAAATGATATGCAAACATATAATAATGCATTTTCTGTTTTTCAATAAAATATTTATTAATTGTTGGAGTTCTTCTTGTTCTTCTTTCTTGCCACTTTCTTGTGAGGAAAAAAAGAATTCTATTTATGTCTTTGCTTTGGAAGCCTACTCATAAATTTTTATGCACCTAATAAATACTCTAATTCATTGGAGGGTACTTAAATTTATTACTACACAAATTTTTATTCACATCAACAACCATATCTAACCTCTCTGCACTTCCTAACTATATAACATAATAATCTTTTGAATAATAAGATGTAAGAAACTTAATCAAAATGAATATATAGTACAAAGCATTTAACTTTGGAGATTGATACAGTAAAAGTGGACTGTATTTCAAGTTATTTTAAGGTAAATTATATATTCAGAATTCGATTTTGAAGTCATTCACTTGAGATTAGACAAAACAATTCTATTCTATGCCTTGAACGGGAATTATTCCCACTCAAAAAGAAATAACATTTCAAAAAAATATATAAAATGCAAAGCATTTATTTGCTATTTAATTCTCAACATATCATATAGTTAAATTACAGTTTCTTACATACTTAATAATATAATTAATTAATCTTTAAAATTCTAAATCTAAAGGAGAAATTTCTAAAAATATAATTTTTGGGATTAATTGTGAAAACAAAAAAATGTTGTCTTGTCGGGACACGTGTTTGTTTGTGGAATTTCTAAAATGAAAATATAAAAGAAATGTTTATAAGTTTTGGAACACTTCACAATTACCTTTTCGGGGGCACGATTATGGTGCCATGCAACCACCCAGTGGCTTCCATAATGGCAAAGCCCCACGCCTGTGGAGGAAGGACATGCTATTCGCCCTCCGCCATGACCATTTTACCCTCTTCGTCATCACCGTGTGTACCCTAAGGTACGCGCAGCATGATGATCAGCTGCAAGGAGGACCATTCATTAGGTGCACCAATGTTCTACCTCGCATCGCTTGGGTTGGTTTGGTCATCACCCTTTGACTTTTTGAGTTAAGAAGTTTAACCCAATCATTCTTTTTTTTTTTTTCTTTTTAAAAAAAGTAAACCTATGGAAACCATATTTTGTTTTATGAACACATTGCATCCTTAAAGAGCTTGGTGTTTAGCATTTTTTTTTTTTATAGGATATGATTCCAAATTTCATTATCTTAAATATTGTTAAATCATCTTATTTTTTCATTATCTTTTAATTTATTTTTTAGAAAAATTTTAATAATATAAAAACTTTGTCACTTTAGTGAAAATTTGCAATGAATTCTAGATTTAGTAAATTTTTTTTGTAAACTTTTGATGACAGAGGTTAAATAGTTTAATATATAAAATTTAATAAATTTAATAATATAAATTTTTTTAATAATATTTTTGGAAGTTTCAATCAGAATAGAGAAACATTGATGAACACCTATTGTTTTTAAAAAAGGAAAACTATATGTACATATAATTTTGTACACTATATATACATAAGCAAAAATAGATTAAAAAAAGAAGGAAAATAAAGATATGAAAGGATATAAAAGAATATATAGAATCTATACCTCTAATAAGAATATTTATATAACATGACCCTCTAAAAAAATATTGAGAATCATGTCTTAGGTGGTTGTTTGGTATGTTAGAGTGGACCACCAAAATGTTCCCTCTTTGATTGGTTTCAATCAAGGGTTTGTTGAAGATAGTTGGGTCAATAAATGATGGGGGAGATGATAGAAGGAGCCCCACAAGAGTGTGATGAAGCATGAAGTAATTTGATGCTTGACATACACGCAACAAAGGAGGAGGAAGGTGAGTGAGAGCGCAATATAAGGGGATTTGTAGACAAAATATTGACACAGTGCATGGCCCTGCCTCAAAGTGTGCTTAATTAGGAATGGTCTCTGCTGAAAGCGGTTGTTTGCTCTAACAAGAAACATGAAAAAGGGTCTTACTTAAGTTTCCATACATCATTTGCGTTGCAGTCATCTTTTTTTGCTTTTGGGGTTATAAGTTGTAGTAAAGAATAAAAAGAATGTTGAGTAGTGAAAGGAAGAGGGTAAATCTTATTCCAAAGAACGGTCAAAGAAGCCACACTGACTCCCAAATCTCAGTGTGGACTTCTATGTAGTGCATAAAGTAAAAGTATTATTTTTAAAGTTATAAATTTTATATATTATTTTATATTTTTATATTTTTTTTAATTTATTTATATATATAATACGTAAAATTCTATGTACATATTATTTTTCTAAGAGTGTAACCCATACACTACTTATCCAAAAATGAATTTTGTGTAGTTTAAAATTTATTATTTCAGCAATTTTTTAAATTTTGAGAGAATAGAACCTGTCGTTGTTTGTTATAGAATTTACATTTTTTTTACTTTATTGTTAAATACTTAAATATTCTTTTTTTTAAATCATTTCTTTTTTCAATTTTTGTAAGTATTCTCACACTTAAATATGAGACTAATCCTTATTTGAGGAGGAGTTATAAATGTTATTCTTATACTAATATTAAAAATAAAAAATTAAATCTTAACACATTAATACCAAATCTTCTTAAAATACAATTAATTTTTGCTAAAACAACACCTTATTAATGACTCTAAAACCATCTCTAGCTACAAAGATCCCAAATCACAACAAACTTAAAAAGGAAATCATAAATGTACATATCCAAAGGTTCCCCAATGTTCAAATGTTCTCTCTCTCTCTCTCTCTCTCTCTCTCTCTCTCTCTCTCTCTCTCTCTCTCTCTCTCTCTCTCTCTCTCTTATAGGATTTGATATATGTATAATATTTGATAACACTTTAATGGATTTAGAAAAATCAATTTTATTATTCTAACAAATAAATTAAAAATAAATATTATATTAGTTTACCATTATCGAACTTATGAAATTTACATAATTATAAATGTGTGATTAAGTTTGAAATATATATTACTTTAGCTTTTAAATTTAACAATGGATTAAAAATACTTTTAAATTAATGTAAAAATCAAGGAGAATGTTTGCATAATGCAAACTTTCATTCTAATAATAATTTTTCTAAAAAATTTACATCGTAAAAGATTAATTATCATTTCTTGATAAATTGTAGTTGTGAAGATTAAAACAGGAGAAAAAGGAAACGTAAATGAAAAAAAAAAAAAAACTACCTGTGAGGATGGAACTCACTGCAACCATCCACAACCAAAAGACCATAAATAGACAAGTTTATAGGATTTTGACTCCAGAGATCACCGGCAATGTCAAAAGTGTAGTTTACGTGATTTTTTTTTTTGGTACTCATACCGACAGCTTTATGTGTAAATAACGCAACTCGAAATCATTGCCGAAATTGTTTTTACTTTCCATATATTCCAATTAATTAATCTAATTAAAGCAGTTTAAATTATATCTATCTCATGTCCAAAAAAAGTGTAAAATATTGCATCACTTTACAAAAATGCCCAAGCAAACGAAATTTCATGGCCAATTTAAGAACATAATTTGTTAGAAAATATGATAAAAGAAAAATAGAGAGAGATGGAATTGCTGACCATATTAAAACATCTAACACTTCAATTTAGAGAAAATATCATATAATTCATGCATTTTCTTTTGAAATTTTTAACTGAAGCTGGATTGAAAGAAAATTAAGAAAGAAAATGATTCAATTATATTTGTCAAAAATTAAATTTGATTATCTTCTCTGAAAAGAGAAATTACCCATGTGCACAAATAAAAAAAACAAATGAGAAAAAAAGAGGTGTGAGTATAAAAGGATATAGAGAATGTATATAGAGTTATTGTATGTAAATATTAGTGTTTCTACAAATAAAAAAAAAAAAAAAGCCAAACACCATTTATATTATATATTATAATCAATTTTAATTGCAGATATATTCTTAAACAATTTTAATGTATATAGACCTTAAGAATTACATTATGTTGCATGAAGGCATAATTATAAAAGGATTGGATTTTGCAAAAGTCAAATTTAAACTATTTTTAATTAAATCTATGTGTATTACAGTAATAAAGCTGAAAATTAAGGATTGTGAAAGGTCAACACCAATTTTAAATGGCACATCACCATCACTTTTGTGGTTATTTCCGTTACCCCCTTTAAGAGCAATCAATTTAATTACCTTTAATTAAGAGAGATACATATAATAACCTGCATAAATTCACACATCACATCATATTACTAAGTAATGAATAAGCCTACTTTTGATTTATTAAACATCCTATTTTTTTTAATCACCAACAAAAAATCCTATTTTTTTCTTTTTCTTTTTCTTTTTTTTTTTAGCCTATTGTGATATTATTAACATAATCACCAAATAGTACTATTTTATACCATATCTTATAAATGCAATGAAGTGTTATTAAAGATTGATAAATACATAACACTCTAAAAATTATTAATATTTTACAATTTTGTAACCTTGAATTTAACATAATTATATTTCTCGCATGAAGTCTTATCTATGAGTTAGGATTGGCATCTCTTGACTTTAAAATCCAAATTAGAAGTTGGATTTAGAAATAGAAAGAAAAAGAGGGAAAATATATGAGAAAATAAAATACAACGCATAGAGAGATCACTCACTATTCTTTCTGTTTCTATCAAAATTATAAAGCCAGAAAATTTTCAAAATTAAAGAATTTAAATATTTATGAGTTGATATCAAACCTATGCACTGCAGCCACTGCTTGTTTTATGAATTGGTTGGTATTTCATTATCAATTAAAGACAGAATATTTGTAATTTATTATCAATTAATTTATTACTTTAATTATTAAAGTTTTAGTTTATACTAATAAAAAAGGAAAACTATAATTTATACGGATCATATTCTCCCTGAAATTGTTGAAATAACAACAAAATTATTTATTGCTTGTAATTTCCTTCTTATGTTTTCTTTTGTAGTTTTAAGTTTGATGAATTAATAATCAACGCTCCTGTTTAGAAACTGATCGTACTCATTTACAGTAGCCTATAATTAATTAGCTTCCACTTCAGTTGTTGAAGAATATTTTGCTCTATTTATGAGATTTTTATTTTTATAATGTAAATTTTATAAAATTTTTATTCAAAAATTTAAATTATTAAACTTATTAAATTTTATAATTCGGATTGTACAATCCAATAAAACTAATAATCATACATAAATTTTGGAAAAATTTGTTTACACCTATTAATAGAATAACTCTACCCCTATTTTATACTTCAGGAAGCAATTGTTTGTGTATAAAGATAGAATTATCTGTTCTTATATTTTTATTTTTATATAATTTTTATAAATTTTAATTAATTATTAGATTAAATTACAACATTAATCCTATCACATAATATAACTATTTGAATAATCATTCAAACATTATTTCAATATAAGTGAGTGCAACCCTTCCTTACAACAACTCTGAACAGTGACTTTTTATAACTTTCACAATTTTATTTATAAAATTTAATAAATATAATAATTTAAATATCTTTAAAATAAATATAATATAACAATACATGAATAAAAATAAATAGAATGTAACTGCAATTTCCGTTTTTCTCTAAAGCTTTATCTATGTTCACAAAAGTAATTTATAAAATTCATTATAATTTAAGAAATAATTCAACAATGATAATGCCGACCAGAATTGACTTATCAATGTAGATAATACGCATGTGAGAGGCGAAATAAATTTCAGAAACATTTTTGTTTCAAGAGAGCAACATACATTTCACATCATTAAAAGGGGAAGTCAAGTACAAAAGCAACATACATTTTATGTATACAGAACATACACCTTAAAAGTTAGCCCCACATGTTCCCAACCACATTACCAAATTCCAAATGCACATGGGATGAATGAATGAATGTCATCCTGAACCTTTTCCAGTTGGTGTGCAAATATTTGTCACCACTAAAACTCAATTTGACTAATTTATTTCGGGAATATTAATTTTGTGTGTTCTTGGTTCAATTTGGTAAAGTGGAATGATTGGATTAGAACAGAAGTATGGGTTTTAGTATGAAAGATAGGATCGTCCGATTTGGCAGATACAGACCAAGCATGTGAGCACCATGTGCATGGGGTATTTCTAATTGGTGACCACCATTCCCACAAGCCTCAAGATGCTTTCACACTAATTCCTTTCATACTACCCTTACACATGCAACCATAAAGACTTTGAATGGCTTAAGAGTCTACTCAACCAGCATTGCCTAATCTATCAGTTACATTTCACCATTAGAAAACGATATACTCCCCCTGCCCAGATTCTCTATCAGCAATAGATAAAGGAATGTATAGAATAGAACATTTACAGATAATCAGGGCCTACCAAGTATATCAGCATGACCACTCAATGCTCTGTTTTGACCCTCACATCTCCATTTGGTAATGCACTTTGTGCTTGTGCAAGACGTTTCGACTCCTGCATAGATAAGACAGGCTTAAGATTTATGCTAATGAATAACCAAAAACAAATTAATTTTTAATGGTCATGAACAAAATCTATTTTGACATTTCATTGGCTTATAAATTTAAGATTGCAAATACTTATTTTAAAAAGTGAGAGAAGCATCAAATTACATCAAAAGTGAGATTTCAGGCCAGCAAATAAATTTCTTCTTGGTAAGGAGTCAAATAGAAGGATTTGCCTAGTTTGCAAAGTTATACCAAGTGAAAGCTTGACCACATAGCATAAGATTTTGGTCCTTAATAGCATGTTAGGAGTCAAAAATAGAAAATTTGACATGTCATAAATCAAGGATTAGGTGGTAATAGCTGAAAAATGAATAATAGTTGGTATTTCGAATAAAGCTGATGAAAGAAAGAATTTGGAAGATACAAGCAAACGCCAACCTTATGTTGAAAGAGATGGTTAATGAGCTTCAGAGGGTAGCTAAAACATTTTTTGGTAATCCAAAAAATTTGGTCATGAAGGTAAAGAACGATGGTGGTAGAATGAAAGTGAAGAAGAGAATAAATTTAAAAAGCAATGTTTCAAAGCATTACAACTTTGTAACAATGTTCAAAATTGATAAAAGTATCGAATAAACAAAATTTAGACAAAGAAAGTAATTAGTGAAACGAGACCTAAAACTTCTGAGGGGTTATACTAAGTTATAGAAACTAAATATGGAAAATACCATGTATACAAACTTGCTAAAAGAAGGAAAAGGAAAAAAAAAAGAAAGAACAAGAGATTTAAACAAAAAGGCATTAAGAATGAAGATAGAAAAGTTTTAATAGTAATGGAATTTCTCAGTTTGGAAGTTAGTCCCTGAACCAATTTCCCATTTATAACATCAACCCGCCATTTCTACGGAAGAAGACTTGACTTACAAAACACAAATACAAGGCGATTCCTAGTTAACTTCCACGAGTCTAATTACATGGCAGTAGAATTTTTCTATAACATATTACCTAATCAAAGGGTATATGGAGTCAAATTTAACAAGAGCAATGGAGATGAAGTTAATTGTAAATTGAACATATGGAGATAAGCCTTGGAATCAAAAGGTTTTTGTTTAAGCGAGAGTACAACAGAATATATAGAATGTAAATTTAGCAAGAAATAAGCAAACAATCATTTAAAAATAAAAATTAGAAAGCATAGTATACCATAAATTTCCAAATTTCGGTATTATATATCGATGTTACAAAGTAATAGAGAAATTAATTAGGATGTCATATACAGGATTCAAGCTGGGTGAATGAAATGTTGAAACACCTCAGAGATCATTTGTGATCGCAAAATATTTAACGAACTTAAAAGGAAGTTTTACCAAATTGTTATTAAACTAACTATGCTCTAAAGTAGTGAATGCTGAACTCTGAAAGGTTAATATGAACAAAAAATGAGAGTGTTAGTGACGAGAATGTTGAGATAGATAAGTAGACATATAAGAAAAGACAAATTTGAAATGATTGTATTCGTGAAAAAATTAGTGTGACACCTAGTAAAGAAAAAATAATTAAAACTTGATTATAGTGATTTTGGCATATGCAAAGTAGACTACAAGAGACTTTTGTGAAAAAAATTGATCAAATGATTTTTAATCTAATGAAAAGACGTAACGGAAGACAAAAAGAGACATTTGGAGAGGTTATTAAAAGAGACCTTTGACTAAACAGTATTTTCGAAAAATTTAGTTTTGAATAGAATTTTATCGCAGTGTTTAATTTATGTAGCTAACCCCACCTAATATGATAAGGCTATGTCTTTTGTTATTGTATATTACCCAATCAACCATGTAACATTTCTGCAAATGCCTTAAAAACATGAAAAAAGATAGATGATGTCAACCGAGCTTTGTCCGACGTATGAAGTGTAATAAAAAAGGAAAATACTAGCAAGCATATCACATCATCGATACAGTTATAGATTACAAAAAAGAATGTGATAAGAACGCACATACTAAATTTGATTTAATATCATACAGAATATCTGGCACAACCGAAAACCTAGGGAACGGATTGAAACCTAGCTTAAATTGCATGAAGCAAGATAACACTTGCAAAGAATTCAATTGGAAAAGTCACCATCACAGAACTCAGCCGCCAGGTATGTGGTGCTAGAAAAGTGAGCCCCTTGATGCCTTTGACCAAGCTGAGAACTAGAAGGTTCAGGATAAGTTGATATTGTATTATTCAAATGTTCTAACTTAACTTTTCTAGCTGAGAGAATAAAAGCTAGCTTAACTTTCAATTGGTAACGCTTTCAATGAGTTCATCGTTTATATTCTAAATGTTAGCTTAACCTCACGAGCTGAGAGAACACGAACTTACTTAACTATCAAATGGCAACTTTTCCAATTGATGATATGTGATCATTATTTCATTCTGTTTCTTTGATTAATCAATATATTCATTCAAAAGGGGAGATGCAGCCGGCTATCTTTAATCAGACTCACAAAAACCAGAAGAATCAGAAAACAACGTAAGATTGGGAGCTGACAGATCTAGTTGTGCAGATCTATTACAACAAAACTAGTACACGAAAAGACATAATTATCTACTACAAACTAACTACACCAAAAGGTTAAGCTATTAAGTATAGACTTACTTAATAATAGTTTTATATTTCTAACACGCTCCTTTACATGAAAACCTTTAGGGTTAAAGTGCGGACAAAACATAGGCTAATCAAACCTTGTGCAGAAACTCAATTTAATGTTTTAAAAATGGAAGCGACAAGAATTAAACTCTGACCATTTAGTCATAAAGGCTATGATATTATATTAAAAACTAATTATCCCCAAAGCTTAAGCTGTTAAGTAGAGACTTAAGAATAATTTTATATCTCTAAAATTATCCAACAAAGATATAAAAAATGAAAACAAATAACAGATCAACAAACAAACTTAAACTACTCCTTCAGAATGCAGCACATTCTTTGCCAGTTGCCAATTGATCAGCACGTGAGAAGAATAGATCAATAATTTGGGAAATGATTCTGGATCTCATATTTCTTGATACACAAATATAGTTCAATAAACAAGTTTCAGAAAATGCAAACAGTAACTGCAGCTTCCGCCTCTCCTAAACGTCACGTTAATTTGCCCATTACAGAAATAAAATTACAATCAAATCAGCTTAAATCCCGACAAAGGGATTAATCTAAAAACAATATCAAATACATCGACATGGGGAAATGTTTGACTTCAATTCCAATCCAAGAAAACTTAATGCACAAATCATATAAATTGAAGTACATCTTCAAACATAGGGTTTAAACAAGCATTAATCATCATAAATCCCAATCATATACAAGAGTACAATTTTTCACTTCCTTTTCAAGAAAGTCTTATTCTGATTCCATCTTGACTTCAAGGAAGGAAAGATGAGGAAAAAAAAAAAGGTAATATTCTTTGTTAAACTCTGGCCAGCTATTATCAACAGCATTATTGGCACTCAGAATGTGTGGGCTAACCGGGGTCAATTATGCTTGAGCCAATTGCGAGGCTTCAATGAGTTGACATGGATGGACAGTGGGTGGTTACTAAATTTCTCTTTTTTTAAATAAAAAAAGAAAGTGAGCTGACTCGCATGTTAGTGTGTCAAAACACTAGTATTAAATGATCCATAAACAGTGTTGGGGCCTAATCCTAATTATTAAGTCCAATTTGAGCTGCGAGTTTGCTCAGCCTCGCTCATTTCTCCTGTCTAACCCCATCAGTGAGAGACCATAAAACATCTTTGATTAATATGCAAGTATATATCTACTATCCTTTTGCATCTCCAACCTTATACAGCAGCACATGATTCGTTCCAAACAAAGTTCACATGCAGATTCTCTTCTTTTCTTTTTTTCTTTTTTAATTTCTTTATGCAGAACTTTATATTCAATGAATCTTCTTAGCCTCTACTCTTACTGTATCTAATAACCTTTCTTCTTTATCTATCCCACTAAACAAGGTTTCAAACTACAAATTAACCATACATAACAAGTTAGTTTTTAAAAGTCAATTTGATTAGCTATGTCCTTCACCTCCATGATTATAACAACAGTACCACACATTAAATCTAAAGGAAAAAAGTACCTCAAAACTCCCCCCATTTCACTCAGTGTAGTGGACTTACTCACCTTAACAGGACAACGCAAGCTATAAACTTTGGGAACAGACTGATAGATGTTGGGAGGCTATTTTAAAGTTCTGTTGTACAATATTAAAAAGGACCAAAGAAATATTACTTACAGCAGCAGAAGCTGCACGAATCTCCCGGTAAGCTTCAATCTCATCAGGGAAGTTTTGCTCCAATTCCTCCAGAAGATGCTTGCGCAAACTCTGCTCCAAACAGAAATGCTAAGTTGGGGTGAAGAAACTAATAAATATATATAAAGACATGCAATGGAGGCAAAACATCCATGCAAATTAAGAGTCAAAATCAACCTTCAATGCATCAGTTTTTCCTTTGGTGATCTGATTTTTGGCAATGCAGTTGTTTATGACATCCTTTGTAAATTCATCTGGATTCTTCCCATCATCGATTAAACTAAAACAAGCAGCATATCAACAATCAAGTTCAAATGGCAAAATGCTATCAATTGTAAATAAACTATGGCACAACACAACATACAAAGGTACAGTACTCACTTTACAACCTCCATAGGGACCTGAATGTTGCACTTCTCAGCCAATTTAACCATGTTATCAAGCTCAACAACAAGACCATTGCTGGCAAATTAAGGTAACACATAACCAATACACACAATTTTGAGCATGGAAAGGATAGAAGCAAAAGGATCAATTGCATGACAAGGAAAGTTTTAGATAGAATTACATGCGATGGAGGAGAGGCATTTGAAAGGCGGCATTGAAGGAAGAGACAGTAAGGTATAGCTGATGAATAAGGCCCAATGTTTTCTGAATAGAGCTGATGACCTGGTTCAGCTTCTGCATAGAATCATCAGCTGCTACTGAAGTAGCTGATGTGTCATTTGTTTGAGGGATCAACATCCCATTGCCACCATTTCCTCCAATGGCTGCACTCTGTAACGAATCCATTTGTGTTTCTATAAATTCTGAAAAAGCATTAAAAATGATGAGCCTAAAATGCAAAATCTAACAATAGTAGAAAAAAGTTACAAGGAGCCATAATTCAAATTTAAAATAAGATGCATGAGAAGATCCTAACAAATGTATTAGTGCAAAACTGATGTAGGGCAACTTCACATATTTTTGTACCAACCCTCAAAGGAAATTCTCTCCATCAATTTAGCCAGAAAATAGATATTTTTTTCATGATTTTTCTTATATTTTAAAAAAAAATTATTAAAAGATAGATCTTTAATAAATTTTTTTGTTGCTTGTTTCATTTGAAATTCAATCATTAAAAATTTTCATTTGCTGGATTATATGAAAAAACAAAGTCATCTACTCCCATTGTGCATAACTGTTTATAAATACATACATATTAATTTTTCCACCAAAAAATAGACCAATGCAAAATTAACCACTAGATATATTGGATTAAGAAATCAGATGATCTTATATTTCGATCTATATGAATACAAACTAGACCAGCTAGCAACAAATTCACACATGTTCTTAAGATTTGTCAACCAAATCCATGTCAACTGAATGAAACTACGTCTATTGGATACGTTTAAATTTCTATCTTCTTCAACTTCTAGTTCACACAATATCTTGGTATCTTTATCCTAGCTTATAAATTTAGTAGAATGTGGCCACAAAGGTAGCAGAAAAAGGCATAAAAAGAATTATCTGAAATATAAGCCTTGGAATTAATACACTGGAACATACAAAACAAGGCAGATATAATTAAAGAAAAGGCAGGTGTGTCTATGCAATTGGATACTGTAACATTCTTCACCACTGACAAAATGAAAGCAAGAAATAATCTTTTATAACCAAAAAAGGTTGAAAAGTAAGAAACAAATTTTTAACTTTTTCATCCTTTTTTAACAAGCAATTCAAATTTCATTTATTTTTTCAAAAAATCTTAGCCATTGAAGAATGAAGATCCTTTTCGAAAAGTAAGGACACTAAACATTTTCAAAGGAAAAGAAACATAATTGTTAAGAGTCTTTTGTACAACAAGAAATTGATAATTTACCAAGAGTCAATAGGATTTGCAATTGGAAAGCAAAATGAAAGTTTAAAAAGCAGCCGTTAACCTTATGCTTCCCCTCCTACTCTAAATGGGAAAATTATCAAACACATACCCAGAAAGCTCAGATCAAGACAAGCAAAAGGAATTAAGTGTTCACAATGTCACATAAGCGCAAAATAAAAAGGGTCCATGAAAACTCTCTTGTATTATGTAAGGATGCTTCACAAAACATAGATATTAGAAAGGCAAACCAAAAACAACCAAACTGACACATTGTGGACCAACTATGCTCTAGACCTATACCCTAGAACCCATGAATTATTATGAAAGTCACTTAAACAATGCAGAGATATACAGATTTTACAAGAGCATGCCAAAGAAGTGTCACTATCCAGTTCCAAAAATAAAGTTCTAACTTTGAATGATTTCAGCGAACAGATCACAAAGCATATAGAGAAACTTCCCAAAGTAAGAGACCTTTAGTTCTGTTAGGAGATGTTAGTAATTATATTTTATGTTAGGATTGGTTATTAGTTGACCATTTTTGAGTTATCCTAGTTTCTACAAGTCTGATATACTACTAGATTCTAACTAATGAGAAGTGATAGCTACTATTTGCCATTTTCACTCTCTTTCTCTAAATTATTCTCTTTCTCTTTCAAGAAATTTACATGCTATCAAAGCCTTAACCTCTAATTTCTTAAGTATTAACCCTAAATAAACCCTAATCCCAATTCAGAAACCCTAACCCCAAATTTCCCAAGACCCTGACCCTAACCCCAATTTCCCCCTTGTGACGATCAGCCTTTAGGCTTCCCCTGTCTCCCCATCTTCTCATGGCTGGAGAGCCACTGCATCAGATGAGACACATGGCTTAGGAGTGTCACACCTTGGGTGCAATTTGGACCTACGACCAAGAAGAGTCACGATTTGCAACCAAAGTGTCACACGTCCAAGGGAAGCTCGACAAGAGGTATTGCACAACCAGACAGCCTCAATTCTTCAAGTGGAGCTTGCATTGGCTTGGATTTTGACCCATATAGGTGCAATTTGGTGTAAACAGCACTGAAACAGTGCAATTTGAACGGAGTGGTGCGATTCAGAGCCAGAGGGAGTATCTTCTGGTGAGACTGTGCAAAATGCAGACGGAACTGAAGGGGGATGCGAAATTGGTTGTGAAATTGACTAAGTTTGTGAGAAATTGACTGAAAAGGGCTGCAATTTCATGATTTTGGCTAAGAGAGGCTGTGATTCCCTTATTGATGGACTAAACTTGGCTGGGTTGGCACAATTGAAATAAGTTTGTGCCTCTTTTGTATGTGGGAAACTCAAAATTGGCTGGGTTGGTGCAATTCAATTAAGTTTATACGTTTTCTGTATGTGGGCAACTCAAAATTAGTATAGACTGATTTTTTTTAGACCTGGTTCAGTAGTTGAAAGACAAAGTTGAACCTGCATAGACTAACTTGACTTATATTTGGACCATCCTGATCTTTGGACATCATTATCTAGTTGTCGGAAGGCTTAGGGTGGTTAAGTAACATTGAAATATTGTGGTTTTAGCAAGAGTGGTGCTTTTAGGGTGAGCACCTTAAAGTTTGGTGTAGATTATTGGGTTGATTACTTCTTAGTATTTGGAGAGTTGAATTGAGGTGAAAAATTTTGTGAAATTTCTCCTATTGAGAATGGAAATTGAGATCAAAATGGTAACTAAGGAAGAATTTAATAGATACATTCAATTTCAAGCTATGCAAGGAATTTACACATCCTCCACAGCTATATTAATTTAGACAAGATCCTATTTTTTGCCTCACATCTTCCTCCAGTAACTAGGTCATTGAATCAGGTACCACTGACCATATGACAGGTAACACTAGCATTCTCACCTCCTTTTTCCCTTCCTCTAGTTTGCCCAATGTTACCCTAGTAAATGGTTCCACCTCCCCGGTTATTAGAAGTGGCACCACTTTGCTTTCTCCTTCCTTGTCTCTAACTTCCATTTTATGCTTACCCCAATTTCCTTTCAATTTATTGTCTATAAGTAAATTGACGCATACTCAAAATTGTAGTGTGCATTTCTTCCCTAGTTATTATTTGTTTCAGGATCTTGGGAAGAAAAGGATTAGTAGAGGTCGTGAGTCCAATGGGTTGTACATTCTGGAGCGAACATCAGAATCTATGCCTCAGTTTTTAACTTGTTCAAAAACAGTCTCTCTATCACAACTCCACTGTCAATTGGGCCATCCATGTTTAGAAAGCTCTCAAAAGGTTGTGTCCCAGTCTTAGTTCATTGTCAGCTTTGGATTATGAGGCCTATCAATTTGCCAAACATTATAGGAGAACCTATTATCCTAGTGTAGATAAGTGGGTTGTGTCTTCCTTTGAACTTGTTCATTCTAATGTGTGGGGTCCATGTCCCATTGAGTCCAAATCGGGGTTTAAGTATTTTGTAACCTTTGTACATGACTGCTCCCATGTAACTTTGCTTTATTTGATGAAAAATCGGTCTAAATTGTTTTCAGTCTTTTGTTCATTCTATGCTAAGATTACAACCTAATTTAATGCCTCTCTTCACATATTAAGAAGTAATAATGCAAAGGAATATTTCTCCACTGCTTTCTCTTCCTTCATGACAAAAAAAGGTGTAATTCACCAAACATCTTGTGCTGTCACCCCACAACAAAATGTGGTGGTAGAGAGAAAAAACAGACATATGATGGAAGTTGCTTGTGCCCTCTTATTTCACATGTGTGTATCTAAATGCTTTTGGGCAGATGCTGTCTCAACAACATGCTACCTCATCAACTGTACGCCCTCATCTGTTCTTAAAGGGCAAGTGCCTTATTTTATTCTATTTCCTTCGAAGTCACTATTTCCTTTATCCCTTAGAAACTTTGGATGTACATGCTTTGTTCAAGATGCTCGTCCTTTAGTCTTTAAATTAGATTCCTGTTCTCTCAAATGTGTTTTCTTGGGGTATCCTCATAATTAAAAAGGTTATTAGTATTATTCCCTTAATCTAAAAAGGTATCTAGTCTCAACAAATGTCATGTTCTTGGAGTCTACTCCGTTCTTTCCTAGTCCATCTCCCTCTGTTACATCTCTCTTAAGTATCAATAATGAGTCTGATGACAAGTTCCTAGTGTGTAGAATCCAAAAGCACTTACCTGTTGTGGAACAAAGTTTTGAACCACCTTCTTCCCCTCCTCATACAAGCCCCCCTCCCCCTCCTTTTGAACCACCATCTTGGCCTAGTCCTTCACTTCCATATCAGTATACCTACTCTCGAAGAAAAAGACTTGTGGACGGTTCTTTTCCTCCAGAAGATACGATTATGGATTCACCACCTGTACTAACTTCATCATCCCAAGATCCTCAACAATCAGACCTTCTATTGACCTCCCATTGCTCTCTAGAAAGGTAAACGTGAGAGTACCTATCCCACTTCTCAATATGTGTGCTTCAATAATCTATCACCTTCTTCTAAGTCTTTTGCAGTGACCTTGGACTCCTTAACTGGTCGTAAACTCTTTCAAAAGCTCTTTCTCACAATGGATGGCGTATAGCTATGTTTGAAGAAATTTCTGCTCTTGATCGAAACCAAACTTGGGAGTTAGAGTTCATCTCCCTAAAGGAAAGCAAGCAATTGGATGCAAATGAGAGTTTTCTATTAAAGTTAATCCAAATGGATCCATTTATCGGCTCAAAGTTCATCTAGTAGCCAAAGGTTATGCTCAAACATATGGTATTGACTATTCAAAAACCTTCTCTCCAATGGCCAAGATGACCTCTATTAGACTTCTTATCTCTCTAGCAACCTCACATCACTAGCCGTTGCATCAATTGGATATGAAGAATGCTTTCCTACATGGGGACTTACAAGAAGAGGTCTATATGGAGCAATCCCTAAGGTTTGTTGCTTAGAGGCAGAATCGGAAGGTATGTAGACTTCAAAAGTCCTTATATGGCCTAAAGCAATCTCCACAGGCATGGTGTGGAAGGTCTAGCCAAGATGTTTTACAATTTCGTCTTAAAAAAAGCAACTATGATCACTCTGTCTTCTATCAGCACTTCAATATTGGATGTATCCTCTTAGTGGCATATGTGGATGACATTATAATTACAAGGAACAATGCAATTGGCATTAGTACTCTCAAATCATTCCTTAAGTCCTAGTTTCAAACAAAGGATTTAGGTAATCTGAAATATTTTCTAGGCATTGAAGTAGCTTGGAGTAAGAAAGGGATTTTCATATCACAAAGGAAGTATATCCAGGTATGTTAAAGGAAATTGGCTTATTGGGGGCAAAACCATGTGACCCACCGATGGCTCCCATGTGAAACTGATGGCAAATGATGGAGAAAAATTCCCAAATCCTAAGAAATACTAGAGATTAGTTAGGAAATTGAGCTACCTCATTGTAACTAAACCAGACATTGCATTCTCAGTAAGTGTGGTAAGTCAATTTATGTCCTCTCCATGTACATCTCACTAGGATGCAATTTTACACATTGTGATGTATTTGAAAGGATCTCCAGGCCAAGGTGTACTTTACAGTGATCACGAACATGGTGAAATAAAGGGATTCACTCATGCTCTCCTAGTGATAGAAGATTTACATCTGGATATTATGTATTTGTTGGAGGGAACCTAGTATCTTGAAAAAGCAAGAAACAAACTATAGTGACTAGGTCAAGTGCTGAATCAAAGTATCAAGCTATTGGCACGTACCACGTGTGAACTTATGTGGTTGTGACATTTCCTTGATGAAATAAGATTCAGAAGCACCCAACCTATGAAACTGTGGTGTGATAATCAGGCTACCTTCACATTGCCTCCAATCCAATGTTCCATGAAAGAACAAAACATATTGAAGCAAACTTGTCATTTTGTTCAAGAAAAACTTCAGCAAGGGATTACCTCTATAGAACATGTGAGGACTGGAGAACAACTTATAGACATGTTCCCTAAGACTTTAGACAGAGCTAGGGTTGATTATATTTGTAACAAGCTCGGCATGATCAATAACTATGCTTCAACTTGAAGGAGAGTGTTAGGAGATGTCAATAATTATATTGTAGGTATGTTAGGATTGGTTATTAGTTGACCATTTTTGAGTTATTCTAGTTTCTACAAGTCTGATATACTACTAGACTCTAACTAATGAGAAGTGACAACGAATATTCGCCTTTTTCACACACACACTCTCTCTCTCTCTAAATTATTCTCCTTTTCTTTCTAGAATTTTACAGGTTCTATTTTCAAATACCTTTGAAATCACTCAAATCTGAGTTTCCACAATAAAGTTTTTTCGCAAAGAGTAGACAGTGTTTAAGTTGGAAACACGCTCCTGTGCAGAAAATTAACTAAACCTTAAGTGATATCTGACTTTTGATTGGGAAAGAATTAAAATCTGGAAATTTTTTGACTTACAGCTTTGTGTGTCATATTTCAAATGCTGTTAATGGCTTGCAAAAAGTAGGTCTCCTGCTCCAGTTATGATTAAAACAGTGACTGTTTCCCAGTAAGTGACAGCCAGCAAGTTTTGAACATTTAAACAAGATTTCATAAACTTCATCAAGCCACCAGTCATTAAACTTCATTCACAATTCATAATTCAATATTCAAGCACTTAAGCAATTAACAGCCCACACAAACAGATATCAACCCACAACATGATGCAGGACAACCCACTAACTGTAAAAGCAATAGTAAAATTATATAGAAATAAGCACAATGTTCAGCTCAGATACGAAGCAATGAAGTACCAAAGAGTAACATTACATATCAAACAGTATAAAGGTAAGCTATGCTAAGGGTATATGTTGCCACCAAACTCAAGCTAAAGGAAAATATACATGCATCTAAACTATATGACTTATATAAGATTGAACAAGGACCATGCAGAGTGGCTTACTATTCTGTAAATCATATTAGCATAACAACATGACTCAAAGTAAATATGGATAACAAAGGACTTCCTATTATGAGAACCTTCTAAAGAGAAAGCAAACCAATGTACATAAATAATCAAGACTAAAAAGTGAAGAAAGAAAAGAGTTGGTGACACTATCTTCACAAATATGATCTTCCTTACTAATTTATTAGAACAAGTCTTCGTTTTACTGACACCGAGCATTTTCCATCATGTAAAAAGCCATAATACACAATCACAACTAACCATACTGCCCATGCATGAGCACTACTATGATACCTTTTATACTTCATAACAGTCATAACAAAGATCAATAAAATCAGTCATGCCAATTCATTTACATAGATCATTTTGAACCCCAAGGACAAGCACCTGCATTACCCAAACAAGCTCATTTTATCCAAAAATGTTTAGTGTTAAGGTTAGAAAAATCTCAATATTGATATATAGCTGAACTAATGAAGAATAGTCATATCATTATGTCCAGAAAGGAAATTTAAAAAAAAAAAAAAAAAATCCTCTTCATGAGCAGGCGTAAATCAGCCCCAACATGACAAAGGAAAGAGGGCAGCAAGGTGTTCAGACTCATGCAATTAAATCTATTGTGTTTCAGTGATAATGCAAGGAAAGTAAAATGGAAAATTCCCGATTAAAGAAGGATAAAAATTGTAAAGATCAATTATTTATCAAAGCTTGTGTTGCACTCTTCAATGAAATTGGAGCATGAACAAGGTCTATCCTAAAAAGATTGAAATATGACCCTGTTTTACGTAGCATGAAGAGCTCTCTTCTCCATTTATAATAGAATCACACTCACAGAATACGCCATGAGTTGATGAAAAAGTCATTAAATTGCTTCTAAAAGATACAGGACACCAATAAACAAGAAAACGAGCTATAGAATCAGGTTTTGATTGGGCTAAAATTGGCAATTGAAATCACAGACCGAGTGGAACTCGCGCTGCTTCAAACTCAGAAGCCTACCCAAAATCTAACCGCATCACGACACAATATAAAGTATATTTTCCATTAAAAAACTGGAATCGAATATAAGGAGCAGAAATTCACTCATCGAAATGCCAATTGATAAAATTGACAGTCTAAACAGTTAAAAACAAAAAAAAGTATTTCGAGCTCCGCAGAATCAATGAAAATTCCGCATCCCACACAAAATCTTAGCTGCTACGAAACAAACCCACCCCTGAAGTTGTGATCATGTCATGTAATCTCAAACCCTCTATTTACACTGGGCATGGAAATCATTTAGAATGGAAAAATAGAACAAAGTCGAAGGAGTTACCTTCTTACAATCAGAGCGTTGGAACCCCAGTCTCTCCAATTACAGCAACGACGAACGTGAAGTGCAGGGAAAATCTTGCTAAACCCTAATTCCTACACCGAAATCCTTTTTCTCTGCAACTGTTCTTTCTCGCTCTATGTCTTCCTTCCCTTTGTGATTCGTCTTTGTTCTTCTCCGTCTCCGGTCCTCTGCGTCCGTATGTATACGAGTGGAAGAAGAGACAATCTGGAGACGGTAAACGCTCACCTTTTACATTCGATCTATACATGTTTTTTTTTCCTATTTTTGACTTAAAAGCAATATTTTCTTTCAAAAATATACCCACAAAATAATATTTTCATTATTTTTATTTAAATAAATAAAAAAATTAAATAATTTCTAGAATTTAATAATTTATATTATTTTAAATTAATTTTTAATATAATTTAATTTATAAAAATAAAATAATCGAATTGAAAACTTATTCTCAAAAAGTTTTCTTCTTATTCTTTTATTATCAAAATCAAATATTAATGTTTTTCCTATTCTATCTATTCAGAAATGGATGTTAATATATATTTTTTTGAATTAGGAAATAAAAATATTTTCTTTTTTCTTTTTATTAACCAAAATAACAAAAAGGATGAAAAAAAATTGAAAGGTGCAATTTCATAAGATTTTGAGTTATCGATTAGAATTTTTTTCTTCTCACATTTTCTTTTGCTGATAATTTTTTCAAATTATTTTTATAAAATATGCTGATTATAATTTCTTATTTGCAAATATTTTATTTCCATTTTACATAAAAGTAAAAGCTGTTTGAGGTTTGATGTAAAATATTGTGAATTTAACAACTCAGTTCCCATCCTTTTAAGTTAACCTTTTTATTACTACTGATTCTTACAGATGGACAACAAGTGATGTCAATGTTGAGGAAAGAGCATGTATCCGGCGTCCATGAATTAGGTGTGAAGTTTTCACATGCAAAGGTTATTGTTGATTCAGGATAGCTTACGTTTAAAGTTTGAAACTCCTATTTAAAAGTTTCTCATTGATTTTAAGAGTATGTTGGGGGAATGGCCAGAAAGGGGAAAATATGGATCCCAATCCCCTGAAGTTGAAAATCAATTGCATTGAGTGATTTCAGAGAGAAGGGATGAAAAAAAATATATAGTAGAGAAGGGACATTAAGATTCCAAAGCAGAATGTATCAATAAGAAATATGCAACCCAATTTGATTAAACAATGTTAGTGATAAAATAATATAAAATTATTCTTAAATTTTTATTTAATAATTAAATTTTTAGATAATTAATTTACATTATGTTCAAAAAAAAATTTATTTAAAAGGACATATTAGAGATAAAATATAATATAAAATTATTATTAGACCATAACTTGGTTATGGTATGGACCGTGTGGTATTTGGCTATCACTTATTAAAACATATGGTAAGTGGGGTAGACTTGGTTAATATGTTTAAAATTTTCATTTAATTTATTTTAAATATTATCAATTCATATCTTAGTGAAATTTTGAGATTATATCATTTATTTAAAAAATTATCATATATTATAATTTGATTATTCAAACTAAATAATTTCTTATTTTCACGCTTAACTTTAGTAAGGTTGTTGATTGTGTAATACAAACATTTGCAAATTATTTTGTTTTAAATGCAATTCTCGTTGTTAAGACAAAATTTCAAATTAAAATGGTACAAGAGACATATTAAAGATTTTCATAATTATATATATTGCTAAATTCACCCTTAAAATGTCTTTAGGATTACACTAAAAAAATTTTCTCTCATAATTACATATATTGTTAAGTCCAAACCTTCAATAAGCATGGTCCTTAGATTAAAATCTAACATCTTATCAATATTTTAGTAAGTCATATAAAATGAATAAATAAAATGTTATCTTGAATATATCTTGTGATATTTCATCAATGTCTATATGTGTTCTATTAGTTAAAGTAAATAATGAGGATAGAGTATAATTTTTGAATGAAAAAATAGTAGAGAAAAAAGGGACATTTTACCTGCATAATGTTTTTCTAAAAATTATTTGCCTAAGTGGAACAATTTGGAAAGTATTTACATTTGAGGGGCAAATGAGCCCAACTCAGCATGCAACTATCCAGGTCAGCCCCCTTCTCTCGCTTTCTTCTCCTTGCTAGCCGTATGCCTTGGAGAGTAAAGAGGCTCAGCACAGTAACGAGCGTTCCAGGTTTGCTTTCTTCTCCGCTCGTTTGCTTTCTTCTCCGCTCCGCAATTACTCTGACCCAGTTTCGCTCAAGTGGAGGTAGCCGGCAAAGCCCAGCCGTGGCTACCTGTCCATTCTTACAACCTTTCCCGTTGCTCCATCTAGAAAGCTCTGTTTCTCTCCGTTTCTTGTGACCTGACTTGCTCTATCGCACCTCTTACAGCTAAGTCTCGACTGCTCTAAGTCGATGCTCGTAACTCTCTTCCAAACATCATCTTCATCTTGGTCCCACTGGCGTTGTCGCTGCCACTGATGCTCGCCCTCCTGCTGCCAGACATCGTCTTCATCTTTGCTCGTGTGATTGTGTCTCTATCTGGGTTGTGGTAGCAAATCTGTGAAGCGCTCACATCCCAAGGTAAACCTAAATCTAAGATTGCTTTGTTTCTGTTGCATTCATGGATATCGATCCAAGCGTAGCACCTCTAATGATTGAGCTTGTAAATTGAAATCAATGCTCATATTTCCTTGGCTGCAAGATAAGCGATTGGTTATCGTAAGAAAAGAATGACTGTTTATTGAATCATTTGGTTGTCATTTGTAGTTTTAAGACAAGTAGTTCCTTTTTGTATCATGCGAATATATGTTTGTAGAAATGTAGAAGTTATTCTCAATTGCTTTGCACCCTTACTCTTTTAAAAGCTTAGAAGCCTTAACTATGTGCATATAGACATATAAATAAATCCAGATATCCTATTTTTAACTAATTTGAGTTAAGAATAAATCCTGATACCCTAGAATTGTAGAAGTTACTTTCAGTTGCTTGACTGTCTTAGTCTTGGGATGTATGGCTTATATGCCTTATGTTGCAAAAATACTTATGGTTTGACTTATTTGATGCCATTGTGCTTAATTTTGTGACCAAGTTCCTTTTGTATGATGTGCATGGGACAATGCTTGTTTGTAATTGGAGTTCAAAAGTAATACCATTTTCTTTTTTGAGGAAGATTTATAACCCATTAGAAACTGTCTTAGGCACCTTAGGAAGGTAGTTTGCACGGGCTATATTTTATGTTAGGAGTTGGTGTTGGTCTGTTTTAACTAATTAGCATCCCATGTACTTGGCAATGGACTGTGTGAGGATACTTTTGTGTGTATCCAATAGTGCAACTTACTTCTTATAAGCAGAGTAAGGATCTCTTTCTATTTGTTTCCCCTATAGCCATTCTACATGTACAGTGTATTATTTTAAAAAAATTTACTCTAATAGCACTGATTGAAAGTTTTTTACTTAAGGGGGGCAAACCTGCCATATAGGACAGCTACCTAACCTCAATTAATCTGAATGTTAAGGGAGAGTTAGTCTATGGAAAAGTCCTATTAGAGATGGTTTTGTGCATGATTATTCAGCTTAATTCTGAATACTCATTTGATGATTTCTTGTAGCAAATGGTATGTTATTGCTATGAACAATTTTTGTTCACAAGGACTGGGTAGTGAGATCTAGAAAGCCTTTTTGTTCCTTTGGAAACTTGTTATTTTGGATAGTGGGAAGTGGAAACTATTACTGGTGGCTTTTGGTACTATATTTTGCTCACACTTTGCTGGGTGGTTTGTCTCTAACCCCTTAACTGCCTTGATATAGAGGCTATAAATTTTGGCATGGTTGCTATGGATGCTAAGCCAATTGGTATGCAATAGTTTTCTTTGCTTGTTACCTTCTGACTAGTTAAGACTGTTAGGCTTAGTGTCAACTTTGAACTGATGATTAATTAAGTAAATATGTGGCAAGTCAATCCTATGGCCTAATAGACTTTCAATTTGAATGATACACTTTGTGCATAGCATGTTACATTTCAGGAAAGTTACATTTGAACTATCATGTGTTACAAGTTAGCTATTGCATGTTACATTTGATCTATTGGCATGTTACATTTTAACTATTGCATGTTACAAGTCAACTATTGCATATAAAATTTGCCTACTTAATAACCTTGTTTCTAAGTATTTGTATAGTGAAAAGTCGTTCCTATGGCCTAGTAGGACTTTACTTTGAATGATATACTTCATTTATTGCATGTTGTGTTTTACTTAGAAAAGTTAAATTTCAATTATCGGGTGTTACGTGTTAGCTATTGCATGTTACATTTTATCTATTGTCATGTTACATTTGAACTATTGCATGTTACAATTTGACTATTGCCATATAAGTCTGCTAATTAGACAAAATACTATATGGATGCTATGATGTGTAAGTTTGCTAATTTACAGAACATTTGTACCTATTATATTTGGCATTTTGAGCAATCAAACTTACTTTATTTAACTTGGATATTTTCTGTAACATTTGTACCTATTATATTTGGCATTTTGGCTGGCATTTTGAGTCTGACATAAGACACTGTTACTTGTTCAACTTTCATACTACTTGTTTTGCTGTAACTGCTCTCCCCTTCAAACAAAATAGGACAGTTTCACAGATGATGAGTTATAAATAAGTATTCTATCGTGTGAGTAGATGCACTTGATTAAAATGCTTGTTGGTCAAACCACACCATATAGTAAGATAGCTTACTTTTGTTGAGAACTTCTATATTTGTTGAGAGCCCTGTCCCACTACTCAAATTGTGACATGTGGTATATTTACGTAATTCTCATTTGTAAAAAAGTTAATGTCCACACGATTACACTAAGAAGCATCAAGCAAGTGTTTTTTTAAAGGGGGGAATAGTATTTGCCTCCATTCGATCAATGTGTCAATTAATCTGAATCTGAAGTGAGAATTAGTCTATGAAAAGATCTTGTTAGAGATGGTTTTGTGAATTTAGAATACTGGTTTGATGATTTTTTCTAGCAAATGGTATGTTATTGCGATGAAATATTTTTCTTCACAAGGACTGGGTAGTGAGATCTAAAAAGCCTTTTTTGTTCCTTTCAAAATTTCTTATTTGGATAGTGCGAAGTGGAAACTAATACTGGTGGTTTTTGGTACTGTATTATACTAGCACTTTGCTGGGTGGTTTGTCTCCAACCCCCTTAATTGCCTTGATATAGAGGATATAAATTTTGGCATGGTTGCTATGGATGCTATGCCAAGTAGTATTTTGTAGTTTTCTTTGGTTCTTACCTTCTGACTAGTTAACATTGTTAGCTTATATCAACTTTTAACTAATGATTAATTAAGCAAATGTGGCAAGTTAATCCTATGGCCCAGTACACCTTCACTTTGAATGATACATTTCATGTATAGCATGTTATGTTTTACATAGGAAAGTTACATTTCAACTATCGGATGTTACATGTTAGCTATTGCATGTTACATTTTATCTATTAGCATGTTACATTTTAACTGTCGCATGTTACAAGTCAACAATTGCATATAAAATTTGCTCACTTAATCAACTTGTTTGTAATTGGTATGGTGGCAGTTTAACCTAGGGAATGTAAGATTCAAGCTTTAACTCACATAATGTGGTATCCTGGCAGTTAAAGCTAGTAGATTGTTTGGCATTGACATGTTAAATTTTCGTTGCACTTGTTTGACTGTGTTCCATTGACAGTAAATGTTTGCTTGGTGAGTTGGGTTCCTTTTAGAAGATAAAATCCTTATCCTTTGCTAGATATGCTGTTTTGTTGTATGTTATATAATTTTGGTTGTTATTTTGTAATGTTGTATTGGTTGTTAATTATGGGTTGTTACAATTTAGGTTTGAATTTCACTCATTTCATGAGTGCATTTGTAGCAGGTCTCCAAATCTACAGACTAAAATGCCTCCGAGGAAATCGGGTAAAAGAATAGAGGGAAAAAAAGTTGTAGAAGAAAAAGTTACAACTCTTACATTAGAAGAACAAGATAGCTTCAATGCTATGGATGACAAAGTCCCACAAGCTAGGTATAGTTAGTATTGCATGTATATTGTCTATCTATGTGAAATTGGGATTATGTAATGATGTTATATTATTAACAAATTGTATGGTTATTAGTGGTAGGAAGGGGAAGCGTAGCCTAAGCTCCCAGAAACGTATGAGTTCCTGGCATAAATTCAGGTTATTATGTTTATATTTGTTTAAGATATTAGTTCAGTTAGTATTAACTCTCATCTTATGTTGACACTAATGTTGATTATGTTTATAGGGCGGAGTATTTCAAGAACTCTAACAAGAAGCAAAATGTTATTGAAGTATGGAACCAAAAGTTTTTTTAAATTTTTTAATATAATCTTCATTTGTCAGCATTCTTGTAACAATGTTCATACCCTCATAGGCAAATGAAGAAATTTTGAAACTATGGAAAAGCTTATCAGAGGAGGAGAAATTGTCTTATAAAAATGCTGCTGCGAAAAAGCGTGAACAAGCTCGATTTGAGGAGGGAGGACAAAGTGAAAAGGTGCGGCAAATGTTATGTTTATCACATAATGTTCACCATTGTGTCAATAGTATTGGAATAATACTAAAAGTTGTATACATTTGTTTTGTAGGAGACTTTATTCACAAGGTGCTCACCTTCAAAATTTAAAAGAGTCATCAGTGGAATGGATAACTATAAAAGTAATGTAGTGCATAATTTGGGCTTTGTTAGTAGTGACGGGTAAGGCAAACCTCCTGAGTTTTCCTGTGCCACTATCTGAATATTACAGGCAATGACCCTACCTATATCCACAGACCGTTTCATTACAATCACATAAATTAAAAGAGCTCGTCTTACCATCACCTCAGAATGATTGGAGGAAGGAAGTAAATTTGCCTGCACAAAAGTGCACCAGGTCTTCGGGATGGGTAATAGATCAGCTTTTTTTAGATGCTTAGGAACATTTTTTGCATCTAAAACCCATTAAGCTCCTGGTCGACAGAGAACTCAAAGAACTTCCTATTCTTGTACTTGTCTTGAAACCAATTCTGAATATGCACAGGAGTCAGGGTAGTTCTGCCTCTGACCTAAGTAAGCATTGAGCTCCCTTCTTGAAAAATCAATACGAACCCCCCTAACATAAGACTTATACTTATCTTCCTCATTATTGTTAGTTTGGAATGCATTGCAATAAAATTCCTTTACAATATTCTCATTTCCTGGTTCAGGAATTGAGCATAGCTTTCCCCATTTCCTTTGGATGATTTGGCTTCGGATCTCTTCATACTCATTTTCCCCCAAATCAAACCCTCTTTCCCGAACTACATTCCTCGTCAGCACAACATCATTGTATCTTTTTTCATGTGCTAATGACAAAATTTTTTGTGCATCATACTCAGCACTGCTTGATGTACACCCGAGACATTCTTTCTTTTCTTTGGTGGCATTGTATCAAATCCACAAATAAAATCCTGTTTAGCAACATCATGTTCAAAGAATCCAACATCAATGACGGAACATAAGTTTAATGAAAATGCAAATTTAACTAAATTCTACTGAAAACATTCTTATATATGAAACTGCACCCAAATGGTCAACATTGATGTTGGCGCTTATTAGATATACCAATGATAGAATCGTCATAAGAGGAAACAAAAAGACAGAGATTCATGCTCTGCAAGTTGTACTATTGGATACACACAAAAGTCTCCCAACACAGTCCAATGCCAAGTAAATGCGATGCCAAGTACTTATAACAGAGCAACACCAACTACTCACATAAAACAGAGCCAAGGCAAACCACCTTCCTAAGGTGCCCAAGTCAGTTTCTAAGGGTTATAAATCTTCCCCAAAAAAGAAAATGATATTACTTTTGAACTCCAATTACAAACAATCATTGTCCTGTTCACATCGTACAAAAGGAACTTGGTCACAAATTAAAGCACAATGGCATGAAATAAGTCAAACCATAAGTATTTTGGCAATATAAGGCATATAAGCCATACATCCCAAGAGTAAGGATGCAAAGCAACTGAAAGTAACTTCTACATTTCTAGGGTATCAATATTTATTTATAACTCAAATAAGTTAAAAATACGATATCTGGATTTATTTACATGTCTGTATGCACATAGCTAAGGCCTATTCAGTTTTTAAAAGAGTAAGGGTCCAAAGGTTACTCCTTATTTAGATTCTAAATACAAGAGTAAAGATTATTGCATAACAAACAAGATGTCAATTTCTACTTATGATGACCAAATCCAAATGAGCTTTACATCTAGTATGAGCTTCTTAAGTGAATCAATCATATGAAAGGTTCATGGCACATGCATGGACGCCTAGGCACTGGCTCTTGGGCGCTCAGGTGCCCCAAGTGGCAGTAGACGTCCATACATGTGCCAACAATTCTTCTTTAGCCACATGGATGCTTGAGCGCCCAAAAACCAATGCCTAGCCACCTATGAATGTACCAAAAGTGATATATTTTGCCACTTTGACGCCTAACCACCCAGGAGCCACCGCCTTGGCGCACGACATGTGCCAAAAGTTCCTCTTCCAATAGTTGAATTGTAACAATCAAGAGCTCAAACATAATTTTCTCATAGAAAAAATGTAACATGCAACGGATAAAATGTAATACGAATGGTTAAAATGTAACTTTCCTAGGTAAATAGTAACATGTAATAAATAGAGTGTACCATTCAAGTCACCGTGTGCTAAGCTATCGGAACAGTTTTCACCACTTATACACTTACAAACAAGTTCATAAGGCAGCAAATTTCATATGCAATGGTAGAATTGTAACATCTAACAATTAAAATATAACATTTTCATAGATAAAATGTAACATGCAATAGTTAAAATGTAACACTTGATAGTTAAAATTAACTTTCCTAGCTATATCACTCAAACTGAATGTGTACTAAGCCATAGGATCGAGTTTTCACTTTGACACTATGAAACATGTTCACGGAGTGGTCAAATTTTATATGCAATAGTCGATTTGTAACATTCTAACAGTTTAAATGTAACATTGTGATACTTAAAATGTAACATGCAATAGCTAAAATGTAACACCCAATAGTTAAAATGTAACTTTTTAAGGGAAAACGTAACATGCAAAAGATGTAGTGTATCATTCAAAATGAACGTGTACTAGGCTATAGGAATGACTTTTCACCACTTACACACCTAGAAATCAGTTCATGAGGTGGGCAAATTATATGTGCAATAGCTGAATTCTAACATCTAACAGTTAAAATGTAACATACAATAGTTTAAATGTAACACCCAATAATTAAAATGTAACTTTTTATAGGTCAAAAGTAATATGCAATAGATGAAGTGCATCATTCAGAGTGAATATGTACTAGGCCATATGAACTAGTTTTCATCACTTGGACACTCAAACAAGTTCATTAGGCGGCCAAGTTTTATTTGCAATAGACAATTTGTAACATGCCACAGTTAAAATGTAACATGGAGTAGCTAAAATATAACCACCCATGGTTAAAACGTAACATAGAGTAGCTAAAAACAAATTCATAAAACATGACATCAAATCGAAAATGGCTTCAAGTGGGGGATTGGTTAATGATGAGGGCAATTAGATAAAAAAGTTTAAATAATGTGGTAGACTTTTTAACTAATAATCATATTATAGGCAAATTCTAGCACATGGAATCCATTGATCAAAACAAAAACACAATAAACTTTGACCAAACAAGGACTTGCACACTCTACTTAAATTAATAACGTTACCAAAGCAAGTTTCCAACAAAACTAATCACCCATGAAAGGTTCAAGTGCTCAACCTTAACAAAATTCTAACCAACCAGTAGCCATCCAAAACACAATCAATATTTTCAATCAAAACAGTGAAGAACGGAATGAAGAAATTCATCATTCAACACAATATATACCAAACCCCCCAGAATATCACCCACAGATTAAACCACGGCCAATTGCACACTAATCAAGGGCAGAATTGAAACTTCAAACCAAATTCATACAAGTGTATTCAAGTCAAACTAGGACTAAGCAAATTTCAAGGTAAATTCCATTCAAGAAAATCCATTGCCCACTAGATATTCAGTAACTAATTTATAGTAATCTCAAATTCAACAGCAACATAAACTACTAACACAAAATTCAACCAAACCCACAATTATGCCAAAGTAACTTTTCACTGAAAACGTATCAATTAAGCAGATCATCGAGTCCCCAAACATTCACTCACAATACATTCTAGTGAAGTAAACAACCTCCAGTTCAGGCAGTAGCCAAATATCCAGTTCAAGAAGAATTGAAGGAAAGTCATGCAAGATCGTTTTGGGTTAGGTTCCCTACCTACACGCCTTGAATTATTGTTCAGAATGGGAAACGACTTCACTTGGGAAGCACGACCTGACTGGGCACAGTGGAGCGCTGCGAACGAGCAATGGTGGAGCTGCGACACGGCAGGGCGGGTCTGTTGGCTTCGCCGGCCTCTTTGCTGGTCTCGGTGCAACCACGACTGGGCTTCGCCGGCCACCTCCACTTGAGCGAAACTGGGTCAGAGTAATTGTGGAGCGGAGAAGAAAGCAAACGAGCATCAGTTTAGGCACCTGGAACGCTCGTTACTATGTTGAGCCTCTTTACTCTCCAAGAGCTCTCCAAGGCATACGGCTGGCTAGCAAAGAGAAGAGAGCGGGAGAAGAAGGGCTAACCTGGCTAAAGGGCAAGGTGTTGCATGTTGAGTTGGGCTGATTTGCCCCTGATATGTAAATACTTTTCAACCTGTACCACTTAAGCAAATAATTTTTAGGAAAACATTATTCAAGTAAAATGGCCGAGAAAAAAGTACATATGATTTATTAAAATGTTAATCGGTAAATTTTTTTTTTTAATTGGACCTAATTGAGCAACTGGTTAACTGGCTCAACAAAGAGGCTCACGTTCATGGATAGCTAGCCCGTTTCATTTGTTTTTTGGGTGAATGGTAGCCCATTTTATTTGAAAATCTTAAACTTTGTTAAAGAGAAACTTGCGTGACGGGTGCAACATTAATAGGCCTGCTTGCTCACTGTGTTTCAGTACTCTCCGGGGTCTGTTTCACGTTTTTCTCACTCTCGTTCTATCCATCGGCACGGCTCACCGTCTCACACATGGTAAGAATCTTTCGCTACTGATTTTCATTTTGGTTTTTCTATTCTTTAATTTCTTTTCCATTTTTTTTTTCTCCACCTGGGTGAGTCCCTAACCCTTTGTTTGCGTTCCTTTGTAATTGTAGGTTACATTCAGTCACTAGTGGCAAAGTTCCCAACCCTCCATCCATCGAATTGTTTCTGGAAAAGCTTAAGTGAGTCTCTTGTCTCTCTCACTCTCATACTGAAAGACTTGAGGATAATGATGCTTATTAAAATGCTCCGTCGAATTTCAAATATATGAAAGCTTTGGGTTTCTGGTTGGGTTAAACATTTGAGGAATGTTTGTAGATAATTATGGATTCTTTTGAATTACATATTACATAATTATGGTTCCTTTTGGGTATTAGAACTTTGCATCGACAATGGACATTCAAATAGCTAACATGATCGCATATTTCATACAGTCATCAGACACCAGGCATTTATTTTTCTTTTTTTGGCCATCTCAGACACTAGGCGTTTATTTCAGTTTCTCATTCTCTCATAAACTCTGTTCCAAACCCTTTCTCATCCCACATTCTACTCTCTTCTCTAGTCTCTACGCCCTAACTGTCAATCATCAACCATGGCAGTACTTTCTGGACTAAAACTCCAGCTTCCCTCAGGTTCTTTTTCTTTCTGCCTTGGATTAATCAAATTCTTTCTCCTCTCTCTCTCTGTGTCTCTCAATCTATCTATCTATTTTCCTGTATTAATGTATTGCTTAAATTTATGATCTTTGGTTGCGGGCAATTCATTTTGCCTTGGTTTTTGGAGCTTCATTGCCTGTTAGTCATTGGGGTTGAGAAAAATGTCACGGGTATTGGTTGAATGTATAGTATAGTATGTATGTGATTTAAAGTAGAAAATGGAAGACTTCTATTGAAAATTTTCAGGCTTTGATGGCAAAGATTGCTGGAGAGAAATGAACAGGATAGGATTTGGAACTGTTGGTTGTTTAGGAGTAGTGTCCACACTAATTTCAGTTTTGTGTGCCCCTGAGAAGAAATATGTAAACCCTTTTTTTATTTAACAGCAACTTGTAGGGTTCAACATCTTTGGTATGAATTTATTGGTCTTAGACTTAGCAAGCCCTAAAGTGATGCAATTGTGCTCTAGGCAAGTCTTCCTCTCCCATTTTCTTGATGAAAGAACTTGGATAGGTAGACATATCTGTGTCGTCCATTCAGGGCTGGCTCCTCCATCTGTCTGGAGTTCTTCATTTTCCAAACATTCGCAGCGCCAATTATACTGTGCCCATTTCACCTTTTTTCTACTTGTTATTGTTCTTAAGTCAGTCACTCATAATCAAGAAAGAAAGTACCTGACTGTAAATTATTTCATCACAAAATTGGACAATGACTTTACTCTAAAAGTAATTGACAATTATTTGACCTGCTGCTAATTAGGCAAATAGTTGTCAGAATTTTCAATTCTTTCTAATGATTATTCATCTCATTGAACTTGAGTATCAGGGTACCATGTTATATGTATTTTTATATAAATATATTGATGGGTGCATATAGCATATACTGCCATCGGGAGTATTGATAACCAAACATTTTGGATATTATAGTGTCCTTTTTTAAGCATTTAACAAAAGCTTGAACATGAAACTTACTAAAATCATTTCTTTTCTTAGCTGGAAATTAAACTGATCCTCAGCTATTTGGTTGTCTACTAATAAAAGGAAAGCTTGAGTGCTAAGAAAAGGATGTCAGTGTATTTTCTTTCCATTTCTCTTAAACCATAAATTAAGGGAAACAAAAAATGGAAAAATAGAGAGAAGAAAAACTCAGGAGATGCTTTGTTTGAAATGAAGTGATAATGTCATGGTGTATATTTCTTGTTGAAACTATCCTAAAAGAGATTGATAAATATCTAAACTGAATCTATATGGTAGTGTTTCTCATTGATGTTGATATATGGCTAAGGTAGTTCATCCTGTGGACATACATGCAATGCTGTCATTGTTTCTTCTTTGATTATATACTTTTTTTATACTGCCTTAAAAGCTATTGACATATGTCATTTTGGATTCTGTAGCTTTTTCTGTAAGTGGGATCGTAGCCACTAGCCTGTTGTAACGTTCTTTTAATATTGACCATGATGGATGTAAAGCTTGTACAAGGTCAATGTTTAAAGCATATGTGCTATAACTGCACAGACACACATATGGAGAGACATAGAGAGAGATAGAGAGAGAGTTCCTTTTGTCTGACAGATCTGGGTTTATTTATCCTGTGTCATGAGTCACTCAATATACTGATTTATTCTATTATGTCAATAGAAAATCATAATTTATAACTACATTTTTTGCTTGATGAGCTTAGGAGTAATACTAATTCCTTCCATCATACAGTCTTTCACTCTTCTAAGAATGAGTCCATTGCAAGGGTCTTCTTCTCTTAAAAGGAAGCGGACAGACTTGGATCCTTTGTTGGAGTCTCTGACAGACCAAGAGTATGCCCTCTATAATCTGATTAGAAGCAAGAAAGACATGGGGATCTGGACAAGAGACATGAAACGAGAAACAAACCTCACTGACAATATTGTCAACAAATCCATTAAGTCGCTGCAAGCCAAGAAGTTGATAAAGGAGGTTGTTAACGTCCAAAACAAAGGGAGAAAGCACTACATGGCAACAGAGTTTGAACCATCAAAGGAAATCACTGGCGGGGATTGGTATAAGGAAGGGAATCTTGATGTAGAATTTATAAACCATGTAAAGGACCAATGTCTGAAGTACATTTTCAGGCAAAAAGCTGCCACACATGCTGGAATTTTAGAATGGAGTAGAAAAAGTGGGTCTTTTGAATTCACAACACAACAAATAGAAGATATTTTGCGTGCTTTGATATTGGATAATGAGATCACCAAGATCAAGAGCACTGGGTTCGGAGAATTTGCTTCTGTTCCAGCTGGTACTGTTTGTTATAGATGCACAAGCAAGGGCAGCCTTAGAGAGGAACCAAAAACAGGTGCCATTGTTTCTATTCCATGTGGAGTTTGTCCACGAATAAGTTCTTGTACACCAGAGGGCATTATCTCCCCGATAACTTGTGTCTATTATCAGAAATGGTTGGACTTTTAAATGAGTGGAAGACAACTTCTTACCTTCTCATTTTTGCCGGATAAAAAAGCCAATGTTTAATTTTGAATTGATCTTCCATTTTATTTGATTTTTCATCTTATAGCCACTGTGTTATGTTTTTATATAGCTTATTCGTCAAGGCTATTTTATCTTTGCATTAGATGAAGCTATTTGCAGTGCTCATCTGCTTTTGACCTGTTCCATCAATTAGTTTGAAGATTTAATCTGTACCAAAAGATCTTAATGGCTTTGTTAGGATCTATTGGTTCATATTCTAGTAGACAGAGATCATATACTACCCTATTGAATATATAATCTGAATTTATTATGAAAATTGTAGAGGTCATCCTTGTAAAGCGATATCTGAGATTTGTTTTAAGTTGCTGCATCTTGAAAATGTTTACGTTGATAGAATCTCTATGAATGTCATTTTTGGGCTCTGGAACCTCTTTGGGTTGTGAAGACATTGGAATAGTATGAAAGGCCCAACCAAAATAAAAGCAAAAACGAACTGTGTGCTGTGAAACTATTATTGGTCTAATCTTACAGGTTAATAATTTGGTAGAACTCTAATTTTTTTTTATACGGTTATTGATAGGACATTCAGACAGACTTAGATATCTCAGGTCACCCCCTCAAATTAGGATCTGTCTTTAGTGAGAAATAAAAAAAATTAAGAAAAAAAGATAAAACCTCAATAGAAATCACTTTGTTTTTCTTGTTTAAGTTACCAAAATTAAGAAATTTTCACAATCAAATATTTAAATCTCATAAGTTAAAAAGAAATATCACTTTTATAACTTTTTATAAGGTTACGGGAGAAACAACAGTTTATAAGCTATTAATTTTTATAAATTTCGTAATTTAATTAGAAAGGCATAATAAATTTAATTATTTAAATTTTATATTATAAAAATTAAATAAAACTAAAATAATAAAATTGCAAGATCCTAAATTGTACAATTTGTTTTCAATAATCTGCCATGGTGATTACGTGTAATTTATTTGACTAGAACAATTATTTCAAGCGGTTGTCCTCATTGGGGAAGTATTACAAGCTTGACTGCATATGCCATTGTCCCTAAATTGTAATGGGACAATTCATATGGGTAGTTTAAAGTAAAGAATATATTTTATAAAATAAAGTATAAATAAATAATTATTAATAATAAAATTAGTGATAACAATTATTATAAAATACAAATAAATATATAATAATTTATAAATTTAAGATAATATAAATCATTAATTTTTTATTATTAATTATTTATTTACATTTTATTTTATAAAATATATTTCTCACTTTAATAAATCTCAGTTTAATTCATTTCAGGTCACTTGTAAAATCAATCATGGATAATGTTAACATTATTCAATATATGAATATCTGTTCTGTCCACAAAAAAAAAATTGAATATCTGTTCTGAATGGTTACTAAAATTATTTTTTTATTTATTAACCTAAATTGAGATGTCCCTATTATAATTTGGTCTTTTCTATTCCGTTTGTCCATTGTATATAAAATTTCAAATTTAAATGAACAAAATGAAGTCACACTGTCAGTAGGTATATAATAGAAGAAAACATATAAACACGCCCCCCTTTAACTTCTGGTTGTTTCTAAGTATATCTAAAATTCAACAAGTATAGATATTCAACTATTTTGGTAACAATAGTTATTCAACTAAAAAAAGAATTGTTTTTATGTTTAGTGTGTGAATAAAATATTTATATTTGATGCAAAAACCATTGTATTTATGCAGTCCTATAAATCAAATTGTAGGATTCTATAAATTTATTGATTTAAATTTTATAAAGTAAAAATTATATCAGAATAAAAAATTGTTTAAAGAATTAAATCAGTTCCCTCAACTCCCACCTCAACTACTTGAAAATTTTAATCACATCCTTTTCATTGTGCAAAGTCAAATAGAACATGAATGGAAAAATGAGGGATAAGAAGAGCAAGAAACAATATGACACATCAAGATTTCTAGTGAATTGCACTCAATTTTCTCAAAATATTTGAATGATACTCTTATCACATTTTTATTCAGAAATTGAATTCCACCTCATAGCATAATCTAACTAATAGAATATATATAAAAGCTAATAGAATATTTACAATAACTATAGGTTTAATTATGGGTTACACAAATGTTGGTATTATTACAATTTTAAAGATTTTTTATTATAGTATAGTTATTAAAACAATATTTCTTTTTATTCTTACACTTAACTTTAGTAAGATTTTTAAACATTTAATACAAATATTGTCAAATTTTTCTCCCCTTCAATGCAGTTAGGTTATTAAAATAAAGCTTCAAGAAGCATTTGAGGACTTTCCATTAAGCACCTTTTTACTTCTAATATTTTTTTATGATTTGTGGTTTGGAAATAAGGAAAACAAGAAACACAATAGATTCTTTATTTGATATTCTCCATAAAATAATAAAACAACTATAAACACATCTTTTTAACTTTAATCATTTATAAATATACACCTTTGACCATAAAATTTGGTTTGTACTCCCTTTTCAGTTGTTATGATTCAATTTTTTAGATACTTGAGAGGTGTGTTTACAAATTTTATAGTCAAAGGAACCTAATTCAATTTTTCAAAAAATTGAATGGGCATATTTGTTGAAATTTGTAGTTGAGGAAATGAACTTGAAAATAACCCAAAATTAGAAGGATATATTTATGTGTTTCCCTCTGTATAAGTAATGCACATGTTACTCTTTGAATTAATTAAAGAAAATGGAAATGTTGCTTCATCAGTGTGAATCATTGATTTTTATGTACCACGGTTTCATTTGTAAAAACTTAAAAAATTTTAATAATCTGAATTACATAAAGTAAGAAAACTAAATGTAAATATTCATTGAACTTATTCAAAATAATAAATGATCTTTATGTTTAATGACATTTTCTCATAAATTAAGACTTTCAAGAATAGTTATTAAAGTGAATTAGATTTCAAGATTTAATCATATGATCATTGGTCATGATTGTTTTTGCTTGAAACAAATTATACACCTGTTTATGGCAAATCTGTTTTAGTATTGGTTAAAATTCGTATACTTTGAGACTTGTAGATTTATATACAAAAACTTCAAAATTATAGTCTTTCGCCGTATTTTCATTCACTACACAAACTTCTTTATTTTGAAAATATTACACAAATTTTTATTAAAAATATATAGATTCCTACGCGGAGAAACTCTTTACTCTATAAACAGCAACGCCCAAGTTAGGCAGCTAAATTTAATATAGTAAAAGGAGTCAATTTCACAGATAGATCACATCCCCTAACCATACCCTGTTTTTATTCCTTTTATTCTCACAAAAATCCCCACTTCAAAAAAATTAAATTATTAAATTTTTTGAATCATACCTGCTATAACAAAGTTGACATGTCAAGATTTATACAATGTCTCAGCAAAGTGGTGCATTCATGCAGAAATATGTTATGAACTGGCTCATGGCTAATTCGGTGTCAATTCCACAAAGATTGAAGAAGCTGTAGAGTCCTCTTTGGAACTGGATTGAAGATAAAACAGGGACGCATGCACAACTTCTCATACATTTTTCCTTGATCAACAGCTGATAAGAGAACATCAGAAACCTTCAGTAAAGATCCAAACAGGGAACCAAAACAATACAGCTACGAAACCAGAATATGCATGAAAATATATAAATAAAAAAAAAAAGGAGCACATTCGCTGCCTAAATTCAAATCAAAGATGTTGAAAATTCGTAAAACTAGTAGCATTATCATTTAGCATTATTTCCATATTCTGATTTAGTCTATTTAGTACACATCCAATGATTTAAGCACCGTGCAAGTGTAGAGCTGTTATTCTCTGCAAATTGCCTATCTGCCGATATCAAGGACTAGGAGGCTGATTTCTACCCCAGCATATTCCTAATATCTTCATGTATGGTTGCCAAAGGAGGCCTATCTCTTCCATTGACATGTCCAAGAAGCAGACATTCTAACCTGAGGAATGACATTTTTTTATTACTGAGATTGAGTCATTTCAAAATGCCCATGCATCAGACGAAAAATTAAAAAATGGTCAATATACGTAGAACGTAGCAGCTCGTTCCATGGCATTAATATGCAAATCCATATTTTGAAACCTTAGAACTTAAAATTCATCACAACCCACAAATCTATATTTTAACACGTTTCAAATATCATCATAGGAAGTATTATCTCATTCCATGGCATTAATATGCAAATCTATATTTTGAAACCTTATAACTTAAAATTCATCCCAATCCACAACCATTTTTACATAAATTTGATTTCAAATGAGAAGAGAAGAACATAGATTTAAGCAATCTGCATTTTTGACATGTCATCAATCATATGTTTAGTGGTTCTGATTTGAGGATCAAAAAAACAAGGAAATTCAACAATTAAATCAAATTAAGTCAGATGATTGGATATCGTCATTTAATATCAGCATGAAGTCTCCACTCAATATCTGAAAAAATGAGCAGGTAAAATGTAATAAATTGTAGTGGAGATATAAGATGCAATCTGCAAGCATATAGAGCCTATAGACTAACAAAGTATATGAGGCTGGTTGTAGCAGTACCTTAGGTTCTCATCAGCATGTTTGTCTCCTATAAGGTCTGCAACTTTCATAATACCATTACATGCCTTGAAATCCTAATCATGATCACTTGCAAATTTTAAATATGAACAGCTAAAGAAGGTAATTAATACACACCTTCCACCAATAATCAAAACAAAAAAGCTCTCCTTGACATTTATTGGTAAATCTTACCAACTAGACCAAGACATTCAGATTTCTTAAACTTCTTGTGCAACTCCCATAATACCATTACACGCCTCAAAATCCTAATTAATCATGATCAGATCCAAATTTTAGATATGAACCCGTTTTTTGGTGGTGGTGGTGGGGGGAGAGGGGGGGGGGGGGGGGGGGGGAAGGACACAATAGAAGGGAAAAAACAGCAAACCCTACACAATATTACATCCTTTTATTAAAGATCTCTCAAGGACACTCATAATGAATGGGTTTTGACCCATGATCTTTATCAGGAGTTAATGACCAAGTTGTTATAGGGGGAAAGAGGTCCCATCAGATGAATGGTGATTGGCAAACTCTATTAAAACTCAGGTAAATTTAAACACGTGAACATAGTAGAGATAGCACTCTTGGTTCTTCAATCATAAATGGAAGACACAGGAATTACATTGTAAATTGGAACATTAAATTTGAACAGTATAATTGAAGACATACTCAAAAAGTGAAGGCAAGACTAAAGTTACCATTTGATTGGATGATGAATCCTACAATATTGAGATTAGAGCATCTAAGCACGCACCTTGCTCATGTACTTTCTGAGTGGATAGTATATTGAACATAACCTGCATCACAAAGGTTATACCCATGTTTAGGAGGGAGGGGAAAACATTATGGAAGTATGCTACTTATACCAATATTGTAATGCTTGTAACTTTAACGGCAAGCTCCGTATTTGCCTTTGCTATGGATTGAGATGTTAAATAACTTCTCTTTGATGTTGCGCTCATGATTGTTTCTGGGGGATCTCCATGATGGACAAGCAAATAAATCGGAGGATTTATTGTATTAATTTTTGTGTTTTCTTTTCACAATTTCTGTGTCTTTGTTTTCTAATTGAGAAGGATGTCTTATCCCCAATATTTGTATTCCAGCTTTGCAAATTTACATGTGGAATATTCAATTAGATACAATAAAGGTGCATATGATCACATCTTCCTTATATCCTCAAGAATCAGATATAGAGTCTATTACTAACAATGACAAGAATCCTCAATCAAACATATATGTTGTCAGTTACATAAATCATATGTTCTAGTAAACTAAACCCTCAATTAAATCAAGTCCAAAAGTTGCATAATTGAGCAAATATAAAGTGCCCCAAAAAACAATGCCACCTCTCACAGAAGATAAGTTTTTTGAGGAAAAAAAATGACTTAAACCTTATTTTGGTTCCTCACTAATGAGGTCATAACCAACTTGGCCCCTCATTGATCAATTTTTTAAAGTGGGTCCCTCACTTATGCAAAACCCCCCAAATCAAGTCCATTTGTAAATTTCCGTTTCAATCCATTAACTCATGCTGATGTGAATTATTAATGATGATATGGTACCATTAACTTGTGACGTGGCACATTAGTTGACACACTGCTGTAACTGACATAACATAATTTGTTTTTTACTTGCTAACGTGTCAAAAAACAATATTTAAATTGCAAAATACAATACTTAAACACTAAATATTAAACCTTAAAATCTGAAAATCCTAAACCCTAAACTCTAAAATCATAAATTCTATAACCCTAAACCTTAAACCTTGAACCTTAAGATCCTTCAACACTAAGCCCTAAACATTGAATCCTAAAACCCTAAACACAAACCCTAAAATCCTACACCCTAAAACCTTAAACACTAAACCCTATAGTCTTAAAACCCTAAACCTTAAAATATTTAAACCCTAAATTCTAGACACTAAAATTTTAAAACCCTAAACTTTAAGCCTACATTCCAAAAATCCAAAAATTTTAAAAACCTAAACCCTAAACTTAGTTCCTAAAATCCTAAAACCCTAAATCTTAGGAGTTGTGATATTCTCACAAAATCCATGACACAAACTCCGTGGGGGGAACATTCTTCAAATCCCAAACCCTAAACATTAAGAGCTTTAGGGTTTATGATTTAGGGCTTAGTAGGGTTTTGGGTAATAGCATTAAGGCTTACCATTAAGGTTTTTCAAGTTTTAGAGCTTTAGGGCTCAAGGGGTTAGGGTTCTAGTGTTTAGGGGTTATGATTTAAGGGCTTAGAGTTTTGGGGTTTAAGGGTTTTGGGACTAGGGCTTATGATTAAGGAGTTAGGGCTTAGGGGTTTAGGATTTATATTTTTTGGCATTTTAGGATTTAGAGGTTAGGTTTTAGGGTTTCAAGGTTTAGTTTTTATGCGTTAGCATTTCGGGTTTTAAGGTTTTAAGATCAAAGCTCAGTATATCGGGTTTTGGATTTTTAGAGTTTAAGGATTTAGGATTTGAGTTTAGAGTTTTAGGATTCAAGATTTACGGCTTAAGTACTTAAGGTTTGAAATTTAGGATTTGACGTTTAGCATTTTAAGATTAAGGGTCTTAAAATTTTAAGATTTAAAGTTTAGGGTTTAGGGTTTCAACATTATAGGGTTGTGCTTAGGGTTTTCGGATTCAAGGTTTCGGATTTTAACATTTAGAGTTTAAGGGCTTGAATTTAGGATTTGAGATTTGGAATTTACATATTGTATTTTATAACTAAATCTCATTATTTTCTACCACATCACCAAGTAAAAAACAAATTATTCCACATCAGCCAACAAGCGTGTCAACTAATGTGTCACCTTACAAGTTATTAGTGACATGTCATCATTAATAGTCCACATCAGTGTGAGTTAACAAATCGAACAAAAATTAGACGGAAGGACTTGATTGTGGGGCTTTTGCATAAGTGGGGGTCACTTTCAAAAACTTAATGAGGGACCAAATTGGCTTAGACCCCATCTATGAGGTATCAAAATAGGGTTGTAGTAAAAAAAATCAATCTTTTGCTGTTCTCCTTTCGAGGATTAAAATCAACAAAATTTAACACATACCTTGAAATCAAAAGAATCCCTCCCCCATTCAGTCTTTCTACTTTTGCCCCACCTGAAAGCAAAATTCTTATAGCTTATATAATTGAGATCACGCCAAAATAATTTTAGAATCAAATGCCACAAACCCATGGAATGGGACAATGAAGCAGTAGACATTCAGCAGTTTCATCATTTCTAAAAATATAAAACCCTAACACAACTAAATTTCACAGTTTTGAGATTCTCTGCTGTTAAATTTATGCTCCATGCAGCATGCAATATATGCCACATCAACTCTTATTCAACTTTCTATCATTTTCTTCAAACCTCTGTCCCACAGAGATATAAAATGATGAAAGAGAACACCCACAACATCCAATCCAAATTTTTGTTTTTGGTTCTTCTACACTCAATGCTAGAGAGATATAAAATGATAAAAGAGAACATCCACATCATCCAATTCCTAATCATTAGGAGGTCTATAAAATCTAAAAGCCCAATTTCCTCCCATTCAAAACCATGAGTAGTATTGAATCATATATTTCAACAGCTATAGGAAATAGATGAGGAAAAGAATAGATAGAGGAACCTCAACTGCAAAAGCCAACTTCCCACAAATGAAAATCCATAATGAGCAGAAAGGCATCACAGAGAGGAAAGATGAAAAAAGAGCAATCTCTTGCCAGCTTGATCATGTCCTCTTATCCTCACTACCCATTTTCCTTCAGTCACATCCAGTCTGTGCATCAGAAGTCTGATTTGCATTGGATGTCTCCTCATGAAGCCAGTGAATATCCTGCAAAGTTAAAAGCACAAGCACAAATGTCTAAATTTATATGCCAAAATAATAAGATACACACTCTAAATGCTCAAATAGACAGCTAAGTAAAAAGGAAAACATAAACTTCAGTTGCACCAAGAATACGATCTGGTGAGGTAGTGTTTGAGACAAATCTCATGAAAATAAAAATTGTAAGACAAAGTATCAGTATTCACTAATAAAAATGCATTTTATCCCAATCATATTACCATCAAAATATCACCAGAATGTTACTTGGCCCAAATCTTCAACCATGCCTACTTTTAAATTGAAAATTTTCAATTTCTCAACTGCACAATCCTACTGCAGATGATGATAAGCTACAATCCATCACTTCTTTTAAATCCATCAATAACCAATTTCACAGACCAAACTTTTAAAGAAATGCAAGCTGACAAACTTCACTTGATCTATATATGTGATGGTACTACACTCAAGACAATACATTATAAATGCTAGGTCTATATTAAAACACAGCACTACTTGTGATTGGTAGTATTGGAACTCTAAAATTTTCCAAGCTTTCCATTAGGCCTGTCACTGTCGATAAGGACAAGCACAAGTAATTTTCTTTATATTAACAAATTATTGAAGTTATTAGCAGTATCACATCTCATGAATTTCAAGAAACCCTGTAGAAAAAGAATCTGTCACTAGTCACAACCATGTGTTTCAAACTCTAACATTGGCAATACCAACCAAAATCTGGCTGCACCCACTAGCAACATTGGGTGAGGAGAAGACTAACATGACTCTGAAAGTCATTAATGAGATCCTAAGTACAAAAACAAATTTTAAGAAGGGTAAAATCATTATTAGAAGGATTTCTTACTGCCAAGTATCACTTCATTTAAAGAACTATATATCATTCTTTAACAAAGTAAGTTGAGCCCCAGTGAATCAACAAGTGTAGTGCAAGTAAGTTAACCCCCAGCAAATCAAGGGTCTAGTACAAGCTAAAGAGCAACGTTGTCAAAAGGGTATTGCAAGTTCAAACCTTTCAAGTATGAAGCACAATCCCACAACTAAATATACAAAAGGAGGGTACTAAGTATTAACAGATTTAAAAGAACTCAGCAAATTGTAGTGAAAAAGAATTAATTCAGTGTATTGTAGTTCATAAATCAAGAAAGAGTAAGTGTGACAAACCATCTGACATATACTATCTGATAATTGAAGTGCTTCTTGCCACCTATCAACCTTAATAAGGCCTTTGATTAGGTGGACAAATGTGCTAAGCTCTGGAATAACATTCCTATGGATCATGTTTGCATACAGCTCTAAGGCTTTCTCAACTTTACTTGCATGTGAGAGACTCTCAATCAAAGAAGTATATAAATATTTGTGGGCAACTGTAAGGCTTGAAGATGAGGAAATCTCTTCGAGCAGCTTCAAAGCAGCTTCCAGTCTTCCAGCCTTGCTAAAGCTATCAATTAAAATTCTGTACATAGGAATAACAGGTACTGATTCATTCTGACTTAATTCATCTAAGAGCCCAATAGAAGTTAAATAATCTCGGTTAAAACCTTCAACAATCTTACGATGGCTTAATATATGCCTGGGCCAATATGTCTGTTTCATTTCATCTAAAAGTCTGTGAGCCTCGTCAAGATTGCCAGTAGAACAACAATGATTTATCAAGATCTTGTAGGTTATAAAGTTTGGAGCACAACCCTTTGAGCACATATCTCTCAACAGCTCAAGGCACTTTTCAATTTTACCTAATTTCCCAAAGCCGTCAATCATAGCACTAAAAGTTACGACATTTGGATAGCAGCCTTTTTCTTCCATCTTTAGCATGAGCTCGTAGGCTTCATCTATCTTTCCAACTTTACAGAGGCCATCAATCATCTCTGTGTAGATGACCACATTGGGAGCACAAGAATTCTCTAACATCTTGGACAACACTTTCAAAACAAGATCCAGTCTTTTATCTTCAAAGAGCCTATCAATTAAAGAGCTGTAGGTATACAAATTTGGGCTGTATCCACGCTCTGACATCTTCACAAACACTTCTTGTGCATCCTCAAGCTTTCCAGCCTTGCAAAACCCATCTATAAGAGCATCATAAACTATCTGGTTAGGTTCAATGCCTTCAACCCACATGGCATCCAATAGTTCACGGGCCTCTTTGACCCGGTTTGCCTTGCATAGACCATCCACCAGAGCCCCATAAGTAACAACATTTGGTACTTCACAGTTGTTGTCATCTGACTTGAAATACACGTCCATATCAGAGGATTCTATGTCACCTTTCATTTTGGCATAGATCTGGCAAGCTTTTTCAATATGCCCTGCCTTACAATGACCATCAATTAAAGCTGTATATGTAACAACATTAGGTTTGCAACCTTCTAACAGCATCATCTCAAATAGTTCATTGGCATTGGACACCTTTCTTGCTTTTAGGTACGCATGAATAAGAGCAGTATAAGTAACAATATTAGGGGTGCAACCATCCCTTACCATTTCATCAAACCATTTGCCAGCCTGTTTAATGAGACCAGCTTTGCAAAAGCTATTAATTAAAATAGTATATGTGTAAACGGTAGGAACAATGCCATTCCTTTTCATTTCCTCAAACAACAAAAAAGCCTTCTCTACCTTTGAGGCATTACAAAGAAATCCAATCACTTTAGAATATGTACTATCATCAGGAATGAAACCTTTGCTCATCATTTCACGTATAATATTAAAAGCTTTATCAAATTTTCCAGACCCACAAAGACACCGTGCAAAGTTGCTAACATTAACCTTATTTAATACAAAGCCTGCCTCAACCATCTCACTGTAAGTTTTTTCGGCCAATTCTAACACATCAGAGCTAGGCAGCTCCTCGTTTCCACACATACCACCAATTAATATGTTGTAAATTAGATAGCCTGGCTTGTACCCACATTTTATCATTTTCTTAAGCAACTTATAAGCGTAAAAGTAGTCCCTAGATTTGCAATAAGCATGAACGAGAGAATTAAATATTTCTCGACTTGGATAACAGCCTTCAGTAATCATCATACTAAGAATTCTCTTGCATCTGCCCAGCTCTCCATTTCTCAAACAACCAGATAACAAAATTCTGTAAGTAACAACATTAGGAGTACAAGAATTTGACCGCATTCTGTTCAAGATATCCATAGCTTCTTCAAATAGCGAAGCTTCGCATAATCCAGAAATCATCCTATTATAAAAGACAGTATCAGGAACAAATTCCTCCTTCTCAATCAATGTCAGAGCGTCTCTACACCTCCCTGCTTTGCAGAGGGAAAAGGCAAAACAGCTCAGGGTAAACCCATCCATGCCAAACCCAGAATTTGACATCTCTTTGTGAACCAAATATGCAGTATCTAACTTGTCTGCTTGAAGAAACACTTGAATTAAAGCGTTATAAGTTGTCCGCGAGGGCTTGTACCCAAAATCCTTCATTCTCCCTAACTCTTCCAATGCCATATTCCACAACCCATTACGGCAACACTTCCGAATTAAAACATTGAGCAGCTTCTGAAGCACCGCCCTATCCTCATCCTTAATTTCTCGGAAGAACTTTTCCGGCACTCTATCATTGTTATTGCAGCCAAGTATATCCAACAGAGCATTATACACGGCTTGAGTGTGAGTATAACCGATTTGGCGACCTGCCCATAAGAAAAACTTGACACACAATTCAGGATTTTGTATGAGCTTCAACACCTCTACCATTAAACTTTCGTTCAACTTTCCCCGGAACTGCCTAAGAAATTTCTGGGTTTCAATACCAAACCCGTCATTATTGCTCCTAATTGCATTTGAAATCAACATAGCCTCATTAGACCTCTCAACAGAAGCAAGCTGTTGGGATGAGGACGCACATTGAGTACTACAATCAATCAAACTTTTGCGCAAAAATGCATACTCCTCTGCCCAATCAGTGGCGGGAGACGAATTACCCTGCAAAAATGTGTCGTCAGGATCAATCAATCCTTCGAGATTGTCCTCTGAGGAGGTCGTGAACGATCGTCGACCAATGCATTCGCGTGCAAATTTAGAGGAAGATGAAGATGGAAAAAGTGAGAAAGGGTTGTAGTTGGATTTAAGAGAACACACAGAACGAAAGAACAAAATCTTCAACTCTATTTTGCTCATAATAATTGGAAAACTATGAAAAGTATCAGTTGAAATTAGGGTTTAAGAGAGGGAAATGACATTTAGGGAGAGACAAATGTAAGAATCGGACCAGCACCTATGCAATTCAATTCAAAAATTGAACCAAAACGGCATAAAAAATTGGATCGGTCTGAGCTCCATGGGTGCGCTTGTGCAAATAAAAAAGTAATACGTAACAGTTAAAAATAGTAGAATCAAAATTTGTAATATTAGAAAGGTCTAAAGTTCACATAATATAAAATATGATCCATAAATTAAAAAATTTTATCTTTTGACCAAAAAACAATTATCTTCACAAACAAGACAAATTAAAAAACTCAATAATTAGATTCATGAATTCAAAAGATCAAATATTCCAAACAAAAAAAACCTTAACCTTTTATGTTTATAATTACATTCAAACTACCGACAACATAATAGAATCATAAATAAACCAATAAAATTTTAAAATTAGGATTAACTAATCATAATAGCAACAAACTACAATACAAAACCCATCATCAATCAACTCATCCATTTAGGCACCAGGAAAATCAGTGGCGGGTCCAAAGTTTTTTTAGGATGATCACTAATAAAAATAATCACAAAATAAAAGTTTTTGTTGCAATATATCAATATATTATTTTAAATTATAATTTATAAAATAAAAATAAATAAATAAACAATATTTACTATTTATAATTAAGTGATATTATTTTTTAAAATCATTGTAAAATTTATTCATTCTCAATATTATTACAAATATCATTTTCTATACAGGTAACTAACCAATCAATTTAATTATCTATCATATGATTGCAAATCCACTCTTTATAAGTATTCATTACAAAGAAAACTCTTTTAACAGATATAATTGCAACTAATAAAATTAAGACTAACTTAATAAGCAAGTACATTAATAGAATACAATATATTTCTTTGTTTCAATTAATTTTTGAGAGAGATCAATAATTTTTTTTAATTTTAAAAATCTTTCATTTGATCACATATATAAAATATAATTTTTAAATTAATTACCAAATAGAATTTCAATTGCAGACAAAGTCATTTGAATAAAATCAAGCTAAGTGTAACAATTTTTTCTTATTAAAAGTAATAAACAAGTTTCTTAAATTTAAGCATACTACATAAAAGTGTAACTTAGTATTTACCTTGTTAAAATAATTATTTAGCTCTGAAAAATGTCTATTAATTACTTGATAGTATAGCTGAACTTGAAAGTAATATAAATTTAAAAATTTTAGGTGGACACTTCAAATTTTGTCATGTGGGTACAGCTTTATTTTGTTTTATGAGCACTCTTTTATTTTATATATATGTATATTAAAAATTTAAAATCTTGTGTTGGCACTTAACTACTCACTCTTGAACATGGATCCGCCTCTGAGGAAAATAGTAGTTTAAGTGTCCAATATCTTTAATCTTTACTACCAAAGAGTGGTGATCGATCAGACTCGGGTATGTTCAAACTTGCATGGACTCCATGTATGGCAAGATGGCAATGTTTCTAATTAATACTTCTTTCTTCCCAAACTTTATCTGGAAACTGTTTTCTCCCTTTTCCTCTCTCTTTCTATAGAATACAATTTCAAAGCAAGTACTGGTTTAGCTTTCAGGTGATGTGGATGTAGATAACATGGGAAGTTCAAGGTCCTGGTCATTCCCTATCTCGATTGTAGACTCCTTATCAATTTTTGAACTTTATCCTCTCACTTCATCTTTGAAAATTGACGTAAGTAAACCTAATCATATACCATTAGGTGCAAAGGAAATTTTTCTAGTTGTTTTAGGTAATATCTTTAAAATTAAGCTAATCAGTGAACCTATTAAATTACTAAGTTATTGGATCACTAGTCAAACCGCTACATAAAAATTAAATTATCTAAATCATATCTATATATAACCTAAATTTTAATTACTTTAAAAATTGTATTTTATCGTAAAAATTTAAAATATTAACAATTACAATAATAAAATTTAAACTTTAAAATATAACATTAAAGTTTAATTGTTAAATATATTTCATCTTTATTTTTTTCCTCCTTCATTTACTCATCTTCCTTCCTCTTTGCATTTTACTTTTTCCATATAAACTTATCTTTTTTTTGGATTGCCATACACAATCCAATATGTCTATGTGTTTCTCTGCCATACACAACCAACTTCCTTTCTCTTTCCTTTTTTTTTTTCTTTGCTTTCTCCTCCTCCTTCTTTGTTTCCTTCCTTCTCTTCTTTTTCTATTGCTATGAAGCAGCACGCTGAATCCACCTCCACCCCCAACTCCAACATTCCCCCCCTCCCCCTCTCCCTCCTTCTCTTTCCTCACCTCCTTGAGTGGTTGTACTTAAACTTTTGCTGATTGATTTTTGCTGGGCTCTTTAATTTCCCTTGCAAGGTTGTATTCTCTAGATGAATATCATTGAGATGGATATGAGCAAAAAGTCAAAAATTTGTTGCTGCTATTATCAGGGATGGAGTCAGGAATTTTATTTAGGGGTTAGCACTGAAGGTGATAAGATAATAAAAAAAATGTTAAAATACACACAATGCATGCAATAATAACAAAATATAATTAAATATTTTAAAAAGTAAATAAATTCAAATGATCACATAAAAATTTAATCTTACCAAATTCTTAAAGAAAAATAAGTAACTTAATGTAATACCATCATCATTTAGTATTATCTATTCATTTAAATTTCAATAAACATAAAAAAGAAGTGAAAAAAACATAAACTGAGTTAATTAGGAAATAATGAGTATCTAATATTTTGACATATAATGATTTAAAATTATAACTTTGCTCAAGATTCATTGAGTGGGTAGAAAAATAATTGTAACTTGAATCCAAAAAATGAATGAATAATTAAAGGACCACCGAATTGAAAAATAAGCACTAAAAGAAATTGCAAAAATAAAGCAGGATAAATTGTGAATTTAGAGTGTGTGCAAGAGGGTAAGTCAATTTTAATGTTTTTTAAAAATTGAGGTTAATATAATATTTTGAGAACTTTTGAATCAAACATAAAGGAGTTGTTTAAAAAATTTTGAAATTTTTATCAGATGTATGTAAATTTTCAAAAAATTCAGGGGGGACTAGGGGCTCCGCCATTGGCTATTATGCGGTTTATAGCTGAAGATTGTGTCTTGAACCCTCATCCAAACTCGGTCTTTCTTTCCATGTCTTCTACATTTTTTCATCAAATTAGGCCAAAACATGGTCCGACTTATATCCATTTTCACCAGTTTTTATTGAGTTGGGTTTGACCGGTTTAATGACATATGTAGCCTAATAGGACATTCGGACTGGACAAGGGTCCGGTTTCCAGTCAAACCAGTTGGATTAGCCTAGCCAATCCGGTCCGAGCTTAAAAACGCAAGTTTTAGGAATCAAGGTAATGGAGAAAGCGCCCCATAACCCAAGTCGTTCAAGTCTTGGTGGTCCTTATCCCAAGTATCATTATGAACACTTATGCATCTCTCATTTTTTCTTGAAATGTGCTATTATTTTAATTAATTAATTACATAAAATTATTAGCTTAAATTTGTATTTGTTAGAAAAATGTCGTCATGCCAGAACTAGGATCCATGCAAGTTTGAACAATCACCACTCATCACCAAGTGCATGACTATGATAGCAATGTGAAAAGTTCAGTTTAATCCTACAAATTCATTGCGTTACAAGAAAAATAAAACATAATTGAAACAAATCATCCCAATATAAAACTAAATACATCAGCTAAGCATTGAGTTCAAGTCCATCAATGTATGTAAACAGCTTTCCTAAGAAAATCCAAAGAACTTTGGGCTAGGTATTCCAACAAGAGTTCACGTTGGAGTTGAAGTATGTTTTTTGCAAATATTATAAGTTAAGAAGTATAGGTTCGAGACAGGATACTAATATAAATAATATAGATATATGAAATATAGCAAAATATAAAAATTCAATATCAATATAGCATATAAATGTATGTGTATATATATGTATTAAGAAAATATTGTGAAGAGTCTTGTTTAGTTGAAAATAGAACATAACAAAAATCACTTGGATATTGCTAAAAAAATTTTCATAAAGAGATATGTCACTATGCAAGTATTAAAAAGTGTCACTGAAACATTGGTATCGGATACGTATTCAATATGATACTGCAGCCTATATGAAGTGCCAGTGCTTGCAATAATTTGGTTTGGAAATTAGCTCATAATATATTACCTTCAAAAGATATTCTGCAAGAAAAAGAATTAAGGTGGAACAAGGTTGTTATTTACGTGAAGCTGAATCAGAGAGTACTCTGCACTTATGCAGGCGCTGTCTGGGATCTTGCATGCTTTATTTCAGTTCGTCCCTTTCTCTTCTTCAACTTCCACAGATCACATGGCAGTATTGAAGGAGTTGTGCAGCTCCGTTGATATTCATGAGATGTCTTCATTTGTCTTGATTTGGTGGGCTATTTGGAGGGAACGAAATAATCGATGGTTGGGTAAATCTCCAAGGAACCCAAGTCATGTAGCTGAGGACATTTCGGCATTCAAGCAAGAATATGTTTCCTCATTTACAAATCCGAGAATGGGAGTGACTTACTTGTCTAGCGTTAGAGGAGGGTGGTAGAAACCAATATACCCATTCTTTGAGCTCAATGTTGATGCCTCTTTAAGACTAGGAGAGAAGAAGGCACGGATTGGATGTGTAGTTCGGGATGAGGGTGGTGCTTTTATGGGATTGGGAGCAATGTGTAGTGTAATCCATCATGTTGAGGATACTCTCTTGGGTAGGGGTGGGCAAAATACTGGGGCAACCCAGTTGAACCCGCCCCAAACCAAGAAAAAAGAGATTTGGATTGGATTAAATTGGGGCAAATTAAATTTATGATAACACATTGGCTTGAAATGGAGTGTATTGGGTGGGGCTGGGGCTTTTTTCTTATTCTGTTGGGTTGCCGCGGCAACCCAACGAATTATACTTATATATATATATATTTTAATTTTACCCTTACAAAACGACGTCGTTTTGTAAGGGTAAATACCGTAAATTGGTTCTCAGCTCAGCTGAGCTCCTACACCCGTTCACCGCGTAAAGTTCGGCAACCCAACGAATTATACTTATATATATATTTTAATTTTAGCCTTACAAAACGACGTCGTTTTGTAAGGGTAAATACCGTAAATTGGTTCTCAGCTCAGCTGAGCTCCTTCACCCGTTCACCGCGTAAAGTTCCTCCTGATTTCTCCTTCGACGTCTCGAGTCTCGACACTTCGGGTTCGAGATTTCTCCTTCGAGTCTTCGACAGTCGACGGCCCTCGCCCCCCACCTTAGGATCTCAGCTCGGCTTGCCTTCACGTCCGGCCGTCGCGAGGCACCCCTCACTCCTCGTCTCGGTCCCTCTTTCGGCTCAGCTCGGCAAGCTCACACTAAATTGCAATGATCCGCAAGTACCAAGTCCTTCTCCCTTCCCCTTCGTCTTCAACTTCAAGAAAGTTTTTCTTTAGGCAGGACTTGGGAAGCTATGCGGCTGTGACCTCTTGGTAAGGTTTTACGGTTTCGAATTAGGGGTAATTTTGTTTGACGAATTTTTGTTGGGCTTTCTTCTGATAGTCTTATGTTTTTAGCAAATTTATTTAGGGCTTTGGAAGCTTGTGGCACTCCAAGCAGCAATTGCACCACCATGGCACCACCTGGCCACCACGGCACCACCAAAGGGACAAGACATATGTTTTCGGATCAGACATGAGGGGCAACTTATGAGTAAGTCTCAAGCCTTATGGGACTAGATTTCTGATTTGCTAATGCCATTGGTTTTAAAAAGTAATAATATTGCTTAGGATTGTTTTCTAGGCCACTTTTGTTGTCTTCTTCTGAGCTTCTATCAGCTCTCATCAGTAGTCACAAGAATTGGGTGTCTTGCTAAGTTTGGTTGGCATTTTTCCATGGTATATGTTAATATTAGTTCTCAGAAATGGCAGCTCATGGCTGTATATTTACGTGAAGTGTATAAATACAGGTGCTTGGTGCTTTAGCAATGAAAATTCAAGCCTTCATAATGGTTCAATTTTTGGCTTATTATGGTACTTTCGTGCTAACATAATGTGGCTAAGACTATCTTGCAGGACTTGCATCAACTTTAATAGTTTGAACATATAATAATCTTGGCATCAATGTTAATTAATTTAATACTAGATGACCAATTGGTTTATTTCGTTGAGAGCTATCTGCAAACTACAAAATTGAAGGTTCTAGTCTCCTCGTTAAAATATGGGAGGCGCTAAAGGGAGGAAAGGTTTAGAATATTTGGATAATTAAATAATAATACTAACAAATATGGCTCCCCAGCTTAAAGCAGCAGACCAGTGTAATTAAATGTGAGAAATTGAGAAGAATATGATGTGAATATTTGATTTGGAATGGCTATCATCAGATGAAATGAAGAAAAATAGAAGGAAATGAATTGTACAAAGTTGCTTTACCTTGCGGACATGTAATATAGAAAGGAGTTAGCAATTCTTTAGCAATCATGATGTTTGTTGTCATAAACTCATCAAGGTGAGTCTTGGATGGGAATCTCTCATGCATTATTCTGTTTCATTATTCTGCCTGGAGTAAGTGTAAGAAGAGTTAGTGTATTACCTGTTCTGTCTTTTCTACATTAACATTCCTAGTTCTTCTTTGGCTTTCTCTATTGACCGAATGATTCCTAGGAATTGGTTGGGTAAGCGTATAAATTGCAGTTTACTTTTTAATTCTATCAGCCAAAAGAGAGTGGACTTGACATTGGACTTATTTTTATTTAAGAAGTGAGAGGCCAAATGGTAGAAAAATTGGTTGCCCTTGGGGAAAGAAGCTAGTTGGCTTAGCAGGTAGATCAATATGCATTATTTGTATAATATTGGAAAAAAAATTTAAATATTTTGAGTGTAAAATGCTATAAGTATATTTTTCATGACTTAAATCCGAGGACTCCAGACACATGGTATGTACTTTTTTTTATGTTTAATGGATCTCCTCTTTTAATTTACCTTGCCATTTTTTTTTTTATGTTAGATGTTCTAGTTGGATCCTTGTAAGTCCCTGTGTTGAACCCTTTCCTGATGTAATTTATACTATTATTTTAAATGATTTTTTATTGAAGACATAGCATGTTGTTTGAACCATCACGGCCAGGGAAAGTGATAGGTGCTGTGGATCTTGTGAATGTATCCGTATTCCTTACTGAGTTTTTCTGCAAGAGGCCACTTTTGTTAATGGTAGGCATACACTATCTTAACAATGTGGTGAACAAGATAAAAGGAGATGGAAATCATGGAATGCAATGGATCAGCTATTTAGAATACATCCTCCTTGAGAGATGTCATAGCTTGTATACAGCCTTGAATCAAATTTAATGAGACCTTTCCAATAGGGGAAACAGCTGCCATTGATTTGCATACTATAAGAACTTTCTGACTAGTGAGAGATCCACAGGTGATAAAAAATGACAAAAATGTTGAAGAGAGGAGATGTTTCTTTTGCTCTTTCCAAGCTATCACATAGAAAAAAATAGCTTTTAGGAAGTATAGTATTATTGATGACTAACCCAATTTTTTTTGGGTTTTCACTGGGACTAGTTCTTGTTTGTAATAGCTACTTACATAGATGGTAGTTTTGTATGTTTTTGCTCTTTCCTATACATGTTTCATCGCATACTGAAGAATGTCAGACAAGGTGTATATGAGTGCAGCCTCCTCTGGTTGTTGGCCACATAGCGTGGTCAAATGCTGTGAAGTGTGCCGGTTGGGAATGATGAGTTTCTATGTTACACGAGTTGTTTAGTATTTGCCATTTGAGTTGCTTTGGATGCCTCATTTCCAATAGTTGACAGCAGTGTTGAACCCAAAAATAATATACATAGTGTTTAATTCGTTTATTGTTAATTTGTGTGCTTGTTACATGCTTCTTGTGTAACTGCTTAGGCGATAATTCTACTTTGATTATTTTTGGACATGTGTAGTCTTGTCAAGTTGTCATTAATCAATAGTAAATGTGTTTTCAATTATGTTCTAGTTGGGATGTTTATAGCTTTATTTGGTGGTAATGCTTATTCCATTAGTATGATTCTAAACCAATATTATGAAGAGTTAAATTTTGATATGTAGTTGATGTTTGGTGCTTAAAGGAGATTTGTATTCCAGGGCATTTTTGGCATGGAAGTGCTTCTTTCGGTGGCCACTGGCCTGACCATTGTTGTAAGAGGATAGTCTGATAATGGCCTTTATTAATTTTTTGTCTAATGTTGTGATCATTTATTTTGGTTATTATGATTTCATGGTCAATAGCCGCTATAGATAACTGCTTTCTACAAAGCTGTGTAAGAGTTGTACACTGAAACTGAAAATAGATTGACATATATAGTAAATCTGTGTCACTGTTTCATTTGCTGTGCCTTGACTTCGAACAGGGGATTGATATTATTGATAACATTGCAAATTAAAACTATAATTCTTTGACCTGGGGAACTTGCATACACTATTTTGAAGCTTTTCTAATAATTAGATTAGTTAAAATTCTTACGTATATGCAGAGGAACTTATGAGATTTAGAGTACTTAGGGATAATTGGAAATGATGTATGGTAAAAGAACTCTCACAGTAAAAGAACTCAGACTGCTCAGGTAAGATAACTTTCCATCTAGTCTCATTTTAGGTTCTCTTTGTCTAGCTTAATACTTTGACCAGCCTGGAAGATTGTTTGATTATGATTGCTTTAAAAATTTAGGGATACAAACATTTTAAATTGTAATAGGCTTCAGGAGCATATGTTTTTCTCCCAAATGGTACCTTTCCCATCAAATTTCAGGGGAAGGTGAAACTGCCTACCTTAGTATTAGAGCACTTAAATTCAATAACCAATATTCAGCAATAACTAGGAATTAACGAGTTTTTTATTTTAAAAAAGAATGCCATTACAATAAATACTGGTCGATGAATTCAGCTAGCTAAAACTAGTTATTTATGAGAATGAGCAAAGAAACTGCCCCACATTTTCTGATTACTAATCAAGCGTTAATTCTATATTAATCTGAAGTTAACATCTATTGTGAATAATGCTTTACTTGTATGTGAATTTAAGTTTATTATACAATTTTTGCATAATATATTATTAGGGTGTAATTGCTATTTATACAAAACTTTTGTAGAATATAATATAATTGTTGGTATTTCTGATTTTCTGTGCATACATATCCATTATGTTGTTACTATTTATGTTTAGGTTTAACTGTTTAAAATGATTTTTTTTGCTTACTGAAAATATGAAATTTTTTCATGAATGAGCAGTAAACATGGAAGGAGATACCCAACCCAATCCCCATGAAGTTGATGCTACTTTGCTCCCACACCCAAAGAAACCTAAGAGGAAGCCTGCTGCTAGTGGCTCTAGAAAGACAAGTGAATGTTGGGAACATTTCACTAAATTGCCTGAAAGTGAGGTCACCGAGCCAACAGCTGCATGTAACTATTGTGGGAAGAGGTATTTGGCAGACACGTCAAAGTATGGTACCTCAAGCATGAAGGGCCACCTTCCAAAATGCCCAAAGTACCCATATGCTTTCCTCAATGATCCTAAACAAAAGATTTTAAGTTTTAAACCCTCCAAAGATGGTTTAGGAAATACCATGACTACCCCATTTGTACATGATGTTGAAGAATGTCAGAAGGCTGTGGCAGTTTTTGTGATTGTGGATGAGTAACCCTTTAAGGTGGTAGAAGGGCAGGGGTTTAAACACATGTTAAATAGGTTGGCGCCTCAATTTCAAGTGCCTTCTAGGTATACAATAGCTAAGGGCTGTTACAAGCTATACCTAGATGAGAAGGTGAAGTTAAAGTCTTTTTTACAGTCCAATTATGCCAAGGTGTGTTTGACTACAGATTGTTGGGCATCAGTTCAAAACTTGAATTATATAATAGTGACAGCACACTTTATTGATAATGACTGGCAATTGCAAAAAAGGATTTTAAGCTTTTGTCTAATTGCTAATCATAGGGGTGAAACTATTGGAAAGCAAGTTGAATCTTGTATGAATGAGTGGGGTTTGGAAAGGGTCTTTACCATTATAGTTGATAATGCAAGCTCAAATGATGTCGCCATCTCCTATTTGAAGAAGAGGTTGGAAAAAAGCAACTTAGTGCTTGATGGGCAATTCCTTCACATGCATTGTTGTGCCCACATTCTAAATTTAGTTGTTAATAAGGGATTGAAAGATCTACATATTTCAATTGCATCAATTCGCAATGTTGTTAGATATGTGAGGTCCTCTCCCTCTAGATTTGCTAAGTTTAAATCATGTGTGGAGCAAGAAAAAATTGAAGGTAAGGGTCTTGTATGCCTAGATGTGCCTACAAGATGGAACTCCACGTATCTTATGTTGGAGGGTGCTTTAAAGTTTCAAAAGGCATTTGAGAGGTTAGAGGATGATGACACCTTCTTTAAGGATTATTTTGATGAAAGAATTGAGGGTCCTCCTTCCATAAATGATTGGAACAATTGTGCTGTATTTGTCAAATTTTTAAAAATTTTTTATGAAGCTACAGTTGAATTGTCTGGGTCATTATCTGTGACATCTAGCAATGCATACCAACACTTGTCTATGATCCAACATGAGTTACATGCAATGTCTAATAGCCATGATCCTTTATTGAAAAGTATGGCTATCGAAATGAAGACAAAATATGATAAATATTAGGGGAATTTAGACAAGATGAATCCACTGGTGATGATTGGTACTGTGTTTGATCCAAGATATAAATTGGCTTATATTCGATGGATATTTGAGGGCCTCTTCAAAGATGATCTATTAGCCTATGAGTTCTCTTTTAAAGTTAAAGATCATATGGCTAAGTTTTATGATTGGTAATCAAATGACATAAACAAGGATAAGAAAAGTAAGAGTGGAGAAAGTGGACTTGGTGGTGGGGGGTTTTCATTATTTAGTAGTCATGATAGTCGTGGGAAGACTACTTATCAAGCTAGAACACAAGCTTTCAAGTCATATTTGAGGGTGATGAATAGCATAGTGGCAAGAAATGAACTAGAAAGATACTTGAATGAACCATGCATTGATGCAGATGATGCATTTTCTATTTTGGAGTGGTGGAAGGTGAATTCCTCTCGTTATAAATTGTTGTCTTGCTTTGCCCGTGATGTGTTGGCAATGCCTGTGTCTACCGTTGCCTCTGAATTTGCATTTTCTATTGGTGGAAGGGTTTTGGATGTGTGTAGAAGCTCATTATCACCCAGGACAGTAGAAGCTCTTATTTGTTGTCAAAATTGGTTGAAGAATACATTATTTGGTTATCAAGATAGTGAATTTTTTAATGAAATTGAGCAGTATGAAAAAATTGAATTAGGTAATTGCTTTGATTCCACATTATTAAGTTTTTAGTTGATGGTTCTTTACTTCCTTTGTATGACATGCACTAACTAAATCCTATGTTATTTGTACTTTTGTAGTTATAGAGTCCCAACAAAGACATGAAGGGAGAGTTACAAGTGTTGGTCTAGGTGAAGGAAGAGTTGGAGAAGCTGGTCCAAGTGAGGGGGTGCAGATGAAGCTGCTGGTTCAAGTTAAATAGTTACATGAAAATTGGCAATTCACCATTTTTTTTGAAGTGACCATTGGTAAATAGTGCATATGGCACCTTCTTTTTTGTTAAAAGGTGCAATGACTTTCTTTTGTGAGTAAACAAGATTCATGTAAAGGGCTTTAGAGGTTAGAACTAATTCTAAATGTATAGGTATAGTTTTTTGGCAATAGGTCACTTACAAGCAATCAAACTGTTACACACTGACCGTAGGCCACCTCCTATTTTTTTGTTATGAGGTGAAAAGTGAAAGTTTTACACTTGTAAGTGTTTTGAATCTTGACACATTGTTATAAGGTGCAATGACATAATTGCTAATTAATTATGTATTATAATGAGTAGTTGTAACTATTTTCTTTAATTATCTATATTGTATTATGCTTTGGGATTACTATTTTAGTAGTATTCAGGCAATTTGGTTCAGTTTTCAAGGAGCTTGAAATCAAAGATGGAGAGGTAATTATTTGAAACTTCTACTACTGTCAATCTTATACTTTTTTTGCTTGGTTTGTTCTTGCCTCTTACTTTTCCTTAAGTGGTAACTTGTTTGTCGAATCCTTATGTTTTTTTTGCCAAATAGTTATGCATTTTCTTGTATTTACTGCATCAAATCAATCAACAACAGTGTAATTGTTATGAGCTTATAATTTTTTGGACCTTTTCAGGTATGGAAAGGAAGGCTTAAAACTTGAAAATTCTGTGTTTTAGGTGCCATTTATTAATAATTTTATTTTCTTTCTGTTAATTTTTATGTGTATTCTCAAATTATTACAGACTACAAAAGTGATCAACTCCCATTGTTGTTGGATGCTTTGGAGAGAATGCATGCACATGTGATGGCAAAAAAACATGATCTAAATTCTCCTGAGGTAAATGCTGTTGCTTAATTGCTGTCTTGCTTAGCTTTTGAGGGGTTGGCCAGTATGTTTGGCTGCGGGATCCCCCCTTCTCCAATTGCTGGTCTTCTTGCTTTTGCTCATGTTTCATGATTCTGTTTGGGTATGCAAAAGAAACATCAACTTTATTTATTTTTTATTATCATTATTTTCAAAGCTTTTTCTCGTCTTGTAAGATACATAAAACAAACAAAAATCAAAATATTCATTGGTATGAAACTCAAATATCTTTTATTTCTTATGTATTAAATGAAGTAAATGAACAAAACCGTCTTGATAGAACAAGAAATTGATTATTGCTCCCTTATAGCTCAATTGAATTTTGTTTCTAATAATTATAATAATAAACTTTTAGATTCTAAATTATATTATATAATTATTATGAATTATTCTGAATATATTAATATAATATATTGAAGTAGTTAATAGCGAGGTTATCATTATCTTGTTTGTAGTGACAAATCTTATATGTGTTCCCAAAAAAGGAATTTATCCATTTTTTGAAGTCTCAAAGGACGTGAAAGTACATAAAAACTCTTGAATTGAAATGAAAAAATAAATATAACTCAACTTACCTTGAAAATGAAAATAATTTTTATTCCTAAAACATGAGTATTCAACTTTAACTAAAAAAACTTTAGGTTAAGAAAGGAAACAAATTTATCAACCCTACTTTTCAGGAGGGGCTTGGTGATATCACTGGATCTGTATCGCATTTATTAAAAAAATGAGTCAAAATCAAGGGGCGGAGATTTTAAGTCATTACGCGACAGACAGAACGGAAAATTATATCCTTGTCATAGGTGACTTACGTTTTCAGCATATCTTTTACGTATAAAAAAAATTAAATTAAAATGACATAGCACAAAACGATGTAAAAATAAAACCACTCGACAGAACTCGCCTCAAGAAGAACCAAGAACCACTGCTAGACTATTCTCAGGGGTACATGACACATAATGTAGGCTTCTATAGCTTTCTTCTAGGACTGTGCTTTCGTCGTCTAACACCCCAGGTCACCAAGCCTACACTCCTGTGCCAATTAATCGAACACGTTGTGCCGTTCATGTCATGAACCAACCATGTGTCAAAATCTAGTGACCTTCCATTAAAATGGAATACCGAACGAGAAACACACTATAATTTCCACCACCCACCGGCCCTCGTCTTTATTAAACCTCAGTACTTTCTCTGCTTTGAAGTAGATTCTCTGTTTTTCTCTCTCTTTCCAACACATTGACTTGCTGTATTTCTCTGTCCGCTTCTCTCTGCTTCGCTATGCAGTACAGGAACTTGGGTCGATCAGGTTTGAAGGTGAGCCAGCTCTCGTACGGAGCATGGGTCAGCTTCGGGAACCAGCTGGATGTGAAGGAGGCCAAGTCTCTGCTCCAATGCTGCAGAGACCACGGCGTCAACTTCTTTGACAATGCTGAGGTCTACGCCAATGGCAGGGCAGAAGAGATCATGGGTCAAGCCATTCGAGAATTGGGTTGGAAGAGGTCAGACATCGTCGTCTCCACCAAGATCTTCTGGGGCGGGCAGGGTCCCAACGACAAGGGCCTCTCGCGGAAGCACATCGTTGAAGGCACCAAGGCCTCGTTGAAGCGCCTCGACATGGAGTATGTGGATGTGATTTATTGCCACCGACCCGACTCCTCCACGCCAATCGAGGAGACTGTGAGGGCTATGAACTATCTCATCGATAAAGGCTGGGCCTTTTATTGGGGAACTAGTGAGTGGTCGGCACAACAAATCACCGAGGCTTGGGGAGTTGCTGAGAGATTGGATTTGATTGGGCCTATTGTGGAGCAGCCTGAGTATAATTTGTTGTCCAGGCACAAGGTGAGGAATTTTTCTACCTATACAGATAGTGTTTGATTCTTCTTTTGACCTTTTTCCCCCTTTTTATTGGATTCTTAATGTGTCATTTGAAATGGGGTTGAATAACCTTTTAAATGTCATACATGGGGTGTAGTCATTGGTCATTAGGAACTTTGATTGAGTTTTGGGATTTGATAACTTCACACTGTTTATGAAAAGCATGGGTTTAAAAAGCTGACTTCTTTATCAGTTCAAAACGTTGTAATTGATACTTGGTTATAGTTTTTGGCATTTGGTTATTGGCAACATTCATTGATGTGGCTTTCGGGATTTGATTGCTTCATACTATTTGGAAAAAATTGGACCTTTATGGGGACTGTTTTTTAGTCTATGGCCTTTTCTTTTTGGTCGCTTTCTCCACGGGTTTCTTTGAACTGTAGTAATTATTTTTCATTTCTCTTTTTTTTCTTCTTGATGCATGTGGTTTATAGTTTTAATTCAGCCAATTATATAATTTAGATAGTGCGACCGATAACAATATCTAATTTGTCGGCATCTGAATCTTTGCAATCCTCCGCTCACTGTAGTATGCTTAAAGATTATTGCTTGAATAATCAAACAAAGTTCAATGATTGGTTATGTTTCCTTTCCTTCAAAGCAATCATAAGAAGTTAGGAATTGTCTACTGTCTACGAACTATATAAATTTGAAGAAACGGATGCCTATTTTAAATTCGCAGGTAAGTTTTAGGCACAGTTAGCGCAGACTAATTACTACGTGGCTAAAATTTTTATTTATTTGTTTATGTTTCCTCTTAGTAATCATTCTTTATTTACGAACATACTTATAGATTGAACTCCACTATCATCTTGCTGTTTGTTTGAAGATCAAACATTTTAATTATCCAAATGATGGTTCTTTATCCTAAGAGGCTTTTATTTGAGAAACCATATGTGTTCGAACTTTGAAGTCCATTTATTGAAGCTTTTCAAGGTGTAGAACCATGATTTTATCACTCATCTAATTTTCCTTCTTTGTGCCACCGTTCAAATTAAGAACTTTGTTTATTGGGGTTTGTACCTGTTCCTTCTCACTTTGTCAACTGTATTGATTTTGTTTTTTTTTCTGCTTCAACCACTTTGTTGAGCTGTGTGTGTCTGTGTGTTTGAGTAAGTTTCATGTTTGAATTTTGGCCTATAAATGAAGATTTTGGTTCTTCAATATCTTGTCTTTGATCGCTAATTCTTTGGAAAGTACTTTTGAGCAGTTGGTTTTGTTTGCAATGGATAACTCTCAGTTTATATCATCAGAGGATGTTACTTTTTCATTAGGGCTTTTCTGTAAGACATGATTGGACTGTTGACTGTAAATCTTCTCTATTTAGGTGGAGTCTGAATACCTCCCTCTTTACAATAACTATGGCCTGGGTTTGACCACGTGGAGTCCACTTGCATCTGGAGTGCTCACAGGCAAATACAAGAAAGGAGCTATACCACCTGATAGCCGGTTTGCATTGGAAAATTACAAAGTAAGGCTTAATTTGTCTGTGTAGGAAGCTTCTTGCTTCTTCAAGTTAACAGATTCTTTTGAATATACTACTGTACAGTAATTGTGTAGAAGAAAGCCACTGAAGAGACTGTCTTCCAAATTTCAGTTTTCTGTTTGACAATTTGTGTCTTCATCTCTGACTCGCATATTTGATTGCTATGCTTGTTGCCCTTCTTCTCCTTTACCTGTGTGTGTGTGTGTGTGTGTGTGTGTGTGTGAATGTGTGAACTATTTGCTAGAGGTTGATGCTTCTATGAACATGGCATGGTTGGGATTTACTTTCTTATTGGCAGGTTTTTGTAAAAACACACCAATATGGTTAATTTTTTATGGAAGAAATTCTTGGTGTTACTTCATATTGTCATGGTTTCCCTTATAAATTTGCATTTTTGGATCTTCCTCTTGGATAATACTGATTTATGCTTGCAATATCTTTTGTTTGTATGCTTATATTTTGTTTCCCTTCTTCCTCATTAATTTGTTAATGAGTAATTCTCTGCATCATGTTTAATGGTACATTGTTATTGAAGGATGTGGTAAAGCTGCTTTTGTAGATTTTAATCATAACTTTCATCTTAAGCAATTAAAGAATAGTAAGTCTTGACTTCAGTGGGATGTTTTTATTTGGACTGTATACAGATGTTGCTTGTTTGTGTTGAATATCTCCTTTGATAATGTTTATTAAATGTTTTCAGTATTCTGCACCCTTTGTTTAGCATACTAAAGAATATTCCCCTTATTTCTCATGTGTTGTAGAATTTGGCAAATCGATCACTGGTTGATGATGTGCTCAGAAAGGTTGATGGGCTTAAGCCAATCGCGGATGAATTGGGTGTGCCATTATCTCAACTTGCCATTGCATGGTGTGCCGCAAATCCTAATGTTTCATCAGTTATTACTGGTGCTACGAAGGAGTCTCAGGTTGGTTCTATGCATGTTTCGCAGGACATAATTATAAGGTGGTCATATCAAAAGCATGCCTATGCATTTTTTGTCATATTGACTTTTCAGATATTCCTTTCATATTAAGTAATGCATAGCAGCTGGGGAATTTTCTTAGTTTGTATTGGGCAAGGGCATTTTGTATTTCATTACATATGTATTTAGAAATTTGTTATCACCTGCCAGTTGTTCAAAACATTTGTATTAGTAATACGGGACGTTTCCGGTAACTCTAGGGGTTTGCATAGATTAGAGTTCCATTTTAGAGAGTAGTTGGTTATAAATATTGGGGCAGCTGCTACTGTTTTGTTGAAATTAGGGAATTTAATTTCACTTGCAATGGAAGGAAAGTATTTTTATTGACTACTTATTGCTGATTTTATCTAGATCTGATGACAGTGTCTGAGCCAGAAATATTTATTATTTTCTTTACTCTTTCTTTGTGTACTACATCATCTTTGTTTGCCCTTTCTTTGCCTTGTCTGTTTTAGACTTTAGTACTAATCTTTCCTTTAAATTATGTGCTCTTAAGTGTGGAGAGGTTTCATCTCTCTAATAAAAGAATAGATTTCACCCATATGCTGAATTCTGTTTTTCTAATAGTAGGAAGACTTGTACATTAGAACTTGATGAAGCTAGGATTAGATTGAGAGCTTAATCTAATTTAAAAGGGTTATTACAAGTTCCTCATATTGGTCTTAAGGAGTTAATATTAACCCATCCAGACCACGACATGTTGGTTTTCCATTGCATTGTATTTTTAATCTGTATCACAACTTTCTCCAGATAGTGTTGCATATTTTTTGTAATATTTTTAATGTTAACATGCTTTAAAGCTTTATATTTTGTCTTCTATTGAGCAAAAATAATAAGAAAATTTTTTTGAAGCTATTGTCTGTTATTGGATCATTGAGGACTAAGTGTTAGAAATATGGTGCAGATATCCGTAAAGTATCTTGTTACCCATTTGAATTTTTTTAGAAGGATAAAAGTAATTTCTTGCGTTGGATTTTGTGGCTTTAAAACTTTTTTTTTTTCCTGTTTTGGTTGAAAGAAAAGTTGACAAAGTTTATATCTTTATGCATTCATTCC